>CM073480.1:39979269-41229269 GCA_037074505.1 Albizia julibrissin | reverse complement strand
ATTCTATTGTTATTTGTCTTTACCAAATTATTTGCATTTCTACTTGCATATTTAGAAGGTGGAAAAGAGTTTTAAGAAAGTTTAATTGTTGAAAATTTGAACTACTTTCAATGTTGTATTGCTTGCTTTAAAGCCTTGCTTCCATGTTTCCTTTGGTTGTTTAAGAATTAAAATCTTGAGGATAAGATATGATGCAAGTGTAGGGGTGTGATAACTCTCCATTTTTGGTATATTGAAAGTATATTTTGGATATATTTGGAGAGTTATCTTTGCAATTTTGGAAGAATTCAATGAGATTTTATTATGAAAAGATCAAATCAAAGTGGTGCATCATTTGTGGGATTTTTAAGTGGATATCATAGTTTCTATATAAAATAAAATATTTAAATTTAGAATAAAAATGATAAACAATAATATCTGAAAAAACAAAAGTTGTAATATCCCAAATTTGATTCATCAAAATTCATTGTACATTTGTTACATTAAATGGAATAAAATGGTGAATTTTGGTACACTTGAAATAGCAAAATAATAGAAGTAATGGTTACATAAAATTGGGCTAAGTTAAGATACAAACAGTTCAATTTTTGTCTTCTTAAAAGCCTAATCTTGTAGCCCAAAATGAAGAAGGGAAGAGCACAATTTTGGCCTAATTTATTATGAAAATTTAGGCCAAGAATAAAAAAGGAAAAAGGAAGCCAACATTTAATTAAAAAACTGAAGAAATGTAAAGGCAAAATGATCATTTAGCTAATAATTTAAGAAACTCTTATTTGTTTGATAATTAAGGAGTAAGGTCGATCAAGAAGGGAGAAAGGAAAAGAAAATGAATTTTTGGACACAAATTTTGCGATGTGGAAGCATTTGTGGCCAAGTAGAAAAGAAGAAATAAAATATTCATGACATGTGCAAAAATTTTATTAAATAAATATTTTTTTAAGAAGGTGGAAGGTGAATTTCAAGAAGCCATTTAGCTCTTTGATAATTGAATATTTATTACACTCATTTGTATCTCTTGATTAATAAATTTAGATTGTTTAGTAATAAATAATGGGCTTTTATGCTTATTTGGGCTTTGAGTGTTTTATTGGATTTAACATATTTTAATAATAAAATTCCAGATTTACAGCCCTTCTCTATTTTGATCTTAACTCTTGAACCAGATATCCGAATGATCTCATTCTTATCTCATTTTTTAGATGATTCAGAGGGCAACAATTGATATGAAGACTTGAAGAGAATATTCGGACAAGAGGATAGTCAAAAAATGCAGTCAATGTTATATGTATTTTTCTGGATTTTTATTGGGATCGAATTTTGTAATGAAGCACTATTTACTATGGGTTTTCGTTTTGGGCTGAACTGTTGGGCCCTGGCCCATTTGGCAATTAGGTTATAAGCTAACTTATGCTGAAACATTAGGAACAATGTGTGTGGCCGTTTTTTTAGATCAAATGCAGAAGTTCTAAATTCTCTGAAATGTTCTTCGTGTTCTTCATGTTCTTCGTGTTCTTCGTTCGTTCTTCGGATTTTCCAGCCATGTCCAGCTAAGTTTCTGTGACTGATCTATGGATTGAGGATTCACGTTTCCAATCAGAGGACATACTTTAACGGGTAACGTAATTCGTTTCTATTTACTTTAATCGGATCCGATTTCTGGAATAGTTCGAATGTTTGTTTTAATATTCTGATCGGTACATCCCAAGGACACAGTTCGGATCTGGTTATAGTGCTACTAAATGATTGTACAGTAGCATGCCAGGCATACGAACAGAATCTAGACGATCGTCTAGTCGAGGGATTTTCTGGACGGATACAGAGATTTTTGGTTCGTCCAGATTCGATCACGAATTCGTTATAATCTTCGTCCGATGATGGTAGGAAACTATGAATCCCGATCCTATGGTCAGTCGTTTTAATCTATTTGATCTAGTTCGTTTTCATTTCTATCTTAAATCTGAGTTTATTGTTCGATAATAGTTTCATTAAAACCCCCCCCAATCGATTATTGTTCGAATGTTCTAGACTGCTTGTAAATTCTGTGGGAAACGATCCAGGTTCTCTGTACTGCAAATCCTCATTGAAACTGGTTATTTTGTGAGAACTCAACATTTCTCATCAAAATTTGGCGCCGTTGCCGGGGAATTTGCATCGGTCTAGTAGTAACAGTAGTGTTTGAGTCAGGTTGTTCTGGTGGTTTGGCAGATTTTTATCTCATCCAAATCACTCAGCGCCAGGTCTGTTTGAAGGAATCAGGCATTCTGAGCAAAAGTCACTTCCATTTGGAAGTGAGATCACCCCTGATTTTGCCAAATTCCATCGTTTAGACCATTTTTTCAGTGTTTTTTGGGTCTCAGCGGGACGTATTCGGTATTTCCGAAATTGTTTAAACGTTCCGACTTGCTCCGATTGGGCTGATTTTTAGTGAGTTGAAAGAAAATAACATTCTGAGCAAGACACATGCTTTGCGATGTGGTCCCCTAAAAATTGGCCAAATTCGATCGTTTAGACCACTTTTTCAATTTTTTAAGTTTTTTTATCGCATTTTTGGGTTCCCAGATAGTGTAGAAGTTGTTCTGTGCAAGTCCCATAATTTTTAAAAATCATTTGGTATTTTTTTCTGAATTTATTTTGGTCAATTTCCAATGTGGTTTTGCGTTTTTTAGTGTTTTTACGTTTTTGAGTGTTCTAGTGGTTGTCCTGAATTTTCCCTATGCTGTATGACTAGGAGCAGCACTAGTGCACCTGATCTATTGGATAATAATCCTGAAATAGAACGCACAATTCTTGCTGCTAGAAGAGCTGTTAGGTTAGGTCAGAAGGTTCTTACTGAACCCGTTTCTGATTCTGACACTGATTCTATTGGCAGTACTTCTAGTCCCTCCGACACTATGGCAGATCAGGGAAATAATAGGACTTTAAAACAGTTGACTGCACCTGGTGATAATTATCAGCCATTGTGTATCCAACACCCCACCCTTGGTGCTAACCTTGAACTTAAATCTGGACTTATACATTTGTTGCCCAAGTTTCGTGGTCTTGCAGGTGATGAACCGCACAAGCATCTTAAGGAATTCCATGTGGTCTGCAGCACAATGAAACCACAGCATATTGATGAAGACCACATTAAGCTGAGAGCTTTTCCTTTCTCTCTTGAGGATGGAGCGAAGGACTGGTTATATAATCTTCAACCCTCATCTATTGGGAGTTGGGCTGATATGCAGAGATTGTTCCTCGAGAGATTTTTCCCTTCTTCAAGAGCCACTACAATCAGAAAAGAAATCAGTGGAATTAAGCAAATTAATGGCGAGAATATGCATGAATACTGGGAGAGATTTAAGAGGTTGTGTGCTAGCTGCCCCCATCACCAGATAACTGAGCAACTCTTGATTACTTACTTCTATGAGGGTCTTCTACCTAATGACCGAAATCTGGTGGATGCTTCTAGTGGTGGAACCTTAGTCAACAAGACACCTCAAGAGGCCAGAGATTTAATATCCACTATTGCAGCTAACTCTCAACAATTTGGCACTAGATCAAATAGCAGTGCTGTGTTCCAGATCAGTGGATCTAATGATTCTCACCAGCGATTGGAGAATAGAATTGATGATCTGACCTCCTTGGTGAGGCAACTGGAAGTTACTCAAACAGTGCAGTCTTCCACTCCACAGTTGGCCTATTCATGTGGTTTCTGTTCTGATCCCTCTCATCCTACTGATTCTTGCCCCACTTTGCAAGACAACACATATCAAGATCAGTCAGTGGCTGCTGTGGGCGTTTTTCCAGGGAAGCCACAACACCAGCAGCAAAATAATGCCTTCTCTAATACATATAATCCTGGCTGGAGAACTCATCCCAATTTTAGGTGGAGCTAGAATCCAAGTCAGATTCAGAACCACAATAATAGTCATGTGCAGCAGAATTCTGGAAATTACCAACACAGACAGTTTCCACAGAACAAACAGAATTTCCAACAATTCACACCTCCACAGCCTGCACAACAACAACCGACCAGCAGCAGCAGCAGTGGTCCCTCATTAGAAGAAATGATGAAGCAACTTGCAACAAACAGTTTGCAATTCCAGCAACAAACTGAGGCCTCTATCCAGAATTTGCAGACTCAGATTGGGCAGTTGGCAATATCATTGAACCAACTCCAGCCTCAGGGATCTAATACTCTCCCTTCACATACAATTCCCAATCCGAAGGGAAACGTTAGTGCTATCTCCCTACGGTCTGGTAAGCAATTACAAGGGCATAAACCAGCTGCAGATGTGACTGAATCCACATCAGAAAAAGAGTCAGAAAAATTGAAGATTGACTCTAGAAATAAAGAGGCTGTGAAGCAAGGTGAAGAGGAGTCTGGAGTTCCTATTCCTCTTCCTTTCCCTCAGAGAGGACTTCACTCCAAGAAGTTGGTAGAAAAAGTGCAAGACATTGATATCCTTGAGACATTCAGAAAAGTTGAGATTAACATCCCTCTCTTGGATGCCATCAAACAGATCCCCAAGTATGCCAAGTTCCTAAAGGAGTTGTGTACCAACAAGAGGCGACTGAGGGGGACTGAACGAGTGAGCTTGAACCAGAATGTCTCAGCGCTTCTCCAACAACCCATGCCTCACAAGTGCAAGGACCCAGGTACGTTTTCTATCCCTTGCATTATTGGTAATTATAGATTTGATAATTGCTTGGCTGATTTAGGTGCTTCCATTAATGTTATGCCTGCATCTATTTATAAATCCCTTGGTCTTGGTCCCTTGCGTCCTACTGGTGTTGTTGTCCAACTAGCTAATAGGAGTAATGTTCATCCTACTGGTCTCATTGAAGATGTTTTGGTTAAGGTCAATGAATTGATATTCCCTGCTGACTTTTACATTCTAGATATGGAGGATGAATCTCCTGGCAGTAGATCCCCAATCATTTTAGGGAGGCCTTTCTTGAAAACAGCCAAGACTAAGATAGATGTGCATTCTGGTACTCTTTCCATGGAATTTGGTGATATTGTTGTGACTTTTAATATCTTTGATGCCATGAGACATCCTAGGGAAGAGCATTCTGTTTTGTGCATTGATGTGATAGATGAGACTGTTGATGATGTTCTTTCTGCTTGGTATGCTGATTTTCCTGATTTTGTATCGGTGGGAGATTCTGTAATATGTGCATGTTCTGACACTGAATGATGCCCTGTTTGCACTGAGATTGATGATGCACTGTATGGAGATATGGACTTGATTTCTGATTCTACTTTGCTTGTTGATCATGATATTGATTGTGGTGAGGCTGAGCTTTATTCTGATGTTCATTGTGATTATGAACTTAACCCTGATGTTAACAGTGAGCTGCCTAGCCACATTTCTTCTTCTGTGCATGTAGTTTCAGGTACTGCAGGTGTATACACTTCTGAATTGGTCCAATCACCTAGGCTCCTTCATTCCATTCAGCAGCCGCCTAAGTTAGAGTTGAAATCATTGCCAGCTCACTTGAAATATGCCTTTCTAGAGGTAGATGAGCAACTTCCAGTCATTGTGGCCAATAACCTACTACCTGATCAAGAAGAGAAGCTGTTGAGCTTGTTGAGGGCCAATAAGAAGGCAATTGGGTGGATATTAGCTGATCTTGTTGGTATTAGCCCTTCTATGTGTATGCATCGGATTCTTTTGGAAGCAGAGGCTAAACCAGTAAGACAACCCCAGAGACGTCTTAATCCTCTCATTTTAGAAGTGGTTAAGAAGGAAGTGACTAAGCTTCTACAGGCTGGCATCATCTACCCTATCTCTGATAGCCAGTGGGTTAGCCCGGTCCAGGTCGTTCCTAAGAAATCCGGAGTAACTATGGTAGCCAATCAAAGGGATGAGCTCATTCCTATAAGAGTTCAGAACAGTTGGAGAGTGTGCATAGACTACAGGAGACTCAACCAAGCTACCCGCAAGGATCACTATCCTTTACCTTTCATTGATCAGATGTTAGAGCGTTTGGCTGGTAAGTCTCACTATTGCTTTATGGATGGTTACTCGGGGTACTTTCAGATCCATATTGCTCCTGAGGATCAGGAGAAGACAACCTTCACATGCCCCTTTGGAACCTATGCTTACCGAAGAATGCCTTTTGGCCTCTGCAATGCACCTGGCACCTTTCAGCGTTGCATGGTGAGTATCTTTTCTGACTTTCTAAAGGATTGCATGGAGGTTTTCATGGATGATTTTACTGTGTATGGGTCTGATTTTGATGCATGCTTGGCTAATTTGTCTAGAGTCTTGAATAGATGCATTAAGTCTAATCTTGTGCTGAATTTTGAAAAGTGTCACTTCATGGTTGAGTCAGGGATAGTGTTGGGACACATTGTTTCTAAAGAGGGTATTAAGGTAGATCCTGCTAAAATTGATGTTATCACTGCTTTACCTTACCCCACATCTGTGCGGGAAGTTCGTTCTTTTCTTGGCCATGCAGGTTTCTACCGACGCTTCATTCAGGATTTCAGTAAGATTGCCCAGCCCCTGTCTAACCTTCTACATAAGGACACTGAGTTTGTATTTGATGCACGGTGTGAGATAGCCTTTGATCACTTGAAGCGTTGCCTGACTATCACTCCAGTTATCCAACCACCATATTGGTCTCTCCCATTTGAGTTGATGTGCGATGCTTCCAATTATGCTGTTGGAGCTGTCTTGTCTCAGAGAGTCAACAAGGTTTCTCATGTCATTGCATATGCATCCAAGACCTTGGATCCTGCCCAATCCAATTATACCACCACTGAGAAAGAACTTTTGGCTATAGTGTTTGCTTTTGATAAGTTTAGGTCATATCTTCTAGCTAGTAGGGTTATTGTTTTCTCTGACCATGCTGCTTTGAAGTTTCTTTTGAAAAAGACAGATGTTAAGCCTCAACTTATTCGGTGGATGTTATTGCTCCAAGAATTTGATGTTGAGATCAGAGACAGGAGTGGAGCACAGAATTTGGTAGCTGATCATTTGAGTCGTGTTACTCATTCCTCTTCCCCCTCTGCCATTCAGGATGATTTTCCTGATAAGCAGCTTTTACAGCTGCAAGGTAAGCTTCCATGGTATGCTGATTTAGTTAATTACTTGGTTGCTGGTGTTTTACCATCTGATTTCACTAGGGCCCAAACTCTGAAATTAAAAAGTGAATCTAAATATTACGTTTGGGATGACCCTTATCTGTGGAGATTTTGTAGTGACCAAGTAGTTAGGCGATGTGTACCTCATCATGAGTGTGACTCCATATTACATTTTTGTCATGATTCTGCCTGTGGTGGTCACTTTGGACCCCAAAGGACTGCTAGGAAAGTCCTAGACTCTGGTTTATTTTGGCCAACCCTGTTTCATGATGCCCATCTGTTTTGTAAGTCATGTGATAATTGTCAGAGAGCAGGTAGTCTTTCTCGTAGACATGAGATGCCCCAGCAACCCATATTGTTTTGTGAAATTTTTGATGTTTGGGGTATTTATTTTATGGGTCCATTTCCTGTTTCTCATGGTTTCACTTACATATTGCTTGCTGTTGACTATGTTTCAAAATGGGTTGAGGCGAAGGCCACCCGGTCTAATGATTCTGCTGTGGTGGTAGATTTTGTCAGGTCTAACATTTTCTGCAGGTTTGGCATTCCTCGAGCCATTATTAGTGACCAGGGTTCTCATTTTTGTAACCGGAGCATGGGTGCTTTGTTACGAAAGTATGGAGTGATTCACAAGGTGTCCACAGCATACCATCCACAGACCAATGGTCAAGCTGAAGTCTCGAATAGGGAGATTAAGCAAATCCTTCAGAAAACTGTTAACTCTACCCGGAAGGATTGGAGCAAGCGATTAGAAGATGCATTGTGGGCTTATCAGACTGCATACAAGACTCCAATTGGGATGTCTCCATATAGGCTTGTTTTTGGTAAGGCATGCCATCTTCCGGTTGAATTAGAGCATCAAGCTTATTGGGCCATTAAGCAATGTAACATGGATTTGGCTAAGTCTGGGATGGAACGGAAGCTCCAATTGCAAGAGTTGGATGAGCTTCGATTGGATGCCTATGAGAGTTCACGGTTGTATAAGGAGAAGACCAAGGCATTCCATGATAAGCAAATCCTGAGGAAAGAGTTTTCTGTGGGCCAGAAGGTCCTTCTATTCAATTCCCGTCTCAAGTTTATGCCCGGTAAGCTTCGATCTAGATGGGATGGTCCTTTTGTGATTGCTAATGTTTTCCCTTTTTGGTGCTGTTGAGTTGTGTGATCCACCTACAGGGAGGACCTTTAAAGTGAATGGACATCGACTCAAACCATTTTATGAGGGATCACAGCAGCAACCTGAAGAAGCGGACCTCATACTCACTGATGCCACTTATCCTCCGTAAACACCTGGGGAGTATTCTTCTTTCCCTATTTCCTTTTTCCTTTTCTTTTATTTCTTCTGTTTCTTTTTCACTTTTCTTTTCACACTTTCTAAATAATACACTTTCTCCTTCTATCATTGTTTGGCTATGTATGTTGTGGATTTGGACATATTGGTTTTGATAGATTGGATCATACTGTTTGGGCTGAATTCCTTACTTTTTGGTAGTTGATTTTGGTGATGCTGATTGCATGATTTGGTATTTACCTTTGTGAGATTTTGAGCCTACATGAATGGGATTTATCTTTACCATTCTTCTATTTTCTGTATGTCTCTGCTCCTGATTTATGTTCTCTAGAACTTGCTCTCTTTCTTTTTAAAGCTACATTTTTCACTTACATGAATAAATATGATGGAGGCTTGTTTAGTTTCTCTCTTTTATTTACCACTTTGACCAAATAGCCTTCCCTTACACTATTAACTTCCCTTTGTTAGCCCCTTTGTGCCTTTTTGACTAATTCTTTTCTTCAACCACATTACTAGCCAAAGTGTAAAACCATGTTATACCGCACCTTGGAATTTACTGAGCATTGGTTTCACCTAAGTGTGGGGGTTGCCCAGGAGTGCCACAATTTAAGTATGGGGGGAGTTAAATTCTCTGAAAAAAAAACAAAAACAAAAACAAAAACAAAAACAAAAAAACAAAAAAAAACAATTTGAGTGTATATTTGAAAGGGGATATTCCATTGATTTTAGTGTTATTATTATCATGTTCTTTCAAATTTCTTTGGTGCTTAGCCTCACATATCCATATTTATACACACCTTCACCTTAACCCCATTACAACCTTGAATAATAAGCTCTCTTGATTTGTGCATGTATGTGATATGAGTAGTGGAGAAGTATAAATTGAGCAAGCCTATGGTAGGACAATTTCTTGAGTAGAATTTGAGTGATACACTTATTTACCCTATACACTTTAGAGAGTTATTGAGAGAATAATCTGAGAGACCATCTTATGTGAGTAGCATCATTGATCGAGACTACTGTGTTTTGTAATTTGTTATGCAAGGATTTCAATTTTAATTTGTTGGTCTTTTGAAGCTTTGTGTCCATTGTTCCAATTTTACATTGTTGGCAATTGTTAGAAAGGAGAAATTTTTCTTTTAAGTTTTGCTCAGGAGTGCAAAATGATAAGTGTGGGGGAATTTGATAATTGAATATTTATTACACTCATTTGTATCTCTTGATTAATAAATTTAGATTGTTTAGTAATAAATAATGGGCTTTTATGCTTATTTGGGCTTTGAGTGTTTTATTGGATTTAACATATTTTAATAATAAAATTCCAGATTTACAGCCCTTCTCTATTTTGATCTTAACTCTTGAACCAGATATCCGAATGATCTCATTCTTGTCTCATTTTTTATATGATTCAGAGGGCAACAATTGATATGAAGACTTGAAGAGAATATTCGGACAAGAGGATAGTCAAAAAATGCATTCAATGTTATATGTATTTTTCTGGATTTTTATTGGGCCCGAATTTTGTAATGAAGCACTATTTACTATAGGTTTTCGTTTTGGGCTGAACTGTTGGGCCCTGGCCCATTTGGCAATTAGGTTATAAGCTAACTTGTGCTGAAACATTAGGAACAATGTGTGTGGCCATTTTTTTAGATCAAATGCAGAAGTTCTAAATTCTCTGAAATGTTCTTCGTGTTCTTCGTTCGTTCTTCGGATTTTCCAGCCATGTCCAGCTAAGTTTCTGTGACTGATCTATGGATTGAGGATTCACGTTTCCAATCAGAGGACATACTTCAACGGGTAACGTAATTCGTTTCTATTTACTTTAATCGGATCCGATTTCTGGAATAGTTCGAATGTTTGTTTTAATATTCTGATCGGTACATCCCAAGGACACAGTTCGGATCTAGTTATAGTGATACTAAACGATTGTACAGTAGCACGCCAGGCATACGAACAGAATCTAGACGATCGTCTAGTCGAGGGATTTTCTGGACGGATACAGAGATTTTTGGTTCGTCCAGATCCGATCACGAATTCGTTATAATCTTCGTCCGATGATGGTAGGAAACTATGAATCCCAATCCTATGGTTAGTCGTTTTAATCTATTTGATCTAGTTCGTTTTTCATTTCTGTCTTAAATCTGAGTTTATTGTTCGATAATAGTTTCATTAAAACCCCCCCAATCGATTATTGTTCGAATGTTCTAGACTGCTTGTAAATTCTGTGGGAAACGATCCAGGTTCTCTGTACTGCAAATCCTCATTGAAACTGGCTATTTTGTGAGAACTCGACATTTCTCATCACTCTTCCAAGGGCCAAAATTTCAGCTAAAAAGAGAGAGAAGAGAGAGAGCACAAGTTTGAAGAACTTAAGCATAAAGAGGAGAGACAAGAGATCAAGAAAGAACTTAGGTAAGTTTGTAAACAAAATTCACTTGTTCTTGTATCTAAATCATCATAAACCTCTTCTAATCCTCATATCCTTCTTGAAATCATATGAAGCAAGAAGAAAATCAAAGAGAACAAGGAGGAGGAAGGCACGATTTTGATGGAAGAAGAAGAGAATCAAGAGGTAATCCAAGAAACCTTGTCTTACTTGTTAGTTTATAGTTGTTGTTGGTGATTTAGTTGATTTGTTGGCATGATTTTCATGATATTGTGGTTTGAGAAGCATAAACCCTAATGTGAGGTGCTGCCCAAATTTTGATTAATCACATGGGATGTAAAGACCCTGCCTTATATACCCCTTATTATTGACCTTACTCAAAGTAGCAATGCATAGTTCAGTGGGCACAAAGGAATAACATAAATATACTGATAATATTAATACAATATTGCTTGATTATAATACAAAAGTTTCCCCTACAGGGGTTTGCACAATATCTACAGACCTTAAAATAACTAAAAGGTCTTTAGACAACCAGTAGCATTTCTCTTCGTGCATTCCTCTTCTCTGTTCTCAGCACACTTCCAGTGCCACTTGTCTGAATGGTTGGTTGGGGAGGGTGAGATTCGAGGAATCTCAATAGCAAACAATACTAACCATTTCATATAAGAAATGCTTTGTGCATGACATTCTTGCTTACATGAATTCATGCCAACATAATGACATATATACATACTCAATGTTTCATATAACATATATGCTTCATATACTTATGGCCATAGTATAAATAGAGACAAAGCTTCACTCATTCACATATGCTTCATATAATTCATTAAAGTAATTGATACATCAATACACAAGCATACAAATCAAGTCATGCAAGTTAGGAAAGTTCACTACCTTTTGGGACTTAATGTCCTCTTCTTGTATCTTGGTCTTCCAACCATTGCCTCTTCTTTGTCACTTCATGGCTCTATATAACCAATCACATTATTAGAGACATGATTCAATGCTCTATTCAACCCTCTTTAGGTCTACTTTCAAAGGAAAATATATCCATTAGCTATATGTGAACACTTTAACATGGAATTTCCTCTTCCTAATCTCTGTTTCAGAATTTTAGTTAACACGATTAAATTTGAAAATTCACCGTTAATTCTAGGAAACTCTAAATTGAGTCGCTCTAATTCCTATGTGAAGCTATTTGAATATAATTTCACATAAAAATACTAAATTTAGGCCACAATAACTACAAAATTCCTAGAATTTCGCCCAACCACACTGTTCTAGGTTTCTTTCTAGAAAACAGGGCAGAACTTCAAAAATTCATATATCCCAATATACTTGCTCAAAATTACAAAATACCCACCATATTAAAGCTCTACATGTCTGAGTTAAGCCTGAAATATTTCAGAATTTTTTTATAAGATTTACCCTATGAAACTCCACTCACAACATTACTATTCAGACAGGGCATAATCAACAACATGAACAATCCTACTTCATAAATTCCTAAATTCATATAAAAGCATCCAAAAATCATGAACACTTTCATACCTACACAATTTTACCTCCTAAAGCTAATAAAAGTATCAAAATCATCAAATTCTCATTCGATCACTACTTCACTTACAACACAGAAAATTAGAGTTCTCGGGAAGAGTTTGTCGGTTTCTTGTTTTCTTTGGCTTAATCACTTCCTTTCTACTTCTAATTAAATGATTAGCCTTCTAGAAATCTGTTGGACATCATTTAGCCATCGAAAACACCCTTTAAAAAAGATATAAACAGTACCCAACCTTCCAAAAACTCATCCAAACAACAAACCAATCGGTTTAAAAGGAAGCTTATGCTTACCTTTAGACGTTTCCGTAGATGGTTTGGAATTCTGGCAACACTCCGGTCAGTGAGATGGTGCCAACCACCTCTATATAAGAATCTAAAACTATAAAAATAAAGCTCGCGATGAGTAGAAGAAGGTTTGTGAAGGGAACTTTGAGAGAAGATGTCGATTCGGCAGTGTTTCGGCGGACCAAAGTTTCTCTCTCTTCTTTTCTCCATTTTTGGTCCATCTCTCTTCTCTCTCTTTCTTTTCTGATTTTCATGCAGAAATGGCTGGAAGAACATGAAGATAATGGTTAAATGAATTAACCATTTCACTTGCCACGTGTCAAGCTCCCATTTGTCCAAAATTCTAATTTTCACACTTACTTGGCAGATTTTCCATTAAAGTTTGAAAATTCATATTTAATTGTAAAAATGTCCAATTGGGGTGGTCTTAAAGGATATGCAACCTTTATTGAGTTTATTTTTAATAAAAAATATAACCTTTAGCCAATTTGAATCTCACTCTTCCCAGAATATTAATCTTTAGATGCTGCCGCAGAAAATAGTTAATTTCACTGGGCTAACTTCAAAAATTCATTTCTCTTTGTGTACATCTCTAAATTACTTATATGACCTATCAAATTAAATCTTGATAAGTATACTTTAACTCTAAAATGTTTCATAATTTTTCAACATCATTTATCTATTGCAAAATGTTACACAATCACCACTACCATACCAAGAATTTCACCGGTAACAACACCACTTTGTGTTCCACTTTACTATATTGTATGTGACTTCTAATTGCTTTATTTTTTCACTCCCAATGCTCTTTAATACCCCCAAGGATATAAAGAAATTTTATGGAATTTAAACATGCCTTATAGGGACATTTGCTAAACTAGAGCTTAGCAGTCTACTTGATCCAGGCTTAATCTCAAGCCTCTTATCCCAAAATTCAGGATATTACATGGAAAGTGTAATTAAAGGGTTCAAGAAGTGATTAAAGGTGAAAAGGTGTTATGTTGAAAGAAAACATGAAACTTCAATTTCCCAAATTTTTCTTTATGTTCGGCCAAAGGGAGAATTCATGGTTTGGGTTAGAATTTGATGAATTTGATGATTCTATATAATTTAGAATGAAAAATTGTGTATAGAATATGTGAAAAATGGAGTATGGAGGCGTTAGGGTATGAAATGACAATTTTACCCCTAAAACCCTAGCATATATAGGTGCCAAAGGTATTTTAGGAATAGAGCGTGATCTTGGAAAAACTGAGGTAAAAAATGGATTCTACATATGAAATTATATAGGAATAACTCAGGTCATAATTTTTAGTAAAGTACAGTTATACCGAGTATAAAGGGAATTAGACTGGATTCTTAAAGGCATTTTGGTAATTATGCGTTTTTGGTAAATATAAACAACTATATGAATTTAGGAATAAGACATGAATGAGTAATAACTCATTTATTATAAATTTGGAATTTTAAGATTTGACATTTGCCTGAGCCGGACAAAGAATTAGTGGACCGAATAGCTAGGCACTAGAAAGAATTTTAAGTAGTAATTCTATCTCATACACTATGTGATTATCTATCAGAGTACATGCGAGCGTTTTTCTCTTTAATTAAACTAGAGCGATTCTCTTCTTAAACTACATTCATTCATCATGTATACATAAAAATGTATAACCACAAACAACTACCAAAATCTTTACATCGAATACAAAAGTAGTTCCTCACACTACGATCTTCAATCTCCCTTCATATCTCCTCTGTGCATATCTCCATGCATTCTTCACTTGTCTAAATGGTTAGTTAGGAGGAATGATATTTGAGAGAATCTCAGTAGTAAATAATACCACTATGCATGCAAGATATATATGAATGCATGACATGCTTGCCTACACAACTTCATGCCAACATAATGACATATTTGCATGCTCAATGTTATGACATACATATGGCCATTGTACAAATATAACAGAGCTTCAATCAATCAAGTATGTTCAACATAATTAGGCAAAGCAGTCACATAATCAATGCAAACATACATATCAAATACATGCAGACAAAGTAAGTTTACTACCTTTTGGACTTTTTGTCTTCTTGTACCTTAATCTTCCAACCGTTGCCTCTTCTTTGTCACTTCATAGACCTAGATAAGTATTGACATCATCAGAGTCATGAAAAGTGAATGCCCAATGGGAAATATTAGCCCTAAAGACTTACTTTCACCCTTAGAGTTCATACTAATTACATTGGTGCCATTAAGTCTTAATTTCGCATAAGGTATAAAGATGACAGATTTTTTACCAAATTTTGAAAAATCATAACTAATTTTATATAACTCCAATTGAAGTGGTTCCAAGTCTTATGTGACCCTTGTTAAGTCTAGTTTACAAAAAAAATCATTACTCTTACAGTTCCCACACACAAAAATCCAGATTTTACAATTACTCTCCACTGTCCCAAGACAGCTTTCAGAACCATTACTAAAAATTAAAAATTTGAATCTCCCAATGTACTTGTCAAAAATACCCACCAAATTAAAGCCTTGGGTATACATTATTTCTGGAAACGATCATGGACATTGGAGTTCATTTGGTTAGCCAAAATTACATCACAATAAATCTGTCCTAGGGCAGCTTCCAGATTCAATGTCCAATTTTAAAAAATCATAAATAATTCTAGAAAACTCCACATTGAGTGGTTAAAAATTCTATTAAATATATTTCAATATAATGTCACATAAAAAAACTAAATTGTGGCCACCACAATCAAACAATTCCCAGAATTTTAGAAAACGTCACTGTTCTAGATTTCTTTACAAAAAATAGGGCAAAACTTCAACAATTCATATCTCCTAGTATACCTGTCCAACAATTACAAAATACCTATAAATTTAAAGCTATATGTCTCTACATTAAGCTTGAAAAGTTTTAGAATTTTTGGACAAATTTTACCTTATGAAATAGCTCGCACAACATTACTATTCAAATAGGGCAGAATCAACAACATGCACACACTTTGTTCATAAAACTCCAAATTCATATACAAGCATCCAAAAATCATAAACACTTGAATACCTATACAATTTTATCTCCTAAAGCCAATGGAAGCATCAAAATCATCAAATTCTAATTTCTTTTTAGCAAAAACACAACACAAAAAAGTCAAAGTTCTCAGGAAAAGTTTGTCGGTTTCTTGTTTTCTCTTCCTTCATCACCTCCTTACTACTTCTAAACACACTATTAGCTATTTAGACATTCATTAGACTTGATTTGGAGAAAATTGAAAATTAAGTTCTCTTAGATTTCATGAGCTATCTTGTTACGAATTTAGGATGGTGTATTTAGAAGTGCAAGTATACACTGTCGTAATCAAGTAATAAAGAAGTGAGTAGAGTATCGTTCCCACGAGGATTGATCACTAAGTACCAAAATTGGTAATTTTAATTCTATTTAGTCGGTTGATTAGTTGTGATTGAGATTTCAAGATAGAAATGATGAAATATGAATACAAGTTATATAAAGACAAATATGAGTAAAAGCCCTAGGGATTAGATTTCACTTAATAAATTCCGGATTGAATCACTTATCTATTCTAGTCCAATTTATTCCACATGATTGATAGTCGAGTTTCCCTATTTTAATTACTAGCCTCTTCCAAGGTCAAGTAATTCTATAATTAATTGCTAACCCAATATATTCCTATATGAATTTAAGCAATCAATCATGCATTAAGATTTATGGAACTCAATTAAGACTACACAACCCATATGAATATATTCCTATTTCATATGCAAATTATGGTTTTAATTATAGGATCCACACACATGTATCTCCTTCCGGTCTCAACATGCATATTAAAATCATCCAAAAGGTGGCCAATCAATTGTAAGCATTAAGAGCACTAATTAAAACTCAATCATGAAAGAAAAATTAAAACTAGATTTAATAAGTTAAGATTCAATCCGTCATTAATAAGCTACGTCATCACCCTAGGAAAAGGAAAATTTAGCTCATGATAAAATTAAAAACAAAACCAAAATATATTCCAAACATCATAAATATTGCATAAAAATTAATTACAAAAACATAAAAATACTACTACAAGATGCATGAAAATGGAAAATCTAGCCTACCATATAGGAGGTAAAACCATCCATGTAGGTGGCAACCTATACCATCCATAAAGGAGGACTACCTAGGCCTTCCATATAGGAGGTAAAACCATCCATGTAGGAGGCATGCAAGAAGTAAAAAAAATGCAAGAAATAAATTCTAAAAATAACAATTCTCTCTCTCTAACATAGAGACTCTCTCTCTCCTCCTTCCTCCTTCTTCCTCTCCATTTTAGGGTGCCAAGAAGCTCTATTTATAGGCTTCATTTTCGGACTGCTACAGTGATTTTTGCTACAGTGAATTGCTACAGTGAATTGCTACAGTGCACCGACCACACCTACCGCACTGCTACAGTAACCGACCACACCTACCGCACTGCTACAGTAACCGACCACACCGTCCGCTACAGTGCACAGTGAACAGTACCGCATGAACAGTGCACAGTGAATAGTACCGCGTGAATAGTACCTTTCCCTTAAATGCCTTCTTTAATTCTTTTTAATCCGGTACTATCCATGGCTGCAAGAAAATCATTATTTATTTATTAATTACACCCAAATTGATTATATTCAACTCAAATTTAGTCCACAAAATCATCATATAAGGGAAAATAAATATGCAAATATTTTACTTATCAAATTCCCCCACACTTAGCTCTTGGACGTCCTCGGACAAGAAAGAGTAACTAATAAGTGCTTCCAACAAAATCAGAAGTGTCAAGTCATAAACAAGGACACAATTAAAGAATAAAGAGATCATAGTATTCTTGAATCAACAAAAGTATAAACTGGTAAGTTCATTTGAAAATAAATGAACTGAATTCATAATTGTGGCTCATTCTCTTAATCTCTCAAGTGTTTTAGGGTAAGTGTTTCGCTCAAATTCACCTGAAAAAATTGCACTACCATAAGCTTGCCAAAAATCTCAATCTCTACTACCTAATTCACATGCATAATTCAAATCAAAAGGACTTATTAAAGGTTGTAATGAGGTTAAGGTAAAAGGAATGTAAAAACTGATATGAAGGGCTATTTTTACTAAGTAAATAGAGCAGTTGAAAAATGGGCCTTCTTAAACCTGGCCTATCTCATCCCAACAACCCATAATTTACATTTTTTTTTTTTCTTTTCTTTTTTTCTTCTTTTTTTTTTTTATATTACAACTTCTGCACTTTTGTGGTTGATGATATATAGACCCCCACACTTGTCAAAAGCCCATTTCACAAAAATTTCAAATGCTCTGTTAATCTTTCGAATTCAGTAAAAGCACTTGATAAATCATTAAAACACATATCAATGGGTTGAGAATAAAGACATAATCAATTAGGCTCAAAGGGGCTTATCAATGGTATAATTGTAAGGTTGGCTATTTGGCTCTGGCTAAACAAAATGAATGCCTTTATCATTTTTGAATGTGCATGTGACATGTAATTTCAACTAGATTTAAGGCAAGTTCTAGAGTGACAACTTAATAGGTGAATATCACACACAAGAAAGATAATCACTATTGATCATATAGGCTCAAAAGCTCACGGTTAGGGACTTTCAAATTCAGCTCATTCAATCTCAAAATTCATCACCAAATTCAACAATCAGTTATTCAATCATGCTATAAAATCTCTAAACTCAATTGATCCATGCTTCAAACTTATATACTTCTTAAAATCATTGAAAAACACTTCAATAGAATTTTTTTTTTTTTTAAAGATGAAATAACAAAAAAAAAAAAAAATTACAACTAATAAGATGCGTCTCAAGAGTTAAGAATAACTCTTTACTCTGCCATCTATGCATACCCCATGCATCTAATGGTTTTACTAACTAACTATCTAATGGAGAAACTATGCTTTTTTTTTTATAATCCTCCCCCAACCTAAATCAGACATTGTCCTCAATGTCTTCTAAAGATTAAAGAAAGTTTTTTTTTTTTTTTTTTTTCAAACAACCTAAACACACAATAAATTAAACCAAAATGCTGAGAGTAAAACCATAAGATAAAAGAAAGTTACAACTGGAGAGTGGTATCTGGATTCTGCTTCTGACTGCTACCTGAAGATTGCCCACCTTTTTCTTTTACTAATAGATCTGGTTGAGGTTCATAGGTTTGCAGTTTATCTAGTAGTTGATCAGCAGTTGGTGCAGAAATGATGGAATGACGAGTCGCTTGGGGTATGAATCCTGTTTCCACAGCATGATCAAGAAAAGACAACAGGTTATCGTAAAAACCATTAACATTTAACAATCCTAATGGTTTTTTATGAAAGTTCAGTTTAGCCCAATAAGCAATGCTAGAGATCCCATCCAACGTTTCAAAACCACCGGGTAGAGCGATAAAAGCATCAGCACGGTAAAACATACGTCCCATTCGTTCAGGCAGACTTGAAACCTCTAATTCTTGGCCTAAGAAGAAGAATTGATGTTCTAACTCCTTTATCCTTACACACAAACCCGTGCTACCATTAATGGTTGCAGGAATAGCCATACTTAACTTCAGACCCTCGAGACCTCTCCCGTAGACAAAGTTGATTTTCCTAGCGGCTAGTGCACGTCCCAGTTCCTGTGCTGCAGGTATAAACTCTCCATCCTTTCCTGAGTCAGTTTCACCAAAAATGCATATAGATTTAAAACTGCATTTTAGAGTGATACCACTCCTCTCTTTTTCTCTCTCAGACATTTTGTGTTTTTTTTACAAATGGAAGATTGCATATTTATATTACAAAAACAGCGACAACAAAATCATGCAAATCACACAGTTTTCAAAAAAATTTGAAAAAAATTTCTGACACGAATGACCAGTGGGCCACTGTGCCAAGAAAGTAAATAAAGTGAGTAAAGAAAGTCAAAAGTTACTGAAAAAGATAAGACAGATTGACAAAAGTAAGATTATGTACAGTAGTTGTGATTGTGGCTCACATCTTCCTCTGGTTTTACGTCCAGTAACGGCTTAAACGCTTTCTATGAATCGAGGATTTGCTTCCCATCCAGTTTTCTTATAAACTGGCAAACAGGGTCTTTTAACGTCAGATTCCCAAGACGGTAGCGCTCTTTTTCTTTGTTGAATATGTCTAATAAATCAAGAAGAACATGATGAACATCGCCACTAGGATGCGTCTCAAGAGTCTGAATGATATCATCCAATGACTCCTTACTCAGTCCATCCTTTATAAATTGGATTTTATCTTCTCGATTTATAGAAACCATACCTTTGCTCCTACAGCGCTGATCACAATTCCACCTTGCACATTTAGGACAAACCTTCATTCTTTTAGCTCTTCTCTTTTTGGAATAAGAGCTTTTTCCCATACCTGGCATAGGTTTAATAAAGGAATCATGAATCTCACCTATTAAACGTACCTTAGCTTCAATGATCCAGCGGACATCCTCAGGAAGGCCCAAACGTTTGAATGTCTTCATTCTTTCAAGTCGACAGCTATAGATCTTCCTAAGCACATCTTTGGGAAGAGTAGGGAACCTGTTCTTAAGCTTTACAATAATTTCCTCCATGATGAGACTAAAATTTAAAGATGCAGTTTTGTGTGCTTCAGTAAGTAAGAAAGAAAAATGAAAGATTAAGGAAAAGAAGTTTTGGGTTGCCTCCCAAATAGCCGCCCTTCTTTAACGTCTTTAGCTAGACAAAGACCAAACCAATAATTTTTTTTTATTTTTTTATTTTTTTTTATTTTTTTTTATTATTTTTTTTAAAAAAAAAAAATTAGGACTTACCTGTTGTTTCCTCCAAAGTGATGACAGTTTTCAAAGTGTTGAGTGCACCATCATTATATTCTTTCAGCCTTTGCTCGTTTACTTTGAATTTTCGATCACCATCTTGAATCTCCACTGCTCCATATGGCCATGTTTGAACCACAGTAAAAGGTCCTGCCCACCTTGATCTCAACTTTCTCGGAAAGAGCTTTAACCTTGAGTTGCATATCAGAACTTTTTGTCCCGGCGTGAACTCTCTCCTCAAAATTCTTTTATCCTGCCACATTTTTGTCTTCTCCTTGTATAACTTTGCATTCTTATGAACTTGTTGTCTGGATTTTTCAAGCTCATTGAGTTGGAGAAATCTTTTTTTACTAGCTGCCTTTGAGTCAAAATTGAAAGCTTTTATTCCCCAATATTCTTTGTGCACTTTAGGATTAGTTGATTTAGAAACATCAACTATTCCCATTGCAAGTGGTTGATCCATGCAGCTTTTATTCACCACGTCTTTTGTGCAGCTAGTCAATGTATCTACTCTGTAACAGGTGTCACCTTCATTTGGACATGACCAAACCTTAAAAATGTTAAAAGATACTTGGTCATCTTGAGCTCGTAAAGTCAACTTTCCCTGTTGCACATCTATTAAAGTTCTCCCAGTTGCTAGGAATGGCCTCCCAAGAATGATAGGAATTTCTTGGTCTTCTTCCATATCAAGTATGATGAAATCAGCTGGAAATATGAGTTTGTCCACCTTCACCAGAACATCTTCTAAGACACCCCTCGGATGTTTAATTGATCGATCAGCAAGAAGTAGTGAAACTGTGGTAGGCTTCACCTCTCCAAGACCAAGTTTTCTGTAGACAGATAAGGGCATGAGATTTACACTTGCTCCCAGGTCACAAAGTGCTTTTTCAAAGTTACATTGACCTATGGTACAAGGTATGCAAAAGCTTCCTGGATCTTTCAGCTTTGGTGGTAGTTTCTTTTGAAGAATGGCACTGCACTCCTCAGTAAGTGCAATTGTCTCAAATTCCTCCAGCTTACGCTTATTTGAGAGAATGTCCTTCATGAATTTTGCATAACTGGGCATTTGGGCAAGAGCGTCTGCAAAAGGGATGTTGATATGTAACTTTTTGAAAACCTCCAGAAACTTTTTAAACTGCTTTTCTAGCTTTGCCTTCACAAGTCTCTGAGGGTATGGAACTGGTGGTACATATGGAGGAGGGTTATCTGGAAAGCTGATTCTTCCTGGTACCACATCATCTTCTTGAGGTTTCTGTGCTTCCTCCTTTTTCTCTGGTTCACTTTCTTTCTTTTCTCCGTCATTCTTATGTAGAATTACAGGATCTTTCAATTCTTTCCCACTCCTTAATGAAATAGCCTTCACATGCTCTATTGGGTTTTTCTCAGTGTCACTTGGAAGAGTACCTGGTTGTCTGGAATTCAGCATATTTGCAATTTGGCCCATTTGGATCTCCAAGTTCTTTATTGAGGCTTCGTGGCTTCTGAGTGTTGCATCAGTCCTAGCCATGAATTGAGATGTATTCATGGTTAGTTGAGCCAGTGCATCTTCCACATTCACTTTTTGCTGTGGTGGATTTGGTGGTTGAAGAGCTTGTTGTTGGTAGTTCCCTTGCGGTTTGAACACATTTTGATTATTCCTCCAGCCAAAGTTTGGATGATTCCGCCAACCTGGATTATAAGTGTTTGAGAATGGGTCATTTCTTTGATTTCCGATATAATGAGCTTGCTCTGACTGAGAAGGTATGGATGACTGTCCATCTTGACTTTGTGTACTCATATGAGGTCCTCCATATCGGTCACAGGTTTCATGAGAAGTACTGATTGCATTTGCTTGACTAGTCAATGAGCTCACTTGCTTGGATATAGATGCAACTTGAGAAGATAAAGTTGTAAGGATATCCAGCTCATGCACTCCAAGTACCTTCTTTGAATTATGACGTTCAGAAGGCCATTGATATGCATTTGCTGCCATCTCCTCAAGTAAATTGTAGGCATCATCAAGATTTTTTCCCATTAAAGATCCTCCAGCTGCAGCATCTACAAGAATTCTGGTGGTATGTGTCATCCCATTGTAGAATGTTTGCAGTGTCCACCAATCTGGTAACCCATGATGAGGACATCTCCTTAGCAACTCCTTGTATCTTTCCCAGGCTTCATAAAGGCTTTCTAGTTCATGCTGGGA
Organism: Albizia julibrissin; assembly: GCA_037074505.1. NCBI lineage: Eukaryota > Viridiplantae > Streptophyta > Magnoliopsida > Fabales > Fabaceae > Albizia > Albizia julibrissin. The sequence goes on along the minus strand of CM073480.1, from coordinate 41,206,653 downwards.
AAATGAGGTAATTTCATTCCTCAGTTTTGCAGTTTTTCCTGATGGAAAGTATTTCGCCAAAAATTTCTGTGCCAAGGCATCCCATGTAGTTATGCTTCCCACTGGTAGAGAATGTAACCAGCTCTTAGCCTTATCCCTGAGTGAGAAAGGGAAAAGTCTAAGTCTAATGGCATCATCAGTAACACCATTATGCTTGAATGTGTCACATATTTCTAGGAAGCTGGCTATATGTGTGTTGGGATCTTCTGTTGATAAACCACCAAACTGATTGGCTTGCACCATCTGGATAATTGCAGGCTTGATTTCAAAATTGTTGGCTGCTACTGGTGGTTTTCTGATTCCAGAAGTTGTCTCCATGACTGTTGGTGTTGCATAATCACGAAGAGTTTTGGTATCTGCTGCTTCTCCTTCCGGATTTGCCATTGAATTGATAGAAGTAGACTGCTTTCGAACTCTCCGATTTCTTCGACAAGTTCTCTCGATCTCAGAATCACAAGGTTGTAATTCAGTCTTCTTCGATCTGGTCATATACTAAGCAAAAACCTGAAAAGAAAGAAAAGAAACACACAAAAAAAATGTAATATGAAGACCAAATTAGTATTAAAATTACTTGGTATTGATATTAATGACAATCCCCGGCAACGGCGCCAAAAACTTGTTACGAATTTAGGATGGTGTATTTAGAAGTGCAAGTATACACTGTCGTAATCAAGTAATAAAGAAGTGAGTAGAGTATCGTTCCCACGAGGATTGATCACTAAGTACCAAAATTGGTAATTTTAATTCTATTTAGTCGGTTGATTAGTTGTGATTGAGATTTCAAGATAGAAATGATGAAATATGAATACAAGTTATATAAAGACAAATATGAGTAAAAGCCCTAGGGATTAGATTTCACTTAATAAATTCCGGATTGAATCACTTATCTATTCTAGTCCAATTTATTCCACATGATTGATAGTCGAGTTTCCCTATTTTAATTACTAGCCTCTTCCAAGGTCAAGTAATTCTATAATTAATTGCTAACCCAATATATTCCTATATGAATTTAAGCAATCAATCATGCATTAAGATTTATGGAACTCAATTAAGACTACACAACCCATATGAATATATTCCTATTTCATATGCAAATTATGGTTTTAATTATAGGATCCACACACATGTATCTCCTTCCGGTCTCAACATGCATATTAAAATCATCCAAAAGGTGGCCAATCAATTGTAAGCATTAAGAGCACTAATTAAAACTCAATCATGAAAGAAAAATTAAAACTAGATTTAATAAGTTAAGATTCAATCCGTCATTAATAAGCTACGTCATCACCCTAGGAAAAGGAAAATTTAGCTCATGATAAAATTAAAAACAAAACCAAAATATATTCCAAACATCATAAATATTGCATAAAAATTAATTACAAAAACATAAAAATACTACTACAAGATGCATGAAAATGGAAAATCTAGCCTACCATATAGGAGGTAAAACCATCCATGTAGGTGGCAACCTATACCATCCATAAAGGAGGACTACCTAGGCCTTCCATATAGGAGGTAAAACCATCCATGTAGGAGGCATGCAAGAAGTAAAAAAAATGCAAGAAATAAATTCTAAAAATAACAATTCTCTCTCTCTAACATAGAGACTCTCTCTCTCCTCCTTCCTCCTTCTTCCTCTCCATTTTAGGGTGCCAAGAAGCTCTATTTATAGGCTTCATTTTCGGACTGCTACAGTGATTTTTGCTACAGTGAATTGCTACAGTGAATTGCTACAGTGCACCGACCACACCTACCGCACTGCTACAGTAACCGACCACACCTACCGCACTGCTACAGTAACCGACCACACCGTCCGCGTGCACAGTGAACAGTACCGCATGAACAGTGCACAGTGAATAGTACCGCGTGAATAGTACCTTTCCCTTAAATGCCTTCTTTAATTCTTTTTAATCCGGTACTATCCATGGCTGCAAGAAAATCATTATTTATTTATTAATTACACCCAAATTGATTATATTCAACTCAAATTTAGTCCACAAAATCATCATATAAGGGAAAATAAATATGCAAATATTTTACTTATCAAATTCCCCCACACTTAGCTCTTGGACGTCCTCGGACAAGAAAGAGTAACTAATAAGTGCTTCCAACAAAATCAGAAGTGTCAAGTCATAAACAAGGACACAATTAAAGAATAAAGAGATCATAGTATTCTTGAATCAACAAAAGTATAAACTGGTAAGTTCATTTGAAAATAAATGAACTGAATTCATAATTGTGGCTCATTCTCTTAATCTCTCAAGTGTTTTAGGGTAAGTGTTTCGCTCAAATTCACCTGAAAAAATTGCACTACCATAAGCTTGCCAAAAATCTCAATCTCTACTACCTAATTCACATGCATAATTCAAATCAAAAGGACTTATTAAAGGTTGTAATGAGGTTAAGGTAAAAGGAATGTAAAAACTGATATGAAGGGCTATTTTTACTAAGTAAATAGAGCAGTTGAAAAATGGGCCTTCTTAAACCTGGCCTATCTCATCCCAACAACCCATAATTTACATTTTTTTTTTTTCTTTTCTTTTTTTCTTCTTTTTTTTTTTTTTATATTACAACTTCTGCACTTTTGTGGTTGATGATATATAGACCCCCACACTTGTCAAAAGCCCATTTCACAAAAATTTCAAATGCTCTGTTAATCTTTCGAATTCAGTAAAAGCACTTGATAAATCATTAAAACACATATCAATGGGTTGAGAATAAAGACATAATCAATTAGGCTCAAAGGGGCTTATCAATGGTATAATTGTAAGGTTGGCTATTTGGCTCTGGCTAAACAAAATGAATGCCTTTATCATTTTTGAATGTGCATGTGACATGTAATTTCAACTAGATTTAAGGCAAGTTCTAGAGTGACAACTTAATAGGTGAATATCACACACAAGAAAGATAATCACTATTGATCATATAGGCTCAAAAGCTCACGGTTAGGGACTTTCAAATTCAGCTCATTCAATCTCAAAATTCATCACCAAATTCAACAATCAGTTATTCAATCATGCTATAAAATCTCTAAACTCAATTGATCCATGCTTCAAACTTATATACTTCTTAAAATCATTGAAAAACACTTCAATAGAATTTTTTTTTTTTTTAAAGATGAAATAACAAAAAAAAAAAAAAAATTACAACTAATAAGATGCGTCTCAAGAGTTAAGAATAACTCTTTACTCTGCCATCTATGCATACCCCATGCATCTAATGGTTTTACTAACTAACTATCTAATGGAGAAACTATGCTTTTTTTTTTATAATCCTCCCCCAACCTAAATCAGACATTGTCCTCAATGTCTTCTAAAGATTAAAGAAAGTTTTTTTTTTTTTTTTTTTCAAACAACCTAAACACACAATAAATTAAACCAAAATGCTGAGAGTAAAACCATAAGATAAAAGAAAGTTACAACCGGAGAGTGGTATCTGGATTCTGCTTCTGACTGCTACCTGAAGATTGCCCACCTTTTTCTTTTACTAATAGATCTGGTTGAGGTTCATAGGTTTGCAGTTTATCTAGTAGTTGATCAGCAGTTGGTGCAGAAATGATGGAATGACGAGTCGCTTGGGGTATGAATCCTGTTTCCACAGCATGATCAAGAAAAGACAACAGGTTATCGTAAAAACCATTAACATTTAACAATCCTAATGGTTTTTTATGAAAGTTCAGTTTAGCCCAATAAGCAATGCTAGAGATCCCATCCAACGTTTCAAAACCACCGGGTAGAGCGATAAAAGCATCAGCACGGTAAAACATACGTCCCATTCGTTCAGGCAGACTTGAAACCTCTAATTCTTGGCCTAAGAAGAAGAATTGATGTTCTAACTCCTTTATCCTTACACACAAACCCGTGCTACCATTAATGGTTGCAGGAATAGCCATACTTAACTTCAGACCCTCGAGACCTCTCCCGTAGACAAAGTTGATTTTCCTAGCGGCTAGTGCACGTCCCAGTTCCTGTGCTGCAGGTATAAACTCTCCATCCTTTCCTGAGTCAGTTTCACCAAAAATGCATATAGATTTAAAACTGCATTTTAGAGTGATACCACTCCTCTCTTTTTCTCTCTCAGACATTTTGTGTTTTTTTTACAAATGGAAGATTGCATATTTATATTACAAAAACAGCGACAACAAAATCATGCAAATCACACAGTTTTCAAAAAAATTTGAAAAAAATTTCTGACACGAATGACCAGTGGGCCACTGTGCCAAGAAAGTAAATAAAGTGAGTAAAGAAAGTCAAAAGTTACTGAAAAAGATAAGACAGATTGACAAAAGTAAGATTATGTACAGTAGTTGTGATTGTGGCTCACATCTTCCTCTGGTTTTACGTCCAGTAACGGCTTAAACGCTTTCTATGAATCGAGGATTTGCTTCCCATCCAGTTTTCTTATAAACTGGCAAACAGGGTCTTTTAACGTCAGATTCCCAAGACGGTAGCGCTCTTTTTCTTTGTTGAATATGTCTAATAAATCAAGAAGAACATGATGAACATCGCCACTAGGATGCGTCTCAAGAGTCTGAATGATATCATCCAATGACTCCTTACTCAGTCCATCCTTTATAAATTGGATTTTATCTTCTCGATTTATAGAAACCATACCTTTGCTCCTACAGCGCTGATCACAATTCCACCTTGCACATTTAGGACAAACCTTCATTCTTTTAGCTCTTCTCTTTTTGGAATAAGAGCTTTTTCCCATACCTGGCATAGGTTTAATAAAGGAATCATGAATCTCACCTATTAAACGTACCTTAGCTTCAATGATCCAGCGGACATCCTCAGGAAGGCCCAAACGTTTGAATGTCTTCATTCTTTCAAGTCGACAGCTATAGATCTTCCTAAGCACATCTTTGGGAAGAGTAGGGAACCTGTTCTTAAGCTTTACAATAATTTCCTCCATGATGAGACTAAAATTTAAAGATGCAGTTTTGTGTGCTTCAGTAAGTAAGAAAGAAAAATGAAAGATTAAGGAAAAGAAGTTTTGGGTTGCCTCCCAAATAGCCGCCCTTCTTTAACGTCTTTAGCTAGACAAAGACCAAACCAATAATTTTTTTTTATTTTTTTATTTTTTTTTATTTTTTTTTATTATTTTTTTTAAAAAAAAAAAATTAGGACTTACCTGTTGTTTCCTCCAAAGTGATGACAGTTTTCAAAGTGTTGAGTGCACCATCATTATATTCTTTCAGCCTTTGCTCGTTTACTTTGAATTTTCGATCACCATCTTGAATCTCCACTGCTCCATATGGCCATGTTTGAACCACAGTAAAAGGTCCTGCCCACCTTGATCTCAACTTTCTCGGAAAGAGCTTTAACCTTGAGTTGCATATCAGAACTTTTTGTCCCGGCGTGAACTCTCTCCTCAAAATTCTTTTATCCTGCCACATTTTTGTCTTCTCCTTGTATAACTTTGCATTCTTATGAACTTGTTGTCTGGATTTTTCAAGCTCATTGAGTTGGAGAAATCTTTTTTTACTAGCTGCCTTTGAGTCAAAATTGAAAGCTTTTATTCCCCAATATTCTTTGTGCACTTTAGGATTAGTTGATTTAGAAACATCAACTATTCCCATTGCAAGTGGTTGATCCATGCAGCTTTTATTCACCACGTCTTTTGTGCAGCTAGTCAATGTATCTACTCTGTAACAGGTGTCACCTTCATTTGGACATGACCAAACCTTAAAAATGTTAAAAGATACTTGGTCATCTTGAGCTCGTAAAGTCAACTTTCCCTGTTGCACATCTATTAAAGTTCTCCCAGTTGCTAGGAATGGCCTCCCAAGAATGATAGGAATTTCTTGGTCTTCTTCCATATCAAGTATGATGAAATCAGCTGGAAATATGAGTTTGTCCACCTTCACCAGAACATCTTCTAAGACACCCCTCGGATGTTTAATTGATCGATCAGCAAGAAGTAGTGAAACTGTGGTAGGCTTCACCTCTCCAAGACCAAGTTTTCTGTAGACAGATAAGGGCATGAGATTTACACTTGCTCCCAGGTCACAAAGTGCTTTTTCAAAGTTACATTGACCTATGGTACAAGGTATGCAAAAGCTTCCTGGATCTTTCAGCTTTGGTGGTAGTTTCTTTTGAAGAATGGCACTGCACTCCTCAGTAAGTGCAATTGTCTCAAATTCCTCCAGCTTACGCTTATTTGAGAGAATGTCCTTCATGAATTTTGCATAACTGGGCATTTGGGCAAGAGCGTCTGCAAAAGGGATGTTGATATGTAACTTTTTGAAAACCTCCAGAAACTTTTTAAACTGCTTTTCTAGCTTTGCCTTCACAAGTCTCTGAGGGTATGGAACTGGTGGTACATATGGAGGAGGGTTATCTGGAAAGCTGATTCTTCCTGGTACCACATCATCTTCTTGAGGTTTCTGTGCTTCCTCCTTTTTCTCTGGTTCACTTTCTTTCTTTTCTCCGTCATTCTTATGTAGAATTACAGGATCTTTCAATTCTTTCCCACTCCTTAATGAAATAGCCTTCACATGCTCTATTGGGTTTTTCTCAGTGTCACTTGGAAGAGTACCTGGTTGTCTGGAATTCAGCATATTTGCAATTTGGCCCATTTGGATCTCCAAGTTCTTTATTGAGGCTTCGTGGCTTCTGAGTGTTGCATCAGTCCTAGCCATGAATTGAGATGTATTCATGGTTAGTTGAGCCAGTGCATCTTCCACATTCACTTTTTGCTGTGGTGGATTTGGTGGTTGAAGAGCTTGTTGTTGGTAGTTCCCTTGCGGTTTGAACACATTTTGATTATTCCTCCAGCCAAAGTTTGGATGATTCCGCCAACCTGGATTATAAGTGTTTGAGAATGGGTCATTTCTTTGATTTCCGATATAATGAGCTTGCTCTGACTGAGAAGGTATGGATGACTGTCCATCTTGACTTTGTGTACTCATATGAGGTCCTCCATATCGGTCACAGGTTTCATGAGAAGTACTGATTGCATTTGCTTGACTAGTCAATGAGCTCACTTGCTTGGATATAGATGCAACTTGAGAAGATAAAGTTGTAAGGATATCCAGCTCATGCACTCCAAGTACCTTCTTTGAATTATGACGTTCAGAAGGCCATTGATATGCATTTGCTGCCATCTCCTCAAGTAAATTGTAGGCATCATCAAGATTTTTTCCCATTAAAGATCCTCCAGCTGCAGCATCTACAAGAATTCTGGTGGTATGTGTCATCCCATTGTAGAATGTTTGCAGTGTCCACCAATCTGGTAACCCATGATGAGGACATCTCCTTAGCAACTCCTTGTATCTTTCCCAGGCTTCATAAAGGCTTTCTAGTTCATGCTGGGAAAATGAGGTAATTTCATTCCTCAGTTTTGCAGTTTTTCCTGATGGAAAGTATTTCGCCAAAAATTTCTGTGCCAAGGCATCCCATGTAGTTATGCTTCCCACTGGTAGAGAATGTAACCAGCTCTTAGCCTTATCCCTGAGTGAGAAAGGGAAAAGTCTAAGTCTAATGGCATCATCAGTAACACCATTATGCTTGAATGTGTCACATATTTCTAGGAAGCTGGCTATATGTGTGTTGGGATCTTCTGTTGATAAACCACCAAACTGATTGGCTTGCACCATCTGGATAATTGCAGGCTTGATTTCAAAATTGTTGGCTGCTACTGGTGGTTTTCTGATTCCAGAAGTTGTCTCCATGACTGTTGGTGTTGCATAATCACGAAGAGTTTTGGTATCTGCTGCTTCTCCTTCCGGATTTGCCATTGAATTGATAGAAGTAGACTGCTTTCGAACTCTCCGATTTCTTCGACAAGTTCTCTCGATCTCAGAATCACAAGGTTGTAATTCAGTCTTCTTCGATCTGGTCATATACTAAGCAAAAACCTGAAAAGAAAGAAAAGAAACACACAAAAAAAAATGTAATATGAAGACCAAATTAGTATTAAAATTACTTGGTATTGATATTAATGACAATCCCCGGCAACGGCGCCAAAAACTTGTTACGAATTTAGGATGGTGTATTTAGAAGTGCAAGTATACACTGTCGTAATCAAGTAATAAAGAAGTGAGTAGAGTATCGTTCCCACGAGGATTGATCACTAAGTACCAAAATTGGTAATTTTAATTCTATTTAGTCGGTTGATTAGTTGTGATTGAGATTTCAAGATAGAAATGATGAAATATGAATACAAGTTATATAAAGACAAATATGAGTAAAAGCCCTAGGGATTAGATTTCACTTAATAAATTCCGGATTGAATCACTTATCTATTCTAGTCCAATTTATTCCACATGATTGATAGTCGAGTTTCCCTATTTTAATTACTAGCCTCTTCCAAGGTCAAGTAATTCTATAATTAATTGCTAACCCAATATATTCCTATATGAATTTAAGCAATCAATCATGCATTAAGATTTATGGAACTCAATTAAGACTACACAACCCATATGAATATATTCCTATTTCATATGCAAATTATGGTTTTAATTATAGGATCCACACACATGTATCTCCTTCCGGTCTCAACATGCATATTAAAATCATCCAAAAGGTGGCCAATCAATTGTAAGCATTAAGAGCACTAATTAAAACTCAATCATGAAAGAAAAATTAAAACTAGATTTAATAAGTTAAGATTCAATCCGTCATTAATAAGCTACGTCATCACCCTAGGAAAAGGAAAATTTAGCTCATGATAAAATTAAAAACAAAACCAAAATATATTCCAAACATCATAAATATTGCATAAAAATTAATTACAAAAACATAAAAATACTACTACAAGATGCATGAAAATGGAAAATCTAGCCTACCATATAGGAGGTAAAACCATCCATGTAGGTGGCAACCTATACCATCCATAAAGGAGGACTACCTAGGCCTTCCATATAGGAGGTAAAACCATCCATGTAGGAGGCATGCAAGAAGTAAAAAAAATGCAAGAAATAAATTCTAAAAATAACAATTCTCTCTCTCTAACATAGAGACTCTCTCTCTCCTCCTTCCTCCTTCTTCCTCTCCATTTTAGGGTGCCAAGAAGCTCTATTTATAGGCTTCATTTTCGGACTGCTACAGTGATTTTTGCTACAGTGAATTGCTACAGTGAATTGCTACAGTGCACCGACCACACCTACCGCACTGCTACAGTAACCGACCACACCTACCGCACTGCTACAGTAACCGACCACACCGTCCGCGTGCACAGTGAACAGTACCGCATGAACAGTGCACAGTGAATAGTACCGCGTGAATAGTACCTTTCCCTTAAATGCCTTCTTTAATTCTTTTTAATCCGGTACTATCCATGGCTGCAAGAAAATCATTATTTATTTATTAATTACACCCAAATTGATTATATTCAACTCAAATTTAGTCCACAAAATCATCATATAAGGGAAAATAAATATGCAAATATTTTACTTATCAAATTCCCCCACACTTAGCTCTTGGACGTCCTCGGACAAGAAAGAGTAACTAATAAGTGCTTCCAACAAAATCAGAAGTGTCAAGTCATAAACAAGGACACAATTAAAGAATAAAGAGATCATAGTATTCTTGAATCAACAAAAGTATAAACTGGTAAGTTCATTTGAAAATAAATGAACTGAATTCATAATTGTGGCTCATTCTCTTAATCTCTCAAGTGTTTTAGGGTAAGTGTTTCGCTCAAATTCACCTGAAAAAATTGCACTACCATAAGCTTGCCAAAAATCTCAATCTCTACTACCTAATTCACATGCATAATTCAAATCAAAAGGACTTATTAAAGGTTGTAATGAGGTTAAGGTAAAAGGAATGTAAAAACTGATATGAAGGGCTATTTTTACTAAGTAAATAGAGCAGTTGAAAAATGGGCCTTCTTAAACCTGGCCTATCTCATCCCAACAACCCATAATTTACATTTTTTTTTTTTCTTTTCTTTTTTTCTTCTTTTTTTTTTTTTTATATTACAACTTCTGCACTTTTGTGGTTGATGATATATAGACCCCCACACTTGTCAAAAGCCCATTTCACAAAAATTTCAAATGCTCTGTTAATCTTTCGAATTCAGTAAAAGCACTTGATAAATCATTAAAACACATATCAATGGGTTGAGAATAAAGACATAATCAATTAGGCTCAAAGGGGCTTATCAATGGTATAATTGTAAGGTTGGCTATTTGGCTCTGGCTAAACAAAATGAATGCCTTTATCATTTTTGAATGTGCATGTGACATGTAATTTCAACTAGATTTAAGGCAAGTTCTAGAGTGACAACTTAATAGGTGAATATCACACACAAGAAAGATAATCACTATTGATCATATAGGCTCAAAAGCTCACGGTTAGGGACTTTCAAATTCAGCTCATTCAATCTCAAAATTCATCACCAAATTCAACAATCAGTTATTCAATCATGCTATAAAATCTCTAAACTCAATTGATCCATGCTTCAAACTTATATACTTCTTAAAATCATTGAAAAACACTTCAATAGAATTTTTTTTTTTTTTAAAGATGAAATAACAAAAAAAAAAAAAAAATTACAACTAATAAGATGCGTCTCAAGAGTTAAGAATAACTCTTTACTCTGCCATCTATGCATACCCCATGCATCTACCGCACTGCTACAGTAACCGACCACACCTACCGCACTGCTACAGTAACCGACCACACCGTCCGCTACAGTGCACAGTGAACAGTAACCGCATGAACAGTGCACAGTGAATAGTACCGCGTGAATAGTACCTTTCCCTTAAATGCCTTCTTTAATTCTTTTTAATCCGGTACTATCCATGGCTGCAAGAAAATCATTATTTATTTATTAATTACACCCAAATTGATTATATTCAACTCAAATTTAGTCCACAAAATCATCATATAAGGGAAAATAAATATGCAAATATTTTACTTATCATATCTTCTAACAAAACTACCAAAATCAAGCCAATAACAACTCTAATAGCATCAATCAAGCAAGAGGAACAAGTTTGAGAAGTTACCTCTTGATTTCCACCACTTTTTCTCTCCTCAACGTTTTCAGCCCTCTCTCCAAAACTCTTGATTCAGCTGAAATTCCATGGTTCTAAAGGTAGAGAAGTGAGTAGGAGAGTTGATAGAGGGATTAGAAAGCTTAAGATACAAGGTAACAACTTCTTACCTTGATTTGTTAATAAACCCTAGCTCTTCCCTCCGTTCTTTGTCTCAACTCTCTCTCTCACTCTTTCATTCTATTTTAGATTAAAAACTGAATGAAGTAGATGAGGAATTAATGATTAAATGAATCATCAAGTTGCTTTCCATATGTCAAGCTATCATTGGTCCAAATAATTGATTTTCGCACATAATACTAAATTTGGCAGAATTTTCATTAAATTTTGAAAACTCATATCTAATTGAAAAAATGTCTAATTAGGGTGATTCTAAAGGCTATACGACCCTCATTGAGTCTAGTTTGAAGGAAAAATATAAAATTTAGCCAATTGGAATCTCACTTTTTCCAAATTTTTAATATTTGGATTCTGCCCCAGAAAAATAGTTAATTTTGTTGGGCTAACTTCAAAAATTCATTTCTCTTTGTGTATAGCTCCAAATGACTTATATGACCTATCAAATTAAAGCTTGATAAGTCTACTTTTATTCTGGAAATGTTCAGAATTTTTTGATATCATTTTCCCTTGAAAGATGTCACATAACCAGAACTGCCACATATGGAAATTCACTTGCAGCAACACTTCTTTTTGTTATAATATAATTATGTTGTGTGTGACCTCTAATTGCTTTTTTTTGTCACTTTCAATGCTCTTTAATACCCCCAAGGGTATAAAAAGATTTTAGGAAATTTAATCATATCTTACTGGAAAACTTGCTAAACTGGGGCTTAGTCCACTTGATCCAGGCTTATTATCAAGCCTTAAGTCCTAAAATTTGGGATATTACACCCGGTCTACTGGACCTCACCGAAAATTATGACTCAGGCTATTCCTACTCAATTTTGCATGTAGAATCCATTTTTGACCTCAGATTGGTCAAATTCAAGGCCAAATGATGAAAATGCCCTTGGCAGCCTTTTCTTTGAGTTTTAATAGATAGTTTGGCCATTTCTCATTTTGGGGCTTTTCTCACTTCATCATCAACATATACCCCAAACAATTTTATCTTCTAAACCCAATGGAAGTACTAGAATCATCAAATTCCATCTCCTTTGCCACATCCAAGATATGGCTTAGATTTTAGGTCCACATATAACTGAAATTATTAAGAAGATTAGGGGAAAATAATCATTTCTCACTTCATGGAAAAATTACTGTTTTTCCCCTATGTTTTTTGATTTACTGAAATAAATAATTTCTTGCTCCTTTCCTTTAGTTTAGCCAACTTTTGACATGTATAATTAGGCCATCAATCATGTCATTTTATGTTCCTATTTTGGTTACAATAGTAGGCTTTTCTGTGGACATTAATTGCTCCTTTGTGTCCTTGCTTGGTCGAATTTGTATAACTGGCAATTGAAATATTTCTGTAAATTTATGCACACCATAATTCACCATTTTATTCCATAAAACGTATTAATCACATATGAGGAATATTGGTGATTGAAAATGGCCAGGGGTGATACAATTGTTTCCATATCTACCTCTACCTCGGCCTCTACCAACAACCCTCGTACGTGCCATCTCTATAATTCGCTATATATGAAAAATAGAGAAGCAATAAATTTCATAAAGATTCAAGGGCATTTTTGTCATTTTACAAAAATTTGGGTACACAAGTATGTCATACACAGCACATAACATGTATTTACAGTAGTTATAATTAATTGCTAACCTAATATATTCCTATATGAATTTAAGTAATTAATCATACATTAAGATTTATGAAACTAAATTAAGACTACACAACCCATATGAATATATTCCTATTTCATATGCAAATTATGGTTTTAATTATAGGATCCACACACATGTATCTCCTTCTGATCTCAACATGCATATTGAGATCATCCAAAAGGTAGCCAATCAATTAAAAGCATTAAGAACAATAATTAAAACTCAATCATGAAGGAAAAATTAAAACTAGATTTAACAAGTTAAGATTCAATCCGTCATTAGTAAGCTACGTCATCACCTTAGGAAAATGAAAATTTAGCTCATGATGAAATTAAAAACAAAACCAAAATAAATTGAAAACTTCATAAATATTGCAGAAAACATGATTATTAAATTCTAAAACATAAAGATACAACTACAAGATGCATGAAAATAGAAAAATCTAGCCTTCCATATATGAGGTAAAACTTTCTATGTAGGAGGCAACCTATACCATCCATAAAGGAGGACTACCTAAATCTTCCATGTAGGAGGTATGCAAGAACAATAAAAATGCATGAAATTAAAATCTAAGATGATGTCCTCCCTTATGCCTTCAACTCCTCTATTTATAGATGAATTGGGTGTAAGAATTTTCACATGTTAGGTAAGAATCTTAACTCTAAGCCACCAATATTGACTTTGTGACCACCTTGCTCATTGATTGCAGCTAATGTTTGGCAATTCAAACGTTAGAATCTCACTTTGTTGTATTCATGAAAGTTGTATATCTAGATCTTAGCTTGAAAGCACATGTAAGATCTCCTCATTTCAACATTTGTGGCTCTAGTTATGGTCAAATTAGTAGATAAAGGTCAGGCCTAGATAGAATCATGTGCTCAACTTCTAAGCAAAATTCGGAGCTCTTAAGGATAGAACTGGGTTTTCACCTCAACAAAAAAGTTGTAGGAATTTTTCTCAGCTTTCTATCTGTATAAAGAACGTGCTAATTCGAAATCTAGAGCTCTATATATTACCTAAAAACTGAAACCGGGTCAAAATTTAGTATTTTCCAATGTATTCTATTTTATATCAAATCATTATTTATTTATAATTACACCCAAATTCATTTCATTAAGCTCAAATGTCATCCAAAAATTGCTTCATATAAGGGAAAATAAATGTGCAAATATTTTACTTATCAAAGTCCCCCACACTTAGTTCTTGAACGTCCTCGGACAAGAAGGATTGACTAATAAGTGTTTCCAACAAAATTAGAAGTGTCAAGTTATAAACAATGACACAATTAAAGAATAAAGAGATCATAGTATTCTTGAATCAACAAAATTATAAACTGGTAACTTCATTTGAAAATGAATGAATTAAATTCATAATTGTGACTCGTCCTCTCAATCTCTCAAGTGTTTAAGGGTAAATGTTTTGCTCAAATTCACTTGAAAAAGTTGCACTACTATAAGCTTGCTAAAAATCTCAATCTCCACTACCGAATTCACATGTATAATTCAAATCAAAAGAACTTATTAAAGGTTGTAATCAAGCTAGGGTAAAAGGAATGTAAATAGTGATATGAAGGGTTACATCTAAGAAATAAACAGAGCAATTGAAAAATGAGCCATCTTATGAATAGACTTATCATGGCAACCCACAATTTTTATTCCAAAACTAAATATTCTCTTTTTCTTTTTTTTTAACTTCTTTTTTTTTCTTTTTCTCTTTTTTTTTTACTTATACAATTCTATAGTTGATAATATACACACCCCCAAACTTTTCAAAAGCCCATTTCACAAAGATTTCAAATGCTTTGTTAGTCTTTTGAACTAAGTAAAAGCACTTGATATATCATTAAAACACATTAATGGGTTGACAATAAAGAAACAATCAATCCGGCTTAAAGGGGCTTATCAATGGTGTAATTGTAAGGTTGGCTTTTTGGCTCTGGCTAAAGAAAATGAATGCCTTTATCATTTTCGAATGTACATGTGACATGTAATTTAATCCAGATTTGAAGCAAGTTCTAGAGTAATAACTCAATAGATGAATATCACACACAAGAAAGATAATCATTATTGATCATATAGGCTCAAAAACTCACAGTTAGGTACTTTTAAATTCAGCTCATTCAATCTCAAAATTCATCAAATCCAACAATCAGTTGTTTAATCATGTTATAAAATCTCTAAACTCAATTGCTCCATGCTTCAAACTTATATACTTCTTAAAATTATTGAAAAACACTCATACAATTTTTTTTTATTTTTTTATCGGACCTCTGTTTTTTTTAGATGAAACAGAAAGAAATAAAAAAAATACAACTAATAAGATGCGTCTTAAGAGTTAAGAATAACTCTTTACTCTGCCATCTTTTAACACCCTATGCATCTAATGGTTTTACTAACTAACTATTTAATGGAGAAACTATGCTTTTTTGTTTCTCCCCCTACCTAAATCAGACATTGTCCTCAATGTCTTCTAAAGATTAGAGAAAGTTTTTTTTATTGAAAACATAAACAAACAATAAAGTAAACTAAAATGCTAAGAGTAAAACTATTAAGATTAAGGAAAGTTTACAACCGGAGAGTGGTATTTGGATTCTGCTTCTGACTGCTATCTGAAGACTGCCTACCTTTTTCTTTTACTAATAGATCTGGTGTAGGTTCATAGGTTTGCAATTTATCAAGTAGTTGATTAGCAGTTGGTGCAGAAATGATAGAATGACGAGTCGCTTGGCGTATGAATCCTGTTTCCATAGCATGATCAAGAAAAGACAACTGGTGATCATAAAAACCATTAACATTTAACAATCCTAATGGCTTTTTGTGAAAGTTAAGTTTGTTAGAACTGGCTGACACCCAAGAGGGGGGTGAATTGGGTGTGTGATAAGAAAGTATGATCTTTTAAAATCTTTTTGCAACTTATCAAATCAATACATGCGGAAGTATAGAAACATAAGCTGATATGTAAATCATATATGCTGGAAATGTAAAAGCTTAGGGAAGAGAATATGCAAACTGTGATTTATCCTGGTTCGGTCCAATCCACGATGACCTACGTCTAGTCCCCAGGCTCCTCCTGAGATTTCCAATCCACTATCTTCTTGTTTAACCGGGCACAAGAAAAGCCTCTACAAATCTCTTACGAAGTTACTCCCCCTTACTCACTATAAGGTTTACACCCTCTTACGGTAAGTTGAGCAAAGCAATCCCAAAGTCCTTTCTCTCTTGCTTACCCGTACAAGTCTTACAAGCAGCAACGTTCTCTCCTGCTTACACCACTGTAAGTCTTACGAGCATCAACGTTCTCTACTGCTTGCACCTTGTAAGTCTTACGAGCAGAAAGTACTACTAGCAATTCTCTCTACAACTTTCCCGTAAGGTAATCAACCCTCTCAAAGTCCCTCTACCTTGAGTTCAATACAGAAGTATATTTGTAAGGATTTACAGACTCTCTCACGTAGTAGATAGGATACTCATTGAAGTACAATACAAATATTCACTCTCAAATATACATGACAATGAAAACAGATATTAACGGAGAGTATGAGAGATGAAGATTCATGACAGCAGCATGTTGGCAGTTGGGTTCTCGTTACTTCATCATTTCTGTTCGCTGTAGTATTTCTCTGTAAATCTCTATATCTTCTTCTTGAATGCTTCGGTTTATATAAGATAGGTTAAGAGCCGTTGGAGCATTCAAATATTTTTCCGTTGAAAGCCCATCGTCTATCTGACAGATACTTCAATGTTTTCCGTTGGAATCTGACCATGCTCTCTTTAACCGTTGCCCATGATCGTGCTCTGACAAATGCTTCAGTTGTTTGCACGTTTCGTTGACTCGTCTGTTAAATATTTATATTGCCCATGATTCGTCATCGTTAAATATTGGTTGGTTGCTTCCCATGTGAACTGTAGTGAAATGCCTATAATGCACTGACAGAAAATAGCCGTTACAAAATATTTTAAATATCACTCGAGCGGATAACTACTTCACTGGAAGTGATCCATATCAGTAGAGTGCACCATGAAATTATTATGGTTGTTTTCCTTGTTTCTGTCAAGTTTCTGGAAGTAATTCTAATGAGAACAGTGAATCACTTGAGTTGACATCTAATTCACTGGCAGTGATATTATGAAACATGAGAATCATTTGAGTGCGGTGTAACTTCACTGGAGATGATTTTGATAAAATAATTAACACTTGACTGCAGAAGCATTTCATCGATAGTAATCTTAATTTCTGGATGTGACTGTCATTGGAACTGATTTCAATTTAGTGAAGAGTGCACTGAGTGATCATAGATGCTGACAATAAGTGAAATTGACAAAACTTCATATCAATTGATCTTGGCACGTCTCTGGAAGTGATCTGCAAAATCAACATAATCACTTGCTTGGATATTATCTGACAGAAAGTGAACTGAGGCATACTGATATTCACTGGAAGTGATCAAGAATGGGGCTGGAGGTGATCAACTGAAATGGACGATCACTTGAGTGAAATTCATGTCACCAGAAGTGATTTTCAAAACAATAAAATATTCCTGAAGTGATTTGCTTTGCACTGGAAGTGATCTACAGAAATGACTAATCACTCGAGTGAATTCAACTGCACTGGGAGTGAAAATGAGAACAGTGAATTTTTCTTGCAGTGATTTTTGATTCACTGGAAGTGATTTGAGAAAGAGTGAAATTCACTGGAAGTGATTCAGCATCCACTGGAAGTGATCTTTGAAAATAACATAATCATTCGAGTGATTTTGGCATCACTGGAAGTGATTTTGCAAACAGTGAATTTTTTATGCAGTGATTTCAAGCGCACTGGAAGTGATTCATAAAAATCTCATATCACTCGAGTGATTTTGGCATCACTGGAAGTGAAATCCGGAACAGTGAAAAATTCCTGCAGTGATTTTGGCGCCACTGGAAGTGATCTGCGAAATAACCCATATCACTCGAGTGAATTCTGGAATCACTCGAGTGATCTGTTCTTCAGATCACTTTAACTTCGTTGTTGCGTTTCCAATTCTTCAGCAAACAGGGGTAAACTTCCAGATGACATAACTCTTCGAATATGACTCAAAAATTTCTATATTATATATCAATGGAAAGCTCTTGAAGTCTAGTTTTATTTGGAACTAGTTTCAGCTCAATTGGATGTGTGGTTTGAGAGTTCTAGCCAAAATACCAACTCTGTTCCAGAAAGTGACGCTGATATGAATGCCAGATTCGAACACTTATATCTCCTTCATATGAGCTCCTTTGATGTTGATTCTAGTATCAAAATAACGCATTGGTAGTCTATTTTCATATGAAACTGGTTTCGTCTCAATCGAAGTTGTATTTTGGGAGATATGATCAAATAACCAGGCCTCGCTTAGCTGGACGAACAACAGAGCATGAAACGCTGAACATCACTCGAGTGAATTAGTGAATTACTCGAGTGATTCTGAAAATCACTCGAGTGATTATTAAATCACTCGATGCTACAGTGCCAAACAGTTCCAAATAGTGCCAATTGCTACAGTGACTTCTGAATTTCCTTCTGATTAGTATTTCTTCTGGGAACTTGAATCTTGATATTCCCATTAGTTCCTTGAAGCTCTTCTTTCTCCAATCTCTTTGGCTTATCTATAAGATATACAACATTAAACATAGTAGTTAGTCAATATAAGAGATAAGTATATTATGCAAACTTTTGCTCTCATAATATTTGATATCTATATTTGTCATCATCAAAACTAATCACATCTAACAAAGTTTAGCCCAATATGCAATGCTCGAGATCCTATCCAATGTTTCCAAACCACTGGGTAAAGCGATAAAAGCTTCAGCACGGTAGAACATACGTCCTATTCATTCAGGTAGGCCTGAAACTTCTAACTCTTGCCCTAAGAAGATGTGATGTTCTAACTCCTTTGCCCTTACACATAAACCCTTGTTACCATTAATGGTTGCACGAATAGCCATACTTAACTTCAGGCCTTGGAGTCCTAGCAGCTAATGCACATCCTAGTTCCTGTGCTGTAGGTATAAACTCTCCATCCTTTCCTGAGTCAGTTTCACCGAAAATGCAAATAGATGTAAATCTACATTTTTGGGTGACACCCTTGCTTTCTATTTTTCTCTTAGACATTTTTTTTATAAGTGGAAGAATACATATTTATACTACTGAAACAACGACAACAAGATCATGCAAATCAGACATTTTTCCAACAAGTTTGAAAAAAATATCTGACATGAATGACCGGTAGCCGTTACGTGAAGAAATTAAACAAAAGGAGTAACGAAAGTCAAAAATTTACTGAAAAGATACGACAGATTAGACAAAAGCATGATTATGTACAGTAGTTGTGATTGTGGTTCACATCTTCCTCTGGTTTTACGTCTAGTAACGTCTTAAACGCTTTCTATGAATCGAGGATTTGCTTCCCATCCAATTTTCTTATAAACTGGCAAACATGGTCTTTTAACGCCAGATTCCCAAGATGATAGCGCTCTTTTTCTTTGTTGAATATGTCAAATAAATCGAGAAGTACACGATGAACATCACCAATAGGATGCATCTCAAGAGTCTGAATGATATCATCCAATAACTCCTTACTCAGTCCATCCTTTATAAATTGAATTTTATCTTCTCGATTTATCGAAACCATACCTTTGCTTCGACAACACTTATCACAATTCCACCTTGCACATCTAGAACAGACCTGTATTCTTTTAGCTCTTTTCTTTTTAGAATAAGAGCTTCTTCCCATTCCTGGCATAGGTTTAATAAATGATTCATGAATCTCACCTATTAAACGTACCTTAGCTTCAATGATCCAGCGGACATCCTCAGGAAGGCCTAAATGCTTGAATGTCTTCATTCTTTCAAGTCAACATCTATAGATCTTCCTAAGCACATCTTTGGGAAGAGTAGGAAACATGTTCTTGAGATTTGTAAGAAATTCCTCCATGACAATAATGAGAATTAAGATTTAAGGATGAAGTGCAGAGTGCTTTAGTGAGTAGGAAAGAAAAATAAAATAGTAGGAAAAGAAATTTTTGGGTTACCTCCCAAATAGCCGCCCTTCTTTAACGTCTTTAGCTAGACAAAGACCAAACCAATAATTTTTATTTTTATTTTTTTTAATTATTTTTTTAGGACTTACCTGTTGTTTCCTCAAAAGTGATGACAGTTTTCAAAGTGTTAAACATACCATCATTATACTCTTTCAGCCTTTGCTCATTCACTTTGAATTTTCAATTACCATCTTGAATCTCCACTACTCTATATGGCCATACTTGAACCACAGTAAAAGGTCCTGACCCCTTTGATCTCAACTTTCCTGGAAATAGATTTAGCCTTGAGTTATACAACAACACTTTTTGTCCTGGTGTGAACTCTCTCCTTAAAATTCTTCTGTCATGCCACATTTTTGTCTTCTCCTTATATAACTTGGCATTCTCATAAGCTTGTTGTCTAACTTCTTCAAGCTCATTAAGTTGGAGAAGTCTCTTTTCACAAGCTGCCTTTAAGTCAAAATTTAAGGCTTTTATTGCCCAATATGCTCTGTGCTCCATTTCTACTGGAAGATGGCATACTTTTTCATAGACCAATTGATATGGAGATGTGCCAATAGGTGTCTTCAAGGCAGTCTTATAAGCCCAAAGTCTACATCTAATTTTCTTGCCTAGTCCTTCCGATTGGAATTCACCGTCTTTTCTAGGATCCATTTCAATTCTCTATTTGAGATTTCCACTTGTCTGCTAGTTTGTGGATGATATGGAGTTGCAACCTTATGAGTAACTCCATATTTAGCAAGCACAGATTGAAGTTGTTGATTGCAAAAATGCTTTCCTCCATCATTGATAATAGCTCTAGGCACTCCAAATCACATGAAAATATTTTTCCTTAAAAACTTCACAACTACCTGAGAATCATTTGTGGGAAAGGCAGCTGCTTCAACCTATTTGGACACATAATCAGCAGCTACTAAAATAAATTGGTTGCTAAATAAGAATGGAAAAGGCCCCATAAAATCGATCCCCCATACATCAAAAAGCTCAACTTCTAAGATGTTAGTTAAAGGGGCTTCATGTCTCCTTGAGATATTTCCCGTTCTTTGACATTTGTCACTGGTTGTCACAATCTTATGGGCGTCCTTGAAAAGTGTAGGCCAGTAAAACCTAGATTGAAGGACTTTAGTAGCTGCTCGATTTGCTCCAAAATGACCATCATATGGGGATGAATGGCATTAATTTAAGATGCTAGCCATTTCTTCCTTAGGAACACATCGTCTGATAATTCGATCTGGGTATTGTTTATATAAGAAAGGATCCTCTCAAATGTAATGCCTCACATTAGCTAGAAACTTTTTCTTTTGTACTTTAGAAAGTTCATAAGGCATTACTCTGCTTGCCAAATAATTAACAAAATCAGCATACCAAGGGGTGGGTTGTGATTGCATAGCAAAGAGTTGATCCTCTGGGAAATTCTCCTAGATAGGTGATTCTCTGTTTTATTCAACTGGCTTTAACCAAGAAAGATGATCTATAATGAGATTCTCGGTCTCTTTTTTATCATTAATTTCTAAGTCAAATTCTTGTAGCAGAAGCACCCATCTGATCAATCTAGGCTTAGCATCTTTCTTCTCTATCAAGTATTTGATTGCAGAATGGTCCGTCCAGATAATGGCCTTTGACCCGATCAAGTAGGCTTTAATTTTTCAAATGCAAACACCACTGCTAGAAGCTCCTTTTTTGTTGTTGCATAATTCAATTGTGCGTCTGAGAGTATCCTGATGGCATAATAGATGGCATGAAAAATCTTTCCTCTTCTTTGGCCTAAAACAACTTTGACTGCATAATCACTTGCATCACACATCATTTCGAATTAAAGGTTCTAATCTGGAGCTATGATAATTGGTGCAGACGTCAAGGCTCTTTTTAGAGTCTGGAAGGCTGATAAACATTCCTCATTAAATACAAAAGGAGTGTTTTTCTCTAACAGCATGCAAAGTAGCTTTGTGATTTTAGCGAAGTCCTTGATGAATCTTCTATAGAAACCCGAATGTCCTAAAAAACTCCAAATACCCTTGATTGAGGATGGAGGTGGTAACTTTTCAATTGTTTTAACCTTGGCTCGGTCCACTTTAATGCCTCGATTAGATACCTTATGACCCAGCACAATTCCTTCTTTCACCATGAAATGGCATTTCTCCCAATTTAGAACCAAATTTGTCTCCACGCAACGTTGTAAGACTTTTGCTAGGTTTGCAAGACAGTGATCATATGATTCTCTAAAGATTGAGAAATCATCCATGAACACCTCAATGAATTTTTCCACCATATCTGATAAGATCGCCATCATGCTCCTTTGAAATGTTGCCGCTGCATTACATAGACTAAATGACATGTTTCTAAAGGAAAAGGTACCATATGGACATGTAAAAGTTGTTTTCTCTTGATCCTCTGGTGCAATTATGATTTGATTATATCCTGTGTACCTATCCAGAAAACAGTAGTAGTCTTTCTCAGATAGTCTATCAAGCATTTAGTCTATAGATGGTAGTGGAAAGTGATCTTTTCTAGTAGCTTTGTTGAGCTTTCTGTAATCAATGCACACTCTTCAGCCCGTCACTGTTCGTTGTGGAATCAGTTCATTTTTCTCATTAGCCACCACCGTCATTCTACCTTTCTTTGGCACAACTTAAACTGGACTTACCCACTGACCATCATAGATTAAGTAGATTATACCAGCATCTAGCCACTTTATTACCTCCTTTCTCACCACCTCCTTCATATTTGGATTGAGTCTTCTCTGGTGCTCAACTGATGGCTTATAGTTATCTTCCATTAGGATCTTATATATATAAATGAAAGGACTGATTCCTTTTATATCAGCTACCGACCATCCAAATGTTGTTTTATACTCCCTTAATACTCTTAATAACTTTTCTTCTTTTTCGGGGGTAAGAGCTGCAGAGACAATCACTGGTAATGTTGAGTTTTCTCCTAGATAAGAATACTTTAAGTGGGATGGTAGTGTTTTCAACTCCAGTTCTAGTGGCTTTTCTACTGATGGTACCAGCTTACTCGGTCTTTCTCCCAAATCTTCAAATGGTTTCTTGATAAAAATTGGGGAATTTGCATCAAGAAACCTAATATGCTCTAAGACTTTAGGATTAGCAGATTTTGATACATCTACCATTCCCATTGCTAATGGTTGATCCATGCAGATTTTATTCACCATGTCTTTTGTGCAGCTGGTTAATGTATCTACTCTGTAACATGCGTTACCTTCATTTGGAAAGGACAATGAGTTTGTCCACCTTGACCAGAACATCTTCCAAGACACCTCTTGGATGTTTTATTGATCGGTCAGCTAGAAGTAATGAGACTGTCGTAGGCTTCACCTCTCCAAGACCGAGTTTTCTATAGATGGATAGAGGCATGAGATTTACACTTGCTCCTAGGTCACAAAGTGCTCTTTTAAGGTTACATTGACCTATGGTGCAAGGTATGCAAAAGCTTCCTGGATCTTTCAGCTTTGGTGGTAGTTTCTTTTGCAGAATAGCACTGCACTCCTCAGTAAGTGCAACTATCTCGAATTCCTCTAGTTTATGCTTATTTGAAAGAATATCCTTCATGAATTTTGCATAGCTGGGCATTTAGGCAAGAGCATCTGCAAAAGGGATGTTGATATGTAGCTTTTTGAAAACCTCCAGAAACTTTTTAAACTGCTTGTCTAGCTTTGCCTTCATAAGTCTCTGAGGATATGGAACTGGTGGTACATATGGAGGAGGATTATCTAGAAAGTTGATTCTTCCTGGTACCACATCATCCTCTTGAGGATTATATGCTTCCTCCTTTTGTTCTTCTTCACTTTCTTTCTTTTTTTCATCTTTCTTCTGTTGAATTATAGGATCTTTTAATTCTTTCCCACTCCTTAATGCAACGGCCTTCACATGCTCTCTTGGATTTTTTTCAGTGTCACTCAGAAGAGTACCTAGTTATCTGGAGTTCAGCATATTTTTAATTTGGCCCATCTAAATCTCTAAGTTCTTTATTGAGGCCTTCTAGTTTTTGAATGTTGCGTCAGTCCTAGCCATGAATTGAGATGTATTCATGGTTAGTTGAGCTAGTGCATCTTCTATATTCACTTTCTGTTGTGGTGGATTTGGTGGTTGAAGAGCTTGTTGCTGGTAGTTCCCTTATGGTTTGAACACATTTTTATTATTCCTCTAACTAAAGTTTGGATGATTCCGCCAACCTGATGAATTGTAAGTATTTAAGAATGGATCATTTCTTTGATTTTCGATATAATGAGCTTGCTCAGACTGAGAAGGCATGGATGGGTGTCCTTCTTGACATTGCGTGCTCACATAAGGTTCTCCATATCAATCACAGGTTTCATGAGGAGTGCTGATTGCATTTGCTTGACTTGTCAATGAGTTCACTTGCTTGGATATAGATGCAACTTGAGAAGACAAAGTTGTAAGGATATCCAGCTCGTGCACTCTAACCACTTTCTTTAAAACAGGACGTTTAGAAGGCCATTGGTATGCATTAGCTGCCATCTCCTCAAGAAGATTGTAAGCATCTTCTAGACTCTTTCCCATAAAAGATCCTCCAGTTGCAGCATCTACAAGAATTCTGGTTGTATGCGTCATCCCTTTATAGAATGAGTACAATTGCCACCAATTTGGTAACCCATGATGAGGACATTTTCTTAGGAACTTCTTGTATCTTTCCCATGCTTCATAGAGGCTCTCAAATTCATGTTAAGTAAATGAGGTAATTTCATTCCTCAATTTAGCTGTTTTTCCTGAAGGAAAGTATTGTGCTAAAATTTCTGCATCAAGGCATCCCATGTAGTTATGCTTCCCACTGGTAGAGAGTATAGCCAGCTTTTAGCCTTATCCCTGAGTGAGAAAGGCATCCTATAATGGCATCATCAGTAACACCATTATATTTGAATGTGTTACAAATTTCTATGAAGCTGGCTATATGTGTGTTAGGATCTTCTGTTGGTAAACCACCAAACTGAATTGCTTGCATCATTTGGATAATTACAGGCTTAAGTTCAAAATTATTAGTTGCTACTGGCAGTGTTCTGATTCCAGAAGTTGTCTCCATGACTGTTGGTGTTGCATAGTCACGGAGTGTTTTGGTATCTGTTGTTTCTCCTTCCGGATTTTCCATCAGATTGATTGAAGTAGACTGCTTTCGAATTCTCTGATTTCTTCGACAAGTTCTTTCGATCTCTAAATCACAAGGTTGTAATTTAGTCTTCTTCGATCTTGTCATGCATTAAGCAAAAGCCTGAAAAGAAATACAAGACACAAAAAAGAAAAAAATGTAATGTAAAGACCAAATTAGTATTAAAATTACTTGGTATTGATATTAATGACAACATTCCCCGGCAACGGCGCCAAAAACTTGTTACGAGTGTAGGATGGTGTATTTAGAAGTGCAAGTGTACACTGTCGTAAACAAGTAATATAGAGGTGAGTAGAGTATTTTTCCCACGAGAATTGATCACTAAGTACCAAAATTGATAATTTTAATACTATTTAGCCGATCGATTAGTTGGTGGTTGAGATTGCAAGATAAAAATGATTAAATGAAAATGTAATTGTTATAAAGACAAATATAATAAAAAGGCCCTAGGGATTAGATTTCACTTAGCAAACTCCGGATTGAATCACTTATCTATTATAGTCCAATTTATTCCACATGATTGATAGTCGAGTTTCCCTATTTTAATTACTAGCCTCTTCCAAGGTCAAGTAATTTTATAATTAATTGCTAACCTAATATATTCCTATATGAATTTAAGCAATCAATCATGTATTAAGATTTATATAACACATGTATCTCCTTCGGGTCTAACATGCATATTGAGATCATCCAAAAGGTGGCCAATCAATTGAAAGCATTAAGAACAATAATTAAAACTCAATCATGAAGGAAAAATTAAAACTAGATTTAATAAGTTAAGATTCAATCTGTCATTAGTAAGCTACGTCATCACCTTAGGAAAATGAAAATTTAGCTCATGATGAAATTAAAAACAAAACCAAAATAAATTGAAAACTTCATAAATATTACAGAAAACATGATTATTAAATTCTAAAACATAAAGATATAACTACAAGATGCATGAAAATAGAAAAATATAGCCTTTCATATAAGAGGTAAAACCTTCTATGTAGGAGACAACCTATACCATCCATAAAGGAGGACTACCTAAACCTTCCATGTAAGAGGTATGCAAGAACAATAAAAATGCATGAAATTAAACTCTAAGATAATGTCCTCCCTTGTGCCTTCAACTCCTCTATATATAGATTAATTGGGTGTAAGGATTTTCACATGTTAGGTAAGAATCTTAACTCTAAGCCACCAATATTGACTTCGTGACCACCTTGCTCATTGATTGCAGCTAACGTTTGGTAACTAAAACGTTGGAATCTCACTTTTTTGTCTTCATGAAAGTTGTAGATTTGGATCTTAGCTTAAAAATACATATGAGATCTCCTCATTTCAACATTTGTGGCTCTAGTTATGGTCAAATTAGTAGGCAAAGGTCAGACTTGGATAAAATCACATGCTCAACTTCTAAGTAAAATTTGGAGCTCTTAAAGATAGAACTGGGTTTTCACCTCAACATAAAAGTTGTAGGAATTTTTCTCAGATTTCTATCCATATAAAGAAAGTCCCAATTCGACATCTAGAGCTCTAGATATTTCCTAAAAACTGAAACAGGGTCAAATTTTAGTATTTTCCAATGAATTCTATTTTATGTCAAATCATTATTTATTTATCAATTACACCCAAATTCATTACATTAAGCTCAAATGTCATCCAAAAATTGCTTCATATAATGGAAAATAAATGTGCATATATTTTATTTATCATCAAACGACATGTTTGAATCCCTGGCCTGTTCGTGTGTATCATCGCTGGATCTCAGATCACAGCTAGGCTAATGTCATATTACAGAAGATGTCATACACAAACATATAGATAATTACATAGTATATGAAAGAAAGTGCTACTACCTGACTCCTTTTTTTAGTTTCTGGGTCTATCCAAAACTTGTTCCGGCTCGGCTATTTCCAATTCCTATAAGAATTCAAGTTACAAGTAACCGGTTATCACTTGCACTACTACTTCATTTTAATTACAGTTTGCTAGTTATCTATCACAATTTTAATAGTTTCTTTACAATACAACTCTACACAGAGCAGTTTCACTGTTTCCACAAACTGGCAGACTTTTCAGTCAAATTTGGAAATTCATAACTAATTTTAAAAAGATCCAATTTGATTGATTCCAAAGCCAAAATGAAGATCTTTAAATTTAAATTTAAGGAAAAATAATTAGGTTTAATCACTGCAACCATGTTTTCCATATTGCATTCCAGAAACAGGGAACAATATTTGAAAATCCATATCTCTCAATGTACTTGTAAAAAAATTACAAACTACCTATAAAATTAAAGCTATTTGTCTCTACTTTAATCCTAACAAGTTTCAAAATTTTTGGACAAAGTTTGTCTCATAAAATTCATTGCGCAACATCACTGCTTCACATAAAGCAATCAAACAACATGCACCTTCCAATTCATAAATTTTCAAATTTCTATACCAACATCCAAAAATCATGAACACATCTATACCTACAAAATTTTGCCTTATAAATCCAGTGGAAGTATTAGAATTATAAAATTTCCACTCCTTCCCCCTGTTCAGCCTCTGACCAAAAGTTTGAGTTCTTATGAGGGAAGCTGTGTTTTTGTTTTATTTCTCTTGCTTAATCACTTCCTTATAACTTCTAAATACATGATTAGCTACTTAAACACTAAATGAACATAATTAGAGGAAATTTTGGTAGAATTTCCCCTAGGGTTTTCATAAGCCCAAATTTACAAATCAAGAGAAAACCAACGCAAAATCACCACCACCACCAACAACAACATGATACAAGGCAAGAGGATCAAGCTTTAAAGATTACCTCCTGGATTTCAGCTCTTTATCTCTCCTTACATCTAAGCCCTCTCTCTCTATATACTCTTGTTTTATCTTGCCAAACATGGATTTCATAGAGGAGAAGAGATTAGAGGAGGTTGCAGAGAGATTAGAAGGTATAATCACAAGGTTTTCATGCTTCTTACCTTGAGCTTTTGTCTTGGAAACCCTAGAGCTCTTCTTCATTCTTCAAATGCTCTTGAAATCTCTCTCTCTCTCTCTCTCTGTGTCTCTGTCTCTTTCATTTAGTTTTGGCCAAATGAAGAGGATGGAAGTGTGATATAGCTAGTTAAAATATCATTTTTTTGCTTATGTCATAATATGGCTTAATGGAAATTTAATTAGGTAAATTCACTTGGCTCTTCTCTTTTGTTTTTCCTTAAATTAATATAAGCCACATGTTTTATTTCCCTTGAAATTTCCCTTTTCCACTGAAATGCTAAGAGAAAAGAGATATTAAATGCCTCTTGCAACTTCTCACAATTGCATCTTCTTAAGTTGTCAAAATTGGTCATATTGCATTTTGACCTTTTGAATTTCTACTTTTCCTCTTCTTGAACTAATATGACTAAGTGAATAAATTCCCCTTGTTTTTTTTTCTTTATTTGACTGAAATATCATGGTAAAGAGGGAGTCTATAACGCCTCTTACTTTATCCTAATTCCCTTCTTCCATATTTTAAACTTCTGTCATATTTATTTTGAATTTTGCAACTTAATTTTTCCCTTGGTAATA
Source organism: Albizia julibrissin (assembly GCA_037074505.1). Lineage (NCBI taxonomy): Eukaryota > Viridiplantae > Streptophyta > Magnoliopsida > Fabales > Fabaceae > Albizia > Albizia julibrissin. Next base: position 41,178,079 of record CM073480.1, on the reverse strand, counting down.
ATACTCTAAATTATTCTTGTTAATTACCAAGTAGCCATTTTTCCCTTTTACTTTCCCCCTTAGCCAAAATTATTGGGAAAATTAAGGGGAAAATATTTTTTTATTGTTTTATGGAAAATTACCATTTATCCATTATATTTTATGATTTATTGAAATAAATCATTACTTGCTCATTTTTCATTTTTTTAGTCGACTTTTTGAAATGTATATTAGGCCATTATTTGTGTCATTTTATGCTCCAATTTAGTTTACAATGTGTAACTGGCAATTAGAATGTTTCTGACAGTTGATGTACACCACGATACACCATTTATTCCATTAAATGTATCAGTTATATAAAAGGAATATTTATGATTAAAAATGGGATGTTACACGTTTTTGCGTGGCCAAAGAAAGGGGAATGAATTTGAGACCTAAGAAAAGGGGAGAGGGGACAAGCCAAAAGGGAGCAACTAGTTCTGAAAAGAAAGAAAGGTTATTGTTCACCATAACTGTTCATCATACTATTCATTATCTTCTCAAATAAGAACTCGAGGAGTCGAATAGGGGAGCATCATCTTCTTCCTCGAGCTAAACTAAAAAAGGGTTTGAATCGCTGAGGAAGAGCCACGTAGAGGTTGAGAGCAAGAGCTATAGGGAAGGAGCTTGGATGGAGGTTAAGAGCTCGGAGGCTACATTACTATTCATGTTCTTCTTCACTAGACCAGAACCACTATTGTTGAATGAGAGGACATTATTTTTGTTGCTCTGATTTCTTGTTTAATTTGTCCCTTTCAGCTTCCAGTATGGATTTTGATGTCAATTATTGTTGAATTGTTGTTTAAAGCCATATATGGCTAGTTGTTCTTGAACTTAAAGTAGCTATGAACTAATTTGGGGATTTGAGCATATATGAACTCATTAATTTGTTCTTAATGTTATTTTGTTTACTTAATTTTGTCATGTTTTGTCTACTTTGTGCATGATCACTACTAAGTATGAAATGGAGAATTTAGATTAGCCTTAGGAGAAGGATCTTAATTGGACCATTTGATTAAGTAATGTGGGATTAGAATTTATTTTAATTTACCAATAGGATAAGAATACACCTATTGAACCCATATAATCTTATTAGAGTAAAATTGGATATTTATTGCCACTTGAGTAAATTAGTTAGGAATAACAATTTTAACTTGATAAAGGGGTATAAGTAATTGGAAAATACTTATATCCATTTAAACTCTAGATTAACAATTTAACATTAAGTGCTTTTAATTGGGTAATTACATGCTTTAAGACTTGAAAAAGGGATTAGCCACTCTAGGTTGTTTTTATTATTTGAAATCTTTAAAAACATTAGATTTACCACTTTTGCTCTTATTTAAATTGATTTTCAATTTTCTTATTTGCTTTGTTTAACTTAAATGAAAATGGGAATTTTAATGCCTAATTATCAAATATCTTGAATCTCTGTAGGACGACATTGATTTTATATTATACTATTTTCACAAACCATACACTTATGGTGCTTGCTTAAAGTTTAGGAGCATCAATTATGTTAATAAGATTGGAATAAGTAATGACCCATCTCTATATGGATTTTAAAATTATAGATTTGATATCTATCCGAGCTTAAAGAAAATGCTAATTGGTAAAGGTAAATTGCAGGAAAGGTCGATAGGTAGTAACTCTTTCTCTAATATATTATGTAATTTTTCTGCATGTTTGTTTGTATCATTGATTATATTCATTTCATGAATATATGGTTTGATTATTGGGTAGTATCCTGAGGCTGTAAATCCCGATGTGCATTTTGGATGAATAGTGTCCCTAGGCTATAGGACCTTATATGCATTCAAAGTGGTCATTGGGTAGTGCCTTGAGGCTATAAGTCCTTATGTACATTTTGCACGGGTAGTGTCCTTGGGCTATAAGACTGATATGCAATTTGTGTTGCATTAGACTGGTGTGTGCTGTGATTGCTAATTGTGCTACATCTTGAATCCTCAATGCTTATTGTTTGATGGTTTGTTTTGCATGCTTTGAGAACTTACATATATTATGATAGTTTGTTGTTATTACTGAGATTCTCAGGAATCTCACCCTTTCCATTAACTGATATAAAGATAATGTTAGAACTGGCTGACAATCAAGAGGGGGTGAATTGGGTGTACGATAAGAAATTAGGATCTTTAAAAATCTTTTTGCAACTTATTAAATTGATATGTATGAAGTATAATATCACAAACAATTATCTAAATCGTATATGCTAGATATATAAGAGCTTAGGGAAGAGAATATGCAAACGGTGATTTATCCTGATTCGGTCCAATCCATGATGGCCTACGTCCAATCCCTAGGCTCCTCCTGAGATTTTCAATCCACTATGTCCTTGTTTAACCGGGCACAAGGAAATCCTTCACAACCCACAAGTTTAGCGGCACTTGTGAAGCCTTTTACAAAATTCTTACGAAGTTACTCCCCCTTATACACTGTAAGGTTCACTGCCCCTTACGGCAAGTCTTACGAGCAGAGTAATCTTGAAGACCTTTCTCTCCTGCTTACCTGTGTAAGTCTTACGAGCAGTAATATTCTCTTCTACTTACACCCCTGTAAGTCTTATGAGCATCAATGTTCTCTACTGTTTGCACCTTGTAAGTCTTACGAGCAAGTCTTATCGACAATTCTCTCTACAACTTTTCCCGTAAGGAAATCAACCCTCTCAAGATCCCTCTACCTTGAGATCAATTCAGAGATATAGTTGAAGGTGTTTACAAACTCTCTCACATAGTAGATATGATACTCAGTGAAGTACAATACAAATAATCACTCTCTCAAAGATAAGCAATATAGAAGCTATAGAAAAACAGAGAGTGTCTGGGTCGAAGTAGATGACTCATGAATTTCGTATGTTGGTATCGTTGCTCTGTTCGCTACTACTTTGACTTTAAATGCTCTTCTATTTATAGTTGATGAAGATCGATGATCGTTGAGCTTTCTTCTTCCCATTGAGCTTCTTTGTCCATATTTTCTTTTCAAATATAACCGTTGTAAACATTTATTAGTCTGTTACTTTGTTTGACCATTAAGCGCATTTTGAAAAACTAGTCATTGTGGTCGATGGACGCTCACTTCCGTAAAGCAGTTTTTCCTCACTGCATGATCTCTTCATTGTGTTTTCGTAAAAATACTTCAAACACTTGTACAATGAAGTGTTAAGAGATTAGAAGTAAGAATAATAAGTTACACGATCATTCTAATGATTTTTAGAAGTACGAAGTGTGCTCTATTGTTAAATTTAGCAAATCACTAAAGTTCACAACACATTCACTGGAAGTGATTAAGATTTACTCAAGTGCAATAAGGATTCACTGGAAGTGATCTGTCCAAAAGAATATATCACTCGAGTGTAAAAGCCATTCACTGGAAGTGATATCTCAAAAACAGAAGATAACTAGAGTGAGCAATTTTCTAGAAGTGATTTGATTCACTGGAAGTGCGCTTAATATTCACTGGAAGTGATTTACTAAATAAACATACCACTCGAGTGCACTTGGTCTCCATCGGAAGTGATCTGCATTCACTGGAAGTGCACTGAGTTTTCACTAAAAGTAAACTGTCATTTTTGCCAATCACTCAAGTAATCTGAGGATCACTCGAGTGATCTGCCTTCAAAGCCATATCACTCGAGTGTCTGTGCTCAGATCGCTGTAACTCGTAACTTCATTTCCAATCTATCTGTCAACTTTCAGATGCCATTACTCCTTAAATATAACTTCAAATTTGGAAAATGACCTATCCTTCGAAATCTCTTTAATTCAAGTTTCATATTCCACTAGTTATAACTCAATTGGATTTGTGGTTTGAGAGATATGTTTAAAACACTAAACCTGTTCTGAAATATAGCACTAATAGTGAGTGTCATATTTCAAAATTAATATTTCTTTCATCTAAGCTTAATTTACCTTGATCTTGGTGTCACTATGAAGTATTAGGAGTCGAGTTTCATATACAACTAGTCTTAGCTCAATCAGAGTTGTGATTTGGGAGATATGGTTGATATACTGTACCTTACTCAAGCTGAATGAAAAACATAGCATGATTTTACTTGATGCTACAGTACGTCACTCATTGCTACAGTGCCTTGTGTATTAACATCACTTGAGTGATTATGAAAAATCACTCGAGTTCTATAGTGCCTCACAGTGCCATGCTGCAGTATCTGACTGCTACAGTACCATTACTGCTACAATGTTAAACAGTGCTTCGCTTACTATAGAGCCAACTACTACAGTGTCAACTCGAATTCCCTTCTGACTATAGAAACCTCCAAAATTACTTATAAGAGCTTGAATCTTAGTATTCCCATTAGTTTTTGTAAGTTCTTCTTTCTTTAATCTGTTTCTCTCTTTGCTTGACTAATCTACAAGCAACATTAAATATAGTAGTTAGTCAATGTAAGAAGATAAGTATATTATGCAAACTTTTTGCTCTTAATATTTGACATCATCAAAATTAATCATATCTAACATTCTCCCACTTTTTGATGATGACAAAACCTTAAAGAAAATATGTGTGAATATGACTACATAAATTGAATGCAACATATTTTTCTTGTCTTTCTCTCCCCCTATTTGACATCAGCAAAAAGTTTGAAGTATAAGGAAGAAATGCTTGAGGAAAAGTAAATATGAAAATAAATTAGAAATGCATTTTTCTCCATTAATCAAAATGAATGTGTCCAGAAAGCAATTTTCTTTCCCCCTATTTGAAAGTAATTTTGTTTTTAATGTGATGCAAATAAAAAAAATTCACTTTTCAAATTTAAAACAACTTGAAGATGTTTACAAGAAAATTTTCATAATTAGAGATATGTAAATTATTCTCAAAATATAAAGAGAGAGGGTTTATAAATGCTCATTTGGATTTGACAAGCTGATGATAGATCATGATGTCCGGTTCACCACACTTTCTCTGTAAAACTTTGATATATATTCATGTTGTCTTCAGGATGTTCTTACTGAGTTGATCTTCTGTTCCATATTTTTATCACAATATGATTAATACTCCTTTGTATTGGCATAGGTATTTGTTGCTTTGAATGTTGTAGCCAATATATTTCCCAATTGATCATTAAAACATATGTCCTCAAAGTTGATATATTCTCTTTTTAGTGTGTTAAGGAATGATCTTGCATAGAGCAAATTCTCCTTCCATAAGTAAAAGCATTGTTACAAGGAGAATGGTTATTTTAATCAAACATTAAAAGTTTCCTCATAGAATATATGCAAATTAAGATCATGCAAAGAAATTATATGAGTAACTCATCATCAAAACTAATCTGGCTAATGTAAATGAGTATGCTATAATGATTTTCTTCAAATAAAGGAGATAAGCTTTTAAGATATAAAACACATGTGAATGTGAAGCTCCCCCTTAATGAATGTATGGCTTAAAAAATCATTATGAGGAATAGAGTTAAAAACTCTCATGGATTTGAAAAAATAGTGAAAAACATTGTAGAGAAATTGAGCATGAAAGTCTAAAGATTTGGTAACAAATCAAATTTTGAAAATGCCGATGCTATTCAGGGGTTTTAACTGTTATACTCCAATATTCGAGTCATCACTCAAGTGTTCACTTAGAGTGATGTAACTCATAGAATTTGAATTAAGAAATAATACAATATCTTACTCGAGTAATGTCACATTTAGTTGAGTCATAGTCCTCTATAGTCTATTGATGCATCATTGGTTAGTCATTGTTCGATAATCTATAATCTTTATGGAATACTTAAGAATGTCAAGATGAGCTTGAAGTAAGGCTTCATATTAATCCATCTTCTAAGTATGTGCCTCTTGTTTAGCAATCACTATCTAGAAATTCTTATTTCACCATAGCACATAGCTTCCTTATTTAAGGAGTTGGATTTATCATCTCTGGGTTCCTTAGCCTTTACTCTATCTCTTACTACTCAAATAGAACTTTAAAGTTCCGGTTCACAGCTACCTTATCTTATCAAATTTGATGCATCTTATACCACATATTCTACTTTTGCTAACACTATAACACTGCCAGTCACGCCTACTCTGTTAGCCACTGATCTTTATAATCGAAAGCAGAGCATCTTGGTTAACTCCTACAAAAGTATAAATGTTCTTTGGTATCCAACTTCTCTTGGGTCCATAATATTAGAGATAACAACTCTTATGCTCTTATACAATTAAACCATATAATATTTGAGTAAAGAGTATGATAATCAACAAAGTCCAAAATATAATTTTACCCAATTAAATTAAGCCATTGAATCATAAAGGGTAATGGGAAAATGATATCAAGAATGATATTTTAAAGATCAATGACAATTTGTAAATATACTTTATATAGAAAAGATTGTCAATCAAGGCATATAAGTGAGATCAAAAGAGAGTAGCAGATATATCTATAGAATTTTTCATCAACTTTTTTGAAATGATAAATCATTATTGAATTCAAGTTTTCAATAATAATAATGGTATATGCAAACACTACTATAGAAGATACTTTCAATGACTGTTTTTTGACCCTTATAATGATTGTTTTCATGGGGTCGTATATGTGGCTGTCGTAGAAAGTTTCAAAATAGACGACCGTTTTAAAACAATCATTGAAATTGACTTACAATGACTGTTTTTGTAAAAAAATTCGTTGTATATAAAAGATACAACGATTGTTTTTTGAAAAATAGTCGTTGTAACTTATTTTTTTTAAGAAATAATAAAATACAACGATTGTTTTTCATAAAACATTCGTTGTATCGTTTATATACAACAATTGTTTTTTGAAAAACAGTCGTTATATCTTATTTTTTAAAAAAAATTTATATGTTGTAAAAAATATACAACGACTGTCTTTTAAAACAGTCGTTGTTACTGATTTTTTTTAATTTTATATATTTTCTCCCAAAAACAGTATTAATAATTGAAAACCTAGGAATTTCTAGATAATTATATGCTGAATTTGGAAAGCACTCAAATAATTTAGATCTCAAAATGCAACTAAAATTGGAAACGTCATATATATATAAACAAATTCTTCCATAACATTTTCCAAAATCATCCATAACAAATTCACAGTATAGGTGAGTATGGAAACATAATATACCACTATGCTATATAAAAAGAAACCTCTACACATTATGAATCTATGTGCTATAGAAGATATCCAAACAAAATGTTTTCGATCAAATTAATGTTTCGATTAAGTAGGGGTCCCGATCACCAAAAATCTGTATGTAAATTTGAGAATTAGTTAATATAAATCAATCAACTGAATAAAATAACTAACAATTCAATTTGAAGAAAAAAAATGAAATTCAGTTGAGAATAAAAAAATGATCACCTGTTCAAAATTGGTAGTAAGTCCACTAAAAATGCAAGTTTAAATCAGGTTTTTAAACTAGAGCAACTGCAAGTTTAAATTAGATTCTTAAACCAAAGTAAACACAAGTTGAAATAATTATTGGGAGTCTGAGAACGTTTTTATTCTATACTCACACTAATAAACTAGAGTAAATGCATGCTTAAAATTACAGCAAGAAAAATAGAGCAAAGAAAAACACAGAACATCAACCACAATGCGAATTTCAAGAGCAAACATAACATGAAATACAATTCAAAATTTACTGTAGGATCATAACAAACTGAGAAAGTCTTTATATGCTACGCTATATACAGTACAATTCAAAATTTAAAGAGCAAACAAGGAGTCAGAACATAATATGCAGTACAATTCAAAATTTACTGTGGGATCATAACAAACATAATATGATGTACAATTCAAAATTTAATAGCTATCCTATATTTTACAATAATAAGAAGTCTTTAAATAAGTTCTCTAAGTAGCAATAATCATATTTCAGTACATAATACATGGTAAATGACTGAGCATCCAAAACAAGCCACACAGAACAATACCTCACAATAACTGAATATCTGTAAAACTAAATAACTAAAACGATTATCACACTTAGCTATGGCAATAATAAAAGTAAGGAATTAACACATTCTCATGCTTAACTATAGGAATAATGGCACAAAAAAGCATGCAACTAATGCAAATATACGAAATTAATGATTAAAGCTACCTTTGTGAAACCTCACTTTCAATACCTCACTGGCTCTTAGTTTCCACATATCAGAGTAAGTGGGTGATTACTTTAATAAATTAACAGCCGTTCTCTTTATTTACACTAGAGTGATTCTCTACTTTTTCAACATTCAAATATACATCATATACATAAGCAAATGTAAATCAATTACATTTAGTACAAAGTAGTGCCCCGCACTACGATCTTCTCTTCACTTCACGTCTTCATATCTCCTCTGTGCACACTTTCATGCATCCTTCAACTTGTCTAAAATGGTTGTTTGGAAGGAGTGAGATTCGAGAGAATCTCAGTAACGATCAATACCACTATACATGTAGATATGAATGCATGACATGCTTGCCTATACTATTTCATGCCAATATAATGACATGCTGCATGCTCGATGTTATGACATACATATGGCCATTGTACAAATATAAAATTGCTTCACTACATCAAATATGTTCAACACAAATAGGCATAGCAGTTATATAATCAATGCAAAACATACATATCATACACATACATGAAAGCTAAGTTCAATACCTGTCGGACTTCACGTTCGTCCTCAATCTTTCGTTCTTGCTCTGTTTCAGGCACATCCATTCATTGAGTCCTATTATTCCCAAACATAGCATACATTAGTCACTACTCATCCTTATAATATTCTAGACTTGTATTAGTCGATAACTTAGCCTAATTATGCTAAATTACCAAAATGCCCTCGAAAGCCCGGCCCAACTGTACTTTTACAGAAATTATGACATGGGCCAACCCTACACAATTTCACATGTAGAATCTATTTATGACTTCATATTAGTCAAATTCAAGCCTGAATGACAAAAATACCCTTGACAGCCCTTATTTAAAGCTTAAAGGGGTAATTCGGTCATTTCACATCCCAGGCCTTTTCTCACTTCCTCATCAACATGAACCCTACACAATTTGCTCTTCTGAACTCAATGGAATTATCCAATAGATGAAATTACAACTCTATCCTCATGCCACACACAAGGCAGCCATTATAGAGTTCTCAAAAGAGTTGTGTCGGTTCCTTCCTTTCTTAGGCTTAATATCCTCCTTTCTACTTCTAATTACATGATTAGCCGTTTAGACATCCATTGGACATCGTTTCGGCCTCTAAAACACTGATTGAAAGAGAGATGAATAGTACCCAACTCCCATAATACTCATTCAACCGACAAACCGAAATGGTATAAAGGAAGCTTACGCTTACCTCTACACGCTTCTGAATTTGGTTTGGAATTCCGGCAACACTCCAGCCAGTAAGACTGTGCCAACCACCTCAAAACGAGAATCTAAAATCATAGAAACAAAGCTTATGATGAGTAGAAGAATGTTTGTATTGGGTACTTTGAGAGAAGACGCCGTTTCGGTAGAGTTTCGGTAATCATAAACTTTCTCTCTGTTCTCTCTCTCCTCCATGTTCTCGTTCTTTCTCCGTTCTCTCTTTCTTTCTTGTTCTATTATGATTTCTCTTTCCTTTCCATTTATCTTCTATTTTAACACACGGGAAAAAATGAGAATTGATGATGAAGTGTGTGGATTATTAAATGAGTCACCAGAGTGGCTCACGACCAATTGGTCCAATTATCACATTACTTGTACAACAAGTTTCATTTCCCTTTCCCTTCATCATTCCACTCATATTAATGAGAAATAAGAGAGTATAATTCACTCTCAAACTATCTCATTATACAACCTTATAAGTGGTTAATTGAAGCCTTAAGCTTCTCCGCTTATTGACTTTGCTTGATAATAATTCACCCACTTAGGCTTATTAATTACCAAGTAGTAATTTCCCACCTTTTAATTCCCTTTCAACTCAAATCGTTAGGAGTATTAGGGATAAATCCTCATTTCTCATCTTTTGCCAAAATTATCATTTCACCCTTACGTATTACAATTTATCGTAATAAACCATTTCTTGTCCCTTTTCATTTATTTCCCTTTACACTTGACTTATTTGGGCATCAATAATAGGGAAATAATGGATGCTAGCCATTTATTGGTCAAATGACCATTTCACCCTTACCTGTCATATTTCCCTGAGCTCTCTAGCTCACTATAATATTCCCTTTAATATCCAAGGATATAAAGGAATCTTTGAAAATAATATTGTGCCTCTTTAGGACATTGGCTAAACTAGGGTGCAATAGTCCCCTTAATATAGGCTTAATTTCAAGCCTCTCGTTCCAAAATTCGGTATATTACAGTTCTCCCCCCTTTAAAAAAATTAAATCCTCAAAATTTTGAACTGTATATGGTACAATTTGTACCCCAGAGAACCATCTCTAGACATTCCGTCTATCTTTCCATTCAACCAATTTCCGGTTAACCCCCTTTTGGGAATCGCATGCGGCACCGTAGCTTCTATCTTTCAGTCTCTTTCTGAACCAAGCTAAGAACTGGTGTTTTGACACAGGCACCCATACACCTGGTTAGCTCTTCTATCTATGGTAATCGTAGGATGACTGGCCTTTTGCTATGTCAGGGTAAAACTATCGCTTTATCTCACTCTCACATAGTGAGAACCTTTGATCACTGTAGTAATTTACTGCCATCTCATTGACTAGCTCTTTCATTTGTAAGCTTATAAAGCATGCAACTCCAGAATCATATTCTTGAGACCAAATCTGAAATGGCATTCTTCATTCACTATGCAGCACTTTCATCCCTTCTATACCCAGTATGTAGCACTCACATAGGACTCACTAGTCCGGTCTCACAGTGCTTGGTTTCTCATACCTCACTGCCTCTTCGGGGCTCTCCCGGATCATACTGTATGCATACCAGGGCTTCTAGCCTCCCAGGGATTCTCCCCAAATCATACTGTATACACACCAAGCCTTACAACTCATTCAACTTCCAAGACGCTGGACATTTTGATTTTACTGCCTAGGGATTCACCTCCCATGCCATAGGCATCTTAGGCTCATTGCCTTAGCTACAATCTGGTACAATCTAAATGTTCTGCTTACCTCAATATATACTGGACACATTGGTCCAATATCACCTTGCTAGTTAACAACCATAAAACTTAGACATATAGGTCTTATAGCCCAGGGACGCTGTCCTATGCAAACTTGCATCTCGGGTCTTATTGCCTTAAGCCTCTCCTCGGCTCCATTCTCAACCACATCTTGTATTCTGCCCGCCTAAGGACATACAAGTCTGTTAGCTCTTATGGCATTTAGGACATTCAGTCCATCACCTTTTCTGAATGACAGCTTTTTTACTAGGCCCACTACAGAGGTACCCTCACTGGGCGTCCTCTGCAGCCTCACAGAGATCCGGCCCACACCCTGGCTCACCAGGACTGAGTGTGGCAAATTAATGGGATAGCCACTTCCCAACCAATTGGTCCATTATCTTGCCAGATTAATATCCACTAAGCCTACACCCATTAGGCCTCAGCTTCAGGATCACCTGAACTAACCGCGCACGGGTGCGGCATTCGACCCAACTAAACCCCCTCTTAGGAGCCCAGAAGGCAAGCTTTATTAGCCGCCTAACCAGTTATCTCCTGAAGGAGGTCTCTTTAGGTATCGAACATGCGACATTGGACACTTAAGCCGCGCTCGACAACCTTAGCACCTTTGAGTTTATCTACTCATTTCAGGCTTCAATTCTTGCTGCTCAACTCATTCACATTTATATAATGTTCATGAAGCATGCTAAACAAACCATCCTTATCATAATCACAAGGGCATTTGGCACGTTTGCATATAGCCTATAGCCTAATGGTATCCACTGAACTTTCGATCCATAAGTCATATGGCCCCAAGTATTTACTCACGTAAAGATAGGCATCGGGATTCCACTTGTACAAAACAGTAATTTCCATGGCCCCGAGTATCCACTCAAGCAAAGATAGGCCCTGAGCAACTACTCGTGCATAATAGAAATCTCTGTGGTGTCCACCCATGCAAATATAGGCCCCGGGCGACTACCCTGCAACTCATGAATGCTCATTAGGTCTTACTTCCCAGGGAATCACCCCTATATTGAAGACATCACGGGACTTATAGCCTCAGCCTCTGCCCATCAGGTCTGATTGCCTAAGGACACACGGGTTTAAATAGGTCTTACTATCTATCGTATATTCTTAACATGAATACACCTGATGGTAAACACATACATGCAGAACCATTACATAAGATACACAAGCAAGAGTCACTTAGCTTCACTTTGCTAAGCATGTTCTTCCTTAATCTCTGTCAACAATCGGCACTGACACGCTGTATGGCTATTCACTGGGTCGTATAACCCCTTCTTCTCAAGGAAACTTATTCGATAGAAGACTCATTATAATATACCACCACTAAGAGTCAACATCCCTGTAGCTTTACTCTACGATTTCAACTTCACGGCGGCTTCACTCCACGGTTTGCCATCACGGCGGCTGCTCGTTATGGTTCAACATCACGGTGGCTCTATACAACGGTACTATACTCTATGTTAGATTTCATGTTTGATGATAACAAATCATGTTTTGGAAGCTCCTGGATTAATTATCAGTAAAGCAAGCAATTCTAGTGATCTGTGCAAGATCACTCGAGTGATTTTTATAATCACTCGAGTGATATTCAAGATCACTCGAGTGATCGCTGAAATCACTCGAGTGATCCGCAAAAATAACAGATCACTCGAGTGATATGGGAAATCACTCGAGTGATCCGTATATCACTTCCAGTGATCGAGAAATCACTGCAAGAAAATTTCACTGTTCTAAAAATCACTTCCAGTGATTCTTAATCACTCGAGTGATGCGCCAAATCACTTCCAGTGATTGTGAATCACTCGAGTGATGCGGCAAATCACTTCCAGTGATTGGGATTTCACTTCAAGAAAAATCTACTGTTTTACAAATCACTTCCAGTGAAGCTGAGATCACTCGAGTGATCCGCCAAAATTCTCAAATCACTTCCAGTGATCCACAATCACTCGAGTGATGTTGGATTTTCGCCGAATCACTTCCAGTGAATTGGAAATCACTGCAAGAATATTTCACTGTTCACCAAATCACTTCCAGTGATCATGAATCACTCGAGTGAAGTTTGAAAAGTTACAAATCACTTCCAGTGAATTGGAAATCACTCCAAGAAGAAATCACTCTTTACAAAATCACTTCCAGTGATTCCAAATTCACTCGAGTGAAATATGAAATTTTCAATATCACTTCCAGTGAACCAGCAATCACTCTCAGAAGTTTTCAAAGTTTTCAAAATCACTCCCAATGACATTATATTCACTTCCAGTGATATTGCACTTGCTCATATAATGATCTATTGTTTCCATGTGCTTTTACCTTCATAAACTTCAACTGATTTTGCTAGTGAAATTCTATTATTACTGATTTCTCCAAATAGCTATCAAAATCATATGGTATATCATTTTAATACTTAGTTGCAAAAATAGGATCACTCTCTATGGTCTTATTACTGTCACTTTTTATAAAACACCTCCAGTGATCCATATTAATTTGTTGAGATACAAATATTGCTTAACGGTTATATTCATAAGTGTGTTACAGCTGTACTCCACCATCACGCACTTGACTTGTAACTGAACACTCCACTCAAACGACAACTATTCATGGTAGCAGCAGAAATTCAAAAGTAACGGAAGACAAATGCTGTTACATTTGTCAGAAGCATCTTTGAATCAACGGATAAATTTACAACGGTCTTCAAGTGGTTCTATTATATATGTCCAGCCATTTGAAAAATACAACAACGAAGAAAAAACACCTGAATACTCTACAAGCAATATCCTCACAAAAAGCTTCAGTTCATCATTTGTGCTTCAGCTCTTATCTACATACTCTGTGAGAGAGATTTGTCATTCATACTTAATTATTTTCAATAGAGTTAACTTAAGGTTGAGGAACCTTAAGTAGGGATTTGTGATTACCTTGTGTAAGGGGGAGCGAGTGTCTAGAGGAACTTGCCGGTTGTACTGTGGTGCCAAGAACCCACTGAATCTTGGAAGATATAGTGAAAAGCTCAGAAGGATTTCTGAGGACTGGACGTAGGTCAAGTGGTTGAGACCGAACCAATATAAATCTCTGTGTGAATCTCGGTGATATCTCTTCCTTTCATTAACTGTGCTTTAAGTTTTATAAATTGAATTTAAGCTTTCGATTATTTTGTAATCACCCAATTCAGCCCCCCTCTTGGGTGAAAAGCTTGCTCTAACACTCAGTGCTTTACACAGTCACCCGACTGGTCACCCCCTTGATCACACCCTCCATAGGTAGCCCTTTCCGATCAGATCTCCCTATAGGTAGCCTTCTCCGATCAGAACACCCCGTAGGTAGCCCTCTCCAATCAGAATCCCCCGTAGGTAGTTCTGTCTGGTTGGTTGCTTCCAAATGGAAGTACCATTGTAACGGAATTCAAATCTCATAAGGTCCTTCTTTTTTAGCAGTTCTGTAATATGCTCACTCCCTGGAGTCAATTCATTTGGATTTTGATATTAATCCCGCTCCAAGCAATCGTCATAACTCAAAGGGATAAGTCTATAATCAAGATCTTTCCCTCATGCTAGATTTGCAACTTGCAACCTTAAAATATGTATGAGGTTGCTCACATCTCTTAGTACTATACTCTAGTACCTCCAACCACTAAGGCTATCTCAGTTTCCTAAATAATCAATTCAACTATTACAATTGATTCTCAGGATATGGTTTAACTCTTAGAACCTCAACATCACCTGAGGCATAACCAGATTTCCTCAATCATATCTAATAGGTACACTACGAATCAAAGTCGATAGCAACCACTTTAATCTCCACAGTTCCGAGTAATATATCCAAATGATTAATAAAGGTTCAACATCATCAGTAAGGTTCACAAGGTTCTGACTTTCATCATGAAATAGAACCAAAGTGTAACCTATTTCTCATTTCGACCTAAGCATCATTTTCGGCTTAAGTCTCACCTAATCATATCATCATCCTTCAGTATCATCTAATCAGATCCTCTAGGATCATTGTATGGTATAGTCATCGCTCATGACATCCCTCAAGACATCCCTAAGGATTACCACACATCTTCCCTCAAGGTATTCAAACCTTGACAATGGATCTCCACTAAGTCCAACTGTGATGTTACCCTTACTTTGAATGCCCGTCACAGTGGCACGGGACTCCAACCTACAGCTAAGCAAGGTCACATGGAATCTACCCATGATTTTCCTCTTCTCAGCAAGCTTAGCCTTGGAATTCCAATGAGATCCGAGCATCAGGTTTAACATTGTCTCATATCATACATCACTGGGTATTAGCATCCCATAACACCTTACCCACCACGTGACATGTTAGGAAAGTCTCCAACAATGTGCCAAAGCTTCCACCCAAGCATTGCACAGTCACATTTCCATTTCTTGTATAGAGCTGCCTTTGTACTTTAGTTTGAACTCATAAACTCAATTTTTGACCACAAACTCGAATTCTAGAAGGAACACTCAATTTCCATTGGTATTTCACCATGACATAGCTGATATTGTAACCTTGCACATGCCATAAAGGCTTGCACTTGAGTTTCCAATGACACACTCGAGTTCTTATGTACTTCAAGTTCTCAAAATGCACTTAAGTTCATATGCACTTCTTCTGCACTTCTTGTGCACTCAAGTTCCTCTGCACTTCTTATGCACTCGAGTTCATCTGCACTCGAGTTCTGGAAGTGCGAGATGAGAGTTTGTTCCAGAAATATTTCTAACTGCAAGAACATGATATGTACTTGAGTTCATCGACATGAACTCGAGTTTTCACCCCATTTTGCACTTGAGTTCGCACTTCTCGCCCTTGAGAGTTCTTGCCTGAGACCACTTTTAAATCAAAAAATAGCCTATGAACTTAAGTTTAACATCCTAAACTCGAGTTCATTAGCTATTCAAAGCTGATAAACACTTCAAAAATCATCTCAAATCCATCCATAAGTTATCCAAATCCTAGTTTTCAACTTGGCAACATTCTTAACCATAGATCCACCACCATGCCTCCTTCCATAAGGCATCTAACCAAGGATTATAACTTATCATCTTAAGTAGAGAACTTCTAGCAATTTCACAATATTGCTCGAATCAACACTCTAGTGACTCTAGCTATCATCTATCATTGCCAGAATCATTGCTTTGATACTATTAAATGTGAAACCTTACTATCAATACCTCACCGGCTCTTAGTTTCCACAGATCAGAGTAAGCGAGCTATTACTTTAATAAACTAACAGTCATTCTCTTTATTTACACTAGAGTGATCCTTTTCTTTTTCAACATTCAAACACACATCATATACATAAGCAAATGTAAATCAATTACATTTAATACAAAGTAGTTCCCCGCACTACGATCTTCTCTTCACTTCACGTCTCCATATCTCCTCCGTGCATACTTCCAAGCATCCTTCAACCTGTCTAAAATGGTTGTTTGGAAGGAGTAAGATTCAAGAGAATCTCAGTAATGAACTATACCACTATACATGTAGATATATATGAATGGATGACATGCTTGCCTACACTATTTCATGCCAATATAATGACATGTTGCGTGCTCGATGTTATGACATACATATGGCCATTGTACAAATATAACATTGCTTCACTACATCAAATATGTTCAACACAAACAGGCATAGCAGTTACATAATCAATGCAAAACATACATATCATACACATACATGAAAACTAAGTTCACTACCTGTCGGACTTCACGTCTGTCCTCAATCTTTGGTTCTTGCTCCATTTCAGGCACGTCCATTCATTGAGTCCTATTATTCCCAAATATAGCATACATCAGTCACTACTCATCCTTATAATATTCTAGACTTGTATTAGTTGATAACTTAGCCTAATTATGCTAAATTATCAAAATGCCCTCGAAAGCCCGGCCCAACTGTACTTTTACAGAAATTATGACATCGGCCAACCCTACACAATTTCACATGTAGATTCCATTTATGACTTCATATTAGTCAAATTCAAGCCTGAATGACAGAAATACCCTTAACACCCCTTATTTAGAGCTTAAAGGGGTAATTTGGTCATTTCACATCCCAGGCCTTTTCTCACTTCGTCATCAAAATGAACCCTACACAATTTACTCTTATGAACTCAATGGAATCATCCAATAGATGAAATTCCAACTCTATCCTCATGCCACACATAAGGCAGCCATTATATAGTTCTCAGAAGAGTTGTGTCGGTTCCTTCCTTTCTTAGACTTAATATCCTCCTTTCTACTTCTAATTACATGATTAGCCGTTTAGACATCCTTTGGACATCATTTCAGCCTCTAAAACACTGATTGAATGAGAGATGAATAGTACCCAAATCCCATAATACTCATCCAAACGACAAACTGAAATGGTCCAAAGGAAGCTTACGCTTACCTCTATACGCATCTGAATTCGGTTTCGAATTCCGGCAACACTCCAACCAGTGAGACTGTGCCAACCACCTCCAAACCAAAATATGAAATCATAGAAATAAAGCTCGTGATGAGTAGAAGAATGTTTGTATTGGGTACTTTGAGAGAAGACGTCGTTTTGGTAGAGTTTCGGCGATCACAAACTTTCTCTTCGTTCTCTCTCTCCTCCGCGTTCTCGTTCTTTCTCCGTTCCCTCTCTCTTTCTCATTTGGTTCTGATTTCTCTTTCCTTTCCCTTTCTCTTTTGTTTTAACACATGGGAAAGAATGAGAATTGATGATGAAGTATGTGGATTATTAAATGAGCCACCAAAGTGGCTCACGACCAATTGGTCCAATTATGACATTACTTGTACAACAAGTTTCATTTCTCTTTCCCTTTATCATTCCACTCATATTAATGAGAAATAAGAGAGTATAATTCACTCTCAATCTATCTCATTATACAACCTTACGAGTGGTTAATCTAAGCGTGAAGCTTTTCCACTTATTGACTTTGCTTGATAATAATTCACTCACTTAGGCTTATTAATTACCAAGTAGTAATTTCCTGCCTTTTAATTCCCTATCAACTCAAATTGTTAGGAGTATTAGGGATAAATCCTCATTTCTCATCTTTTGGCAAAATTACCATTTCACCCTTATGTAGTATGATTTATCGTAATAAACCATTTCTTGTCCCTTTTCATTTATTTCCCTTTACACTTGACTTATTTGGGCATCAATAATAGGGAAATAATGGATGCTAGCCATTTATTGGTCAAATGACCATTTCACCCTTACCTGTCATATTTCCCTGAGCTCTCTAGCTCATTATAATATTCCTTTAATATCCATGGATATAAAGGAATTTTGGAAAATAATACCTTGCCTCTTTAGGACATTGGCTAAACCAGGGTCCAGCAGTCCCCTTAATATAGGCTTAATTTCAAGCCTCTCGTTCCAAAATTTGGTTTATTACAACCTTTATCCTTCTCCCTTTCTCTTGCTCCTTCCTGGTATCTCCTCACAGGATTTAGTTACAAATCAAAACCTGTAAGTTGTATATAGGAGTAGATTAATATACATATACGCTATACTTTAATACAATAGTTAATCTTTCCCAAAGCGCTCATACTCTTACTTTTGATTTAAGTCTTGTCTTTACTTTGTTTTCCTTTTCAACCTCAAGATTAGTAAATTCTATGTTATAGCCCTTTGGCCATATAAAGCTGATTATGCATATATATGCATATATCAAACATTTGGACATTGAAATGTCCTTTCCTCATCACTTGCTACTAATTACCCTTTAATTCTTATAATAGAAGCCACAACAACAGTACACAATATTATAGCATAAATCAGTAATCTCATCTTAGTTTCCGACTTCACAGCTCATAGTTGAAACAACTCAAAAGCTTCAAAAATCTTGATTTAGGAATTCGTAACATACTTTAGTAATGTAATATTTTCATAAATCAAGATAATTCTTATAATACAAAACTTCCATATAATATGAGAAAATTCAATCTTAAATCTGAAATTATTTCCCAGATTTAAAATAATATCTAAGTCATTATCTTAATGTCTGCAAGAAGAACTCAATAATCTAAAATAATTGTTGGACATTTGGAAGCATTAAACTATCAATCTTCGAATATGTTTCCTTAGCTTCCAAATCCAAACAACATCAATTTAAAAACATTCAACCATTATTTTGATTTAATAAGTAAATCCCTCAGCTTCCAAATAGCACACACGTACATATACACTATATGTCAAACTTACTCCTCCTGATTCAGACATGAACCCAATGCCACACAACTATAGGATGAGCAAGCCAGTAGATTATAGAAGTTCCTTAGCTTCAAAATTAATCACAGCCAAAATTTATACACCCAGGAAACATGAACCCCGATTTTGCAATTACAAACATACCACACTTTAATGGAAAAATCTTATAGCAAATACTTAAGAATTGCAAGCTGATCTTGTATACATCAGATTTACATGCACCTAACCAGTATAGGTATCTCCTTAACTAAAACCATCTTTTACCTCAATCAAACCACTACATGGTAATTTCTCTTCATTTTTCAAATGTACTTGAAAGTTTAAAAACGATGTGTGCCAGAGAGACCTAAGAGAAAACAACCACAACAGGGACTTGAGACTGCAGGGAGGAGGATACATGAGGAGACACCGAGCTGGAAAACAGGTGCGACAGAGAAGGATTTAGGGATGGAGGGAAAACAACTGGAGTCACCGGAGGGGAGAGGGGGAGGGAGAAGGAGTCGTAACAGAGACATATTTAGGGATTGAGGGAAAACCAAAAAAGAGGCAAGAGTGAGCTAAGGAATAAAATTAGGGATTTTAATTGAATCAGTGAAGACATTCCACAACTGTATTAAGCAATAACGGTGGTTGAAAAAAAATTTTCCACGACTGTTTTTAGCGAAAACAGTCGTGGAAAATAAAAAAAAGAATACAACAGGGCTCGAACATAGGACAACAACGTATAACCATAGCCTCTTACCAATTTCACTAGCTACAAGTCTTTAAATGATTTCCATGACTGATTTATAAAAACCCATCATAGAAATTTAAAAAAAAAGACTTATGGGATCTCGAACATAGGACCACTAAGAAGGTAATAACTACTTCTTACCAGCTGAACTACTGATTGTTTCAGGAAATTCAGCAACTATTTTATTAAAAGAGTCATTATAAATTAAATTTTCCATGACTGTTTTTATTGAAAACAGTTGTGGAAAATAAAAACAAAACAACATCTTAGTCACTCGAACATGGGACCACTGCAAGTAAACTAATGTTCTTACCATTGCACTAGGAAGACATCTAATGACTTACCACGACTTTTTTTAAAAAAACAGTCGTGGAAACATATTCTTAAAATGCTTTTATGCATGCTCGAACACGAGAACAATGGAAAGATTACACCTCCCATTACTATATGCGCTACAGTTATGAAGCTTTATTTTCCACGACAATTTTTTTTGAAAGCAGTCGTGGAAAATAAAAAAGAAAACAACGTCTTAGGGAGGCTCAAACACGGGACCACTACATAGTAAACTAATGCTCTTACCATTGGACTAGGAGGACCTGTATTGACTTACCACGACTGTTTTTTAAGAAAACAGTCGTGGAAAATAATATGTATTATTATTTTGTTATTTCGAGCTTTATTTTCAAAGATTTTTTTTAAGTAACAGTCGTTGAAAGTAAGTTTCAACGACTATTTTTACTACAACAATCGTTGAATATTCAGTCAAAATTTCAAAAATGCCACCACCTTATTTTCTACTACTGTTTTCAAAAAACAGACGTAAATTAGGGGCGTTAAATCTTCTTTTTGTAATAGTGAAATTATTTCAAAATCTCAAATGTTCTTTCGAATCATGAATATGCATTATGACGTTAAGATTTTGAATGCATAGAAAACCATTTATGAAGTTTATCAATCCTTATGCTGAAAACATTAGAAGTCAATATATATCAGAAAGCATCAATTTAGGATAGAAAGTCAAATATTGAATTCAACAAGTTGGAGTATTTTCTAGAGATCAAATGTCATAAGAATAAAGCATTAACCAACCAGGCTTAGCGTAATAGGAATGAATGAGCATAATGATTTTGCTATTAACCAAGCGGTAGTCTTGACTATTAAGTCAAGGATTTGACTGCTAATTGCTCATAAATAATGTCAATCGTTAAGATATTCGAGCAATAAAGATAAATATATGGATTTAACTATGAAGCATAAGCTCGTTGGTCCAAATGACTAGAGTTCTAGAATGCTTGTCTTATTAAGTTATTCTACAGTAATGTTTAACGCATTAACATTCAATGCATTAATGTACATTCATAATGCTTGAAATAACTCAGCCAATAGCAATTTATGCATCAAGTATAAGGCTTTCACAAATTGAATTCTTTTCTAAGAAATAGACTTGAAACTCATAGGTGATTAACTTGTTAGACATGAGGTCTAACTTGTTAAAGAGTAAGGCAGAAGAGTTCAAACATGCCAAGAAATAACATGATGATGGGAAAAACTCTAGCGAATGGATTTGAAGCATTTCTGACTTCAGTATAAAAAAAATATTAACTTCCAATTTTGAAATCATTTGAATGCATTCAAAAACATATGCACTTTTATAAAACAAGATAAATTGAAACTAAAACACATTTTTGGATTGTGCACTTCAAAACATAAACAGGTAGAAAAACTATGCACGGTTTCACTTTTGGTTCATTTAGCAATCTATAAATAATTTGACGATCATCAAAGATTGATTACTAAAGATATGCAACAATCAGCAAGTATTTTCCACTCAAATTGAGTTAGGAAAAATGAGTACGACGATTGATTTTTTGAAATTATTGATATAAAGTTGCGACACTCGAGTTATGCAGAAAGGTTCACATACTGAACGTACCTGACTTGAGTATAACTTGTAGACACATAAGTTAACTTCCATCTCCTTGTATCTTTTTACTTAAGTCCTCCAAGATCACTTGAGTAAACCATGCTTAATGTGTTTCTACAGTGTTCTTCCTATACTTGGATTTTCTACATAAACTTCAAGTTATAAACTAGAGTTTGCACCTAGAACTCGAGTTTCATACTAGAACTTGAATTGAACTTAAGTTTTCACTCAAAGTTCATGTATGCTCTATTTATTCCTGTTTTAGTGATCGAAAGAAGAGCATTCCTTTCTTCTTCCTATAAAACCATATAACCCTTTTTCTTCCTTCGATATCCAATTTTACTTGGATCCACTCATGGTTAACTTGTAGGAATCATAATTCACATGCTCCAAGAATATAGTCAATTTGAAGAAATTGAGCATAATGAATTAAACATGACTGTATGCATAAAAATATTTTCTTTTCAAGTATGCGTATATGCATAAAGAGTTAAACTATTGAACATTGCAATCCCTTTATGAATTTATTAAATGGATTTTCTAAGGGATATGAAGACTTAATTTCAAAATAGTCTGCAATGCTCATTCCTAAGGTTCTAAATGACAAAACCTCAATAAATATTACAGACAATAGCATAGGAGGTTTTATCATTGAGTACATTTGCCTTAGATACTTGAAGGATTAGCTTTGCTTACCCACTGCCTCTTTCTATTTTGTTGATTCTTCATATATGTTCCTAAGGGTGTCTACAAAACTCTCTTAAAAGATATAGACTTCAAAAGTCTTTTGTTTGATACCTGAGAGATTTTCCTTTTCTTATTCTGCTTAAGATAGTTAAACGGTACTCTATGGTAGTCTATTCTTGAGGTGGAACACACTCCTTTTCTCCATTGCCTATCTTTGTGATTAGACTTTACAATTTCAGCAACGGGTGCTTCGAGAGTTCTTCTTTTTGATATAAGTGATATGAACCTCTTCATTGGTACATGAGAAACTCTTAGCTTCTTCTTTATCTTCTCTGTACCTTTATATCCATTTCTTTTCAAATCATCTTCCATACATAAAGTACTAGATAGATATTTTGGTAGCTACATATACTTAGGTCCTTGATTGTTAGTATTGGACCTTACATGTCCTTTCGGAACCCAAACATATTTATTTCTCACATCAGAATTTCTTCTAATATAGCATGTACGAGAGATATAATCGGATTTATCACAATAATTACAAATTGTATGAAGATATGCATTATGGGATATCATGCAAGTATTATGTCGGTCATAAGAGTAGAAACTCAAATGGATTTTATTTAAACATTCTTTCTTCCCAATGAATTTTACAGTGTATTTGAAAACATTTTTGCTTTTCTCAATATAATCAACAATTGGTTGGAAAACAATTTTATGTAAACTTTAAAAGTCATTTTTATTGAATTCACAAGAAGAATTGGAACTTATTACCTTAATTTCTTCTTGATCTCCAGAGAAGGATTTTTCATATTAGTTTAAAATGAACTCTTTTCAAAAATCATCTTCCTCTTGTTCTTCTATGTTGACCAGATCATGGAAGTGTTCTATAATTTCTCCTTCTATATTCTCAACTTCCATTTGTTCACAAATCGTGGATATGCAACTTATAGTTTCAGGTGAACTGTCAACACTTTCAACTTCAACATAATTGTTAGAAGCATAAATAGAGTCAAGAGTATCCCATATATCTTTAGTACTAGAGCAAAATTTGATTTTCTCAAAATCATTTTCGATTAAAGCACTATATAGGATTTTCATTGTTCTAATGTTCAAACA
This sequence comes from Albizia julibrissin, assembly GCA_037074505.1. Taxonomy (NCBI): domain Eukaryota; kingdom Viridiplantae; phylum Streptophyta; class Magnoliopsida; order Fabales; family Fabaceae; genus Albizia; species Albizia julibrissin. The sequence continues at coordinate 41,154,279 of CM073480.1, read as the reverse complement.
TAACTTTTTCTTTTCTTTTTCAGTCGAATCTCTTCTCGGTTTGAAATAAAAATCATTTCTTAAAATATTCCACATATCAAAATCAGATGCTTTAATAAAACTAGTTATTTTAGCTTTCCAAAACCAAAAATCAACATCTTTTAAAATTGGTGGAATTGTATAGTTGAAACCTTATGAAAGTGAGTAACATCTAAAACTATCCATTGATAACTCTTGAGACTGTTAAGTCCTTTAAACAAGAGCCCAAGCTATGATACCAAATGTTAGAATTGACTGACACCCAAGAGGGAGGTGAATTAGGTGTATGATAAGAAATTAGGATCTTTTAAAATATTTTTTCAACTTATTAAATTGATACGTATGAAGTATAAAATCACAAGCAATTATCTAAATCATATATCCTAGAAATATAAGAGCTTAGGGAAGAGAATATGCAAACTGTGATTTATTCTGGTTCTATCCAATCCACAATGACCTACGTCCGTTCCCCAGGCTCCTCCTAAGATTTTCAATCCACTATGTCCTTGTTTAACTTGGCACAAGAAAATCCTTTATAACCCATAAGTTTAACCAGCACTTGTGAAGCCTTTTACAAAACTCTTATGGAGTTACTTCCCCTTACGGTAAGTCTTATGAGCAGAGCAATCCTAAAGACCTTTCTCTCCTGCTTACCCATGTAAGTCTTACGAGCATCAACATTCTCTTCTACTTATACCCCTGTAAGTCTTACGAGTATTAACGTTCTCAACTGCTTGCACCTTGTAAGTCTTACGAGCAAGTCTTATCGACAATTCTCTCTACAGCTTTTCCCGTAAGAAAATCAACCCTCTCAAGGTCCCTCTACCTTGAGATCAATTCAGAGATATAGTTGAAGGTGTTTACAAACTCTCTCACATAGTAGATATGATACTCAGTGAAGCATAATACAAATAATCACTCTCTCAAAGATAAGCAATATAGAAGCTACAGAATAACAGAGTGTCTGGGTCGAAGTAGATGACTCATGAATTTCGTATGTTGGCAATGTTGCTCTGTTCGCTGCTACTTTGACTTTGTATGCTCTTCTATTTATAGTTGATGAAGATCGATGACCGTTGAGCTTTCTTCTTCCAATTGAGCTTCTTTATCCATATTTTCTTTTCAAAATATAACCGCTGTAAACATTTGTTAGTCTGTTACTTCGTTTGACCATTAAGCGCATTTTGAAAAACTAGTCATTGTGGTCGATGGACGCTCACTTCCATAAAGCAGTTTTTCCTCACTGCATGATCTCTTAATTGTGTTTTCGTAAAAAATACTTAAAACACTTCTACAATGAAGTGTTAAGAGATTAGAAAGAAGAATAATAAGTTACACGATCATTCTAATGATTTTTAGAAGTACGAAGCGTGCTCTATTGTTAAATTTAGCAAATCACTCAAGTTTACAACACATTCATTGGAAGTGATTAAGATTCACTCAAGTGCAATAAGGATTTACTGGAAGTGATCTGTCCAAAAGAATATATCACTCGAGTGTAAAAGCCATTCACTGGAAGTGATATCTCAAAAACAGAAGATAACTAGAGTGAGAAATTTAGAGATATAGTTAAAGATGTTTACAAACTCTCTCACAGAGTAGATATGATACTCACTGAAGCATAATACAAATAATCACTCTCTCAAAGATAAGTAATATAGAAGCTACAGAATAACAGAGAGTATTTGGGTTGAAGTGGATGACTCATGATATTTGTATGTTGGCGTCGTCACTCTGTTTACTGCTACTTTGAATTTGAAATGCTCTTCTATTTATAGTTGATGAAGATCGATGACCGTTGAGCTTCTTTGTCCATATTTTCTTTTCAAAATATAACCGTTGTAATCATTTGTTAGTCTGTTGCTTCATTTGATCGTTAAGCGTATTTTGAAAAACTAGCCATTGTGGTCGGTAGACTCTCACTTCCGTAAAGTAGTTTTTCCTTAGATTCACTCAAATGTAATAAGGATTCACTGGAAGTGATCTATCTAAAAGGGTATATCACTTGAGTACAAAGGCCATTCATTGGAAGTAATATCTCAGAAACAGAAGATAACTTGAGTGAGCCATTTTCTGGAAGTGATCTAATTCCCTAGAAGTGCGCTTAATATTCATTGGAAGTGATTTAACAAAATAAACATATCACTTAAGTACACTTGGTCTCCACTAGAAGTGATATGATAGAATTGACATTTCACCGGAAGTACGTTGAGTTTTCACTGGAAGTGAACAGTCATTTATGCCAATCACTCGAGTGATTCTGAGGATCACTCAAGTAATCTACTTTCAGAGCCATATCACTCAAGTGATCTTAACTGATTACTTGAGTAATCTAACTTATCACTTGAGTGATGTACGACATCACTCGAGTAATCTGTGGTCAGATCACCGTAACTCGTCATTCCATTCCCAATCTATTTGTCAAATCTAGATGCTATAAATCCTTGAATATAACTCCATATTTAACAAATAACCTATCATTGATAATATATTTAAGGCTAGTTTCATATGCTACTAGTTTCAACTCAATTGGATTTACGGTTTGAGATATATGTCCAAAATACAGAACCTATTATGAAATACACCACTGATAATGAGGGTCATCTTTCAAAATTCATATCTCTTTCATCTGAGCTTGATTGACCTTGATCTTAGTGTCACTATGATATATTAGGAGCTTAGTTTCATATACAACTGGTTTCAACTCAATCAGAGTTCTGGTTTGGGAGATATGGTCGAATTACTGAACCTTACTCAAGCTGAATGAAAAACAAAGTATGATTTCAACCAATGCTATAGTACATTACTTATTGCTACAGTGCTGTGTATTAACATCACTTGAGTGATTCTGAAAAATCACTTAAGTTTTATAGTGCCTCACAGTGCCATGCTATAATATCTAACTGCTACAGTGCTTCGCTTGCTACGGTGTCAACTTGAATTTTCTTCTGACCATAGAAACCTCCAGAATTGCTTACAAGAGCTTGAATATTGATATTCCCATTAGTTTTTGTAAGTTCTTCTTTCTTAAATATCTTTCTTTCTTTGCTTGACTAATTTACAAGCAACATTAAATATAGTAGTTAGTCAATGTAAGGAGATAAGTATATTATGCAAACTTTTTGCTCTTAATATTTGACATCATCAATAGTGATCATATCTAAAAGATAAGGAAAACAGTTTAAAGGGCAAGGGTGTAATAATTGCTGATACCTAACAAGGTAAAGATTAGTTTATATTGTTGGTTATCTGTATAATCTATTTAATTATAATTAGAACTTTTGGTAGCCTCATGTGGCTACAAATTTCGTATATATGTATATACATACAAACATAGAGATGTATATAGTGGAAATATCATATATAGTAGTAGTAGTAAAAGTAGTGCACATAGTAGTATTATGAGCGTGTATAGTAGGGGTAGCAGTAGTATACCATGCTTAAATAACAAAATGGGAAAGGGCAATTGCATGATTTGAGCCCTAACTTAACAAATGGTAGACTTAGATGAGATCAAAGTAAAACTCTGATAAGACTAATTATAGTTAAAGGATTGATGAGCTATAATGAAGAATTTAACCCATTGAATAATTGTTTTAAAAAGTTTTAAATTTTTCAGAAAAGCCCATTTATTTATAGGTTCAAATCCTATGTTTGGGCTAAGTTTTCAACTATTTGTAAAAGTGTTTTCTTTTTAGGACTAAACCTAGCTTAGTGGTTCAAATCATTATGTATATAGCTCATCCTACTAGTGAGAAATAAGGTGTTACAGCAAATGCCTACAATGGAAGGCATGGACTGGACTTTTCTCAGAAATTCTGCAATAAACTTCTCCAAGTGTGGCACTAACTTCAATCCAAGCTGTGTTATGTGCTATATCAACTTGGATGATATGAAGCCTGGCAAGATCTATAGTCATGAATGGCTTCCCAATGAGAGAAACAAAAGAAAGCCCTTCATAGTCATGACCTCGACTACGTATCCTCATGTGAGTTTTGAGATTTTTGGCACAAATGACAGCAGCCTGAACATGAGAATCCTCTAATGGAGTGAATATAAATTTGGGTTTCATCATTGAAGCAGCAAGTACCTTATATTTTGAGCTATGGATTCAATCATTGAAGTGAAAGAAGCATTAATGTTAGGAGTGAAAAAAAGTGTTGGAAAATGGGATTGGATTTTGAGAATTCACCTCAAGACATAGGGTGAAGAGTTCTTAAGTTGAGATTAAGGAAGTTGATGAAACCAAAAGTAACCTAAGCACATAAATGAGTCGTAATAGCGACCTTGGAGGACTTATGATTTTAGTATTTCACATACTCATTATTTTTCTTTGCATAAAACAACATGTTATGTCCGCTTATATACAAAAATTCTGAACTAGATAACAGTGGATGAGTTATTACGCCATTATAGACTAAATATTATATTTGTAACATCCTAAAATTTAGTAAAAGGTATAAATTTTCCCAAAAAGAAAATTTTTAAATGATGTTAAAGTTAATTTTAGGAATTTAAGGCCTATTTTCTTGAAAATTCAAGGAAAAATAATTAAAGGTCATAATTTAACTTGAAAATTTCTGCAAAATTATTTGAAAGCTTTATGAAGATAATTAAAGAATAAAATACTTAAAAATTATTAAGGATTAATTTATAAAAATTAGATAATAAGCCAATACTGATTTAGAAAACTAAGAAAAGTTAGTAACTTTATTATTCGAACCCAAAAATCAGAATTGGACTAAGGATAAGCCAAATTATGGAACCTAAAAAATTTAAGGAATTGGAAATTAGACAGAGAGGGAAATTTAGAGTCTAGTGTGTGATATTAATAGGATAAAAATATACCTACATATAAATCAAAACACATACACACGGTGACAATTAAACTCACACACACATACACTCATCTTTCTCTCTATTTGGATACCCATTCTTAAATAACTCTTCTTTTGATTGTTTCAACTTATCATGTACATAGGTTCAAAAAAAAAAACACTTCAATCATTTTTTTTTGCATTAGTTGGTCTTATAAGTTATGTGTTTTCACATGTTGTATAAGTCTTAGTAAACAAATTTGTCTATTTAATATATAAGAAGTGTGGTTTGTACATTCACTACTATAAAATAATACATTCAACGTCACTAGTTAACGTCTGTTTTCAAAAAAGAGACATAAAAAAGAACGCAGTGGCATATATATTTTCCAGCTAACTATTTAACGACCGTTTTAGCCGTTTTCACAAAAACGGTAATTGAAAGTGATATTTCAATGACCGTTATAAGGAGCGGTCGTTGAAAGCTAGTTTTCAATGACCGTTTTGATGAACAGACGTTGAAATCAAGCTTTAAACGATCGTTCCTCAAAACGATCGTTGAAATCTGGATTTAAACAACATCGCAGGAAATCATCTCAAGCTAATGCACTCGAGTTTTAGTCTAGAACTTGAGTTCAGACCATAAGAGAACATGAGTCTTGGAAGCTCCCTCTGAGAGTTTCTGCCCGAGACTTTTATTGTTATGAAGACAAGGAAGTAAACTTTAGTTTGCCATGAAAATTTGAGTTTTGGTATGATGAGAACTAGAGTATGAAAAATGAACCCTCACGAGTTCTTGACAAAGACAAACTGAATAATTACTGGAAACACTAGAACTCGAGTTTCTGTTACGAACTTGAGTTAGGACTTAAAATTGAGATTCAACGATAGTTTATTTATAAAATGGTCATTGAATATTTGCCTTACCATCCCTTTTGCAGAAACTTAAAGTACAAAGAGAACTCGAGTTTGGTGGTATAACTCAAGTTCTAGTCAGATGAGAACTTGAGTTTAAAAATGAACTTTCACGAGTTATTAACAGAGACTAATGGAAGAAGTGCTGGAAATACTAGAACTCGAGTTTAATATTGAAATTTCAGATTCTACGACTGTTTTTCATAAAACGGTTGTTGAATATCTACCTTACCAGCCCTTTTGTAGAAACTTGAAGTATAAATAGAACTCGAGTTTAGAGGTAGAACTTGAGTTCTGATCAGATGAGAACTTGAGTTTGAAAAATAAACTCTTGTGAGTTCTTGACAGAGACAAATGGAAGAAGTGCTGGAAACACTAGAACTCGAGTTTTTGTAAAGAACTCAAGTTTGGTCTTGAAATTTCAGATATAATGGTTGTTTTTCATAAAATGATCATTGAATATCAGACAAATGGAAGAAGTGCTGGAAACACTAGAACTCGAGTTTATGTGAAAAACTCAAGTTTGGTCTTGAAATTTCAGATATAACGATTGTTTTTCACAAAACGGTTGTTAAATATCTACCTTAAAACCCTCACCTTAGCTAGCTGTCATTTATTTTTTCTCATCTCTCACTTGCGCCTCCTTCTCTCACCCACTCTCTGACCATATACTCTTTCTCTCAAGTCACGGCTATCTCTGGCATACACTCTCCCCCTTTCTTATGCACAATGTCAGTGGGTGTCTCTCGATCACACTTTGTTCCTTCTCCCTCCCCCTCTCCCCTTAGGCGTTATTTCACTTCACCAGCACCATCATCAGTTCCTACCTTTAGTACTTGGTAATTCCTTCATTTTCTTTAGCTATTATGTCTTCCTTTTCCTAGTTATCTACTACTTGTTTTCAATTTCAGATTTATGTCTTTAGCATGTTCTATCTTCATTTTTTTTGCATTAAAATCTTCCCTTCCTACATGCTTTAATCTATGTACTTGTGTAGAACATTAATCCATGCTTTAATCTTCCTTTGAAATTTGAAAGTTGTGGCACTAGTTGAAGATATTGAACAAGGTTTATGAATTACTATAATAATACGCCAATTTTATTCTTGTTGAAATACCAAAACTTAAAAATATGGAATGTTAAATTTTAGTAGACTAAACTTTTTATATAAAACATGACAATTAACACAAAGATTCCAAAAAAAATTAGTGTTTTGTGTTCATAACCAAATCCCATACACCATGTTGTTGTTTGGTATGAGTGGAGGGGAGAGGAAATTTTAATGAGTTTGATTTTAAAAATTAGTAAAGTGAGGTTAAAAAACTTATTCACTGTATAAAAAAATCATATCCTCTCACCTAAAAATAAGTAAGGCATCCCCTTCCTTGAACCATATTCATATTATAATGACAATTGGTCTAAAATTAGGTATTATTGAACATGGAATAGGCAGTAGTAAAATGGATCACCGTTGGATAAATGCTTTAAGAACTAGTGAAGAATATGAGAATGGGGTGAAAGTGTTTATTGAATTTTCTAAAATGAATGCACCTAGTAAAAATGGGAAGTATTTTTGTCCATATGTGAAGTGTTTAAATGAGAGTCGACGGGATATTGATAATATAAGAGATCACTTACTTTGTGATGGAATAAATCTTCGGTACACAATGTGGATATGGCATGGTGAGGATGTAACTGCTTGTGCGTCTCATGATAAGGAAGTTTTGGATGTTAGAGATGACAATAGAATGGAGAAAATGATTCATGATGTTAAGGTAGAATGTTTTGCACAATCGCTTGTATATGATAGTGTGCGGAGTAATGTAGAGACATCTTTGTACCATGGGTGTACTAAGTATACACGCTTGTCAGGTATTTTGCACTTAGTTAACTTAAAGGCAACTTATGGGTGGACCGATAGTAGTTTCACATTGTTACTTGAATTGTTGTGTGGTATGTTTCCAAAGGATAATATACTTCTAAATTGTATGTAGTATTGTACAGAAAGGAGTATGAAGAACTAAGTAAGTGTCTGAACTGTAAAAGTTCCAGATACAAAGTAAAGAAAGGTGTTGGTTGTTGTGACACCCTTCTCTAAATGATTAGTGAAATCGATTGTAGAACCAGGATTTAACTCCAGACTACCCAACATTACAAAACGTTCACAAATCCCCACTCTCAACTCAAGATTTGAACCTAAGGCTGAGAGGGTTTTCCAAAGGGTAAAATACTTTAAACACATTTCCACAATAGTCACTATGTCACAAATACATCATCGGCTCTTAGTTTCATTACAATTAGAGTATGTGAGCGTTTTAATTTAAATAAACTAAGAGCTATTCTATTAAAGCCATTCTCTGCTAAACTCATTCATACATGCTTACATCCACATATACATACACCACAAGTAAATTAATTACATTAATGTAAATAGTAGCGCCTTGTACTACAATCTTCACTTCAACTTCATATCTCCTCCATGCATCTTCATGCATCTTCACCTATCTAAATGGTTGGTTGGGAGGAGTGAGATTCGAGAGAATCTCAGTAGAAAACATTACCACTATTCATGCCAGATATATATGAATGCATGACATGCTTGCCTACACTATTTCATGCCAACATAATGACATGTTGCATGCTCAATGTTATGACATACATATGGCCATTGCACAAATATAACAGAGCTTAAACCAATCATACATGTTCCACACAAATAGGAAAAGCAGTCACATAATCAATGCAAGACATACATATCAACTACATGCAGGTAAGGTAAGTTTACTACCTGGTGGACCATAGTCCTTTCTTTTGTTTTCTCATCTTCCAACCATTGGAGCTTCTTGAAAATTCTTCCATTCCTCTTCTTTCTTGACTTCTTCATGGCCCTAGATACCCAATCACATCATTAGAGTTATGATTGTGGGTCATTGGAAGTGTATATTAAGGCCCAAGAAGCTAAGGAGGGATAAATAGGTCAATTTCCCTCAAAAAATGAAATCCTGAAATTTGGGGGTTTTAGCGCGGCCAAAAGTGGCTAGCCACGGCCAAAAACCAGACAAAAAAATTTTGGCCATAGCAAAGAACCTTTGGCCGCGGCCAAGAATCTCGCTGCTCAGAATTTCACCGTCCTGATTCTTGGCCGAATTCGTAAAAATAATAACTAAATGTAAAAAAATCTAAATGAGGTACTTCCATGTTATATGGAACCCTCTTTAAGTATAATTTAAGGTAAAAATATACCCATAAGCTAAACATACTCTTATAAGTACAAAATTCCATTTAATTGGACACTGCTCCAGAATTACCCAGATTCACATTACCAGAGTTTGATAAATCATAACTCTTAGCATACTTGTCGAACTAACCCTTATGACCTATCAAATTAAAGTTCTATGTCTCTACTTTCAAACTAGAAATTTTCAGAACCTTTAGACAAGTATTAAACTTTGAAACATCACGCCCAACACTTACTGCCACACAGGGCAGATTAAGCAATATGCACACATATACTTCATAATTTACCAAATTCATATACAAGCATCCAAAATTCATGAACACTTGCATACCTACACAATTTTGCCTCCTAAAGCCAATGGAAGCATCAAAATCATCAAATTCTCAACCCATCACCACATCACAATATAGGGAAGAAAATCAAATTCTTAGGTGCAACATGTTGCTTTCTTGTTTTCTTTGGCTTAATCACTTCTTTTCTAATTCTAATCAAATAATTAGCTTTTTAGACATCTATTGGACATCATTTAGCCATTTAAAACACTATTTTAAACCAACCATGAATAGTACCCAACCTTCCCAAAACTCATTCAAACCACAAACCAATCGGTTCAAAAGGAAGCTTACGCTTACCTCTACGCGTTTCCGTAGATGGTTCAGAATTCCGGCAATACTTATGTTAGTGAGATAGTGCCAAACACCTCTAAACGAGAATCTAAAACCATAGAAATGAAGCTCGAGATGAGTAGAGGAAGTTTCTTGAAGGGCACTTTGAGACAGGACGCCGATTCGGTAGTGTTTTGGCGCCTTGAAAATTCTCTCTCTTCTCTTTCTCCATTTCGTCCAGCTCTTTCTCTCTCTCATTTCTGGTTCTTTCTGTGTGAAAAATGGCTGGAGAAAAAGATGATTTATTCATTAAATGGGTAGTCAAATTGGTTTTCGACGTGTCAGCTTCTGATTGGCCCAAAATTCCAATTTTCTCATATAATGCTTGATTTGATAGAATTTTCTTTAAATTTTGAAAATTCATATATAATTGTAAAAATGTCCAATTGGGGTGGTTCTAAAGGCTATGCGACTCTCATTGAGTCTATTTTTAACAAAAAATATAACCTTTAGCTAATTAGAAGCTCACTCTTCCCAGAATTTTGATCTTTAGATGTTGTCCCAGAAAATAATTAATTTCGCTGGGCTAACTTCAAAAATTCATTTCTCTTTGTGTACAACTCCAAATGACTTATATGACCTATAAAATTAAATCTTGATAAGTCTACTTTCATTATGGAAAGTTTCATAATTTTTTGACATCATTTTCCCCTTCAAATCTGCTACACAAACACGACTGCCACATTGGGAATTTCACCGATAGCAACAATACTTTATATTTCACATCATTATATTGTGTGTGACTTCCAATCACTTCGTTTTGTTATTCCCTGACCCCTTTAGCTCACCAATATAATTCCTTTTAATATCCAAGGATATAAAGAATTTTTGGAAATAATACTATATCTTACTATGACATTTACCAAACAGGGGTCTAGTGGTCTCCTTTAATCCAGGCTTAATCTCAAGCCTCTTGTCCCAAAATTTGGGATATTATAGTTGTGGTGATGAGACAAGTAAAAGACAAGCTTTAAATGTTTTATAGTATCTTTCAATCATACCATTGTTTAAACAATGTTTGCTAATACAAAAGAAGCAAAGAAGTTGAGATGGCATTTTGATGAGAGAATATGTGATGAAAAATACCTTCGGCACCCGACTGACACTCCACAATGGAAGAAAATAAATGAAATGTTTCTTAGATTTTGTAGCAAGCCAAGAAACCTTTGGCTTGGGCTTTGTACAGACGAAGCAATCCTCACTTTAATCTATATATGTTATTATAGTTATCATGGAGTCTTTGTGTTCCTTGTCCCTTCATCAACATCATCTTTTAGTTTGATTCATTAGGTAACAAGCTAGACGAAGAGATAAAAATCATTTTCAACACGTAAGTTAATTTGTTTGTAAATCATTGATTTTTTACTTTATTAAAATGTTTTAATGTCTTCTGTTTTTCATTTTAATTATAGTGCACTAAAGACATATTATATAATGGGTGGGAAGCACGAAGGTAAAAGTGGTTCGATGAAGTGGTTCCAACAAAAAGAAAGTTGTTTAAATTCAAGTTCTTTAATTGCCAATCGCTACACATATGCCTTTATTCTTTTTTACCATTTGCTTTTGATGTATAGTGCCCTCAACAATTAGGGAACACTGAGTACAACTACTATGTTTTACTATATATGTATAACATCATTTTTAGTGGACTTACTACCAATTTTGAACAGGTGATCGTTACTTTATTCTCAACTGAATTTCATTTTTGTTCTTATAATTGAATTGATAGTTATTTTATTCAGTTGATTGATTTATATTAACTTATTCTCCAATTTTCTCACAGATTTTTGGTAATAAGGACCCCTACACAACCGAAGACATTAATTTGATGTGAGACCTTTTGTCAGGATATCTTTTACAACACATAGAGGATGATGTGTGGAGGTTTCTTTTTACATAGTGTAATGGTTTAGTGCAGTGGTATATTATGTTTACATACTCAAATACTTTGCCTCCTGTTAGTTTCTTAGGTTCTTGTTTATATTAAGTACTATGAATTTGTTAGAGAAGATTTTGGAAAATTATGATAAAGCATTAAATAGATCGATCATTTTTATTGCAATGGTTCAAATTAAACTGTGAATTTGGTTAAACATTTGAATAAACTTATTTCTTCCTCTTCTAAGGTTCTAAGTTTGGTACAACAAAAGAGAATGTATGCATTGGTAACCATTTACATTATAGTGGTGAGATATATTGAAATATGAAGAATCTTATAGGTAGTGTTTGGTATATGGATTCTTTAGTTTGCCAAGCACTTGAAACCTATTGATAAGATGTTTGGATGTAACACTTATGAAAAATTTAAAGCTCATGTGTTGCATATATCCCAACAGTACAAGGAGATTATTTATTATTATTTTTCAATTTTGTATACCACTTGATCATGTCTTTTATTAGCTTGAGAATCCTTACCAATTAGGATGCCTGCATATCAAAAGCTACCTAAGTCTTGTAGTATTTTTTATTTGAGTGTTTTCCAAATTCAAAATATAATTGTCTTGAAATTCCCTAGTTTTCAATGCTGTGGGGGAGAAAAATGAATAATATTTTTTTAAAAAAATGTTACAATGACTGTTTTTGAAAAAGAGTCGTTTGATAAGTAAAATAGTTGCATATGAAGATTTTTTTGGATGATATTTGAGCTTAATGTAATTAATTTAGGTGTAATTGATAAATAAATAATGATTTTGATAATAATAGAATTTATTGAAAATACTAAATTTTTACCATATTTCATTTTTCAAAAAATATTTTGAGCTCTAGATGTTAGTTTGAGACGTTCTTTATATGGATAAAAAGCTAAGAAAAATTCCTACAACTTTCATGTTGAGGCTAAAACCCAGTTCTACCCTTAAGAGTTCTGAATTTTGCTTAGAAGTTGAGTATGTGAATTTATCTAAGTCTAACCTATGTGCACTAATTTGGCCATAACTGGAGCTACAAATGTTGAAAAAAGGAGTTCTTATATGCGTTTTCAAGCTACGATTCAGATCTACAAATTTCCTGAAGAAAAAATATGCGATTCCACCATTTTTATTGTCAAAAGTTGGCTATAATCAAAGAGTAAGGTAGTCACAATGTCAACATTAGTGGCTTATAGTCAAGATTCTTACCTAACAAAGTGAAAATTTTTGCACCCCATTCATCTATAAATAGAGGAGTGGAAGACACAAGAAAATACACTATCTTAGAGTTAATTTCATGCATTGTATTATTTTTTGTATTCCTCCTTCATGGAAGGCTTATGTAGTCCTTCTTTATGGATGGTATAGGTTGCCACCTACATGGAAGGTTTTACCTCCTATATGGAAGGCTAGATTTTTCCATTTTCATGCATCTTGTAGTTGTATCTTAAACTTTTAGAATTTAATAATCAAGTTTTATACAATGTTTATGAAGTTTTCAATTTATTTTGGTTGTGTTTTTTATTTCATCATAAGCCAAATTTTCATTTTCCTAGGGTGATGATGTAACTTACTAATAACAGATTGAATCTTAACATACTAAATCTAATTTTAATTTTTCATTAATGATTGAGTTTTGATTATATTTCTTAATGCTTTTAATTGATTATCCATCTTTTCAATGATTTCAATATGTATTATGAGATCGAAAAGAAATGCATGTGTGTCGATCCTATAATTAAAACCATAACTTGCATATGAAATAGGAATATATTCATGAGTTATGTAGTCTCAATGAGTTCTATAAATCTTAATGCATGATTAATTGTTTTAATTCATATAGGGATATATTTGATTAGCAATTAATTATATAATTGCTTGACCTTAGAAGACAAAGTAATTAAATTAGGGAAACTCTACTATCAATCATGTGAAATAAATTGAACTAGAATAAATAGGTGATTCAATCCGAAATTTTCTAAGTGAAATCTGACCCTAGGGCTTTTTCCTCATATTTGTTTCATATCAATTGCATTCATATTTAATCATTTTTATTTTGGAATGTCATTCACCAACTAATCAATAGACTAAATAGAAATAAAATTACCAATTTTGTTACTTAGTGATCAATCCTCGTGAGAACAATACTTTACTCACTTCTATATTACTTATTTACGACAGTGTGTACTTACATTTTTTAATAAACCAACTACACCGTGACAAGTTTTTGGCGCCATTGTCAGGGATTGTTGTCATTAATATCAATACAAAGTAATTTTCATACTAATTTGGTCTTTATATTACATTTGTTTTCTCTTTTGTGTCTTGTGTTTCTTTTCAAGCTTTTTCTTAGTACATGACCAAATCAAAGGAGACTGAGTTACATCCTTTTAATTCTGAGAGCGAGAGAACATGTTGAAGAAATCGAAGAGTTCGAAAGCAGTCTACTTCAAAGGAGTAGACTTCTTGTGATAAAAAATATTAAGAGTGAGTACATTAAATTAGGACTAAAAAGGGCAAAGTAGTCAAAATAATTTTAATCATTCTTAATTATTGATTTTTTTCAAAGAATATTTGATATTGGTTTTATTGTTTTAATTATAGGTACTTGAAAAATGGGATTAAAACTAATAATGGCAGTTTGGGGCTTAAATTTTAGAAATGACAATTTAGTCCCACATATTTAGAAAATGACAGTTTAGTCTATTCAAAACTACAACATTTATGGCAGTACAATTTAGGTCTAATTTAGAGAAGATATCTAAGCTTTAAAACCAGAGAGAACGCCATGAACAGAGACCACCTCTATCATTCTTCTAAAGCTTAACCTCTATCTCACCTTCCCCACCTTCTACCAATCTTCCACCGTCGCTGGCAACCCTCACCAATTTATGTAAGTCTAACATTTTCCCACTAACTTGGCTATAATTAGAGCTATAAATTTTGAAATAAGGAGCTCTCCCATGCGTTTTCAAGCTAAGATCCAGACCTACAACTTTCATGAAGATAAAAACGTGATATTCCATCGTTTTAATTGTCAAAAGTTAGTTGTAATCAAGGAGTATGGTGGTCACAAGGTCAACATTTGTGGCTTATAGTCAAGATTCTTACCTAACAAGTGAAAATTTTTGCACCCCATTCATCTATAAATAGAGGAGTGGAAGATACAAGGAGATACACCATCTTAGAGTTAATTTCATGCATCGTATTGTTTCTTCCATGCCTCCTTCATAGAAGGCTTAGGTAGTCCTCTTTCTTGGAGTAAAGGTATGGTTTTTATAAATCGAGAAGATAAAATTCAATTCATAAAGGATAGATTGAGTAAATAGTCATTGGATGATATTATTTAGACTCTTGAGATGCATCCTAGTGATGATAGTCATGCTATTCTTCTTAATTTAATAGACTTATTTAATAAAGAGAAAGATCGCTACTGTCTTGGGAATCTGACATTAAAAGACCCTATTTGCCAATTTATTAGAAAACTGGATGGGAAGCAAATCCTCAATTCATAGAAAGCGTTTAAGCCGTTACTGGACGTAAAACCAGAGGAAGATGTGAGCCAAAATCACAACTACTGTATATAATCATGCTTTTGTCTAATTTGTCTTATCTTTTCAATAACTTTTGACTTTCTTTACTCATTTTGTTTAATTTCTTCAAGCAACGTTATGCCGGTCATTTGTGTCAGAAAATTTTCAAACTTCTTTGAAAAATGGATGTTTTGCATGATCTTGTTGTCACTGTTTTTGTAGTATAAATATGGACTCTTCCACTTGTAAACATAAAATGTCTGAAAGAAAAAGGGTATCCTACTAAATTGTAGATTTAAATCTATATGCATTTTTGGTGAAACTGACTTGGGAAAGGATGGAGAGTTTCTACTTGCAGCAAGAGAACTTGGAAGTGCATTAGTTGCTAGAAAGATCAACTTTGTATACAGGGGAGGTATCTAGGGCCTAAGGGGAAGTGTGGCAATTTCTATAACCATTAACAATAGTAAGGGTTTGAATGTAAGGGTGAAGGATTTAGAAGATCACATCTTTTTCTTAGGACAAGAGTTATAGGTTTTAAGCTTGCCTAAACAAATGGGACGTATGTTCTACAATACTGAAGCTTTTATCACTCTACCCGGTGGTTTGGAAATGTTGGATAGGATCTCTAGCATTGTATATTAGGCTAAACTGAACTTTTATAAAAACCCATTAGGATTTTTAAATGCTAATGGTTTTTATGATGATCCATTGTCTTTTGTTGACCATGCTGTGGAAACAGGATTCATACCCCAAGCGACTCGTCATTCCATCATTTCTGCACCAACTGTTGATTAGCTTATTGATCAACTGCAAACTTATGAACCTAGACCAGATCCATTAGTCAATCAAATAGGTAGGCAATCTTTAAACAGTAGTTAGAAGCAGAATCAAGATACCACTCTCCTATTGTAACTTTCCTTAATCTTATGGTTTTACTCTTAGTATTTTGGTTTAATTTATTGTGTGCTTATGTTTTTAACTAGAAACTTTCTCTAAACTCTAGAATACATTAGGCACAATATATGATTTAGGTTGGAGGATGACTATAAAAAAAAGTATAATTTCTTCATTATATAGTTAGTCAGTAAAACTATTAGATGCATGGGCTATACAAAGATGTTAGAGTAAAGAGTTATTCTTAACTCTTGAGATGCATCTCATTAGTCGCATGTTTTTGTTTCATCTTAAAAAAAAGGGTCCAAACTAAAAAAAAATGTCTAGGTGCTTTTCAATGATTTTAAGAAGTATATAAGTTCTAAACATGGATCAATTGAATTTAGAGATTTCATAGCATGATTGAACAGCTGATTGTTGAGATTGATAATGAATTATGAGACTGAATGAGCTGAATTTGAAAGCCCCTGACTGTAACCTTTTAAGCCTATTTGATTAATAATGATTATCTTTCTTGTGTTCCACATTCACTTATTAAGTTGTCACTCTAGAACATGCTTTAAATTCGGTTGAGATTACATGTCACATGCATATTCAAAAATGATAAAGGCATTCATTTCTTTCTTTACCCAAAGCCAAATAGCCAACCTTGCAATTATATCGTTGATAAGCCCCTTTGAGCCTGATTGATTGTTTCTTTATTCTCAACCCATTAACATATGTTTTGATGATATATCAAGTGTTTTTACCTAATTCAGAAGATTAGCGAAGCTTTTGAATTTTTTGTGAAATGGGCTTTTGACAAGTGTAGGGGTATATATATCATCAACTTTAGAATTGCAGAAGTTATGCAAAAAAAAGTGAAAGAAAAAGAAAAAGAAAAAAGAAAAGATATTAAGTATTTGAATTAAAATTGTGGGCTGTTATGATGAAATAGATTTATTCATAAGATGACCCATTTTTCAATTTCTCTATTTACTTCTTAAATGTAACCCTTCATATCATGTTTTACATCCCTGTCATCTAAACCCATTATAACCCTCAATAAGTTCTTTCGATTTGAATTATGCATGTGAATTAGGTAGTGGAGATTGAGATTTTTAGCAAGCTTATGGTAGTACAATTTTTTCAGGTGAATTCGAGCTAAACACTTACCCTTAAAAACTTGAGAGATTGAGAGAATAAGTCACAAGTATGAATTTGGTTCATTTAATTTCAAATAAAGTTACTATTTTATACTTTTGTTGATTCATAAATACAATTATCTCTTTATTCTTCAATTGTGTTCTCACTTATGACTTTACACTTCTGATTTTGTTGAAAGCATAGTAAGAACTTGTTAGTCACTCCTTGTCCGAGGACGTCCAAAAGCTAAGTGTGGGAGAATTTGATAAGTAAAATATTTGTATATTTATTTTTCCTTATATGAAGATTTTTTTGGATGATATTTGAGCTTCATGTAATGTATTTGGGTGTAATTGATAAATAAATAATGATTTTGTTATAAAATAGAATTCATTGAAAATACTACATTATGACCCTGTTCCAATTTTTAGGCAATATCTGGAGCTCTAAATTTGAATTAGGATATTATTTATATAGATAAAAAGCTAAGAACAATTCCTACAACTTTCATGTTGAGGATAAAACCCAGTTCTGCCCTTAAGAGTTGTGAATTTTGTTTAGAAGTTGAGCACGTGAATTTATCTAAGTCTCACCTTTGTCCACTAATTTGGCCATAACTAGAGCTACAAATGTTAAAAAAGGAGCACTTATATGAGTTTTCAAGCTAACATCCAGATCTACAGATTTTATCAAGACAAAAACACAAGATTCTACCATTTTTATTGTCAAAAGTTGGCTGCAATCAAGGAGTAAGGTGGTCACAAGATCAACATTGGTGGCTTATAGTCAATATTCTTACCTAACAAGTGGAAATTTTTGCACCCCATTCATCTATAAATAGAGGAGTGGAAGACACAAGGAGACACACCATCTTAGAGTTAATTTTATACATTGTATTGTTTCTTGCATACCTCCTTTATGGAAGGCTTAGTTAGTCATTCTTTATGGATGGTATAAGTTGCCACCTACATTGAAGGTTTTACCTCCTATATGGAAAGCTAGATTTCTCCAATTTCATGCATCTTGTAGTTGTATCTTAATCTTTTAGAATTTAATAATCAAGTTTTATGCAATGTTTATGAAGTTTTCAATTTATTTTGGTTGTGTTTTTTATTTCATCATAAGCCAAATTTTCATTTTCCTAGGGTGATAATGTAACTTACTAACACTACTACAAAAGAAATAATAAGCTACGACGTTTTCTATTATAAGCGTCGTAAGTTAGAGTTGAGATGTTATGACTCTTCCTGAAAAAATGTCATACAAGGCCTTTTTTGGCCTTTTTTTCTTTTTTTTATATCAAGTAAATCATCTATGGCGTTTTAAAGGAAAGCGTCATAAATGGTGTAATAATTTAAAAATTTTCTGAACGTTTAGATATATACAGGTAGTCATCAGCATGCAAATTAAATAAACTTCCCCTAACTTCTTTATTTCTAATGCTAATAAATATTTAACAAATAAATTAACAAAAGTATCTGAAAAAAATACCTAAATAAAATTTCATGTTGGATACCCAGCATACAAGTTGGCCTTAGCAAAAACAAAATAATTGGTCTATACACACATACATACACACAAACCTTTATGTATTAAAAAAAAGGAAAAAAAAGCCTTTAGCATAAGGCTGCCAAAAAGAAACAAAAGGAATATAATTATATTCCTTTTGACATTAAACAACTAGCTTCATGTGAAGCTAGTAATTGTCAGCCAAGGTATTTCTTTGGCTATCCTTGGCCGGTGCTTCCTTGGTTCTAAGGTCAAATGACCTTGGCCGATGCTTCTTCTGAAGTGCTGGCTAAGGTATTTCCTTGGCCATCCATGGCCGGCGCTTTCAAGGAAGCGCCGGCCAAGGTCATTTAATTTATTTTTTTTCCTTTCTTCTTTTCTTACACTCATTATCAACCATTTTTTTTGTTCTTCTTGTCTTTTCTACTTTTCTTATTCTGTCAGTGCTTTTGTTCTATATCTTCATTTATATCTTCATTTTGCTTGCCATACTCATTTTGTAGACTTGAGGAACGATTTAAGTTCGCTTTGAAAGCTAGCTCTCTTCTCCACTTGCAGGTAAGATTCCTTATAATTTATCTTTTCATTACTTACTAGATTATTTTCTTTTATTTGTCTTTCTTTTTCCCAAAACGTTTGAAAAATCATTTTGATTTGTTTAA
This sequence comes from Albizia julibrissin, assembly GCA_037074505.1. Taxonomy (NCBI): domain Eukaryota; kingdom Viridiplantae; phylum Streptophyta; class Magnoliopsida; order Fabales; family Fabaceae; genus Albizia; species Albizia julibrissin. Next base: position 41,134,993 of record CM073480.1, on the reverse strand, counting down.
TTTTTTCATGTTTTGGCTCTTCTTTGATATAAATATACTTCCACTTACAATATTACATGCCGATGTTATATTAGTTTGGTTTGGGCAATTTGAGAGATTATTACTAATTTATTATTCAATGTTCTGTTTTGGATGAAGTTATTAGTGATGCTTTTTATGTTATTTTATTTTTTAAAAAGTATGCTTTTGAACGACGCTTTAAAATAAAACGCCGTTTAATAACATGCTTTTTACACAAATTTCCTTTATGACGTGCTAGTTTTTTTTATAACACTTTCAACGGCATTTTCTTTGAAAAATGCCTTACAAGGCTATATAAATTCATTTTTACGCGTATGAGTGTCATTTTTTCACTTTCTCCCGCATCTCCATTATATTCTATTTGACTGCATGAAAAACATAAGCTTCTTTAGTACCCCACCTTTTACTTTCTTTATTATTGTCTCCTCTGATTTCTCCGTGCACATCTGATTTGTTCAATATTTAGTCGCCACTTCGGTTGCAGTTCAACGGTTCTCCGATCCCACGTGTTGTTTTCAACTTTTGTCGCCTTATACAATCTTTTTTCACCTATAAGCACCTTTTTCCCCCAAAATGTGTGTATTCTTTTTCCTTTTTAGTTGAAATTTGTCTTAAATCTGAATCGTTTAAAAAACATGTATAACTCATACATGAACAACTAAAATACTGGAGTTCTTTAATAATTTTTTTTTGCTGAAAAAAAGGTAAAATACGAGCGATCAAAGAAAGAATGTTGAGATTGTTCAAGGAGAGAGAAATTAATGGTGAGGATATGATATGTATACAGTGAGACAAGAGAGAGAGGAAATGCAAATTAAAATAGTTGCAAATTAACATTGTTAAAGAACCTCTGTTGTCGTATATGTTGTGCTGCTTATTTTTTAAATCTCTATTCTTTGTAGTTATTATAAGGTTTGAATTGATTGGATGTAATTTAATTTTGGTTAAAGTGTATTTGTAGTAGTCCTTTCAAGTTCATACCAAGTATATATACTTTTAATCTCTTAATTATCAATATGTTGCTGTTGGATTAATAATTGATTGATTATTTAGGACTTATAGAATGTGTTCATTTTTTGGAAAAATTCAAATTTAATTTTAGGATGTTATGATTTCAACTTTTTTTAAATAAATAGGAAAAGATAAAAGTAATTAATAACTAACTACATTAGACAAGCAACTACCACTTATAAAAATATATTTAAGGTATAGATGGATCGAAAATGGATGTCTTCCAATTGGCGCTCAAGAGAATATATAGATGGTGTGAAGTGATTTATTAGATTTTCAAGAGAGCACACAAATGAGCCTAACAAAATCTTGTGTCCATACTTATCTTGTTATTATGGAAAGCGGATTAGTCCACCTGATTTGCTAGATCATTTAGTTTGTCATGGAATTGATTAATCATATACACGATGGACAAGACATGGTGAGACGGATGATGCAGGTAGTGATTGGGTGCATAGCACAGCCGGTGCTTCGAATGATGAGTTCGACCCAAGCATGTGTGATGAGGATGATGGCCTTCAAGAAATGCTAAATGCGGTCGAAAGGGTGCTTCATAACTGTCCTAAAGAATTTGAGAAGCTAAAAGGTAATGCAGAGAAACCATTATATCCCGGTAGCACTAAATATACAAGATTGCTAGCAGTGTTGAAATTGAACAACTTTAAAGCGTGCTATGGATTGAGCGATTTTGGTTTAACCGCACTTCTTGAACTTGTGCAAGATATAATCCCAGAAGAAAATGTACTTCCTACCAAGACATACGAGGCAAAGCGAATACTTTGCTCAACAACTGGCATGAGTTTTAAGAAGATCCATGCATGCCCTAACAATTGCATATTATTTCGTAATCAGTATGCAACATTAGAGAAGTTCCCTAAATGCAGTGCATCTTGAAATAGGAAGAAGAAAGGGAAAAGTCCATTGAAGGTTGTATGTTATTTTCCCATTATTCTGAGATTTAAGCGATTGTACAGTAATGCAGAGATTGCTAAGCTGTTAACGTTGCATGCAGATGAGCGGATTGAAGACACGAACCTTAGGCACCTTGCAGATGTCTCTCAATGGAAAAAAGTTGATCATGACAACCCTGACTTTACATGTAAAGAAAGGAACTTGCGCCTTACACTTTCAACTGATGGAATCAATCCCCACAGGATTTAAAGTAGTACACACAGTACGTGGCCGATGATATTGATGATTTATAACCTTCCTCCACACTTGATCATGAAACGTAAGTTTATGATGTTGTCCATGTTAATTTCTGGACCAAGGCAACCTGGGAGTGATATAGATGTATACTTGGCTCCTTTAATTGATGACTTGAAGTTGCTTTGGGAGGAAGGCGTTAATGTGTATGATGAGCACAGGGAAGAAAGTTTCACTTTAAAAGCCATGTTGTTTGGCACAATAAATAATTTCCCTACTTATGGTAATTTGTCCGGATATAGCATTAAAGGATATTATGTGTGCCCTATATGTGAAGATGATATTCATTTAGTGCGACTAGATTATTGTAAGAAAACTGTCTAGATGGGATATCGAAGATTCTTACCATCAAAACATCATTGGAGAAAGTAGAAAAAGGCTTTCAATAGTAATTCAGAAGAAGGTAGCCCACCAAAGATGTTGACCAGTACTCAGGTATTTGAGAAGGTTAGACACTTGGATAACAATTTCGGTAAGCCTTTTTCAAAACAAATCGGGACAAGCGGCTGGAAAAAGAAGTATATTTTCTTTGAACTTCCATATTGGAAGTCCTTATATGTGAGACATTTTCTTGACATGATGCACATAGAAAAAAATATAGATGATAGTCTAATTGGCACGTTACATAATATGCAAGGAAAAAGCAAGGACAATGTTAATACGAGGTTGGATTTGGTCAAATTGGGCATCAGAGAAGAGTTGGCACCGGTTAAGCAAGGATACCGCACTTATCTTCCTCCAGCGGCTTATACTCTATCGAGGAAAGAGAAGTAATTTTGTGAGTTTCTTGAAGGAATCAAAGTTCCAGAGGGCTATTCTTCAAATATAAACAATCTTGTATCAGTGAAAGAGTTGAAGCTAAAGAACCTGAAATCTCATGATTGTCATGTGCTCATGCAGAATTTTGTAACTATTGGTATACGGTCAATCTTACCCAAAAAAGTAAGGAATGCCATCACCAAACTTTTCATGTTCTTCAAGCTGATTTGTAGTAAAGTAGTTGATTCAACGAAGTTACTAGATTTGTAAAGGCTGATTGTTTGTACTTTATATGAACTTGAAATGTATTTTCTACCTTCATTTTTTGACATTATGGTCCATCTAACTGTATACTTAGTGAAAGAGGTTCAATTGTATGATCCAGTATACTTGAGATGGATGTACCTAAATGAACGGTTTATGAAAAAGTTTTAAAGGGTATGTGAAAAATAAATATTGACCAGAGGGTTGTATAGCTGAGCGTTATATAGTTGAAGAAGCAAGTGACTTCTGTGCTGATTTTCTATCAAATGTTGACCCTGTAGGTATCCCCAAGTCTCGTCACTATAGGCGAACATCAGGGAAAGGAACAAGTGGGAAGGATGTAATTAGGATATCATTAACAGAATGGGAGCAAAGCTCGCTTGTATGTGCTATATAACACTGATGAGGTTGAACCATATGTTGAAGAACACAAGAATACTCTTCGATCGGTACATGGTGATAGGAATGAAAATTTTATAACAAAAGAGCACAACCATCATTTTCTAAGTTGGTTACAAAGGCGCATTAATGATGAGGTGGAGAGGAATCCTGATTCAATTTCTGAATACTTGAGATGCTTATCGAATGGCTCAATCTTTAATGTGTTATCTTTCAATGGTTATGCAATCAACGGTTACACATTCTACACACATGAACATGATACAAGGAGCATGATGCAGAATAGTGAGGTAACACTTGTTGCTGATTCTTAGCATAGAGCCAATGCTAAAGACATACACCCCATCTATGCACCAATGTCATATTTTGGTGTTATTGAACGAATATGAGAGTTAGATTACACTGTGTTTAAGGTCCTTGTATTAAGATGTAAATGGGCAAACAAAAATAGTGGATTACGTACAGATGAGTTGGGGTTTGTTCAAGTGGACCTTTCTAAAGTTTGGTATAAAGATGTTCTTTTCATTTTAGCATCGCAGGTCGAACAAGTATTTTATATTGCAGATCCTGCTAAGAAGAATTGGTCCATTGTGCTTCCATTGAACAAGAATCATCAAGAACAAGTTGATGCTGAAAGTGATGAATTCTTGAATATTCCTAAGGATGATCTTTCTTTTGAGATATTATGGTCAAAGTATATTGATATAGATGAAAATGAAAATGAAGATGAACCCTTATACATGTGACATGACCATGACGAGGGGACTTGGATTTTAAATCAAACAAGAAAGAGGAAAAGATGATAACAAGTGACTTATTTTCTTACCTTGTATGTTTTATTACATGTATATATGTTCATATATTTTACCTTAATTTACTTTCCTTGTCATGATTGTCACTATGCATTGATGTTTCATTTGATTTATTACACTTGTAGGAAAATGGATCCCCCAAATGTGTATGAGGTTGCTATTGTTGATGATCAAGGTCAGGCCGCCGCATAGGCCGCATTCGAGGCTAACGTAACCCATGGAAGGACGGTAATTAAAAAACTAATCAAGCTCAGGAGTAAGGGCATGAGGTTAGACATTGAATGGAATGCGAATAGAAATCCAATCGAATCTAATGCCAGCACATTTATTTTGTTCATTGAGACTGTGGTTAGAGAAAGAGTCCCAATTACATTTTTAGATTGGAGACAGGTAAAGAAACAGCAAGTGGATATCATCTTGGGTACAGTTAAGGTAAACAGTATTTACTTTATTTACAGGTTATTTACTTTCATGAGATTACAATCTAACAAGTAACATGTTCTTTTTTGTTACAATCTTGTTTCAATATCCAAGAAGACAGAGAGAAATACGTGCTGTAAAAATGTGGTCAACTTCTCTGTAATTTTCGTTATGACCTTGTTAGATTCTACTTTCGCGATAACAATGGTAATATCAATCATACACCGCCGGAATTGTATGATGGAATCATAACATAAGAGCAGTGGGATGAGTTCGTGATCTCACATACTACACCGCAATTTATGGTAACATAATGTTTACTTTTACAGAGTACTTATAATGTATTTGTAGCTTACATTTATTCATATGATTGATTTATATCTAAACAGGAAAGAAGTGAGCATAACCAGGAAAGAGCGTCGAACATGCCATACCAGTACATGAAAGGAGCGGTATCATATGCAGTGTTAGAATAACAATTAGTAAGAAAACTAATCATTATTTATTATTAAGAATATAATTTCTATGACTAAGCTTTCACTACAACTAACTTTGACATGCAGATAAAAGAGTCCCACTCTGATATCACATGTTTACCACATCATGATTTTCTTGTGGCTAGCTGCACAAATAGCAAGGGCGACATTCCCAGTGAGCAAGTCAGGGCAAATACGGATTACTATATGAGTAGCGGATAATATATATAATAAAGATTTAGCTCTACTTAAATAATTTTATAACATCTTTTTTGTGATAGCGCACAATGATGCAAGAACAGCCGGAGTGGGGGAACTATGTTAGTCCTAACAACTTGCTCAGTAGAGCACTTGAAGCTCCTGAGTATGGTGGTCATCTTCGAGGTACTGGTTTTGGAGTCACCCAAACATCTTACTTCAGCTCCCAAAAGCGACCCAATATTCTTCAACTAAAGGAGGAGATTTTTGGCTATAAGCAGCAACTAGACTAGCAGATGAGCGGCTACAAGCAAGATGTAAAACAGAAGATTAGTCACTACGAGTCACAAGTCGAACAATTTAATGATCATGTGCACTTGCTGCAAGAGCAAAATGCATTCTTGAAAGCTCAAATTGATGTCTTGATGCAATCTAGGCCAGCACCAAGTCCAATGTGTGACAGCAGTAGTGTTAGAGAGAGTTATCCTTCCACGCCTAAAGTCCCCATTCCTTTGGTAATTAATTTCTTCTCTAGTTAACTTTTTATTACGTTATAAATTAGTTTACCTTTGTATATTAATTAACTCTATTTTAATAGGGTGAGTCAACGTGCAAGTTGCATGTCCATGATTCTTTCAAGAACGCAGTTGCTATAGGCGTGGCCTATAATACCGACCACGATACACTACATAACTCACCATTGCCCCCGAATACACTCCGAGTAAGGTTGAGATATGCATATGTAACAATGCCCTCTTGCCAATCCCTTCTCAGGATGAAGAGACAATGGTGAGAGATATTGTTAGTGGCTATGTCACGTGGCCAGTATGTCTGATAGAGCCATTGAACAAGGTATTTAATTTACAATTCATTAACTTTTTCTATGAACTTTCATCTAAAACTACATGATTTATTTTCATGATTTTTGTAAGTTGCTGGTTCTAAAGGAAAATGAGTTGAAGGGAGTGTGAAGAACTCAGACAACTCAGCAACACAACAAAAGTCACACCCCTCAACCAGTAAAAGAAGCGGCAGACAAATAGCCTCATATAAACAACAATTGAGGTTTAAGGTACTAGATATCATCTGTCGAGTAGGTTAACAACTAATTTTTGATGATGAAATCTATTATACAAGTACATTTGATCATGTCGGTAATGACATCCTGATTGAAGTACTTGGTCGTACATGGGCTAGTGCAATGGCTATTAACATATGGGTTAGGTACTTTATCATCATCATCCGTTACTGTGATTATTATTCATCATTCAAGTTTTTGGTGTTAATAACACTGTTTGTTTCCATAAAGGCACTTATACCACGATATGTTAGTGGGCACAAAAAGGGTGAATAGATTTGTGTTTATCAACCCACGCCTCATTGGCCACTATACGGGGACTGATGTTGACATACGAACCCATACTCTTAAGGACCAGTTCATGCGCAGAGCATCCCCTACTAAGATCTTCATTGTGCCATACAATATGGGGTAAGTTATTTGCGACATTATTATCTATATTTTTTATTATTCACTCACTTTTATCATAATAACATTATTGTCAAAGTAAAATGTTCAAAATATTTTAAGGAACATTGGATTTTACTTGTGATCCAGCCTGCCATAACTAGAGGCCCCCGCATTTATTATTTGGATCCTATAGAGACTGGTTATCCATGAACCGGCTAAATATGGTGATTATGATTAATATGTAAGCGTATGGGTGTATACAGTAAATATTTGCGTGTGTGATTATTGAATAAAACCAAAATTAATTAGTCATTACTCTTTTGTTAATGCATTGGCCACATATAGGAATAATATTGGATTGTCCTATCCTATTAAACGCACTGACAGCACCTTGGCTTGGAAGAAGATTAAAGTATATGAATTTACTAAAATTTTATTATTCATAATTTTTTCTTTAAACAATGGCTTAACTATTATTTTGTATTGTTGTAGTGCCCATTCCAGCCAAATAATAATGATTGTGGTTACTACATTATGAAATATATGAAAGATATAGTTACTCATGATCTAAATCATGTTCCCCTAAAAGTAAGCACTTCTACTTAATTATATATAGTTTATACTGTTTTTTGAATTTAATTGAGATAGCAATTTTTTTAAGTATATGTTAGGTTACGTTCTTAGTTTAACTATTTCAAATTTTGTTTTGGTTTCTCTTTTGTTATTGGTTTGTGTTTTGTTTCCTCCATATATATTTTCATTATTGGAATCAATCTCTCCTTTGGCTTTTATTTTAGCTATAGATTAGTCATTTTGATTACTAGAATAGATCTCTGTTTTGGTTTCTACATTTACATAAATTTGTATATGTATGTAATATGCATGGAGGCTAATTGAAAATGAGCTCCAATTTTTTTTAAAAAAAAATCCACCCAATACTTCATGGTTATTCATTAATAATTGTAATATATTGAGATATTATACCACAGTTCTTTCAAAAAACCGTGAAGGATATCAAAATATTTTACAGTTCCAAACCAACAACCATCAAATAAATACCTTACTAATAAAAATCAGAGTTGGAGTGTCTAAGTGAATTTCTTTATAGTGGTTTTAATTTGTTTTGTGCATCATATTTATGTAGTATTATGAAGATGAACGGTGTGACCAGTTGATTGACTATCAAGTAGATGAGATCATTGAGGAATGGTGTCAATATGTGGTTAGCCAAATACCACCTAGCTAAATACTTAGGCACATTTTGTCTTACAAATTTCTTGTCTACTTGTTTTAGTTTCTCTGTATATTATGTTGTAATTGGATATATATTTAGTACTAATTTTATTAACTGATCGATGGTATTTAATAATGATTTGATTTGCTTTTTTATTTTCTATTAGCATTGTATATTGATCTCTGTAGTGGATTATATTTGAGTTAGAATGAGTTGATCAAGAAACAACCGGGATGGAAAAAATGGGACACATGAAAAAAAATATAACCTCTTACGGCGCTTCCACATGAAGCGTCGTAGGAGGTTTAATAACCCTCCTTCGGCGCTTCATGTTCAAGTGCCATGAGAGGTTTGTTCACCTCCTCTGGTACTTCTAAACGCCGTAGGAGGTCAAACTTTTTTTTAAAAAATTAAAAAATCAAATACAATGTTCCAGCGTTTTTTAAATTCAACAAGTGTCATAGGTTCTTCTTATGGCACTGGATGCTGTGCCATTTGTAAAACACCATAATATTTTTAAAAAAAGCGTCGCTTATGGTGTTTTTTGTAGTAGTGTAATGACTGATTGAATCTTAACTTACTAAATCTAGTTTTAATTTTTCCTTCATGATTAAGTTTTGATTATTTTTCTTAATGCTTTTAATTGATTGGCTATTTTTTGAATGATTTCAATATGTATGCTGAGACCGGAAGGAGATGCATGTGTGTCGATCCTATAATTAAAACCATGACTTTCATATGAAATAGGAATATATTCATATGAGTTATGTAGTCTCAATGAGTTCTATAAATCTTAATGCATGATTAATTGTTTTAATTCATATATGGATATATTTGATTAGTAATTAATTATACAATTGTTTGACCTTGGAAGAGGATAGTAATTAAATTAGGGAAACTTGGTTATCAATCATGTGGAATAAATTGAACTAGAATAAATAGGTGATTCAATCCAAAATTGTCTAAGTGAAATCTGATTCCAAGGGCTTTTTCATCATATTTGTTTCATATCAATTGCGTTCATATTTATTTAATCATTTTTATTTTGTAATGTCAATCACCAACTAATCGATAAACTAAATAGAATTAAAATTACCAATTTTGATACTTTGTGATCAATCCTCGTGAGAACGATACTTTACTCACTTCTATATTACTTATTTATGACAGTGTATACTTGCACTTTTTAATAAACCATCTACACTCATAACAAGTTTTTGGCACCGTTGCAAGGGATTGTTGTCATTAATATCAATATAAAGTAATTTTAATACTAATTTGGTCTTCATATTACATTTGTTTTCTCTTTGGTGTCTTATGTTTCTTTACAAGCTTTTGCTTAGTGCATGACCAGATCGAAGGAGACTAAATTACATCCATTTGATTCTGAGATCGAGAGAACTTGTTGAAGAAATCAAAGAGTTCGAAAGTAGTCTACTTCAAAGGAGTAGACTGCTTGTGATAAAAAATATTAAGAGTGAGTACATTAAATTAGGACTAAAAAGGGCAAAGTAGTCAAAATAATTTTAATCACTCTTAATTATTGATTTTTTTCAAAGAATATTTGATATTAGTTTTATTGTTTTAATTATAGGTACTTGAAAAATGGGATTAAAACTTAAAATGGCAGTTTGGAGCTCAAATTTTAGAAATGGCAGTTTGGAGCCACATATTTAGAAAATGAGAGTTTAGTCCATTCAAAACTACAACGTTTCTGGCAGCACAATTTAGGTATTTTTCAGAGAAGATAGCTGAGCTTTAAAACTAGAGAGAACGCCATGAATAGTGACCACATCTATCGTTCTTCCAAAGCTTCACTTCTATCTCACCTTCCCCACCTTCTACCAAGCTTCCACCATCGCCGGTAACCTTCCATCAAGTTTCACTATTCTGACGACACCTCTTGTTCATGCCCCAGCCTGAGTCATGAACGTATATATGAGAACAGAGCTGTGAACAAACCTGGAGATTACACCTTCACCATAGCACCTTCGTATTCATTCTCTTCTCTGTTTTTCTCCATTTTGCATCCATCTTCTTTCACATTACCACATTTTCAAACCTCATCTCCATTGAGTACCTCTACCCAGTATCTTAATCTTTTCCATTCCTTTACTAAGCCGACACATTCACCCCATTCCTCTCCTCTTATGCAATTTCACCTTCTATTCTCCACATACCATCGTTTTACCTATTAATTTCCACTGTTTTGTTTTGGCTGAACATCCAGAAGTCTTTAAGGCTGGTTCCATGGGTGTTTATAGGTAAGCTTCCTAATCCTTTATAGCAAGAGGAAATGGCATAAACTTAGAGCTTCAATAGGGTAGTTTTTGCTCTTACATTTCTCTAATTCTACATTGTAATTGTGATTCCTAGGTCTTAGGATGAATTTTATAATGTTGGATTGATTTATTTTGATGTATTTGGAGATTGGATGTGCCTTGAACCTTTGTTAGACACTTGACATTGTGCTTAATTAGCTTAATTATCATTTCTTTATGCTAGTTAATCATTGCATTGATAATTTTGTGAACATTTTGTGCTAATTTCAAGGTGGCTTGGTTAATGGATCAATGGTGTCTTGTGTTTGTATTATTTAATTGAATATGAATTTATTAATTTTATTTAGCATTGGGTTTTAGCATCATTAATATTGATTTTGCATATGGGTGTCCATTATTAAATTAAGATTAATGACAAAATCAAGTGGTAATGCGAGGTGGCTAGGTTATTGGATTAAAAGCTAAATACAATTTTTAAGTCATTTAATTGCTAGAGTGCTTAATCAACCTAATTTAGAGAGATTAATATGCAAGGTGTCTTGGTATTAATCAATCTAAATTAGGCCTTAGTCAAAGGGGTAGCCCTTAGAGTCATTTTGAAACTAGTATGATTAATCTCCCATAATTATTTAAAGCAAGGATTTTTTGCGCCATTGCTATAAAGGATTGCCCATTCCATTTTATTCAAGAAAAATATTATTTTTTAAAGTATTTTAGTTTAATTGCAACTTAGTTGTTAGATAAAAAGCTCAAAATCATTTTTAACTTATTTTATGTTAATCATCACACTTAGTTTCTAGGTAATTAATAAAAGGCTTATCAAGAGATGATCCTGGATTGCCCCATATATTGCAATTCTTGGTTAAATTTTGAAGAGGTTACCAAGGCACAAAGCACACTCCTTCAAGTAGCGCCGTTGCCGGGGAGCCAAGTAATTGGTTCCCTAGTAACTAAGTGTCAATCTTGGATTGATTAATACCTTGATCCTTTAGGTTGCATTTTAGTTAGTTTAGGTAGTTTTGCATGTTTTTCATAGCATATTTTATGACATCTTCCCTCTTCCCATAGAAAAGTTTGCAAAAATACCAACAAATATCTTGATTTTTCTTTATTTTTGCATTTAAATTCTTGCATTCTTTTCTTGCATACACTTGATTTGAGGCTAGAAGTCATTGTTATACACTTACAAATTGGTTAGATTTGGTTGAAATTCGGTTACGCCTATATTTAAGCTTGCTAGAATTTTTCAAAAATTTTGCCCTAAAAATTATAAGCTTTGGTTTCCTAATGTTTTGGGCCATTCTAAGCAAGACCAATAGAATTGTTATTGGGTGTGGTGAATTTTAGCAAAATTCCATCTTTTTTACAACTTTTTGAATTTTTCTTTATTTTCTAGAATTTTTCCAGATTTTTCATTAGGTTAGTTTTTTAGTTTTCTTCTTTGATTTCTTTCAATTTTTAGGATTCATTTGTATCTCTAGGACTTTTTAGGACTTAGAATTCATTGGATTTAATTGATTGCAATTTAAATGGCTTAGTTTAATGAAGATCATAAGTTTAGGTTCTACACTAATCCTCCTATGCATTCCTTTTTAGGGAATGATGAAACCTCAAGCTCTCAATTCTTGGATGAATCTTATGGCACTTAGAGACATGAAGAACTTTATAATCTCACATATTCTGAAAAGCTTGATTTGCTTCAATAAGAATTAGATTCCTTCCGATCATAAATAAATTATCAAGGAGGAACCTCTAAATTTCAACCACCTCAGTATCTCCATCAATATTGTGAACTATCTTATCCACTAACCCCCTATTTTGACCATGAACCCACCTTCCAACCACCTCAATCCCACTTTAACCATACTTCTTAACCCTACACATTCTATCAAGAATCATCTACTCCACTCTACCAAGAACCATCATCTCAATTTTATCTTCCCCCATTTCCCTTACTTCCATGCATGCAGAACTCCCTATGAACCACCTTCTTCATCATTCTATGAACCTCCACTATAATCCCTTACACCTCAACCTAGTGGACTTGATGCTTTCCTTACCTTATCAAACATGGATGATGAACTCATGCATTAAGAAGAATGTATGATGAGCACATGATTGAACTCTTTAAGTTGTTCATGTTGAAAGAAGCAAATGTGTTTTCAAAAGAGGAGGAAGAACGACTTGAGGAGATCGAAGGTTTTATCAAGGCGTTTATTGACGATGTGCTATGGATAAAGACTGGAGGAGAAGAAGGAGCTCCATAGACCTATGACTCTAATGATAAGGGAACTACATAGCAAGAGTCAAATGCCACTTCATAAGTGGAAGATTCTATATCTCCAGTGTCTACTCCCATAAAATATGTCGAGAAGAAGCAAGTACATTTTCAACTACCAGAGGAGCCATTTCCAAATAATGGTACTATTCTTCCTCTTCTTGAAGAAGTTGACCCTCCTTTTACTACTATTATTGATGTTGTGAGTGATGATGAGGTTGATACAGAAATTATGGTTGGATCCCCTCAAATGCTTGATGTTGGTAATGCTCACTGTAATGTCTCTAATAGTAGTTGGGTAGTTGATGAGGTCGCTTGCATAGTCCATGCTTCCATGTGTAAGGAACATATTCTTTTCCCTAGTTCTAGGAGTGATGAACATATTCTTTTCCTTAGTTCTAGGAGTGATGAACATATTAAGCATGATATTATGCAGAATGATGGATTATACTTGAATGCTCAAATTTTGGTAAAGTGTAAACCTGATGAAAGCTCAAAACATTGTCTAAATGATTATTGCTTACATAATTCTTCCTCTCTTTCAAGTGTTAGCAAGCATGATTTGGAAGTTTTTAATGCTAAGAACTTATTTTTCCCTCTTCCTTACATTCTACTTTAGTTTGTTCATGTGAGAGTGAAATGTCATATGCTACTTGTGCTAAAATTGATCATTACTTTCTCCTTTTTATGACCTTGATTCTTCATCTAGTTCAATTGATAATATCCAAATGCATGCTATACTTTCTAGAGGCCTTAACAATTGTGCACCTTTTGATCCCTCAAAATTTCTTGTTTTAGATAATTCAATAAGGAAAGATTCAGCGATTTTGAATAATAAAATTGTAAATGAAAATGAATCTTTCCATTTAGTTATTTCTTACGATTTACTACTCGATATAAAAAATGAAAATACTTGTTTTCAAATTTTAGGTGGTGATAGCTTGATCAATTTTCTTTCTTCTTCCACTCTTTTACCTCCAAACTCTTGTGATTGCAAAAAGTTATGTAATGCACCCCAACATTAAGTTGGATTCCATAATTTCCCCATTGCAAGCACAAGAGAATTTTGAAACTGTGACCACTTGTTCGCTTCCTATTGAAGGGAATAAAATTGATTTTCTTAGGTATGATTCTTACTTGAAGAGTTTTGTTTTTAACATGTTTGCACAATACTCTAGATCTCTCCATATTTATATCTTTGGATTGGGTACTGCTTCTAGCTTGTCTTCTTTACAGGCATACAATTGGAAGGGTCCTTTACGATACCAACCTCTATCCTATTTTCTCGGACCTCTTTCGATTGATCCTGAACCACTACTACCTAAGAAAATCAAGCAAAGAAAAGTGTGCACTATGAAGACCATCATATTTCTCATATTGGATGAGACCTTCTCTTTCAAGTGCCTTAAAAGATTCTAACAAAGGTTTTCTCTTTCCTCACTTGTTTTCTTCCTAATTTCTATGATTCTTTGAGCTTAGTTGTTGTATGAGGAAGATAAGTGTGAGGGAGAGACATAATCTAGTAGTAAAAATTTTATATCTTTTATTGTTCATCCCTTAGGCTTTGAGCTCTTTTCATTCCTTTGCCCTTAGGTTTTTCATTAAGGATAATGCAAGATTTAGTGTAGGGGAGGGATTAGGATTTAAGTCTTGTGTGCTTCATTGGGCTGAATTGCAAAAATTTGCATTTTTCAAAAAAAAACAAAATTCAAAAAATTCTTAGTCCAAACCACAATTTTGAGTTTTTGACACTCCTTGTTTTAGAAATTTGTCTAAATACTTGTGAGAATTGCATATGTTCTTGGTTGATTTTTAATGAATTGATTTGTTATTACTCTTAGAGTTAGCATTTGGATTAGTTGAGTTAAGGCATTTTGATTAGGCTAATGTTTAATTAATCTTTGTGAAAGTGCATTTAAGAAGAAAACCTTTATTAGAAGGATTTTGAGCCTAATTTCCATTCATTAATGTGTGTTTGCCACCCATTATAGTGTATCTCTAGAACTTTGTTAAATTCTTTTTCAAAATCACATTTATATTTAGATTAATGAATATGATAAGGGCATTCATTTTATCACCCATTGTCCCAAACACAAACCATTCATCATTTACCTTTGCTTACCTCTTTGTTCCCTTCACATTCCAAAATACATCATTTATTAACAATCACTATGTATGCATCCTATTTGCATTAGATTGGTCAAATTCAGGGCCAAATTATGAAATTACCCTTGACAGCCCCTAACTTAGGGTTTTAAGGATAGCTTAGTCATTTCACATTCTAGGGCTTTCCTCACTTCGCAATCTACATGAACCTTACACAATTTTCCCTTTTAAACTTAATGGAACATCAAATTGATGAAGTTTCAGACTAAACAGGATGAAAATTCCCCTGGACTAAATCTGGAAAATTAAGGAAAAATGTTGTTTCTTTATTTTAAATCCATAAACCTCCTTCTTTTCACCTCTAGTCACATGTTTAATCACTTAAACACCTTTCCCCCATGATTATTAGAAAATTAGGCAGCATAACTCCTTAGGGTTTGAGCTTCCTAAAATCATAAACCATGCCAAAACAACCACAACAACAACAACAACAACCAATAATCATCAAGAATCAACAAAAGAAGTTAGGTTCTTGAGTTTACCTTGAATTCCTTGGATTTCTCTCTCTAAAATGTCACTGTTCACTCTCTCCTCTTTCTTGATTTGTCTTGAAAAACATGGATTTCAAGGAGGAGAAAGGGTTAGAAGTGGTTCTAAGGTGATTAGAGAGCAAAATCACTAAGTTTTCATGCCTCTTACCTTGATCTTTGCTCTTGGAACCCTAAGACCCTTCTTATGCTTCTTCAAGTGTTTGAACTCACTCTCTTTCTATTTTAACTTCAGCTGAAATAAATGAATAATGGATGAAGGAGGAAATAGCTTTTTGTAATATATCTCAAGTTGCTTCATTATGTGTTAGCTTGTGATTGGTCATTACTTTCTTTTCCTCTTCTTCTTGCTTTAATATTCACTAAATGAATATTTCTATTGCTTGCCCCTTTTTTCTGACCAAAATTTCAAGGGAAATAAGAAGTAATTGGATGCCACTTGCATCATCTATTCTTCCATTTTAGATAGTAGCATGTGCTTAGTTTTAATTGGCTCTTGCTTTTCTTTTGCTTAAATTAAATATAGGTCACATAAATTATTTACCTTTATTGCTCCCTACTTCAGCTAATATTTATCTCAATTAAAGGAAAAAACAAATGGTTTATTGCTTTATTAGTCAAATGACCATTTTGCCCATACATTTTTATGATTTTCGCACATGCTGGAAAATTGGGCAGAATTTTCACCAAACTTTGAAAATTCATATCAAATTGTATAGACATCCAATTGGGATGTTTCCAAAGTTATGTGACCCTTATTAAGTCTAGTTTTAAGGAAAAATACAAGATTTAGCGAATTGCAAGCTCAAAATTCTCAGAATTATTGTATTTGTGCGCTGCCTCTGAAATTCGCCAGTTTTACTAGGCTAAATTATAAAATACATAATGCCTTGTGTACAGCTCTAAATAATCTATGTAACCTATCAAATTAAATCTTGATAAGTCTAATTTTATTCTGGAAAGTTTTAGAATTTTTGGACATCATATTCATATTGAAAAATGTCATACAATCACAATTGCTACACAGGGAAATTCACTGGTGGCAAATCTCATTTGTTATAATTTGTGCTTCCACATAATTGTGTTGTGTGTTACCTCTAATTTTCTTGTTTTATCACTTCCTATGCTCTCTAATTTTCTATTCGATTCCCTTTAATTTTAGGGAATAAAATTATTCCTTACTAGAACACTTGCTAAACTGGGGCTTAGCAGTCCACTTGAGTCAGGCTTATTCTCAATCATGTTGTCTCAAAATTTGGGGTCTTACAGCCTTCTCCAATTGATGGGGGGAAAGTTTCCATAGTTAGGTCTGACAAAAAAGGATTGTTTGGAAACAACTTGGATCAAATTTGTGCCTTACATTTATGATTTTCCAAACACCACATCACCATAAATTCTCATCCAGCGTACCATATATGAAAAGGTATAAATAAAGAGCAAGGTAGACTACATAAGGCAAGTGATTCCTGAAAATGCTTTGAATTCCATATAGAAAAGGTTTATACAAGATGATGAGCCCATTATGGTGTGTGCCCCATACAGAGGAATGATGAATAGGATCTTAGAATCCAAAATTCCATATCCTCATAGAAATGGAGTGTTGTATCCTAAATTTTAGGACTAGAGGCTTAATAATAAGCCTGGATCAAGTAGACTGCTAAGCCCCAATTTAGCAAGTGTCCTAGTAAGGGATGATTAAATTTCCTAAAATTTATTTATATCCTTTGGGATATTAAAGAGTATTTTTAGTGATAAAACAAAGCAATTAGAGGTCACACACAATATAGTAAAGTGGAACACAAAGTAGTATTGCTGCCGGTGAAATTCCCAGTGTGACAGTGGTGATTGTGTAATATTTTTTAATAGGTAAATGATGTCAAAATATTATAAAAATTTCCAAAATGAAATTATACTTATAAATATTTAATTTGATAGGCTATATAAGTCATTTAGATATGCACACAAAGAGAAATAAATTTTTGAAATTATCCCAACGAAACTGGCTATTTTCCATGGCAGCGTCCAAAGATTAAAATTCTGAGAAGAATGAGATTCAAATTGGCCAAAGGTTATATTTTTTCCTTACAAATAAACTCAATCATGGTCACATAGCCTTTGGAACCACCCCAATTGGATATCTACACAATTAGACATGAATTTTCAAAATTTAATGAAAATTATGCCAAGTTTAGCATTATGTGCGAAAATGAGAATTTTAGACCAATGGGAGCTTGACACTTGGCAAAGTGAATTAGTTAATTCATTTAACCATTCTTTCATCATCTTCTTCCACATCCCTATATGCAGAAATCAGAAATGGAGAGAGAAGAGAGTTGGATGAAAGCTCATAGGGTTCATACACATCGGTAGTCTTGTATAAGAATTTTCTTTCTTTCTTTCTTTCTTTCTTTTTTTTCCAGAATATAAGAATTTTCTTATTATATTTTGGATAAATTAAAATATATTAATGGTCTCTACGTAAATAAATATATTAATGGCTGCCTTGTGATATTAAAACATTCTGATAATAAGTAGGAGGTCAGGAATTCAATGGAGAAAGGAAGAGAGAGAAACTTCAATCTGATGAAACACTTCCGAATCGACGTCTTCTCTCAAAGTTCCCTTCACGAAAATTCTTCTACTCATCATGAGCTTTGTTTCTATAGTTTTGGATTCTCATTTGGAGTGGTTGGCACCATCTCACTAGCAGGAGTGTTGCCGGAATTCCAAACCGTCTACAAAAACGAGTAAAGGTAAGCGTAAGCTTCTTTTTGAACCGATTTGTTTGTTGTTTGGATGAGTATATGGAGAGTTGGGTACTATTCATTCTTATTAAAAAGGGTATTTTCAATGGCTAAACAATGTCTCACGGATGTCTAAATGGATAATCATTTGATTAGAAGTAGAAAGGAAGTGATTAGGCAAGAGAAAATGAGGAAAAAACAAACTTCTTACGGGAATCTTTGAATCTTCCCTATACTATTTCATGTAGAAGGAGTAGGAATTTGATACTTTTGATACCTCCATTGGATTTAAGAGGAAAAATTGTGTAGGTATGCAAGTATTCATGATTTTTGGATGCTTGTATATGAATTTGGAGGTTTATGAACTAAGTGTGTGCATGTTGTTGATTATGCCCTGTCTGAATAGTGACGTTGTGCGACCTATTTCCTAAGGTAAAACTTGTCCAAAAATTATAAAACTTTTCAAGATTAAAGTAGAGACATAGAGCTTTAATTTGATATGTATTTTGTAATTTTTGGACAAAGTATATTGGGAGATATGAATTGTTGAAGTTTGACCCTATTTTTTTTAAAGAAATCTAGAACAGTGATGTTTGGTGAAATTCTGGGAATGTGTTTGTTGTGATGGCCAAAATTGATTACTTATATGTGAAATTAAACTTAAATAGAATCACATATAATTTAGAACCACTCAATTTGGAGTTTCCTTAAATTAATGGTAAATTTTTAAAGTTAATCATGTAAGACTGAAATTCTGAAATAGAGACTAGAAAAGGGGAATTCTATGTTAATGTATGTATATATAGCTAATGGCTATATTTTTTCCTTGAAAGTAGACTTAAAGAGGGTCGAATAGGGCTTTGAATTATGGTTCTAATGATATGATTGGTTATCTAGGGCCATTAAGTGACCAAGAAGAGGCAATGGTTGGAAGACCAAGATACAAGAGGAGGACATAAAGTCCAAGTGGTAGTTAACTTTCCTAACTTGCATATCTTAATATATGTGCTTGTATATTGATGTGTCGATTGCTTTGATAAATTTTATGAAGCATATGTGAATGAGTGAAGCTCTATCTCTATTTGTACTGTAGCCATGAGTATGTCATATGAAACATTGAGATTCCTCGAATCTCATTCCTCCCAACCAACCATTTAGACAGGTGAAGAATGTCTGGAGATATGTAAAGAGGAATTACAAAGGAAGATTAAAGATTGAAGTGCAAGGCACTGTGTTGTATTCGATTTAGAAATTTTGATAACTTTTATACGTTTTTATGTACGTAATAAATGAACGAAAGTAAGTCTTAAGTAGAGTACGCTCGCAAACTTTGATATAACAAAAAGAAAAGCCGATGAGACTTAGTGACATAGTGAAACATGTGAAAATAATTGAAAATTTTTTTACCCTCTGAAAAACCCTCTCAGCCCTTGGTTGAACTCCTGAGTTGAGATTGGGGATTTCTGAACATTTTAGAAGATTGGGCAACCGGGTTCGAATCCTAGTCTCACAAATGATTCCACTACTCATTTCTACTCATCTGGGATTATTGGTGACAGGGAGTCATAGGGAGTACTCTTCAAGTCGCAGTATATAGCCAGGTGATGTGATGGAGAAAAGAGCATGAAAATGCATATGAATTGGGTTTGGAGTTCTATACTCCCTATGCTCCATGCTTTCCAAGAGAAGCATATATGAATTATAGAGACCTTGACTTGGGGATGAACCAATTCAATGGGACAATTTTCCTAAGATCAAGCACATGGGGATTCAAGTACTTTAAGGATGATTTTATAAGGTTGGTGATTGTGAAGTCTAAGGTTGACCCAAGTAATATATTTAGGCATGAGCAGAGCATCCCTCCATTGCCGTTGGAAATTTACAATGATTAAGCAAGTGAAATTTTTTTTGGTAATTTGTTTGATATGGTTTTTGTGCATTCATAGGTTTCAGATCCAAATAAGCATGCAAAGTAAATTATTGGCGCTGTAAAAATGTTGTATCACTAATCATGATTTGTAATCCATGTCTATTTATTTACTTTGATTATCATATTATAAAAGAATTCTAACATTAGCGGCAAAAATTCATGTAACTAATTTACTGTTTATTTAAAGTGTGAAGGACTAAAATTATATTTAAAAACTATAAGGACCTAATTACATATATAGAGAAAAAAAAGAAGTTATAGAGGAAATTTATTATTGGAATATTTATTTGAAATTTTCTCCCTTTTCTTCTAGCACAAATGTTTTCAAAATCACGGTAGACCAGTCTTTTCTAAATTAATTTATTTTCAATTTTATGTTATTTTTTGTAAATAAAAATTTAGAATAAAAAAGTAATAAGTTTAAATTAACTAACTTAAAATTTTTTTATACAGTTTAAAGTGATAAAAATGATATAATTAGAAACCATAAGAAAGAGGATTTTAAAAGCTTTTTTTCCATGAATTATGCGTCATAAAATAATGATAAAAATAAATGCATGGTCATACTTTTTTATCTGACAATTAATTATAGGGTTAAGGGACAAAAATGTCCCGGAAGTTTTCACTAATGGACATCACGTGTTTGGAAGTTTTCGATTGGGGCAAAAATATCCTAGAAGTTGTAAAAATGTGGCTTTTTGCCCTCCTGTTTAAAATACTAACGGTCAAAGTTATTAGACTGAAGTATGATAATGTGCCTTTGCCAAATATTAGGCCACATCATCAAAATAAAACTAAAAATAAGAATTACCAAACTTGCCATTAATCCCTCACCATCCCTAAAGCATCCGAAAGTTTGCCATCTCAAGCATTGATTATATCTACCCACTAGGACAACGCCATCCCCACCACCTTTGCCCCCGGTGACGATGTTAGATCACATCCTTGCCCCTAAGCAACAACCTCTGCTCTCTCACGCTTCTCTCCACCCTCCTTTATGACCTCTTCATCAACACTTTCGCCTTTCCATGCCGCCACCGCTGCTGACCTTTACACAACCCACAAACATGATCCTGCTTGTGCCTCTGCAACTATAAAGGTTACCTTGCCTTTCTCATCCGCAATCTGCACATGATCCTACATTGCAAAAAAATTTCACTGAGTCATTGCTTTGATAGGTGAGTAGTTTTAGATCGGTTGTTTTAGTTGAAGAATAAAGATACTTTTTTGTTAATTTTTATTTATAATTTGTGATTTTTTGAAAAGCACACTCATCTCTTGTTAATATTATGATTATGTGCTTTGTAAACATGAAATTTGCTACTTCATTTCCATAAAAAGGACTTGGCCTTGGATTGTGGTAAGTTTGATCTCTTTCCTGACATTTTCTCAAGAGTATTTTTTTATTTGGATATTTGTGTTTTTTTGGGACTATGAGGCTGAATTTCTCATTTAAAAATTAGGGTATTTCATTTATATCGTCTCTTCTTAATAATCAAGCTAACGCTTTGCGCATCAAATTTCTCTGTTTTGTTCATCTCCATCTAAGCGACCCCAGAAAGACCATAACGCCATTAGGAGCCGTAACTCAACAGCTCTTCTTCTTCAAGCTTCATCATCGTCTTCTGTAGGGAGAGAAGGAAGAGACGCCATCAATGGTGCTAGTCTCCCTCTTCAGGTACGACAAGCTTGGACGAAATTTGTAAAGGTTTTTTTTCTAGATTATTAATTTTGGGGTGTTCATGAATGTTGTCGTTGATGATGATGAAGGGGAGAATTTTTTTTTTCTTTTTTTTTGTATCTTCCCTTTATTATTTGGCTTCAAAAGTTGGTGAAAGGTGCAAGATTGAAATAAAGAAGATGATGGGGAGAAGAGGAAGAGGAGCTCTTGAGGTGAGAGAGAGGAAAGGAAGCTTAGATAAAGCAGAAAAGATGATGACGACGTGGCATAATTGTGAATAACACATGGCATAATATGCCATGTGGCAAAGACAACTCAGAATAGTTTGGTCAAATAACATTTGACCGCTAGTGCTTTTAACGGGAGGGCAAAAATGCCACATTTTTACAACTTCCAAGATATTTTTTCCCTACAAGAACTTCGAGACACTCAGTGCCCATAGGTGAAAATTTATGGGGCATTTGTGCCCCTTATGTAATATCCTAAATTTTGGGACAAGAGGCTTGAGATTAAGCCTATATTAAGGGGACTGCTAGACCCTGATTTATCAAATGTCCTAATGGAACATGATATTACTTCCATAAATTCTTTTATATCCTTGGATATTAAAGGAAATATTATGGTGAATTAAAGAACTTGGGGAAGACAAAACAAGGCAATTAGAAGTTACACACAAAGTAATGTTGCTACCGGTGTATTTTCTGGTGTGGCAGTCGTGTTTGTGTGACAACTTTTAAGGGGAAAATGATGTTGAAATATTATGAAAATTTTTAGAATGAAATTAGACTTATCAAGATTTAATTTGATAGGTCATATAAGTCATTTGGAGCTGTTCACAAAGAGAAATGAATTTTTGAAGTTAGCCTAGTGAAATTAACTATTTTCTAGGGTAGCATCCAAAGATTAAAATTCTGGGAAGAGTGAGATTCCAATTGGCCAAAGTTTTTATTTTTCCTTAAAACTAGACTCAATAAGGGTCACATAACCTATAGAACCACCCCAATTGGATATCTACACAATTAGATATGAATTTTCAAAATTTGATGAAAATTCTGTCAGGTTTAGCATATTGTGCGAAAATGGGATTTTTGGACCAATGGAGGGGTGACACGTGGCAAGTGATTGGTTAATTGTATTTAACCATTATTCATCATCTTCTTCCTCATTTTCCTACATGAATAAGTGATAATTGAATATTTACTACACTCATTTGTATCTCTTGATTAATAAATTCAGATTGTTTAGTAATAAATAATAGGCTTTTATGCTTATTTGGGCTTTGAGTGTTTTATTGGGTTTAACATATTTTAATAATAAAAATTCCAGATTTACAACCCTTCTCTATTTTGATATAACTCTTGAACCAGATATCCGAATGATCTCATTCTTGTCTCATTTTTTAGATGATTCAAAGGGCAATAATTGATATGAAGACTTGAAGGGAAGATTCGAACAAGAGGATAGTCAAAACTTTAGTCAATGTTATATGTATTTTTCTGGATTTTTATTTGGCCCAAAATTTTGTAATGAAGCACCATTTATTATTAATTTCCGTTTTGGGCTGAACTGATGGGCTTTGACCCATGTGACAATTAGGTTTTTACTTTGGTTAGCTGAAACAATAGGGCAGAACGGATTTGTGAATTTTTGGATTGAAATCAAAAGCTCTTGATTCTCTGAAAAATGTTCTTCATGTTCTTCGCGTTCTTCGTTCATTTTTCAGATTTTCCAGCCATGTCAGGCTAAGTTTCTGTGATTGACCTATGGATTGAGGATTCACGTTTCCAATCAGAGGACATACTTAAACCAGTAACGTAACTCATTTCTATTTACTCTAATCAAATTTGATTTCTGGAATAGTTTGAATGTTTATTTTAATATTTGGATTAGTATATCCCAAGGACACAGTTCGAATCGGGTTACAGTGATACTGTGTGATCGCACAGTAGCACGCCACGCATACGAACAGAACCTAGACGATCGTCTAGTCGAGGGATTTTCTAGACGAATACAGAGATTTCGGTTCGTCCAGAACCAATCACGAGTTTGTTATAATTTTCGTCCGATGATGGTAGGAAACTATGAATCCCAATTCTAGGTCAGTCGTTTTAATTTGTTTGGTCTAGTTCGTTTTCAATTTCGGTCTTTAATCTGAGTTTATTGTTCGTTAATAGTTTAATTAAACCCCCCCATCGATCATTGTTCAGAATGTTTTAGAATGCATGTAAATTCCGTGGGAAACGATCCAGGTTCTCTGTACTGCAAATTCTCAATGAAACTGGTTATTTTGCAAGAACTTGACAATTCTCGATCAATCAGCTAGAAAGAGAGAGAGATTCAAGTGAACAAAAATGGAGAAGAGAGGAGAGAGAAACTTTGAGTCACCGAAACACTACCGAATCGGTGTTTCCTCTCAAAATACCCTTCACGAAATTTTTTTCTACTCATCACGAGCTTTATTTCTACAGTTTCAGATTTTTATTTGGAGGTGTTTGGCACTGTCCCATTGACCAGAGTGCTACCAGAATTCTAAACCATTTACGGAAACGGGTAGAGGTAAGCGTAAGCTTCCTTTTTAACTGATTGATTTGTTGTTTGGATGAGTATATTGGAAGTTGGGTACTGTTCATGGCTGGTTTAAAATAATATTTTCAATAGCTAATTGATGTCCAATGGATGTCTAAATAGCTAATCATTTGATTAGAAGTAGAAAGGAAGTGAATAAGCTAAAGAAAACAAGAAAACAATATAATTTTTCTATGAACCCTAAGTTAAGGTTCTGTGTGTGACGTGGTGATGCACTTAGAATTTAATGATTTTGATACTTCCATTGGCTTTAGGAGGCAAAATTTTGTAAGTATGCAAGTGTTCATGAATTTTGGATACTTGTATATGAATTTGGAAGTTTTAGAAGTTAAAGGGTGGCAGTGTCTTTATGAAGTGTTTTGAGTGGTTTAATATTGTCTAATGACCATGAAACTTTCCACAATTAAAGTAGAGACATATACCTTTAATTTAATATGTCATAATGGTTAATTAGACAAGTATACTGGGAGTTATGATTTTTCAAAGTTTTGTCATGTTAAACTGGGCAATTCTAGAGTAGTGTCCAATTAAATAGAATTACATACTTATGGGAGTGCTTTTAGGTTATAGCTATATTTTTTCCTTAAAATATACTTAAATATAGTTTCATATAACTTAGAAGAAGCTTATTTGGATTTTTTTACATTTAGTTATGATTTTTAAAATTTTGGCCAAGAATCAGGACTGTGAAATTATGAACAACGAGATTCTTGGCCACGGTGAAAGGTTCTTGGTTGTGGCTAAAATGTTTCTGTCTAGTTTTTTGGCCGCGGCCAAAACCCCTAAATTTCAGGATTTCATGTTTTTTAGGGAAATTGATCTATTTAACCCTCCTTAGTTTCTTGGGCCTTAATATATACTTCCAATGACCCACAATCATGACACTAATGATGTGATTGGGTATCTAGGGCCATGGGGAAGTCAAGAAAGAAGAGGAATAAAAGAATTTCCAAGAAGCTCCAATGGTTGGAAGATGAGAAAAGAAAAGGAAGGACTATGGTTCACCAGGTAGTTAACTTACCTTACCTGCATGTAGTTGATATGTATGTCTTGCATTAATTATGTGACTGCTTTTCCTGTTTATGTTGAACATGTTTGATTGATTGAAGCTTTGTTATATTTGTGCAATGGCCATATGTATGTCATAACATTGAGCACTCAGCATATCATTATGTTGGCATGAAATAGTGTAGGCAAGCATGTCATGCATTCATATATATCTTGCATGCATAGAGGTAATGTTTGCTACTGAGATTCTCTCGAATCTCACTCCTCCCAACCAACCATTTAGACAGGTGAAGATGCATGAAGATTCACAGAGGAGATATGAAGGTAAAGCGAAGATCGTAGTGTAAGGCACTACTTTTGTATTTGATGTAAATGTTTTTGTAGTATTTATGTAATTATACATTTGATGTATATGTATATAAATGTATGAATGGATAAGCAAAGAACCGCTCTAGTTTAATTAAAGGAGAACAGCTCTTAGTTTATTTAAAATAAACGCTCGCATACTCTAATTTTAATGAAACTAAGAGCAATGAGATATTAGTGACATAGTGAATCTTGTGGAAATGTATTCAAGTGTTTTACCCTTTGAAAACTCTCTCAGTATAAGGTTCAAATCCTGAGTTAAGAGCGAGGATTTATGAATGTTATTAAATGTTGGGTAGATCCTAGTTCCACAATGGATTTCACTACTCTTTTGTACTCATATGAGGCTATTGGAAATAAGGTATCATACCTTAACCCTTAATTATAAGGATTGGAAGTTTCAATCATATAGACTTTTCGAAAAACACAGAAAAGATGAGTGATTTTAGTCAAAGTAAATGGTTTTTAATTTGTTTCCATTACTGAAAAATGCATAAATTAATTTTAATTAATACTACCTATTTCCTAAGCTTCCCATGACACCTTCTACATCTACTAATTTCTACTCCCTCTATCCCTTATTATATCCAAATAACTAAATTATTTAGTTCAAGAAAATAGATAAAATTAGTTAAGAGAAATAAATATGTAGAAAATGTATTTTTTTTTCAAATATGCTTTTATTTGTAAGTAGGTAGGTGAGTGAGAAAAAGGATGAGACAAAATATAATGTAGAGGAAAAAGATAATTAGAGCAAGAGAGAGTATCTTAATTGAGGGTAAAATAGGTAAAAATGTATTTAATGTTCTGTTAATTCATAGAAATTGATAATATTCTAACACATTTTATTCTCTTTTCACTTCTTTTTGGATTCAAATTGTGCATATAAAGAGATTATAGAAGAAAATATGATATGACAAAAGCAAAGTCAAACTTTTGTTAAATCATGAGTTAAATGCATATAGTTGTGATTAATTGTGAAAGTTAATCATGAATTCCTCCTCCTTATAGGTGGAAGATGACAAGTTATAAAAGCTCTCAAAGATTATAGGAAAGAAAAAATTCAAGAGGAAGATCAAAAAGGACATTATGAAAGAGAAGCCTGCATTTGCCGTGGAAGTACCGTAGCCAAACCATTACAAAGCTACCTCAAAAGATGACCTTTCTATCTACATTTCGGCCATAGAGTTACTGAAGCCAAAATCATAGTGAAATCATCTGAAAAAGAACTGCTTCTATCTATTTCTATCTGTCAATTCGCTATGGGATTTGCTATAGTGAACTGACGGTGAATGAGCGATACTGATACTATGCGTTTTGATAAATAAAGTGGAAAAATAGTATAAAAGCTAGGGATAGGCCAAAAATCAGAAATTCTGGACTCCTTGGAGGTTTTGGGTGCTAAGGTTTTGCATTTACACTACTACAAAAGAGGGATTTAGTAGCACCCCTCTTATGGCACTTCGTTAAAGAAGTGTCATAGATAATTGTTTTTTTTTAAAAATATATTTAGAAGCTATGACGCTTCCTATTATAAGTGTCATAGCTAGTGTTAGGCTTGTGTGATACCTTTCTAAATAAGTGCCATACAATACCTTTATTTTAAAAAAAATACAAAAAAATTGTCAATTATGGCACTTTGTTAGAAGCGTTATAGCTGGCCTTAATTTTTTATAAAAAAAAATAAGTGAACTTGGAAGGCGCTTCCCTTGTAAAGGAAGCGTTTTCCAAGGTCATCTGTATTCAGCCTTAGAAGGTGCTTCTTTAGGAAGTGCCTTCCAAGGCCAATTACCTTGGAAGGACCTTTCTTAAGAAGCACCTTCCAAGGCCCCCCAATTGTTTTTTTAATTTTAGTAATATTATATGAGATTTATTAATGAACCTGAGATTTTAAGTAAATTAAATTCATTGCTTAAATTCTAGAAATATAATATTTAAAATATGAATGACATATAATTAAAAATTTACAAGAAAAAATAATTGAAAATTTACAGGAAAAATCCTAAAATAAGATAAATGGAGTTGAATTGTATTTTTTTTAAGGTATCAAATTATTTATTCTGAAGGATTAGATACAAAATTTAAAAGCAGTAAATCTTTACTAACATTCATTTGAGTTGAATAAAAATATTTTTATGAAAATTAGGATTTATCATGTGATTATTGGAATAAGAAGAAATTTACTGAAAATATAACTTAAATTTTAAGGATTTAATTTCAAATCAAGATTTCCATAAACAATTAATTTCTTACTAAAAGATTTTAGTTATCTATTATTTTGGAAGATGATTTACATTAGTAAGATGAAACAAACAATTAATAAATGGAACTCGATGATTTAATTAAATACATAAAGTAATAATTACAACAACAAAAAAAGAATCCAAGGCCACACAGTGGCCTTGGCGCCTGCCAATTAAACTAGCCTTGGCAAGGAATCCAAAGCCACACAGTCGCCTTAGCTCCGCCAAGGCCATTGCATGTGGCCTTGGCAGGAAAGCCTGCAAAGTCCTATACCTATTGTAGACATAGAGCCTTGGAAGGTGCTTGTTGTGGCCTTGGCAGGCAAGCCTACAAAGGCCTATACCTATAGTAGGCATAGCCATACCCTTGATATGCAAGCGCCTTCCAAGGTGTTTTTTTAAATTTTTTTTAAAAGTGTCTGTCTTTTTTTCCCTTAAAAAAGTAAACGGCAAAGCAATTTCCATACAAGGCATTATAAAACCATTTGGAGAGTGCCATTTTCTCATCTTCTCCCGCACCTTCTAGCTCTACATTTCACAAAGAACTCCATTGGTCCCTTCAGTCCCTATTCTAATGGTTCACCACCTTTCTGTATCCATTGTCCCTATTCTATTTAACAATGGCAAGTAAAAGCTTATTTGGTCCCCCCTACTTTTTATTTTTTCTTAACTCCTCCTCGTGCACATTTCTTCAACATTTGGTCGCCACTTTCGTTGCAGTACAAAGCTTATAAGTCTTCCTCTTTTCTTTATACAGAAGTACATGTAACAGTAACGTGTATGGTTAAAGTTTAAGCAATTTAAATTTTAGAGTTATTTTATGCTTGATAGATGAAGATAATAATAGTAATGGGTCTTCTAAGCATAAAGTGTTCATGAATATCACGAGTACTTACCTAGAGTTACCATTACCATTATCCATGACATGTTCTTGTGTTGTCCTCTCCTTCAGGATAGACACTGCAGAGTGAAGATATTTACTTGTGTGATTGATAGTGAAGACTAAACCCATTCCTATCTTATCTATAGAACCGTACCATATTATTTTTTATGACTATTTGAAAATTATTTGGAAATGAATTTAAATTGTAACGTGAGAAATCTATTAAAGTTTTAAATAAAATAATTAAAGTTTAGGATGCTAATGGTTAAAAATTATGTATTTTAAAGACTAACATTTTTTGCCAGAAAAAAAACCAACATTTTGATTCACTTCAGGTGAACATGGTAAGAAATAAATGACACTGCAATCTCCAAAAGATCTATTAGACTAATACACTCTGCAATATAGAATTTTTTTTTAATTTTACTCTTTTTGATGAAATATAATTATGCATTCATAAAGAAAAAGTAAAGCTTACAAAGTTTTGTAATATAATACATACATCCTATTATAGATAAGATAGGAACCATTGAACATTCTTGGTCTTGGGAAAATGTGTTAGTTACTCCCACATTATTGATTCTATGTGTAATAGTATTATTCTTGGTACTAATATATATAACATGATAACTTCACCAGTTAATGGCTTGACATTTGTCACCAAAAGCTAGTTAGGTCAAGTGGTGAGAATTATATGGAATGTGAGTGAATATGATTAAATTTTTATAGTTAAATTTTTATATACACTATATTACTTTAACTATGATATGTAGTGTTGGCAAATATGATTTCTTTTGTTATGAGTTGTGAAAAATTATTATGATGCTGAATTAATTAGTTGATTATTTATGACTTAAACAGAGTGTTTAATACTTGAAAAACTTCAAATTTTAGGATGTTATGTTGCCAATTTTTTTAAAAAATAAATAACAGAAAATTAAAGTAATTAGTAACTGCAAGAGGAAAGCAACTAATCACTTTTAAAAATACGTTTAAGGTATAGATGATTGAAAGTGGATGTCATATGATCAGTACTTAAGGGAATATATAGATGGGGTGAAAGAGTTCATTAAATATGCAAGTAAGCATACAAATGATCCTAACAAAATCTTGTGTCCTTGCTTATCTTGTTGTTATGGAAAGCAGATTAGTTCACTTGATTTTCTAGATCATTTAGTGTGTCATGGAATTGATCAACCATATACACGATGGACAAGGCACGGTGAGATGGATGATGCTCGTAGTGATTAGGTGCATACCACGATCGGTGCTTCAAATGAGTTGAACCCAAGCATGTGTGATGAGGAGGATAGTCTTCAAGAAATGCTAAATGCAGTCAAAGGGGTGCTTCATAACTGTCGTCAAGAATTTGAAAAGTTAAAAGGTGATGCGGAGAAACCATTATATGCTGGTATTACTAAATACACAAGATTTTTAGCCGTGTTGAAATTATACAACTTTAAAGTGCATTATGGATTGAGTGATTTGGGTTTCAGTATACTACTTGAACTTATGCAAGATATGCTCCCAGAAGAAAATGTACTTCCTACCAAGACATAGGAGGCAAAGTAAATACTTTTCTCTACAACTGGTATGAGTTATAATATACTTGCATGCCTTAATAATTTCATATTATTTCGGAATCAGTATGCAACATTAGAGAATTTCCCTAAATGTAATGCATCTCAATATAGGAAGAAGAAAGGAAAAAGTCCTTCGAAGGTCATATGATATTTTCCCATTATTCCAAGATTCAAACGACTGTACAGTAATATGGAGATTGCTAAGTTATTGACGTGGGATAGAGATGATAGAATTGAAGACACAAACCTTAGGCACCCTGCAGATACCCCTCAATGGAAAAAAGTTGATCATGAGCACCCTGACTTCACAAATGAAGCAAGGAACCTATGCCTTGTACTTTCAACTGATAGAATCAATCCCCATAGGGTTCAGAGTAGTACACACAGTATGTGATCGGTGATATTGATGATTTATAACATTTCTTTGTACTTGATCATGAAATGTAAGTTTATGATGTTGTCCATGTTAATTTTTGGGCCAAGGCAACCTGAGAATGATATAGATGTATACTTGGCTCCTTTAATTGATGACTTGAAGCTGCTTTGGGAAGAAGGTGTCAATGTGTATAACAGATGCAGGTGTTAGAGCAAGCTTTTCACCCAAGAGGGGGGTGAATTGGGTGATCACAAAATAATAAGATATTTAAATAAAATTTATAAAACTTTAAGGCACAGTTGTAAGAAGTTATAAGAAGGAAGAGATATCACCGAAGTTCACACAGGGGTTTATACTGGTTCGGTCTCAACCACTTGACCTACATCCAGTCCTAAAAAATCCTTCTGAGCCTTTCACTATATCTTCCAAGATTCAGTGGGTTCTTGGCACCACAGTACAATCAGCAAGTTCCTCTGGACACTCGCTCCCCTTTACACAAGGTAATCTTAAATCCCAACTTAAGGTTCCTCAACCTTAAGTTATCACTATTGGAAATAAATGCGTATGACTGACAAATCTCTCTCACAGAGTATATAGATAAAAACTGAAATACAGATGAAGATTTGAAGCACTTGTAAAAGTATTGTTTGTAGTATATTCAAGCGTTTTTCATCGTACATTTATTTTTCGAATGGCTGGACATATATATTAGAGGCTTTGAAGACCGTTGTAAATTTATTCGTTGATTCAAAGGTGCTTCTGTTAGATGCAATAGTGTTTGTCTTCCGTTACTTAAGAATTTTGCTGCCGCCCACGAATAGTTGTTGTTTAAATGGAGAGTTTAGTTACTTATCATGTGCGTGATGGTGGAGTACAGCTGTAATACACTTGAGAACATTACCGTTAGATAATATTTGAATATCATCAGAGTGATGTGATTCACTAGGAGTAATTTCTGAAAATCAAGGAAACCATCGGAAGTGATCTTGCTTTCGCAACTGAGTAGTGAAATAATATGCCATATGATTTTGACAGTAATCTAGGATAATTAGTAATGATTATCAATATCAAAATTTAACTTGACAAAATCTGTTGATTTCTGTGGCAATAGTTGCAAGTGGATCAGAGTGACTGCTGAGAGTGATATTGATAAAATGAAGCATCACTGGAGTGAATTTAGTGTCACTGGAATTGATTTGGAAAACATTAAAATCTTCTACAAGTGATTATAGACTCACTGGAAGTGAATATGAGATTTCATATGCCACTCGAGCGAATTTGGCATCACTGGAAGTGATTTTGCAAACAGTGATTTCTTCTTGCAGTGATTTTCAATCCACTGGAAGTGATTTAGATAAAATAGTATATCACTCGAGTGATTCAAGATCACTGGAAGTGATTTGGAAAACAGTAAAACATTCTTACAGTGATTTTTATTCCACTGGAAGTGATTTAGAAAATTTCAGGTATCACTCGAGTGATCTGGTATTCACTGGAAGTGATTTTCAAAAAAGTGAATTTTTCTTCCGGTGTTTTCATATTCACTGGAAGTGATTCAACTAATATAACGTATCACTCAAGTGATTCAGCTAATATGGAACAGTGATATTTTCTTGCAGTGATTTTTCATTCACTGAAAGTGATCTAGCGCATCACTCGAGTGATCTGGTTATTTTCCATTCACTAGAGTGATTTTAATGATTACTCGAGTGATCTTAATTATCACTCGAGTGATTATCCAAATCACTCGAGTGATCTTGCTCAGATCACTTTTATCACTTTCTTTGCTGATATATTTGTTTTAATCAAATCCAAGGACTTCCAAAACATGATTTGTTATCATCAAAACATGAAATCTAACATTCTCCCCCTTTTTGATGATGACAAAACATATTATATGATCATGTTCAAAATTTTGATTTTCTAATGAACTTTACTTGATCTTTTTCAAAAATTTTGTAACAGCTTAACTACGCAAGGACTAAAAAGAATTGTTTCAAAGATTAAAAGTTTTTGACCTCATATAGAAAATAAAAAGTGTTAGTTCAAGGTTCAAAAACCATTATAAACAGAATTTAAACATGCACATGTGAAGCATAACTTCTTGCTTTTCATGAGATCATATTGGCAGCTGCAAACATAAACACAATTGCATTAAGACTATATTCTCATTAGATTAGAATCTTTAAACAAGTACATGTCAGTTCAGAAAACATACTGAAACTAAATAAACTACACTACTACATGACAATAAACAGAATACTACATACTATAAAAAGTACATATGATCATATCAGTTCTTCTCCCCCTTTTTGGCATTATCTAAAGAAGACACAGAAGGCGTAGATGCCTGAGTAGATGAAGAGGAAAAGAAGGAGATAGGTGGAACATATGGAATGAGGGAGAGCTGGGCAGGAGACTGGAAGGAAAAGGTCGTAAAAGAGGGCTCAAGAGGAGTGGTGGAAGTGGAATGAGTAGGTCCTATAACCTCTATAGTAGCATCCTCAACGACAATCTCCTCAGTATGAGAATTGGAAGAGGTATGATGTGATGAAGATGATGGAGTCTGGAGGATGGGATCATCCTGTGGAATATCACCAGCAGGAATAGGGTCAGAGATAAAGAATGTGGGAGGTGCAAGAGGAGGAGTGTCTGAAGGAATGATAGGAGGGTCAGAAAGTGAAGGATCTGGAAGTGGAGAGTCTGATGTAAGAGGTACATGTGAGGTAGTTGGTGGTAAGTCAGGGAAAGGAATGTAAAGGTGAGACCTGAGTGCATCCTCAATCCTCTAGATCCTCTGTGTCTAATCTTCCTGGCGCTCAAAAAGTATATTGAAGTTGTGATTCACTGCCTCTACTAACACTGTAACTTGATAGTTGACTTGATCAATCAATTCAGTGTTAGACTTCCTCAACTGAGCGACAGCAGACTGGATGGTATCCTGAATATATGTTTGAAGAGTAGCTTGAGTGAAAGAAGGACCATGAGATACTGCTCTGGAAGACTGAGCCTCATCCATCTTGGAAGGTGAAGGATCCATCTTCTTAGTATGATGATCTCTCTAGCTTGCCTCAGGAGGTGGTGAATGATGTCTCTGAGTCTGTGAAGAAGCTCTAGTTAGAATAGTGATTCCCATCCGAGTGAGGTGAATCTTCCCAAACTTAGGAATCCTCACTATGTCCCCCTCAGGTGTCAAGTGCCAAATATTGTGCATAGAGAGAATATAGGACACAAGCTGAGGATAGGGAATTGTAGTAGACTTGGAGGAGTGAAACCTGAACCTCTTCATTTCTTGAAAAATGAGCTTACCCACATTTCTTCTTTCGCTTGTCATAAGAGATGCCATCATTTGAAGATCCTTCCCCGTGATATGAGTGAAGTTCTTTGCCTTGTTAACTATGCTACGGGAATAAATGTAGAACAAGGCTCTCTGGTCATTGGTTAGAGCTGCTGGGGAAGTGGGTAGAGGCACACCAGACTGTCCTAGTCTAAAAATGTCAACCAGCTCATGAATATGAAAGACTCAGGGAGGGTTCATAGGTGCATCCTCTATGCCTAGGTAAGTATTTATAAGATCTCCAGACAGTAGGACTTTTTGATCTCTCACACTTGTTTCAATCCTTTCAATAATAATGTTTCCATGGCTATCTTTCACATCAGCAATCTTCATGTTACAGTAAAAATACTTAAAAACCAAGGGATTGTAAGACATTCTCAGTTTCAACCATGGTTCATATTGCTTCAAATAAGGAGTCAAGTCAATATGAAATTTCTTTTTCAGCTCGTCTAAATCTACCCAGACAACAGGACAAAAATCTCTCTTGGCAAAATGGGAAGCAAACACAATGGAATTCAAAATTCTGAGGTTACCCGTGTTAAACCCAGGAGGAGGATCAAGGATTTCAGGGGATTCTTCAACCAAAGACTTAGAATGGTACCGACTACCAGAAGCTTGAGATGCATACCGTGACTTCTGGGGAACAGAGGCAGCTAAAATATTGACAGCACGTGTAATCTTTGTCTGCAATGTAGATTCTTGAATGTCTTCTTCTTGTCATTTCTCTTTCCCTTTGCCTTTAGAGCTTGTATGTGATTGTGTAGTCATCCCAGTAGGTTCTTCGATACGAATCCCTTTGGGTTTTTGATGGGTCGGATTGGGTTCTTGTGCAGATGATACTTTCAGCTTCTTAGACGGTGGAGAGGATAGAGGAGATTGATCAGGTCTTTTGGTTCTCGCCATTATTGATCGAAAGAAGAGATTTAGGGTTCTGTCGGAGATTCTGTGGAGAGAAATGGATGCGATTAGGTAAATTTGACGAGATGAGATTAATCGGTGAAGAAGAGAGTGAAGATGTAGCTTTGAGTATTTGGGTTTCTGAGTTCAAGAGATTTCAGAGGGTTTGAGAGTGATTATGCGAGTGAGAGTGAACTTAGAGAGTGAAATGAACAGTCGTGGGAGGGAAAAAGCTGATATAACCAGGTTTTTAACATTCACTCGAGTGGTTTTTACATTCACTCGAGTGATTTTGGTTTTCACTCGAGTGAAATATAAAAATCACTCAAGTGAAGTCCAAAATTACTTCACAGAAGCTAAAATCATGTTGTAACTGCACGACTATTGATTAAAAACACTTATGTGACTTACCTGTGATAATATTATCAGTCTAATTACTTGATTTACCTGTGGTTGCAGTATTTCACTGTTCACTCACTCGAGTTGGTCTTTATCATCACCCGAGTGTTTTCCTCTCTGTTTATCTCTGTTATTTGAAGATATTACAGAGCATCCTGCAAAACAACTTTATAGATACTCCGATGCCTAAGTTAGTTATGGTAACATCAAAACAATATGAAATTAACATTTATAAAGACTAAACAGCTTACAATTCATTGGGATTTACCATTCCCAATTCCCTTCGTATATACATGAATTGTTCTCGGGCAAGAGGTTTGGTGAAAATATCAGCTAATTGCAAATGTATAGGTATGAATAACACCTTGACATCCTTTTTTTGAATATGATCTCTAATGAAATGATGTCTCACATCAATATGCTTGGTCCTTGAATGCTGTACAGGATTTTTTGCCAAACTTATTGTACTGGTGTTGTCACAATAGATAGGAATTTCTTTAAGATATATGCCAAGATCCTGAAGTTGTTGTTTTAGCCATAGTACTTGTGCACAACAGCTTGAGGCTACTATATATTCTGCTTCCGTTGAAGATAATGATACTGTAGTTTGTTTCTTACTAAACCAAGAAACAACTGCACCTCCAAGGAATTGACATTACCCACTTGTGCTCTTCCTATCTGTTTTATAACCACCATGATCAGAATCAGAATACGCAACTAGATATTCGTTACCTCTTTTGGGATACCATATACCTAATTCTTTTGTGTCTTCCAGATATCTAAAAATTCTTTTCACTAATTCAGCGTGTGATACTTTGGGGCATGACTGAAATCTTGCACACAAACCAACACTGAACTGAATATCAGGTCTGCTGGCTGTGAGGTAGAGTAATGATCCAATCGTTCCTCGATATTGAGTTATATTGAAATCAACTCCTTTTTCATCAGCATCCATAAGTACCGTTGAACTCATAGGTGTATCTGCACCATTAGCTTCATCCAATCCAAACTTCTTCAGCAATTCTTTTAGGTATTTAGTCTGTTATATGAATATTCTATTCCTTCTTTGTTTAATTTGTAAACCCAGAAAGAATGTCAATTCTCTCATTAAAGACATTTCAAATTCTCCCTGCATTATCTCAGAGAATTCTTTACACAGAGAATCATTAGTAGCACCGAATATAATATCACCAACATAAATTTGAACTACCAAAATATCATTTAGTTTTCGTTTTATAAATAAAGTTGTATTGACTTTTCCTCGAGTAAAACCAAATTCGATGAGAAATTTGCTCAATCTTTCGTACCAAGCTCTAGGAGCTTGTTTCAAACCATATAAGGCTTTCTTTAGTTTGAAAACATGATTTGGTTTGGATATGTCTTCAAAGCCCGGAGGTTGTTCAACATAAACTTCCTCCTTGATGTACCCATTTAAGAAAGCACTTTTTACATCCATTTGATATAATTTGAATCCTTTGATGCATGCAAAGGCTAAGAGTACTCGTATAGCTTCCAATCTTGCTACTGGAGCATATGTTTCCTCATAATCAATTCCTTCTTCCTGATTATAGCCCTTGGCAACCAATCTTGCCTTGTTTCTGATAATAGCTGCGGATTCATCAAGTTTGTTCTTGAATACCCATTTAGTGCCAATAACCGAGTGGTCTTTAGGCCGGGGTACCAAATCCCAAACTTGATTTCTGTCAAATTGATTTAATTCTTCTTGCATTGCTAACACCCAATCATTATCTGATAAGGCTTCGTCAATGTTAGAAGGTTCCAACTGAGAAATGAATGTAGAAAAGCTAACTTCGTTTAAAACTTTGTTTCTAGTTTTAACTCCTTCATTAACTTCTCCTATCACTTGATCTAGAGGATGACTCTTGATGTATTTCCAGGCTCGAGGTTGATCTGGTTGACTTAGTTCAACTTCTTTTTCAATATTATCAACCTCAAGATTTGGAGAGTTAACAGAAGATTGGTTACTAGTTATCTTATCATCAAAGTTTTTACTAGAAGACACATATTCATCGAATACAACATGAATTGATTCTTCTACAACACATGTTCATTTATTAAAAACTCTATATGCTTTACTTTGATTTGAATAGCCTAGGAAAAGTTCCTCATCAGCCTTAGAATCAAACTTTCCAAGATTATCTTTACCGTTGTTATGAATAAAACACTTACAACCAAATATGTGTAGATGAGCGAGGTTTGGTTTCCGTCCCTTGTAGAGTTCGTATGGTGTCTTTCCAAGTTTGGTTCTAACATACGCTCTATTTGAGATGTAGCATGCAGTGCTCATAGCATCTGCCCAGAAGACTTGAGACACATTCTTTTCGTTGAGCATTGCTCTAGCCATTTCTGTAAGAACTCTATTCTTTCTTTCCACGACTCCATTCTGTTGTGGAGTTCTTGGTGCTGAAAAATTGTGATCCATGCCATTTATATCACAATATTCTGCAAATGCTTGATTATCAAATTCTCCACCATGATCTGTCCGGATACCTGCAATCAACATACCTTTCTCATTTTGCACTTTCTTGGCAAAGGCAATAAATTTACTAAAAGTTTCATATTTGGATGACAAAAATATATTCCAGGTAAATCTAGAGAAATCATCAACAATAATAAATGTGTACAAATTTCCACCGAGACTCTTAACTCTTGCTGGACCAATCAGATCCATATGCAATAATTGAAGTGGTCTGTTAGTGGTAATTTCAGTTTTTTATTTAAAAGATGATTTAGTTTGCTTACCTCTTTGACAAGCATCACAAATTAAATCATTCTTAAAGTTTACATTAGGTAAACCAATTACCAAATCCTTTTTGAGTAATTTACCTAATTGATGCATATTTACATGGGCAAGTCGTTTATGCCATAGCCAACTCTCATAAGTGTTACTCAAAAGACAATTTTCAAAAATATTTTCATTCATATCAAGAGTATAGCAGTTACCTTCTCTTTTTGCCTTGAGTTTTGACTTCAAATTCTTCTTTTCAATTTGCAGATCCTTCTTGCTAACTATCAGACATTCTTCTGAGTCAAATATTACCCAGTTGTCTTTATATGTGCTTTGGCTTACACTTAATAGATTGTGACATAAACCTTCAACATAATATACGTCTTTGATTTTATCCTTGACTTCCCAAAGTTTTTCTATTCTTCCAGTTTGATTTCCTCTAAATTTTACCTTGCTACCTTCCTTGGGTACTAATGTGGTGAAATTCTCAGGATCACCAGTCATATGTCTTGAGCATCCACTATCTATGTACCATTTGTTTGATTTGGATGCTCTAAAGCAAACCTGCAGTTAAGGATAATTAAGTTTTAGGTACCCATATCTTTTTGGGTCCTTTTGGGTTAGTACATACAACTTCCTGTTCATGAACCTTCTTAGGTATCCATTTATAGGTTCCTATAATTCCTTTCTTTTTATGAAAACATGAAGAAGTGTAGTGTCCTTTTCTATTGCATTAATTACAATAAGAAAAAGGATTAGATGTGTGCACAGAACGTGTGAAATAACTTAAATATGGTTTACCTCCTGTCTTCTTCTTACCCTTTCTTTTGTCTAAGTCTGGATCATATCCTATACCAGACTTATCATTCACAAGACGTTGTGCTTTTAAAATAACATTTAACATCTCACTTCCTTTTGTAAACTTTTCAAGAGTTTTAGTAAGATCAATATTTTTCTTCTCAAGAGACATACACTTTTCGCAACCTTTATCAAATGAATCTTTAATTCTTTCTTCAAGAAATTTGTTTTTCTTTTTACATGCAATCAAATTTTTAACAATTTTGAAAAATTTAGAATGTAAAGCATCATATTCATTTTGTAATTCATCATAAGTAGGATCAGAATCATTTACCTCCTCGTCTGTTTCCTCTTGAGCAACCAGGCATATATTGGCTATCTCTTCATTATCGCTTTCTTCATCTGAGGAGCTATCTCCCCATATTCCAGAAACAAATGCCTTCTTTCTGTTGAAGGATTTGATGTTTCTCTTTTCTTTATTTTTCTGTAATAACTCCGGACATTCTGATTTGATATGTCCAAGTTTACCACATTCGTAGCAGATGATCTCCTTGGCGTCTCTTCTGCCACTAGGTCCACCTCTTTGTGAATTCCTGAACCCTTGGCCTTTATAAAATTTCTTGAGTCTTCTGATCATCAGGCCTATTTCATCATCATCGACCTCCTCTTCTTCTTCTTGGCTTT
Organism: Albizia julibrissin; assembly: GCA_037074505.1. Lineage (NCBI taxonomy): Eukaryota > Viridiplantae > Streptophyta > Magnoliopsida > Fabales > Fabaceae > Albizia > Albizia julibrissin. The sequence continues at coordinate 41,095,247 of CM073480.1, read as the reverse complement.
CTGCCTTTGTTTTTGTCACACTTAGTGCAAGACTTTTCTTTCTCCTGTCACCAACTTCTTCTAGCTCTCATTTGAATTTTAGTTTGCTTTCATATTCAGAAAGACTTCCAAACAAAGAAGCTACAGATTGCATTGATTCTCCTTTGGCCTCCCATTCTTTGGAGAGTATGTTTAATATTTTTCGTACTTGGACATTCTGATCATAGATTTTTCCAAGTGCTGCAAGTTGATTAACAAGATGAGTACATCTAAGTTCAAATTCAGCTATTGACTCACCTTTCTTCATACGAAGTAGATCAAACTTTGTAGTTAGAGTATTGACTCAATTTTCTTTTATTCCTGATATTCCTTCATGAGCTACTTCCAAAGCTTGCCACATCTCTTTAGCAGTCTGAAAAGTACAGATTCTGAAGTATTCTTTTTGACTCAGTGCACTCTGAATCATCAGAATTGCTTTACTGTTGAGAGTCACAAGACTTTTGTCATTGTCATCAAATTCTGCTGGTGATTTAGGAAATTTTTGAGATTCTTCAGTCTTTGTAGCCACATAGTTTTCAATTTCAATCACATCCCATAGCCCGTATTCTGTAGCCATTACGAATACACGGAATTTAGCTTTCCATAAGGAAAAATGCTCACCACTGAAACCTAGTGGTCTAGTGATAGAGGCTCCGTCAGGAAGAATTCCTTCACCCATGCTTGCCATCGGATCCTTCTAGGTTGCTAAACCTGAACAAGAAGACCTGTGCTCATATACCAAATATTAGAGCAAGCTTTTCACCCAAGAGGGGGGGTGAATTGGGTGATCACAAAATAATAAGATATTTAAATAAAATTTATAAAACTTTAAGGCACAGTTGTAAGAAGTTATAAGAAGGAAGAGATATCACCGAAGTTCACACAGGGGTTTATACTGGTTCGGTCTCAACCACTTGACCTACATCCAGTCCTCAGAAATCCTTCTTAGCCTTTCACTATATCTTCCAAGATTCAGTGGGTTCTTGGCACCACAGTACAATCAGCAAGTTCCTCTGAACACTCGCTCCCCCTTACACAAGGTAATCTTAAATCCCAATTTAAGGTTCCTCAACCTTAAGTTATCACTATTGGAAATAAATGCGTATGACTGACAAATCTCTCTCACAGAGTATATAGATAAAAACTGAAATACAGATGAAGATTTGAAGCACTTGTAAAAGTATTGTTTGCAATGTATTCAAGCGTTTTTCATCGTACATTTATTTTTCGAATGGCTAGACATATATATTAGAGGCTTTGAAGACCATTGTAAATTTGTCCGTTGATTCAAAGGTGCTTCTGTCAGATGCAATAGTATTTGTCTTCCGTTACTTATGAATTTTGCTGCCGCCCACGGATAGTTGTCATTTGAATGGAGAGTTCAGTTACTTGTCATGTGCGTGATGGTGGAGTATAGCTGTAATACACTTAAGAACATTTCCGTTAGATAATATTTGAATATCATCAAAGTGATGTGATTCTCTAGGAGTGATTTCTGAAAATCAAGGAAACCATCAGAAGTGATCTTGCTTTCGCAATTGAGTAGTGAAATAATATGCCATATGATTTTGACAGTAATCTAGGATAATTAGTAATGATTATCAATATCAAAATTTAACTTGACAAAATCTGTTGATTTCTGTGGCAATAGTTGTAAGTGGATCACAGTGACTGCTGAGAGTGATATTGATAAAATGAAACATCACTGGAGTGAATTTGGTGTCACTGGAATTGATTTGGAAAACATTAAAATCTTCTACAAGTGATTATAGACTCACTGGAAGTGAATATGAGATTTCATATGCCACTTGAGTGAATTTGGCATCACTGGAAGTGATTTTGTAAATAGTGATTTCTTCTTACAGTGATTTTCAATCCACTGGAAGTGATTTAGATAAAATAGTATATCACTCGAGTGATTCAAGATCACTGGAAGTGATTTGGAAAACAGTAAAATATTCTTGCAGTGATTTTTATTCCACTGGAAGTGATTTAGAAAATTTCAGGTATCACTCGAGTGATCTGGTATTAACTGGAAGTGATTTTCAAAAAAGTGAATTTTTCTTCCGATGTTTTCAGATTCACTGGAAGTGATTCAGCTAATATAACGTATCACTCGAGTGATTCAGAATCACTAGAAGTGAAATCTGGAACAGTGATATTTTCTTATAGTGATTTTTCATTCACTGAAAGTGATCTGGCGCATCACTCGAGTGATTTCACATATCACTCGAGTGATCTGGTTATTTTCCATATCACTCGAGTGATTTTAATGATCACTCGAGTGATCTTGATTATCACTCGAGTGATTATCCAAATCACTCGAGTGATCTTGCTCAGATAACTTTTATCACTTCCTTTGCTGATATATTTGTTTTAATCAAATCCAAGGACTTCCAAAACATGATTTGTTTTCATCAAAACATGAAATCTAACAGCAGGGAAGAAAGTTTCACTTTGAAAGCCATATTGTTTGGCACAATAAATGATTTCCCTGCTTATAGTAATTTTTTCGGATACAGCGACTAAGGATATTGTGCGTACCCTATATATGAAGATGACACTCATTCAGTATGACTAGATCAATGTAAGTAAAATGTCTACATGGGACATCAAAGATTCTTACCATCAAAACATCGTTGGAAGAAGTGGTGGAAAAAGGCTTTCAATGGTGAACAAGAAAAAGGTAGCCCAGTAAAGATGTTGACCAGTACTCAGGTTTTTGAAAAGGTCAAACACTTGGATAACAATTTTGGCAAGCCTTTTGCAAATCAAATCAGGACAAGTGACTGGAAGAAGTCTATTTTCTTTAAACTTTCATTTGGAAGTCCTTATATGTGAGACATCTTCTTGATGTGATGCACATAGGAAAAAAATATTTGTGATAGTCTAATTAGCTCGTTGCTTAATATGTAAGGAAAAAGCAAGGACAGTGTGAATGCGAGGTTGGATTTGGTTAACATGGGAATCAAAGAAGAGTTGGCACTAGTTGAGTAAGGGCATTATACTTATCTACCTCCAACGGCTTACACTCTGTCAAGGAAAGAGAAAAAATTGTTTTGTGAGTTTCTGGAAGGAATCAAAGTTCCAAAGGGCTATTCTTCAAATATAAAGAATCTTATATCAGTGACATATGAGTTAGGGTTTATTCAAGTAGAATTTTTTAAAGTTTGGTATAAAGATGATCCTTTCATTTTAGCATCTCAAGCAGAACAAGTGTTTTTCATTCCGGATCCTGCTAAGAAGAATTGGTCCATTGTACTTCCATCTAACATGAATCATCAAGAACAAGTTTATGTTGAAAGTAATGAATATTTGAATATTCCTCAGGAAGATCTTTCCTTTTAGATGTTGTGACAAAATATATTGATATAGATGAAGATGAAAATAAAGATGAACTCTTACACATGAGACATGATCATAAAGAGGGAACTTGGTTTTAAATCAAACAAGAAAGAAGAAAAGATGATAATGAGTGCCTTGATTTTTTGCCTTGTATATTTTATTACATGTATTCATATATTTTAACTTAATTTACTTTCATTGCCATGATTGTCACTGTACGCTGATGTTTTGTTTAGTTTATTTAACTTGTAGGAAAATGGATCCCTACAATGGAGATGAAGTTCCTCTTGTCGAAAATTATGGTCAGGTAGTATTTGAGGCCGACGTAGCCCGAGCCAAGACCGTAATGTCCAGACTAATCAAACTAAGAAGTAAGGGAAATAGGTTAGAGCTTTAATAGAATGACAAGGGAAATCCAATTGGACCGAATGCTATCTCTTTTAATAATTACATTAGGACTACTGTTGCGATTGGTAGGTACACAGCGGAAGAATTAAACATTTAAAATTGCAAGAGTTTACCAATCCCAATTGCGGATCTATCAACAACATTTAAATCGAGTTAGAAAGAATTATACCTTTTGAGTTTTGCCTTTTTTCGATCTTGAGGAGCCAACTACTAAGATCAGCTCCCTCTACTGGTATCCACACGAACAAGACCCAACACTTGCAGTGTGCTAGCGCCTCCAATGCCTCTCTAGGGTTTTCTTGTGACTCTCTATTTTTTCATCATCCATAGAAAACCCTAGCTCTCACCTTTTATAACTAGTCAGGGTTATCTATTTTATGATGGATATTGGATTTTAAAATTAATCTTAATTAATTTCAAAAATAATTATCATATTAATTAATTTTTAATTATTTTGATAAGCTAATTAAATAAATATGATTTAATTAAATATGTCCAATAGTTTTTATTAAACCAATTTATTTAATTAGAATAAAGAGCCAATGGAATTGATTTAATTTATCTTTATAAATTAAATATGAGATATTATCATATAATATAATATAATATAATATTTTCATATATAATATATATTATTAAATAATATATATATATATATATATATATATATATATATATATATATATATATATATATTGTATGTTTGTATTTCAAAAATACATATATGTATATTATTAATTTTCTTTTCCAAATTTAAGTACATATATGCACATATAAATATTTATCAAGTAAATATTGCGCGCGCGCACACACACATAATTTGTCCACCCTATATTAAACATTGTATTCATTGAATCTTAGACATATCTTAGATTCAATAAATCTGGACATTATAGCTCGTGTGGGGCTATTATTGTATGCGACCCTATAGGCCCATACGAATTTAACACTGGGCCAATAACTGTACTAACCCACAAGTCGCAAGCAGCCTCTAGCAAGACATTACAACTACCCAATTCATATGAGGATTGATAATACGATACAAACTGTCATACAACCATATCACATCCCTTTTGTCACACGATACTTTGGCCAAGGATGAGACATGTATAATGTCATCCTCCTTTTCTTGACCATTACTTTCTCGATCCCTGAGTAGTTGACTATAGAAATGGAAACTCCTTTCTATTGTAGTATGGCTATACATTTCTCAGACTTACTTATCGAGGAGTCCAGTAATATATCTCTACTAATATGAGGGATAAATTCCATCTTGACCATTCACATTCCTCTGCATGAAAACCACTAAGCTCGATTATAGTCTTTATCATCACCCAGTCAAAGGCAACTTTTGACTAGGTCAAAGCTTAACAACTCTTATATAGGAATCAATGATGATCTTAGGTTAAAGAGTATAGTGATGTGGTTATACATGAGATAAGCTTATGACTTGATCCATACAGATTTCTCATAGCGGGTCGATCCAGCACCTTATACTCCTACAAGTGCCTAAGACTTTGATTTGTATCCACATATCTTCTCAAAGTTATATTGATCTTATTTCATCTTTGCTCTAGTATAGATGACCGACCAGGGATATTTAAGACAATCATTATGATTTATCTAAGGATACAATTATCACAGTGAATATGCGAATAATATGATAACTAAATGAAGAATATCGTTGAATAGCAATATTCAAAGTACAATGATTGGTCCTTAAGGCATAATTTCCAACATCCTCCCACTTGCACTAGGTACAATCATTAGTTTTCCCAATTCACGTTGTCCTAACATGACGCTCATGCTTTACTTATGCAAGCAGTTTAGTAAGAGGATCAATAACATTGTCTTCTCCTGCTACTTTGCATATATATTTTTTATATTACCTTTATCATTGATTTCTCTGATAAGATGAAATCGCCTAAGTATATGTTTGGTCCTTTGATGTGACCTAGTGTGATACCTCATTTTCTAATACTACGGTAGAGTACCAACTAGCTAATACTCACTGAATTTGAAATATCAGAGTTGCGAGCAATACCTCTGTCGGTATGAATATTTACATATATTCACATACATGCATGATTCATTAGATTTACTTTAAAACATACACACTATCACCTAATTCTTCTCCACTTCATATACAGTCCAAAAACTTATAAAAGTTTTAAAATACATAACAGGAATTTGACAACCTAAACTAAACTCTTCCGCCGCTCAGCCTTGGCTCTTCGTCATTTACCTTCTCTTTGCCACATGAGCTCGCTCCCTGTACTGGAGATTTTTTTTTGGGAAAAAGATTGAGATTCACAGGAATCTCAGTAGTTACGCAATCAAACATATAAGATAACACACAAAGCATGCTTCACATTTCATCAATCAACAAAATCATCATAACATCATTCAGTGCAAATCATGCAATTCATAAACTGACATCGCGCTAGTTAGGTTCTTAGCCCGTGAGGGCACCCGTACATAGTGCATGCAATACAATTCCATTACTGACATCGCGCTAGACAAGTTCTCGGCCCCGAGGGGCACCAGTGCACAAATAGGCCCCGGGCACCGCTCGTGTAATTATGAATATTTCACCTGAGTATTAACCCAACCAATAACAGGCCCCTGGTGATCACTCCGCTCAATCTAAACATGTTAGACATTTAGGTGATGATATCAAACAATACATATGCATGTCATGTCATATGAAGATGGTTACTACATGGTTGCTCTTTTATGCGACTTTTCCCACGTGATCAAGCTCGGGCAATTACTGAGGTCAGACCGGTTGTCAAGTTCTGAAATCTTCAAATACCATAAATAAGTTTTTACTCATCCATGCATCATTCTAAACTCATAACATTGGTAAATTTAGCCTAATCGTGCCAAATTACCAAAATAACCCTTAATTCCTGATTATCTGTATTTTACTCAAAATCATGACTTAAGCCATTCCTACACATTTTCACGTTTAGAATTCATTTTTAGCTTCAAATTGGCCAAAATTAATCTCAAATGATGAAAATACCATTAACAACCCCCAAATAAGGCTTATAAAGGGTAATTTTATCATTTCACCCTCTGAGGCTTTTCTCACTTCATGGTCAACATAGACCCTACACAATTTTGCCTCCTAAATCTAATGGAAGCATTGGAATTATCAAATTCCTATCCATTTGCCACGTCCAACACAAGGTCACCCCATAGGATTCCCAGAAAAGTTGTGTCGAATTCTCATTTTCTTTAGTCTAATCACCTCCTTTCTACTTATAACCAATATATTAACTAGTTAGACATTCATTGTACTTAATTTGGAGACACTTACATATTATGGTCTCTTTAGTTTTCTTCAATTATTTCATGCCAAATGAATCATAATCAAGCCCAAAACAACTCTACTAACATCAATTAAGTAAGAGGAACAAGTTTAGGAAGTTACTTCTTGACTTCTTCAAATTTCTCTCTCCTGCTCATTTTCCTCTCTCTCTAACTCTTGATTTAGCTGATCATCAAGGAATCCAATAGTAGGGAAGTGAGGAGAAGAGATTATGGAGGGATTAGGTGGCTTAAGACACAAGGTAGCAACTTCTTACCTTCAGTTTTGTTGATCCCTAGCTTCTTCTTCTCTCTTTCATTCTTCACGTTCTTAGCCCTCACTCTCAACTTTTCTGATTCAATTTGATCGTGAGAATGAGCTAATGGAGAATGAAGAGATGATATAATAAAATGGCTTCATTAATCATGCCTAGTGTCACTTTTGCATTGGTCCAAAAATGCATTAGACTTTAATTAATTCTATTTCCCTTCATACTCCCTCATTCCAGCCAAAAATCCCATGAGAAATAGGAGAGAAATCTGAATCTCCAATATCCCATTGTTCCATTTTCGTAACTTGTTGACCAAGTCATTGACTTTTTGACTATTTGACCATTCTTGACAATAATTTACCAAAATTGATTTATTTATGATCAAGTAGTCATTTTACTCTTTTTAATTCCCATTTAACTCAAATTAGTGGGAATATTAGGGAAAAATAATTATTTCCCCTTTTATGGCAAAATTACCGTTTTGCCCCTACATTTCATGATTTACCGAAATAAATCATTTTTCGCCCATTTTTTCATCTTAACCCCATTTTATCACTTAAATGAGGCCATTATTCATGTCATTCAATTTTTTGAATTTCAGTTACCATAATAGGCCTTTGATTATATATTAATTGCCTTCTTGTATTCTTATTCGGCCAATTTACGTGTAACCGGCATTTGGAATATTTTCCATAAATTCACATAAATTTATTCACACCATTTTCCACTATTTTATTCTACTGAATATACATCAAATACACACATAAACGTATTGGTGAAAAATGGGATATTACACCTAGGCTCCTGGGTCTATGCAATAGCTCTGCTATTGTCACAAAACAAATCTGTTGGATATGGTAGGCACCACCCCTAGTTCAGTAACAAACTTTCTGATCCAAACGGCTTCCTTAGCTGCATCCGACACTGCTATATACTCAACTTTGTCACGTAATCTGATATAGTATTATGCTTGGAGCTCTTCCAGCTTACTGTACCGCTATTTAAAAGGAATATAGATCCAGATTGTGATCTAAAATCTTCTTGGTCTGTTTGGAAACTTGTATCTATGTAACTAATTACACAAAGCTCATAATCCAATCCACCATATACCAAGAATAAGTCATTAGTCATTCTTAGGTATTTTAGAATATTCTTGACAGCAGTCCAACAACTCTCACTAAGATCTTATTGATATCTTCTAGTCATACTTAAGGCAAATGAGACATCCGGTCGAGTACATAACATGGTATACATGATGGATCCAATGGCTGAGGCATATGGAACCTTGCACATGTGATCTCGCTGATAAGGTGTACTAGGGCATAGATCCTTACTAAGATGGATGCCACGAGACATGGGCATATAACCCTTTTTTGAATCCTGCATATTGAACCTTTGCAGTATCTTGTCTATGTATGTGCTCTGACTTACGCCTATTAGCCTCTTGGATCTATCTCTATAGATCTTAATCCCTTGGATGTAAGTGGCTTCGCCTAAGTCTTTCATCGAGAAAGACTTTCCTAACCAAGATTTGACACTCTATAAGGTAGGAATGTCATTCCCAATGAGTAGGATGTCATCTATATAAAGCACTAGAAATACAAGTATCCTCCCACTAACCTTCTTGTAAACATAAGGTTTATCGATGATTTGAATGAATCCAAACTCTTTGACTACTTCATCAAAACGATGATTCCAACTCTGAGATGCTTGCTTCAATTCATAAATGGATCTTTGAAGCTTACCTACCTTATCAGAGTCCTCTGGACGTATAAAACCTTTAGGTTGTGTCATGTACACATCCTCAATGAGCTTTCCATTAAGGAAGATTGTTTTGACGTCCATCTGCCATATTTCATAGTCATAATATGCTACAATGACAAAAAAGGATTCTGATTGATTTGGCCATTGCAACTAGAGAAAAGGTTTCATCATAGTCTGCACCATGAGTTTGAGTAAATCCTTTTGCAACTAGTTGTGCCTTGAAGACATTTACTTTGCTATCTATGTCGATTTTCTCCTTGAAAACCTACTTTCACCTAATGGTTTTTACACCTTCAAGTGGATCGACTAAGGTCCATACTTGATTGTCGTACATGAATTGCATTTCAGACTTCATGGTGTTTAGTCATTTCTCATATATCAATTTCTAGTTTTAAAAATAGTTTTCCAAATTCTCATTCCATGTCAAAAAAATTTATTGAATTTACTACAAGTCTTTTGTTTGACCATTTTGTTACATAAATCGTTGTGGGAATGATAATTATTTATCACTTTACTACTTGGCGCGACCTATGTATTTGGGGTGAAAACAATATGATTGCTCTTGGTGTGAGGTTAGAAGCTTAAATTTAATCTAAACCCTTTTTAATTTTATACTACTGAAGTTCTTGGTAAATGCTTCCTTGGCCATTTTTTATGTACAAATTGACTTTAGTATTATAGCAGTAAAAGATTCCTTCAATGTTATGGGACCTCTCATCTGTCTTAAAAACATACACTTAACTCTAAATTGTTAATTACATTAAGAAATATTCTAAAGTTTTCACTACTACAAAATGTAGATTTTACGTCCCTAAAAGACGTCCCTTTTTAAAGAAGGGAAGTAAAAAATAAAGACGGTGACATTTTTGTAATTCTGGGTGAGAATTGAGTAACTTTAGGCGTCCCTTTTAAAAAAAGGGACGTCTAAAGTTTAAAAATATATATTAAAATAATTTTTTTTAACTTTAGGCTTCCCTGAAGTCTAACTTCAGGCGTCCCTTCTTCAAAAAGGGACGCCTCAAGTTAAAAAAAATTAATTTTTTTAAATTTTTTTTAAACTTTAGATGTCCCTTTTTGAAAAAGGGATGTCTAAAGTCAAATTTTTTTACTTTAGACGTCCCAAATTCAAAAAGGGACGTTTAAAGATAATGTAAATCAGTCAAACTAATACAGACATCACTCTTTTCAAGGTTATGTCTGCCTCGCAAGCTAGCTTCTTCGATTCAAATTTCAAAACTCTCATTTTCTCTTCAAATTGCTTCTTCCACCACTCTTTTGAAGCTTATTTTCCACCATAACTCTCTCTCTCTCACTCCCTCTCATTATCTTTGCTCTTTTTTAAGGTCATCCTCCTCTCTCTCCACCACCATCCTCTACCGTCTTCCTCTCTTCCTCTCCACTGTTGAAGCTCGTCTCCATTGTCCTTCCTCGACCTTTGATGCTGTTGGTTCCTCCTCCCTCCCTCTCCCACCGTTAGCCTCCGTCCTCCCTCTCTTACTGTGGCCAAAAGGTATGGATAATTACTTTTTCTTTTTATAGGCTAAGTTTTGAACTGGGATTATTGTATATATATTTTGTTGTGTTAAGATTTAGATTTATCTTCATTGTAGATTCATTTTGATTTATCATCATTCACCAATATTAATCTGTAAGGACATTTTAGTTTTTGAAGAACTGTTCAATCTTGTTTCCGTAGATTCTATAAGTAAATTTTTTAAAAAAAAACCAACTTTAGACGTCCCTTTTTAAAAAAGGGACGTCTAAAGTTTAGAGGTCCCTTTTCTAAAAAAGGGACGTCTAAAGTTTTTTTTTTAAAAAAAAACTTTAGACGTCCCTTTTTTAATGGATGCCGTATCCTGAATTTTTTATGTCTATGGCATAGGCGTCCCCCTATTTTTAGACGTTAAAAGGACTAAAAAAGGGACGTTAAAAGTGTTTTCTGTAGTAGTGTTTTAATTATAATTTAATTTTGCACACACAAAACATGTCAATGTAGACTGGAGTTTAGGGACCTCATCCAAACGTGGCACATGACACTATGATTGGGACAACTTGCCATTGACATATTAGCAGATGAAAAGAAGTATTCTTTTGATAAAAAAAGAAAGGAAGCATTGATTGTATTTTTATGAAATATTCTTTCAATAAGTTGTAACAGAACCAGATGATCCAGTAGACTCATGTATTTCTTAAATTTTCAATCTTGTTTAACAAAAAATATATAAACTATTTGTTTTTAATGGTTGCCTGCCATCAGTACGATGTCATATCTTGCATTAAGTGAACTAAAAATGGTAATATATTATGTGTTGTATGGGATGATGAGATTTGCCACCCCCTTTTTTTGCCTGAATATATGGGACGATGAGATGAAGCTTAGATTAAATGATGTGATGCCATGGTTGAAAAGGTGAAAAGTAATCGAGTCCACTAGAAAGAACTTCATTCCCTTGAAACAAGGTAAATGATTCAAACCTTATAAATAGTTTGAAAAAAAATTCCAATCAAATATATTTAAAATATTAAAATTCAAATTCAAGACTAAACTGTCAACTACTTTTTCCAGTCCTCAATATAAGACATATTTACCAAATTTGATTAAATTAAGAAAATTTGTTGAGTTAGTTAGTATGACATATATTTCCTAAAATATCATAGTCATCATCCTTAACTCCCCATTCCCTCTCTTCCTTGATTATTGTTTAGGAAGCATCAATAAGGGTAAATTTAAAAAAGATTGAGAAACATAAAAATTATGTCCTATATTTAGAATATAGATTAACTCCTCAAATATGTCTTATATTAAGGACCGGAGGAGTAATTCCTAATCAAATTACGAGGCCTAATTAGGAATTTTTGGATATTGTTAAAATACCAGAATACCCCTTTATAATTTTTAAAAAAATGCATGTATGTTTAAGTAGAAGAATCTTAAGTGCAGTGGGAGTACCACCTCATTCATACTCTACTACAACAACAACAACAAAGCATTTATCCCACTAGGTGGGGTCGGCTACATTAATCGCACGACGCCATTGTGCTCATTCATACTCTAATCAGTAAAAATACTCCAATGGGAAATGATTCAATCTTATGTGACATTGGTATAAAATCATAAAACATAAGATATCATAATGATTTAATTGTGATTTAGTTAAAAGTTTAGGACTGAATTTAGATTTTAGTAAAAATGTGTGCAAATTAGTTCTACTTATTAGAATTGTTTAGTCATTTATGAATTCAATCTTATATGTCATCTGATTAAAAATTAGTTAAAACTATAGTCTTGAATATAAACTTCAATATTCTTGGATTTAATCAGAATTTTCCCTAGATTGAATCATATGAGAAGAGTTACTTCAAATAAGTTCCACAATATGCTTAAATGTGATTTGATAACATCAAATATAATTATATAATAGTAAATGTGTACATTTAATCTTTTAATTTTATATATACAATTATAGTTTGATCTCTTGATTTTATAAAGTATCTTTTTTTGGTTTAACCCTAATATTGTTAGTTGGTCTTAAAATGATTAATCTTTTTTGCCAATCATTGTATATATACCAACATCAATATATCAACATTTAAAAATGTTATACCGACATTAAAAATTTCAACATCAGCATTTTTGTTAATGCTATTAGGGTTAAATGACTTAAAAACATGTTATAAAATTAAGGGACCAAAATAAAATCTTATGTACCTTGAGGATTAAAAATGTACTTTTGCGTTGTATAATTGTATGGAGGAGATGAAATAGCACTGTAGTGAATGTGATTCACAAGACGCGCAGCTCTTTTCATGTTTTTCTGTTTCCGTGCTTTGTGGTCCGTCTTTGCGGCACAAAATCATCCGTTAATATCGTTAATCTTTTCTAATTTATTCTACTTTTTGGACTCACTATTCGACAAAACTTCTGTGTTTGTTTCATTGTTGAATGATATTATATATAACCTTTTAAATATGTTACCAGACCAAATTCCCTGTTCTTTCCATCTGCATTTGTCCTTTACCGTTTTGGTTGGATCATTTTAAGAAAATAATTAATTACATAATAAATTTTACTCCCTTCTATCTTCAAAGTAAGAGCTAGTTAACTAGGGATTCTCTTCATCCTCAAAGTAAAACCTTAAAACACTTTATCTCCTAAAATTTTTATTCAAATTTTTATAAAATACTCTTATTAATTACACATATTAAGAAAAAATTTTCATCAAGAGAATAGTTTATAATGCAAATGATTAAATTAGTATTTTAGATAAACCAGCACATATTTTGTATAAATAACTAACTTAATTATTCCCCACCAAAAAGATAACGTAACTAAATTTTTTTATTTTTAAATTAGTTATTTAGTTCTTACATCTATGATTGATAAGAGTAGCCTTTTGGCCAACAATTAATTTCTCTTGCAAACCTTAAATGCATGTATTAAAGATTTTTTTTTAATTTTAGGCTATAAAATATAGATATTTAAAAAAAACTCGTAAAATTATATGTGTGTCTTATCAGTATGAGTGCATGACATATTCAAAAATTTTAATATTATTTAAATATTGTACTTTTTAATATTTTTTTAGTTATAAATGAGCCATTAACACAGCCCAAAACATGGTTTCTTTAAATAAAAGGATTAGATTGATGATGATAAAAAATGATTCGATATTGATGATTAATAATACTCCCTTCCATCCTTAATATAAGACTTATTTACCTAATTTAATTAAATTAAAGAAGTTAGTTAAGTTAGTTAATATGATATATGTTTTTTTAAAACATCCTAATCATCTTTCTTAATTCTCTCATTCCCTCCCCTTCTTAATTATTGTTGAAGGAGTATCAATTGGGATAAATTAGAAAAATTTTAAAAAAATATAAAAACTATATATTATATTTAGGGTCAAGATCAACTTTTCAAATATGTCTTATATTAAAGACCAAAGAAAGTATTAAAGTAATTAATTAAAACCCCTGTTGAGACTTGAGAGAATTAAAAACAATGATGATCAAACCAAAAGCGCTAACTTCTTTAGAACTAAAACACTGCATAATATTACTATAGTTTTAGTTTTGATCGTTTTGTGATGTTAGAAAATCATCATTGATTTGTACGTGATGATCTTAAAATAAATAAATAATAAACTCGAATCAAGAAACTTATACGCCTCATCTTCATATGGATCCTCATTTTCGATCGTGAGCTTAATTTAAGGGGAGAAATTGAAGAAATCAACTTTAAATGCATCTTGTGACTTTTGGATTAACATTATTTTATACTAGAAATTATCTTATTGATGCAAATTATTAGGCTCGTGAAATTTGAACCCAAAAGTCATGAGGATGCATGTGAAGTATTGGGTCCATCACAATTATTCAATTGTAAACGGCAGATTATTTAATTTAAAAAAAAAAGTACATGGTTGCTTCTTTAACTTTACATAAGGTTTCATATGATCCTTTGATATTATAGAGTATCGTTTCAGTCCTATAATCCTAACACCATTAGTTTTACTAATGAAAAGTATTGACATAAAAATTTTAAATGTTGACCCAACATTCACAAATGCTATCATATTATGTTTAATATTTTAAAATAAAAGTAATTGGTAGAAAATCATCATCATTTGAGATTAAAGGTGTTAAGGTTAAAAGATTGAAAATATACTTTATTAAATAAGGGATTAAACTTAAAATTTGTATAAATTTAGAGGATGAAATGCATACTTTTATCTATTAGAGCTATTTAACTCAAGTGACACTTAACACCCCCCTTAACTCTCACTTATTTTTTTTAATAATAATTTGGTTTTTGGTTTGGGGTTCGTGGTTGTCCTTCCCAACACAGGTGTCTCATTTTAGACTTAAACTCAAGACCTAGAAGGATCTAATAGGGTCTTACACTGTTATACCAACTATGTGTTAGTAACTCTCACTCAATTAAGTATGAGATTGCATGCCCTCCCTTAATTTAATTTCTATCCAATCCTTCAATCTTGATTTTACTTCATTTCAATCTTTTAATTTTATTGACTTCAATTTGATCCCTTAACCTATATTGCTTTAAATTTAAATTTTAATGTTGTCCCTTATTTATTTGGTCTCAATTAATCGCTTAATTGTACCTCCCTTTATTTTTAATTTTATTTTACTATAATTTTATCATGATGTTTTTTAAGAAAATACCTCCTTTTAATAAGATGAAAAAACTCCTGGGAGAAAATAAGATTAAAAAAGAATATTTAATTAACGCAACATTCTATGTGGCCCATCAATAAAATTAAATGAAATCATTGTTTTAATTAGACGATAAAGTTCAACAAAAATAAAATGAAAGGAGATAAAAATATTTTGAAACAAAAAATTAGAAAAAAAATACGTTTATGCTGTGTTTGGTTCAATGGAGGGAAGTGGAGGGGAAGGGAGGGATTTTAATAAAGGGGAGGGGAATGGAGGGTTTTTTACCTTGTTTGGATTGACAAAAAAAGAGGGGAGGAGAGGGATTTTAATATTACCATTTTTGGTATAAAAGGAGAGGGGAGGGAAAATATTTTTATATGGATAACTTTTCCTTTATTTCATTTAATTTGTATTTTATAACTTTCTAATATATTTAATAAAATATAATTATAAATACATTTAATACATAAAATTATAATTTTATAATTATAAAAATTAAATAATTATAATTATAAATGGAATTTACTATATAAAATTATAATTTTTTAATTCAGTAATGAGAATAGTATTATGGGAATATTTTAAAATAGCATGGACAATAAGTTAATATAAGTCCAAACATTAACTTTTCCCTCCAAAATTTCTCAATTTTGGATGGGAGGGTTAGGATGGGAGGGGAGGGAGAATTTTAAAAAAAATTTCCTCCCTTCCTAAAAATTTTAGCTATCCAAATAAGAGAAGGGGAGCCAAGTCCCTCCATTTCCATCCCCTCCCTTCCCCTCCATTAAAGGGGAAGGATGCTTTAAGAACTTTAATAACAGCTAGCAATCTTTAAAATTTAAAATTTAAAAAAAAAACATGATTCTTGACAGGACTTAATTAAAGGTTAATTTTTAGTACTTATTTTTTATATTTTTAGTATTTATATTTAACATTTTTAATTAATAATCAGTTTTTACCTTTTTAAATAGTCATCTCATGTGTTTACAATACTCACCTTCCAAATATTAAGTTAACACACACACATGCATGTATGTGTGTCTATATATATATATATATATATATATATAGAGAGAGAGAGAGAAACTAGTACAAAATACTCATTTAACTACATGATTTCGTATCAGTTACTTGAAGAACAGAAACGATAATGAATATGGTGTTTTTTTACTTCTGTTTTGAGTGTACCTGATGCAATAATTTACTTTATGGCATCAATTATATAATCAATTATGTTTATGATATTTTTGCATCAGGTGCACTTCAAACAGATGTCATATTAGCATTTATAGCATTAATTCAATAAGTACCAAACACCGTAGTTAAGTAAAAGGATTTAAATTAAGTTTTGAAATTTTTTATTGTGCGCGCGCACACGCGCGTGTATTGAAAAATAAATAAATAATTTAAATATAACAATTGAAAATTTTAATTAAATAATTGAAACAAAGTTTTAAAAATAACAATATTATAGTTACATTAAAATGGCCCTTTTTTATGTTAGAAATTTTTATAGTTGTACATTAATTGGTTGCATATGTAGTAGGTTCTCAAATAAGGGACTATATAAATTTAACGTGTTTAAAAAATTATTTTCACAATACAACGTCAATTATGATTATAACTGTCATCGTAATATGCAAATATGACATCAGTTTAGATAAGAACCTATATCACAATCAATTAAATAATTACCTTATATTATGAAAACACTTGTATTTAGGTTTAATGTTCTAATACATTTATTAATTTATTTTGTCAGCTTCTTATTAACCAATGTTGTAATATAGGTCATTTCACTATAAAAAAATGAAGTTAGGGACGCAATTTTTTTGTCAGTTATTTCTAATAGATTGTATTATAAAAATTATAATAAATTAAATATATAAAAATTATTCTTATTTTTATTAAAATATATGATCTTTTCAAGAATATTATATATAAATAAAAAAATATAAATATTAAACACAAATAAAAATAAAAATATATAATATAAATATTATCTTATAATTTTTTTTACTTTTTTAATAAATAATATATTTATTATTAATAAATAATTGCATGAAATAAGAAAATTAAAAATAAATATCTATTATACACACAAACAAAAATTATATATATATATACACATACACACATATATGTTTCTTTAATATAAATATTATGTTTATTTTGGTGATTGAAATAATATATATGTGTGTATTTATATTTAATTTTGTAAATAAAGATTACAGGTTCATTACAGTTCAATTGGCAAAGGCATATCATCACGCTTGTGAAGTCAAGAGTTCGAATCCTCTCTTTGTCACAAAATGCATCCAGTTTGTGACTTGAACAAGGTGCTAGCATGGATACCAAGTGGCATGGACACATGGCACCTTGGAGGTGAGTTGGCAAGGACAAATGGTGGTGATGTGGTCGATCGAATGGCATGGCCATGTCAGTGACATGGCAACGTCTAGGGTAAAACAATTTGGTTTTTTTTTCTTTTATATTCCTTTAGAACATTTTGACGTTTGTAACTAACGCCGAATACATTCATTTATGGTGTCAGGTCTTTTGTGACTGACGCGATAATATCTATTTTTTGCTACTCCAATTTCTACTATACCCTATATGCTGCAGTGATAATATATTTTTAACTGATGTCAAATATAGTATTTTGCACTAGTAAGCGAGAGAGAGAATATGATAAAACAAAAAAAGTGTGGAATGAAGGAGGAGACTCGAGAAAAATTATGGAAGTAAATTAAAACTAAATAAACTTAGAGAATGTAAAATCAACTAATCAAGCTCAATTGAAGATAAAATTAAAAGAAGAAAATTATATTTTAGCCATGTTAATTCTCCTTGACATGATATACTAGGAGGTCGTCAAGATAGTCATCAACCCTATATATATATGTAGCCAACTAATTTTTTAGAATTATTAAGCCTCAACTAATCTTGGCATAGTCAGAAAATATTGTTTGGAGTTAGCAGCTAAAGGATAAAATAAAAATAATCTAACCGATTAGTCATGTTACCATTTGAATAGTGGGATCCAGACAAGAAAGTTAAGTTGTATAACGGTAAATATTAAAATAAGTTGTTTAATAGCTAATTATTCTTCCACTTCTATTTGCCCATGCAGTATATTCACGCTCTGTTTGTGCTCTATGTATCTAATCAATTACTTCTTTGTTTCAACTATCATGCGCCTCGATTAAATAATCTATCAACTTTATTCACAATTTTTTTTGTTCACCATACTTGACGTTAAATAAATTATTATTAGCCTTTGTTTGGGTTATATTTCATCCACACATTTCGAAAGATATACTAATTCAATTCTCGCTTTAACTGAGTGATGAATTTAAAATTTCAAATTCAATCTTCAGAGATGATCTATTAATTACTTTTAACAACTTGACATTGATAATAATTGCTTTACCAGTTAACCTACTTTATTCACTTTTTCCTAAATATTTCATTGAATTTTGTTTATTTCTTACATGAAATTTATTTTCCAATTGAGATTATCTAGGGTAAATAAAATATTACATAATACCTCAAACCACTCTAGCTAGTTGTATTAAAATATCATTGATATACCAACCGGTGCTGCTGCGCTGGTCCTAGTGGAAGGGTCGGGTTTAGACCTATTAAATATGAGGTCTCGGTTTGAGACAGTGTATATTATAGATAAATAATGAATAAAACTAATAAATAGTATAAGACTTATATGTATAAATGTAAAAGTTCAGGAGGTTTCTGGTAAGGTTTTAAAAGTTGGGGAAGTTATTGTCACATAAAGTTCATACTGTTTTATATAATTTAGTTATTTATTTATTTATATAAAGAATCATTGATCCAAAGGCGATTTGTCTCCACTCTCCACACATTACTCTATTTTTATATGAGATCTCATTAGATTAGTTTATCCTCTCCTATAAATACCTTAACACTAAACACTTAATTCCCACCCCTCTTATCAAACAAGAAAAGCCCAAAAACACAAAATGAGGTCCTCAAATCTCAATCTCCTAGCCAATTTCTTCATCTTCTCAACCTTGTCTTGCATTTGCCTTGCCCAGAACAGTCCTCAAGACTTCCTTGTAGTGCACAATGAAGCTCGGGCCCATGTTGGTGTGGGTCCTCTCTACTGGAACCGCTGCAACCGCCGTCGCCACCTCCTCCTCCTCCTCTGCCGCTGCAACTGCCGCCACCACCTCCTCCTCTGCCGCTGCCACCACCCGACATCGCAGCTACTACCTCCTCTTCATCCGCCGCCGCCCGGCCTCGTCGCTACTACCTCCTCCTCCTCCCTCGCCGACACCTGCCGCTGCCACTACCTCCTCCTTCTCCGCCGCCACCCGCCGCCGCCTCCACAATCTCCTCCTTCTCCGTTCCTACCACCACTACCTCCTCCTCCTCCTCTTCCGCCGCCCCCACCCCCTGCCACCGCCTCCACCACCTCCTCTTCCTCCTCCTCTGCCTCCGCCGTTGCCACTACCTCCTCTGCCATAGCCGCCACCACTACCTCCTGCTCCTCCATCGCTGTAGCCACCCACTACCCGGCACCACCGCCACTACCTCCTCCTCCTCCTGACTCTTAACTTTCTTTTTACAAAGATTATAGTAAGGGTAAAATAGACTTTGTGTAATATATTAATTTTAAATAATTGTTAAAATAATAATTCATTGCACCTTACTTAAAAATCAAACCAAACACTAGCCCTGTAATTAATATTGCATTACATTACCATTGCATCGCATCGCATTGCACTGCAGGGTGTAATGGGATCGAACCAAACGGGCCCTAAGTGTAGCACCTTATCCCTCACTAGTCAGATGAGCTGTATAATGAATTCGAACTACTAAGTCAGATGAGCTACATAATTATGTCTCTATTCAAATAGTTGAATTTGAACCTGTAAATGAATGGGCTTTTCTAAAAAATTTGAAACTTTTTTAAACAGTTATTCAGTGGTTCAAACTCTTTATTATAGCTCATCAATACTTTAACTTAATTTGATATTATCAGAGTTTTACTCTGCTCTTATCTAAGTCTATTGTTAGTTAAATTAGCTAGGGCTCAAATCATGCAAATACCCTTTCCCGTTTCGTTATTTTAGCATAGTATACTATGGCTACCCCTACTATGCATGCTCATACTACTACTATGTGTGCTACTTTCACTATTACTACTATATGTACTATTTTTTCTATGTACATCTTGATAATTTGTGTGTAGATACAAATATACAAAATTTGTAGCCACATGAGGCTACCAAAAGTCTTAAGTTTAACAAAATAATTATACAAATAACCAACAAAATACTAATCCTGCTTCTCCACCTTTTTAGTTATCTACAATTATTACATCTTTAATTTGCCCCTTGAGTTGCTTGCTTTAACTGTATGTCATTTAATAGAAAGGGTGAGATTCGCGAGAATCTTAGTATCAATAATAGACTATCATAAAGTATGCAAGTTCATGAAGCATGAAAAATAAATCATCAAACAATAAACATTTGGCAATCAAGATGCAGCACAATAAGCAATCACAAGACACAACAGTCCAATACAACACAGCTTATATATCAAGTATTACAGCCTATGGATACACCCCATGCCAAAGGCACAATGGGACTTATGCCCTTAGGACACATAATCTATTACAACATAGATTACATAGCAGGTCTTACAACCTAGGGACACCCCATGCAACAATGCACATCGGGATTTATAGCCTCACACTGAATGCATATCAAGTCTTACAGCCCAGGGATACACCCCATGCAACAATGCACATTGGGACCTAAAGCCTCAGGACACACAGTACAATAATCAAACCATATATTCATGAAACGAATATAATTGATGGTACAAACAAACATGTAGAACAATTACATAATATATGAGAGAAAGAGTTACTACCTGTCGACCTTTCTGATAATTTACCTAAACCAATTTATTTTCCCTACGTGCTCGGGCATATATCAAATCCTATAATTTGAAATTCATGTAGAGATGTGTCATTACTTATTCCAATATTTTTAACATAATTAAAATTATGTTATTCTTAACCCTCTCATAGCTCTTATCCTTTTATTTGAAATAGTTGGTTATCTTTAATAATCCTTTATGCTTAGGTATTTGTACATCTAATTAAGACATTTTGAATGTCTATTTCCCCTATAATTAACCATTTAATTCAATTAAATTAGCCCTTCTAACTTATCCTAAACTCTCAAACCATCAATAACTTTAATTCACTAAAATGTGATAAATTTCAAGGTTTAACCAATTTTGCCTCCAATTTTTAGGAAACTTTGAAAAATCACATCTTCAGCTAGGAAACTCCAGATAAGGTGGTTCAAGTTCCTATGTAAAGCCTTTTCAATTCTTTGCAAAGAAAAGTTAATGTCTAGTATTAAATGATGGACCTAAGTTCGAAATTTTAGTGTGCAAACTGTCTGTCCATTTGATAAGTCATAATTTTCCAGATTGCCTACCCAAATTTTGAAAATTCATAATTTACAATATACACATCTAATTTCTGTTTTCTAGTACTTAATTTAAAGCTCTATAAGTCTATTCTAAATAAAAAATAATCATACTAAAAAATTATAAAAGTAATCTCATCTAATTTACATATATCTCACTGATTGAAATCTGGAAAACACATTGTTTTCAGTTTTCTATCCAAATTTACAAAAATCGTAAATTTTGTTTTAGATATCTAATTAATGTGTTCTAAGACTCATTTTAAAGCTTACGATGTGTACTATTTCTTTGCCAAATTTCATAGACAAAGAACACCATTACCACTATTAAAACCATGCTTGATTCTGACTGTCTTAGTGACACTACAGATTCGACCCTTGCCAATAAAACCTCAAAAACACTAACATTTCTCTTCGTAAATGAACTCTTCTTAATTATATCTTTTAAGACACATGTTCATCTATCTAATCCTTAAAAAAATGAATCAAACCAACTCAAAAATTTAAGTTTTGGCTTCTGCAATCACATGCATTTACACCCTGTTTTTCGAAATGGAAGATTAAGAAGGAAAAATGGACATGCAAGTCCAAATCACAACTTATAAACTTAAGAATTTTGACCCTACAAACCTAAACATGCATGCTTTATTTCATTAGTTAGATTGCAGAACGAGTGAACCTAAAAATCACCCTTAAAATTGACATGCAAGAGCTTTTCTCAAGCTTCCATGGTGACATAAACTTTTCCTAAGAAACCCCAACTGTTAGCAACCAATATGTCCTCAAAACACCATCAGTTAATCTAAAATAAGTTGGGAAAGGGTGGAAGAGACTTACCTAATCATGATTCTTAAGTTGCATGTGAGTTTTCCGGCCACTTTCCTTCTTCTCCAGCAAACTCAAGCTCTCAGCCCTCTCTCTTTGTCCTTCTTTCTTTAGTCCTCTCTCTCTCTCTTTCTCTCTTCCTTTCTATTTTCTCTTTCTATCTGAAAAGCTAACAGGGTGAGAGGGAGTTGTTTAAATGGTTAAATATGTGGGTGTGAGAGAGTGCGCGTGTGTCGGGTATATGGGTATTACCCGTGAGTGTGTATGTGTGTTAAATTCGTTATGTGTGTGTTCTTATCCTATTGGACACACTCACAAGGCTTTAAATTTTCTAATTTATCCAATTTAAAATCTCTTAAATCTCTTAGGTTCCATAATTTGGCTTAACATTATCTAAATTCTAATTTTCAGATCTGTAAAGTAAAATAACTAATTTCCCCCTTTTTTATTTCGGTATTGGCTTAACATATATTTTTTTTATAAAGTAATCCTTAATACTTTATAAGGATATTTTTTCCTTAATTAACTTCTTTAAGCCTTATAATAATTTTCCTAAAATTTTCGAGCCAAATTATGGCCTCTAACTATTTTTCCTCGAATTTTCGTTAAAGTAGGCTTTTAATTCCCATAATTTAACTTTAAAATTTATTTAATTTACTTTTGGGGAAATTAAGCCTCTTAATCAATTTCGGGATATTACACTAAGGGGAGAAAATATATGAATATCCATATAGGAAAGGACACGTGGGATATACAAACCATTGAGCAAAGCAAGCAGCTCAAGGGTTTGCATACCCTTGCGGCCTTTCCTATAGGGATATTCGTGTTTTTTTTCACTCAGTCATTGCTTTCCTGGCTTAATCGCTAAAAAGACACAAGGTGTAGGTGAATACTTACATTATGAGATAGGTTAGGAATGCGATTGATTGATTATAGACACAGCCTAAAAAATCTTGATCTATCCTGAATTGTATGGCTACTAGATATAGGAAGTACTACTCTAAAATATAGAGTCAAGACCAAGTAGATCAAAAACTCTCACATTGAAGAGTCTAAGACTGATCACAGTGTTGAATTTCAGAGCTTTTAACTTGATACCACCTGCTCAATACAAAAACAAGAGAGGAACCTTTGATCAGAGTAATAATGGGTTGTCCAAACAATCATAATTTCACAAAAGCAATTTAATATGTCACCTTGAATGCTTTATCGCATCATGACTTCAAAAATGTTGCAAGTATTCACTTGTTCATGTATAACTCTTGGTACAACTAAACTAGTTTATTCATCACATCCCTATTGATCTTTTCAAAGTAACTTCCGAAGGTATGGATACTTCCAAAAAAAAGGAGAGGTATTTGCTTAGGGATTTATATCTCTTAAAATTACTTTAATAAAGATCAACAGAGTAGGAACCTTCAGTCAAAGCAATGGGTTAACAATTTCCTATAACAGGAAAGGAACCTTTAATTAGAGTAATAATGGGTTTTCCCAGAAAAAAAAAATAACTTGCAAAAACAATTTAATATCGCCTTAGGTGCTTTATCGCATCTTGGTAAACCTGAACTATTTTGTTCATCACATTTGTATTGATCTTATGGAAGTAACTCTACACACACATACTCTCTTCCAAAAAAAGAAGAGATTTTCACCTAGGGATCCATATCTCCATAAGTTACTATCAAGAGAACAATGGGGTAGGAACCTTGAATCAAAGCAATAGGTTTGACAACTTCCTATAACAGGAAAGGAACCTTTGATTAAAGCAATACTAGGTTTTTCCAAAAAAACATAACTTCACAAAAGTAATTTAACTTCGCATAAGCAGACTAATCGGTAGGTTAAACATTGTAAGTAACGTAAGAGGAACCTTTAAAGTGAATGCAGGAAGGATAATGAAAAATGAAAGAAGGAAATCATAACTACTATACCTAGCTAGGGCTCATGAAAGAAAATACGAGTTAGCAGTAGCGAAAGTAGCTCGTGAGGCTGTTGCTGAGACAAAGATCAAATGTATTTACTAGCGTGGCTTTCGCTAAGAAGTCAAATGAAGCTTTTTATGGTGGGTTTTGACTGAAAATGACTCTTAACAGTTGTAAAAACAACAAGAGTTGTAGGTGAAATAGCTCCCTTTAGTCGCCTCGGGGTTATCAAGAATAAAACCGAATTAATGCAATATACTGTACAACTCGTGTTGTTTCACTTTAAGGAGCCAATTATGAAACTAATTCCTAATAAACTAAGTAATTACAATGCAAAATTGTCAAGGGTGAAACATGATTGATGGATTTCCAAAACTATGAATTGAATGCAAGTAAATGATATTTTTGGGATTTTTAATAAGAAGGAATGAAAATGGATTAAAAATGCAAGTGATGAAGATGCTCTTAGAAATGGTTTTTAATGGCTATCCTTACTCAATTAAAATATTTGGGGAGTTAAATACACAAAACTTCTAATATTTCGAACCTCTTTAACCAATGAGTCAAATATCACAAAAAAGGACCCCTACTCTTGAAATGCTATTAAGCCCTCTTAGTGTAATGAGTTTCTCTAAGTTTCCTGATAGACCAAATGTCAATTACCATTGAGCCTTATGTTTAAACACATGAACCCATTAATTTAAGCATTATTAAGACCTCTTAGAGAGTGATTATGAAGTAAGCAATGTATTTAGGTTCAACTACAATTCCAATTCAATTAAACTATCCAACAATACCATGTTAAATAGATAGAAATCAATAGAATCATAGAGAAATATATATATAACCATACACACACACACACACACACACACACATATTAATGAATACAAAATCCTCATTACAAACCCCAAAATCACAAGAACTCAATTCATAAAATAAAACATAGCTAAAATCATAATCTCAATATATAAATGAATTCATAAACTAAAGAAATCATAAATACAACAATGAGTTATGGTTAATTTAAATTCCCCTTTGAAGCACATATGAGCTCAAACCATTTTCAATTCATCTCCAAGAGCACACAATTGCCTAACTACTTATGATAATAGCTTCAAGAAACATAATCACACTCTGATTCAAATACCCAGCCATATAAAATCACATATTAAAATGATAAATCAACTTTGAATCAAGGATGAATTAGGGCTAGAGAGTATAAAATCAGAATGTGCCACTAAGAATTGATGGCTGAATATGAACCTAGAACATAGAAAGTCACAGCCTGGAACAATGGTGGTCATGAGAAGATGAGGCTTGCAGGAAGTTAAAGTAGAGCCATAGTTAAGATGGTTTAAAACAGAGAAGAGACTGACACCTTGGTTTCTGGAGATGATACTACAGTAAGGGAGAGCTGACGGTCAAAGTTCTGGAAGGAGAAGGTTGGTTAAGGATGGAGGGAAACATCCAGTGATTGTGTTGAGATGATGGTGGTGGTGGTGGTGTGGTAGTGGACTTCAGAGCTTCCAAAGATCCTCGCGCCTCCTCCATTGAGCTTGTGGTTGAAGAATGGAAGTAGTGGTGTTCGGCGGTGGAGAGGCGATAGTAATTTCGGTGGTGGAGGAGGTGAGCTCTCCGATCGTCTCTCTCTCTTTCTCCTCTCTCCGATCACCACTTACTCCTCCTAACTCTCCGTTCACTCCTCTTGACTCTCAGCTCACTCCCTTTTGCTCTCCAAACTCGCGGTAGCTCTGTCCGAAGGAAGACCAGGTCGGGTTCCCAAAATGCTATCGGATCCCTTGGTCAAAACGTGCGTTTTGACTAGGGGACTAAAATGGAAGAATTGAAAGTTTATCGGGGACTCAACTAAACACTTGAAAACATTTATGGGCCCACCCATAATTATAAAACATTCTAGGCTCTTTATGAAATTTACTCTGATTCCTTCCTTTATCAATTTGTATTTTCTAAAAATTCTAGATTCTTTTATGTAATTTTCACCAAATCGATCAGCAAATAAAATAAACCAAAAAAATGTAATACCTTATATTTAAAAAATTAATCAATTAAGGCAATTCATAAAATATGACAAAAGAGACATTTTAAGCTCAATTATTATGACAAAACCCCAAATAAAATATGAAAATATATAATAAAAATAAGGATTTATCAATTTCCCTACACTTAGTCTTTTACACTCCTGGGCAAAATAAAACCAATATTTTCAAAAATATGTCCTATGTTGTAATCATCAAGTAATTCAAGAATGCAGTTACATAAAGATTGAATAACCAAAATGCCAAATCAATTAAAGCTTATGGAATTTTTAATGCAAAGAAACCAACTTGAACATGTAACAAAACCAAGAAAGATAGATATGATAGATCTCTCAAGGGAGTAAGTGTTTCTCTCATCTCTCAAATCATAGGAAATTTCACTTAATTCACTTATTCTAGCATCTACCATAGGCTTTTAAAGGTTCTACTATCTCTACCACTAGTTTTGCCATTAATCCATAGTCAAGGGGACTTCTTAGGATTGTAATGTTGAAAAGGCTAAATGGAATGAAAAATGTAACAAAACACTATGTTTGTACCAAATAAATTGCTAGATCACTTAGCACTATACAACTAAACTTAATTCACATATTTTACCATAGTGCCTTATTTGTTTATTTCTTTCTTTGAATTTTCCCTTCTTTTTTTACTATTCAAATTTTTCTCTTTTTTCCTTTTTTTTAATATTTTTTTTTCTTTCTTTTACTATTCACATGGAACTTTTCTTTTATATATACAATAGTTCTCTCTCTCTCTCTCTCTCTCTCTCTTTAAATCATAGTACTAGGAAGAACTTGATAAAGGATGCAAACATAGCATTTGTATATGAAATAGAAATGAAAGTGAAGGGCGCAAGGGAGTAAACAAAGGTAAATGATGAATGGTTTGTATTTGGGTCAACAGGTTTAGAAATGAATGTCCCTATCATACTACAAATCCAAGGCATTAATGTAGCTTTGAAAAAGAACCTAGACAAGTTCTAGAGATTAACTAGAGAATAGGTGAATACACATACATGATGAGAAAATAGAATCAATGCTCAAAAATCTTTCAACAAGGCTTTTCTCTACCATATCAACTTCCTAAAATCAAGCTAGGCATCCAAATTAATAAAATTTTACACCAAGGACACTTCAATCACTCAATTGATCAAGCAAAAGGACTACTCAAACTTAATGCAATCATACTTGGAAATGCTTGATTTTCATAATCATCATGCATTTAAATTTTCATAAAAATATGCCAAGGATTTGCATTAGGAAAGTGAAAATAGGGATCCGTTAAGCACTTCACAAAACCAATTCACAAGTTCAAATTTTTTTCAATTTTTCTCACGAACCAAAACATAAATGAAGGATATAGGCAAGAGAAATCCCTCCCAATTCACAAGTTCAATTTTTCAATTTTTTATTTAAATTTTTCAAGTTTCACGAACCAAAACATTGTGACTAGAGAAATCCCTCCCCTACACTTAAATTTTGCATTGTCCTCAATGCATGATATAACAAGTAAGCATAAATGAAGGATATAGGCAAGAGACACATGCAATGGGGATTTATTGTCCTAAATCTACTATCAAAATCCTAAAAGCTACCTTTTCTACTAGAATAACCCCTTCCCCTATACTTATATCCTACAAACACACATGCCTAACAACATATCATAAGTAATCACTAGTATAATAGGTAAGATAAGGAAAGGAAAGAAGTAACTTGAGTTTCATAGAGGCTTCTAACTCCCCTTTCAAAAGACGAAGGTGCTCTTTCTTTACTTGGAAATAGTTGCCTTCATCATCCTTCAATATGACCTTACCCTAGTGACAGAGAGAGAGAGAATCTCGAATGGCCCAACAAAATGTATTTGTCGTTTATCACCTGGCGTTGTATATGTTAAAGATAGGACAAGGACCTTATCACCAACTTGAAATTAGTTCTCTTTACCATATATTAAGAAAGGATCTTCATAGCTTTCATCAAAGATTTGGAGGTATGCCAAAGAAACTTGTAGTGTAGTAGTGATTTGTGTTAAAACTAACTGACACCTAAGAGGGGATGAATTAGGTGTGTGATAAGAAATTAAAAAAGTTCAAACCCTTTTCGCATCTTATTAACTCAGTATGTATCATAAGCAACTATTTAAATCATATATGCTGGAAATATAAAAGGTTAAGGAAGAGAAGATGCAAACAATGATTTATCTTGGTTCGGTCCAATCAACGATGACCTACATTCAGTTCTCAGGCTCCTCCTGAGATTTTAATCCACTATGTCCCTCAAGTTTAACTGGTACTTGAGAACCATTACAATTCCACAAGTTTAGCTGGGCACTTGTAAAGCCTGTTATAAATCCCTTACAGAGTTACTCCCCTTTACACACTGTAAGGTTACAACCGAGTTACTCTCCCTTATAGAAAGTCTTACAAGTAGTATAATTTTGAAGATCTTTCTTTTCTGCATACTTGTGCAAGTCTTATGAGTAGCAACTTTCTCTCCTGCTTACACCCATATAAGTCTTATGGGCAGCAACAATCTCTACTGCTTGCACCTTGCAAGTCTTATGGGTAGAAAGTCTCACAAAAAATTCTCTCTGCTTCTCTTGTAAGAAAATCAATCCTCTCAAGGTTCCTTTACTTTGAGATCAATACAGAAGTATAATTCAAAGGATTTACAGACTCTCTCACAGAGTGGATAAGATACTCACTAAAATACAATACAAATGATTATACTTTTAAAGATGCATGATATGGAAAATAAGAACAGAGAGTGTTTAAGACGGATGACTCAGGATATCAGTATGTTGGTGTAGTTGTGCTCTCATGTTATGTTTCCTTCATTGAATGCTTTCATATATATAGTTGATTTGTGATAGATATTGTAAGCATTCTAATATATCCGTTAGAACTACATTGCTTCTTCTAACCAATTTCTACTTTTGAAAAACAAGCCGTTAGACGTTACGCTCCGTAAAGTGTCTCTTCCTCCTTTAGCATGATCTCTTTATTGTTTTCTTGTAAATATGCCTAGAATACTAATACAATGAAGTATTAATCATATAGAGAATAAATAAATAAACAACAGATGATTATTATACAATCTGCACTTCATCACTCGAGTAATCATAGGCCATCACTTGAGTGATCCCTTCTTAAAATTGGCCCAGAGTTCAAAAGACTTTTCTGATCAAATCACTGGAGTGATTCAAGGCCATCACTCGAGTGTGTTAGAACTGGCTGATACCCAAGAGGGGGGGTGAATTGGGTGTGTGATAAGAAAGTATGATCTTTTAAAATCTTTTCTCAACTTATCAAATCAATACATGCGGAAGTATAGAAACATAAGATGATATGTAAATCATATATGCTGGAAATGTAAAAGCTTAGGGAAGAGAATATGCAAACTGTGATTTATCCTGGTTCGGTCCAATCCACGATGACCTACGTCCAGTCCCCAGGCTTCTCCTGAGATTTCCAATCCACTATCTTCTTGTTTAACTGGGCACAAGAAAAGCCTTTACAAATTCACAAGAGTTACTCCCCCTTACACACTGTAAGGTTTACTCCTTCTTACAGCAAGTCGAGCAAAGCAATCCCAAAGACCTTTCTCTCCTGCTTACTCGTGCAAGTCTTATGAGCAGCAACGTTTTCTCCTACTTACACCACTGTAAGTCTTACGAGCATCAATGTTCTCTACTGCTTGCACCTTGTAAGTCTTACGAGCAGAAAGTCTTACTGACAATTCGCTCTACAACTCCCCCGTAAGGTGATCAATCCTCTCAAGGTCCCTCTACCTTGAGAACACTTCTGAAATACAGATGAAGTGTTTACAAGCTCTCTCACAGAGTGTATAAATGCTCACTGAAGTACAATACAAATATTCACTCTCAAATGTACATGATAATGAAAACAGATATTAACGGAGAGTATGAGAGATGAAGATTCATGACAGCAGCATGTTGGCAGTTGGGTTCTCGTTACTTCATCATTTCTGTTCGCTGTAGTACTTCTCTGTAAATCTCACTCTCTTCTTCTTGAATGCTTCAGTTTATATAAGATAGGTTGAGAGCCGTTGGAGCATTCAAATATTTTTCTGTTGAAAGCCCATCGTGTGTCTGACAGATACTTTAGTGTTTTTCGTTGGAATCTGACTGTGCTCTCTTTAACCGTTGCCCATGATCGTGCTCTGACAAATGCTTTAGTTGTTTGCAAGTTTCGTTGACTCTTTTGTTAAATATTGATATTGCCCATGATTCGTCATCCTTAAATATTGGTCGGTTGCTTCCCATGTGAATTGTAGTAGAATGCCTGTAATGCGCTGACCGAAAATAGCCGTTAGAGAATATTTTAAATATCACTCGAGTGGATAACTACTTCACCAGAAGTGATCTACATCAGCTGAGTACACCATGAAATCTTTCGAGTAAATTCTTCAACTTGATGTACGTCACTTGGAATGTTCAGACATCTTCTGGAAGTGATTTTGATAAAATAATATTCCATTGGCAGTGATCTTGACAAAGCAATATTCCACTGGCAATGATCAACATCCCTAGAGTGTACCATGAAATTATTTGAGTACGGTGTAACTTCACTGGAGGTGATTTTGATAAAACAATTAACACTTGACTGCATAAGCATTTAACCGGCAGTAATCTTGATTTCTGGATGTGACTGTTATTGGAAGTGATTCCGATTCAGTGAAGAGTCCACTGAGTGATCATAGATGCTGACACTGATAAAACTTCATATCAGTTGTTCTTGGCATGTCTCTGGAAGTGATCAACATAATCACTTGCTTGGATATTATCTGATAGAAAGTGAACTGAGGTATACTGATATTCACTTGGAGGTGCATTTAGGTTCACTGGGAGTGATCTCATCTTCACGGGAAGTGATTCTGATTCATACTGATATACTGGCAGTGATTTGATGTCAACCGGAAGTGATACTGAGAAAATAGCTAATCACTCGAGTGAATTCAGCTACACTGGGAGTGATTTTCAGAACAGTGAAAGTTTCTTCTGGTGATTTTAGTGCCACTGGAAGTGATACTGAAAATTTCACATATCACTCGAGTGATTTAAAGATCACTGGAAGTGAATTTTGAAACAATGATTTGGCTCGCACTAGAAGTGATTCTGAAAACTCTCATATCACTCGAGTGATTTCGGTATCACTGGAAGTGAAATTGCAAAACTGAGATATCACTGGAAGTGATTTGGCGGAAATCACAAATCACTCGAGTGATTCAGGATCACTGGAAGTGAAATATGAAACAGTGAAAAATTCCTGCAGTGATTCTGGCGCCACTGGAAGTGATTTTCCATAT
Source organism: Albizia julibrissin (assembly GCA_037074505.1). Lineage (NCBI taxonomy): Eukaryota > Viridiplantae > Streptophyta > Magnoliopsida > Fabales > Fabaceae > Albizia > Albizia julibrissin. Next base: position 41,063,320 of record CM073480.1, on the reverse strand, counting down.
CACTCGAGTGAATTCTGAAATCACTCGAGTAATCTGTTCTTCAGATCACTTTTACTTCGTTGTTGCGTTTCCAGTTCTTCAACAAATAGAGGTCAACTTCCAGATGACATAACTCTTCGAATATGGCTCCAAAATTGTTGTATTATATATCAATGAAAAAGCTCTTGAAGTCTAGTTTCATATGGAACCGGTTTTAGCTCAATAGGATCAGTGGTTTGAGAGTTATAGCCAAAATACCAAACCTGTTCCAGAAAGTGACGCTGATGTGAAGGCCAAATTATAACACTTATATATTCTTCATCTGAGCTCCTTTAATGTTACTTCTGGTGTCAAAATGATGCATTGGGAGTCTATTTTCATATGCAACTGGTTTGGTCTCAATCGAAGCTCTATTGTGAGAGATATGATCAAATAACTAGACCTTGCTCAGGTGGACGAACAACAGAGTGTGAAACACTGAACATCACTCGAGTGAATTAGAGAATCACTCGAGTGATTCTGAAAATCACTCGAGTGCTACAGTAACCATATTGCTACAGTGATGATGCTACAGTATCAAACAGTACTGCTACATTAACTTCTTAATTCCCTTATGAGCATAGAAACATCCAGTATTTCTTATAGAAGCTTGAATCTTGATATTCCCATTAATTCTTCAAGCTCTTCATTCTCCAATCTCTTTGACTAATCTATAAGATATAACATTAAATATAATAGTTAGTCAATATAAGAGATAAGTATATTATTCAAACTTTTGTTCTCATAATATTTGATATATATATATTTGGCATCATCAAAACTAATCATATCTAACAGAGTGATAGCTTCTAAATTTTTCCAAAGAGTTTTAACTTGATAATTGACTCATTGCACAATGCATCATTCGAGTATTTACTCAAGTAAACCATGATCATCACTCGAGTGATCCATTTCAGAACATGGCAAAGTCTTTTCAAACATTTAACAGAGATACTTACCTCATTACTCGAGTGTTCACTTGAGTGATAAAGTGTTATCACTCGAGTGCTCCCTTCTCAAATCTGGTAGAGAGTTTAAACACTATTTTTGCCACCATCACTCAAGTACTCACTCGAGTGATTCAATCCATCACTCGAGTGATCTCTTATAGAATCAGTCCAAGTGTTCCTTTGATTCACCAAAGTTCTGCATACTTAAACAAACTTATCAAATCATTAAAAAACCTTTTTTCATCATAAATTTATCCTTAAAGTCTTTTGTTATCGTCAAAATATAGGATCTAAGATTTACCACTTTTTGATGATGACAAAATTAGTTGGTTTTTGAAATGCTCATCTTAAAGTGATTTTGTCATTCAATTCGAATACCATGATTCAATAGAAAGTTTTAACATTGCATAAAACCAATATTTCTTTGATAAATTTAACCACATAGAAAAGCAATAATCAAGACTTTGCACAATAATAAGGAATTTCCAGAAATTGCATAACTCTAAACATTATTGCATATCTTAAATATGGATAACATATGTTTAAAATGGCATAAAGTCCCTGTACACTGATATGTACCCTAATGATAATTATATACATTTATATTCTACCAAATCATAAAATCACTAATATATTTCTAATCTTGTCCCCTTTTTTGACGTCATCAGAAACGGCAAATCAGTTGAGAGTGGTAGAGCTGGAACGGGATGGTTTAACAACAGAAATACGTGGATATCAAGAGGTAAGGCTCCAGTGTGATACCTCATTTTTTATAGCCTCAGATGAGTGCAAAAGAGTAGCAAAATCATTTGTGAAACCAAGATTAGGTCCTGGATTAAGTAACTTCTGAAAACATTTGTAAATTCCAAACCTATCTCAGGATTTGAACCTGGGACTGGAAAGAAGATTTTGACAATAATAAAATTTTCTCAAACCATTTTCACAAACATTCACTATCTCATTAAGTCTCATCGAGCTCTTAGTTTTCATTTTATCAGAGTTTGCGAGCGATTCTCTGCTTAGTTCTCATGTTCCATACCTTAATTACGTTTCATTAGTGATCCGAAGCATAATATAAATAAACCGTTTATCTACTAGTTTACTTGTTGTAACATGTCAGAGTTACAAGACATTTACAGTATATACATATTCAAAATATATATACACATGTTTAAGATATCCAAAATACACCTAATAGACAACTAGCAAAACCATAATCTTCAGTGTTTAATCCTCTAGCCATTCGCATTTACCTTCTTCTTGCCCCTTGAGATTTCTCCCTGTACTGAAGGTGGTTTATGGAAAAAAGAGTGAGATTTAAGAGAATCTCAGTAGTAATATAATGCCAGTCATATAGATATAACATCACAAGCTTGTTACTCAGTCATCATACAACAGAATCATCACAACAACATTCAGTGCAATTCATGCAGTTCATATATATATATATATATATATCACCATAGCGCTAGGAATACAATAGGCGCCGAGGGATACCCGTGTAAAATAGGCCCCGGGTACCCGCTCGTGCATCACTGAACATTATATTAACCTGAGTATCTACCCGCGTAGATAGGCCCTGGGTGACCACCCCGCATAATCAAAATGTGCTAGACAATCTGTGATGATTTCAAATAATACACAATGCATATTATAAACATATGAAAGACAAGTTACTACCTGGTTGTTTTCCTTTACTAATTTCCTCCTGTTTGTCGGAGCTCGGCAATGTCTTAAGCTTCGAACGGCTGCTAGGTCCTATAATTGAAATTTACGGACAATGAGTCATTACTCAATCCAATCTTTTGATATAATCTAAACTAAACTATTCTTGGTTTAGTTTGTTGGTTGTCATTTGAGTCATTTAGGTAGCCCTTGGAAGTCCCAACAAAGGCCTTTGGGGTTGGGAAACACTATCCTAATCAACACCTCTTGAAAAATATGAAATATTGAAAATCTTGGGTCTTGGCCGTGGCCAAAAACAGGTCAGTAACATTTTGGCCGCGCCAAGCAAATCTTTTGGTCATGGCCAAGAATTCTTTGTTTCTTGACGAAACTTCCAAAAATCATAACTAAATATAGAAAAATTCAAATGAGGTGATTCTAAGTTATAAAGAACTCTATTTAAGTATAAATTTAGAGAAAAATATATCCATAGGCTTAAAGAACTTAAATAAATACAATATTCCATTCCATTAGGCCTTGCTCCAGAAATCTCCAGTTTTTAATACCCAAATATTTAGAAGCTCATATCTCCCAAAGCACTTATCCAAAATTTACAAACTATCCATCAAATTAAAGATCTGTGTCTTTACTTTAATTCTGGAAAATTTCAGAATTTTTGAACAAGGTTTGACCCATGAAACACCATGCACAACAACAATGCTACAGACAGGGCAGATTAACACTATGAACAATCTAAATTCATACATTCCAAAATTCATATACAAGCATCCAAAAATCATGAACAGTTGTATACCTACACAATTTTTTCTTCTAAAGCCAATGGAATAATCAAAATTATCAAATTCCTTCATCTTCATCAAGTCACAATATAGGCAGAAAATTGAGATTCGTAGAAACTTTTGTCGGTTTCTTACTTTCTCTTGCTTAATCACATTCTTTCTACTTCTAATCAAATGATTATCTATTTACACACTTATTAGACATGATTAGAAGTGATTTGAATAGTAGCACCCCCTTAGGGTTCCATCATCTAATCTTCACAAAACCACCAAATCCAAGCCAAGAACAACAAGAACAACAACAACAAAGGTAAAAGGAGCAAGTTCTTGGAGTTTATCTTGGATTTCTTATTGCTTCTCTCTCTAGGATGTTTTTTCTCTCTCTCTCCAAAGCTCTTAAATCAGCTAGAAATCTATGGTTCCAAAGGTGTAAAAGTGATTAGAAGAGGTTATGGAGGGATTAGGAAGCTTAAGACACAAGGTACAAGTTCCTTACCTTGATCTTTGGATGAACCCTAGCTTCCTTGTGCTTCTTCTTCTTTCACGTTCAGCTCTCTTCCCTTTCTAATTTCTGATTCAACTTCCATGGGAATGAAGAATGAGAAGATGAAGAATGAGACTCAATGTATTTTGGTCAAATTTTGCTTTACAAGTGGCTCATTCTCATTGGTCTACATCTCTTTTTTTTCTTTTTCTTTTTCTTTTCTTTTCTTTTTCCTCTTGCTTTAATATCAGCATTTACACATATATTTTCCTTGCTCATTCTACCAAAAATTTCATGAGAAATAAGAGGAATAATGTTGATCTTGAATTATCCCATAATACCATGCAATTTTGTTGACCCAAATCTTTGACTTTTTGACTATTTGACTTTTCTTAATAATAATTCACCAAAATAGGTTTATTAATTATCAAGTATCTATTTTCATCTTTTTAATTCCCATTTAACTGAAATTGTTGGGAATATTTGGGAAAAAATAATTATTTCCCACTTTATGGAAAAATTACCATTTTGCCCCTACGTTTTACGATTTACCGAAATCAATCATTTCTTGCTCATTTCTTTAGCTTATCCTAATTTTTAACACTTGAATAAAACCATTATTTGTTCCATTTCATGCTCAAATTTTGGTTACCATATTAGGCTTTTAAATGGACATTTGTTGCCTCTTTGTATCCTTACTTGGCCGAATTATGCGTCACCGGCGATTAGAATTTTTCTGTAAATTCATGCACACTACAATTTACCATTTTATTCCAAAAAATATAAAAAAATATATACATATGAGGAATATTGGTGAAAAATTGGGGTATTACAGTTTTCCCCCGTTCAATAAATTTCGTCCCTGAAATTTGTTACATCATTTGTGGCATAAATCCCGAGCAACGTCTTTGCATATCTTATGCTACTTCCCAAATTGCCTCCCTTGGAGATAGCCCCTTCCAGACCACTTTAACAAATGGTATACTACGATGTCTAAGCCGCCTTTCATGTCTATTAATGATTTGTTCTGGCTCAGCCTCACAGGTAAGATCGTCTCACAATAATATACTGGGGTCTTATTGGTACTTCTTTAATTGCGAAACATGGAAGATGTCATGCAATCTGCTTAGGTTTGGGGGTAGAGCAATCCGGTACGCTACATGCTCATTTATTGACAGAATCTCAAACGGCCCGATATAGCGAGGGCTCGCTTCTTTCTCTTTATCACCCTTCCAACACCGGTAACAGGTGAAATCTTTAGAAATACTTGATCATGGACTTGGAACTCTAACGGTCTTCATCTCTTGTTGGTATAACTCTTTTGTCTACTCTGGGCTATAAGCAGTCTCTGCTTGATGATTCTGATTTGCTCCGTAGTTTGATCTACTATATTTGGCCCATACATTCTTCTTTCTGATAATTCTGTCCAGCAGAGAGGAGATTGGCATTTCCTTTCGTACAATACTTCATACGGAGCCATTTGGATGCTTGCATGATAGCTATTATTGTAAGCGAATTCTACAAGTAGAAGGTAGTGATCCCAACTTCCTTTGAAGTCCATTACACATGCTCTTAACATATCTTCTAGCGTCTGTATAGTTCTCTCTGATTGTCCATCCGTCTGTGGATGATAGGCCATACTAAAGTTTAGCTTAGTACCCAAAGCATCATGCAGAGATCTCTAAAACTTTAAAGTCAAGTGAGGATCTCAGTCAAAAATTATATTCTTCGGCGTCCCATGGAGGCTCATTATATCCTTAATGTAAATCTCTGACAGTTTATCAAGAGAATAGCTAGCAGTGATCGGTATGAAATGTGCTGATTTTGTAAAACGATCAACAATTACCCAGATTGCATAATGATTCCAGATTCTGGGTAATCCTACCACAAGATCCATGGTCACGCTTTCCCATTTTCACTATGGAATCTCAAGACTCTGAAGCAATCCTGGCGGTTTCTAGTACTCAATCTTTACCTTCTAGCAAGTAAGACATCGTGTCACATATTCTGTCACATCCTTCTTCAATCTAGGCCACCAGTACATCGTTTTCAAATCATGACACATCTTTACCATCCCTGGATGAAGGGCATAACGACTCTTGTGCGCGTCGTAAAGGATTCTCTGCCTCAGATCATCTTTCGGTGGAACATAAGTTCTTTTTTATATCAAACTAATCCACTTGGTGACAGATCAAAATCTTGAGTCTCCCTCTGTTTAATCATAGCCTTGATAGACTTTTCTTTCTCATCTTGCATATGAGCTTCTGCAATCTCATGTTAGATTTCATGTTTTGATGATAACAAATCATGTTTTGGAGGTCCTTGGATTTGATCAAATCAAAAACATCAGTAAAGGAAGTAAGAAAAGTGATCTGAGCAAGATCACTCGAGTGATTTATGTAATCACTCGAGTCATTATCAAGATCACTCGAGTGATCATTAAAAATCACTCGAGTGATGTGAAAATTACCAGATCACTCGAGTGATCAATGAAATCACTCTAGTGATGCGGCAGATCACTTCTAGTGAATTAAAAATCACTACAAGAAAAATTCACTATTCCGGATTTCACTGCCAGTGATCTTGAATCACTCGAGTGATTCATGATTTTTTCCAAATCACTTCCAGTGAATCTAAAATCACCAGAAGAAAAAATCACTTTCTTGAAAATCACTTCCAGTGGTGACCAGATCACTCAAGTGATCTACAAATTTTCCAGATTCACTTCCAATGAAATGAAAATCACTACAAGAAGATTTCACTGTTTGGAAAATCACTTCCGGTGGCATCCAGATCACTCGAGTGATATCTATTTCAGCCAAATCACTTCCAGTGGATTGAGGATCACTATAAGAAAAAATCATTGTTTGCAAAATCACTTCCAGTGATGCCAAATTCACTCAAGTGATATATGAAATTTCAAGATCACTTCCAGTGGAATCTGTAATCACTTGCAGAAGAATTTAATGTTCTCCAAATCACATCCAGTGACATCAAATTTACTCCAATGATGTGTCATTTTATCAGTATCACTCTCAGACAGTCACTGTAATCCACTTGCAATCACTTTCACGGAAATCAACAAGTTTTTTAGTACGATATTGGTAGTGATTATTATTGCTAGTTATTCCATATTATTTTCAAAATCATGTGGCATATTATTTTGTTAAAATTACTGACAGTTGAAATTCACATCCAGTGAAAGCAAGCTCACTTCCGATGATTCTTTGCTTTTCAGAAATCACTCCCAGTGAACCATAATCATTCCAGTGATATTCAAAGTATTTTCTAACGGTCATTTTCCTGAGTGTATTACAGATGTACTCCACTACCACCCATATGACAAGTAACTGAACACACCACTCAAACTGAAACTAATCATGGGCAGTAGCGAAACTCATAAATAACCATCAACGTGTAAAGTGGAAAACAAATATTGTTCCATCTGTTAGAAGCACAATGAATCAACGAAAAAATTCATAATGGTCCTCAAAACTTCTGATATACATGTTCAGCCATTCGAAAATCAACACAGAGATAAACAACGCTTGAACACACTGCAAACAATACATTCATAAGTGCTTTGTATCTGATCAATTCTTTATCTGTACTTCAATCTTCATCTATATACTCTGTGAGAGAGATTTTTCAGTCATAAACGCTTTACTTTCGATACTGATAACTTAAGGTTGAGGAACCTTAAGTTGGGATTTGAGATTACCTTGTGTAAGGGGGAGCGAGTGTCCAAAGAAAGGAACTTGATGTTGTACTATGGTGCCAAGAACCCACTAAATCTTGGAACATATAGTGAAAGGCTCAGAAGGATTTCTGAGGACTGGACGTAGGTCAAGTGATTGGGACTGAACCAGTATAAACTCCTATGTCCACTTCGGTGATATCTCTTCTTACTCATAACTGTGCTTTAAAGTTTTATAATTTTTTAAGTTTCTGTAATCACCCAATTCACCCCCCTCTTGGGTGAAAAGCTTGCTCTAACATCTCAGTTCTCAGATCATTATCTACTTGGCTAATACCATAACCAGTACAGAGAATTTGATTTATCAAATTTAAATCTCTAAAATCTTCTATCAATTTTCGATCTTGTATCATCATAGCTGCCACCTGCACCACTTTACAAGTAAGAGCATCAGTGACTACATTAGCTTTTTCTGGATGATATTTGATCTCTCGGTTGTAGTCTTTTAGCAACTTCATTTACCTACGTTGTCTCATGTTGAGCTCTTTCTGATCATATAGATACTTAAGACTTTTGTGGTCGCAGTATAATTCAACAGCCACCCCATATAGGTATTGTCACCAGACTTTAATCGAAAATAAAATTTCTGCCAGCTCCAGATCTTATGTAAGATAATTCAACTCATAAGGCTTCAGTTGTCGAGAGGTATAGTCCACCACTCTGCCCTGCTGTATCAGGACACATCCCAGTCCCTGCTTACTAGCATCACTGTAGACTGCATAAGTTAACTCGGGATTAGGGATAATCAACACGGGTGCAGTTGTCAACCTCTCCTTCAGCTCCCTGAAGCTCTTCTCACTATGATCATCCCACTTAAACGGTTGAACTTTCTGCATGAGCTTAGTCAACGGTAAGGCAATCCGAGAGAAATTCAGAATGAATCTTCGGTAATAGCCAGTAAGACCTAGAAAACTGTGTATCTCCCCAACAGTTTCTGGCCTCTTCTAATCTAGCACTACTTCCACTTTACTAGGATCCACTACAACCCCTTCTTGTGAGATAACATGGCCCGGAAATTTAACTTCTGCTAGCCAGAATTCACACTTGCTTCACTTTGCATAGAGTTTCCTTTCTGATCCTCATGCTCTTCTCTACTCTTCGAGTATATTAGAATGTCGTCGATGAAGACTACCACAAACTGATCTAAATACTGGTGAAGGATATGGTTCATGTAGTCCATAAACATAGCTGGTGCGTTGGTTACCCCAAAGGGCATTACTAGAAATTCATAATGTCTATACTGAGTTTGAAAAGCAGTATTCGGTATGTCTTCTGTCTTCGGTATGATACCCTAACCTCAGATCAATCTTCGATAATATACTTGCTCCAGACAGTTGATTTAGAAGGTCGTCAATCCAGGGAAGTAGGTACTTGTTCTTGACGGTTACCTTGTTCAATTCTCTGTAATCAATACATAACTCAGGGTTCCATCTTTCTTCTTAACTAATAATACTGGAGCTCCCCATGGTGATACACTGGGTCGAATGAACCCTTTTTCAAGAAATTCTTCAATTTGTTTCTTCAATTCAGCTATTTCATTTGGAGCCATTCTGTATGGAGCTTTTGATATAGACCCCGCTCCAGGCATAATCTTGATCGCAAATTCTACCTCTCTTTCTGGAGGCATACCACTAAGGTAATCAAGAAATACCTTAGAAAATTCTCTTACAACTGGAATGTCTTTTAGGGCTATTTCCATATCTACTTGCATGGAAAAGAATACTACGTATCCCTAGCATCCTCTTCTCAGACATTTTTCAGCTTCTGCCAATGAGAGAAAATTTAGACTAACATCCCTGTTATCAGACTCCCACTGAGTATAATATATTATCCTCTTGTTTCCATAATCCACTAGCACGTTATTCACCATAAGCCAGCCAAAACCCAATATAACCTCAAGTTTTTGAAGTGGCAAATAAATCAAGTCCACTGTAGACTCATGTCCCTCAACGGTTATGACACAGTTCAGATAAACATCAGTATTTAAAGTTTTAACACCCATTGGCGTCGATACAATCAAATCAAATGGCAGTTTATGCATATGCAATCCTAGGCGCTTAGCATAGTCATAAGCAATAAAGGAATTATTAGCACCCGAATCATACAATGCTTGCAATACACTACCATTAAGGAAGATTTTACCTTGACCTAGCTCTGGGGACTTCTTTGTTTCTTTCTGAGTCAAGGAAAACACTCAAACCTAACTTTGCTGTCTAGGCTTAGCAGGTCGTGGTGCTACTTGTTAAGGACAATTCATCACCACATGACCTGGTTTCTTGCAAGAAAAATAGATCACTTGGTTCATAGGAAGATTGCACCATCGTCTTGGATGAGACTTGCTACACCAAGGGTATATTTGTGGCGTTGGGGGTTTCTGACAGCTACGGTTTCCAGACCAAAATGGCTTCTTGTTACCTCCCCTTTGCAGAAATCCTTATTTCTTCCACTTATGTGAGGTATCCCCTTGACTAGGTCTACCCCTCTGGCTGGTACTCTTATTGGCTTGTACTCTTCTCAAGTTCCCTTCTGTCAGTCAACATGCTTCTACAGCCTTATTGAATTTTTTAAACTATTGGGAAACTAACTTTTCTTCCATCTCAGGCTTCCATTCCTGAATAAGCATATCTGAGCTCTACTTCTCATCATCTTTAAGGTTCATATAGGAAGAGTAAGGGGACAATTGGATGAATCGAGACAGGTATGCATCAAAGGTCTCTTTGTCACCTTGTTGAATTTCCAGGAATTCTTTCTCTTTCTCAATCCTTACTGACCTTGGGAAATACTTCTTATAAAATCTTTCTCGAAACAATTCCCATGTTAGAGGGATATTCCGAGCACGTAGTAGTAGTGTTGTATTCTTTCACTAATCATCAGCATCACTCACTAGCTTATAGATTGCCTCTTGGCTTTCATCTTTATCGCGCACCCAAGTACCTCTAAGATCTTTTCTAGGTGATTTATCCAATTCTCTGCAGCTTGTGAGTTAAATCTCCCCTGGAATGCCTCAGGATGGTACTTGATAAATTTTGGCATCCAGTATTGGACAACGTTCTCATTTGGTTCTTAAACAATAGGAACTTTAGAGCTTATTCCATATGACTGCGATTGCTCGTCACTAGATGATTGTTCCTCATCTTGATTGCCCTCAGGATGATTCCCTTCAGGGGAATTTCTTTCTGGATTATTCCCTTCAGGGTTGTTCCCTTCAGGATGCGCCTCATTTTCATTTTGTCTTTCCCTTAATTCTCGGACTTCTTCTAGCAAGTCCTGGATCATAGTTTGCTTTCGAGCCAACATTGTAAAGACTTGTTGCATCAGATTAGGCTTCACATTATCCTCTAGTTCAGGATTTTGTGGCACATTTCTCATCGGTCTACCTCGTACCCTTGTTCCTTTTCACTATTAAGAAGGAACATCACAATAGTACCACATCAACACATATATGTACATATACACTTCTCAAGATTTTAAATACCAAAACACAACAAACATACCTTCATTATAGCAAACATTCATATTTGCATTCAAGTGGCTTGGTATCTATATCAAAAGAAGTATGTTCTACCACAGGACCTAGTTATATATACAATAAGTAGCTTAACATTTACATCAAAAGTAAGCCTATGTTATCTTATTGAGCATACCATTATCCTTCTATTCCTTATGCATATTAAACACCACATACAAAATCATATGCTCAATAAAAGGTAAAAACTCAAAAGGACCCAAAGCTACGATTTCATTCTTTTTCCTAACCCAAGAAGTAAAACTAGGAAGATAGGCTAATGTGGTTCAGATTTAAACATCATCGTCCATAATTAGCTATAGCTCCTCTCTTTACTCATACAATTTTTGTACTGACTCTAAGAATGATATATACTGCATTCTGGGAGTGAAGAATTTTGTAAAAGTTGTCACATATAGATCCTTCAGTTGCTCCCATAATTCATCATTTGGATGTGGATCAAAAGTCAATTGCTTTACTGGAGCATTCGACTCCATAGTTGAGTCTGGATATTGTATACTGTCATCCGGCTCTATATCAGTAGTGTCCACCAATGTAGCTTCATCTCTATTAATAGGACTAAAGTACGTTGGCCACTTAACGCTCTTTCTACGAGTGCGCGCCATTCTTGGTCAATGTCCATCTCTGTTAAGAATCACATAAGTTCTACCTTCTGGGATTTGCTCATCGGTAGAGGTTGATTAACAGAAGGAAGTGAAGGTAGTCGGCTCCTTTGTCTTTCACTATTAGACACTTCTCCTTGCTTAACTGAAATAGGAGCTGGAACATTCTTTCGTGCCGTACACTTTACTCTCGATACTCCTGCCATTCTATACACTACTGTCCTGCTATCAGCCATGCTTCCTATCACAAAGTAGCTAATGAAAGATTAGAACCCATCAACATAAGCAGAAGACTCTAGTAAATAATTACCGTTACCAGAATCAACACTCAGATATAAAAAATGTGATACCTCATTTCCTATAGCCTCAGATGAGTGCAAAAGAGTAGTGATAAGTAAAATATTTGCATATTCATTTTCCCTTATATGATGATTTTGTGGACTATATTTGAGCTGAATATAATTAATTTGGGTGTAATTAATAAATAAATAATGATTTTCTTGCAGCCATGGATAGTACCGGATTAAAAAGAATTAAAGAAGGCATTTAAGGGAAAGTTACTATTCACGTGGTACTATTCACTGTGCACTGTTCATGCGGGCACTGTTCACTGTGCACTGTAGCAATTTCACTGTAGCGGACGGTGTGGTCGGTTCACTGTAGCAGTGCGGTTCCTGTAGCATCGGTGCACTGTAGCAAGTGGGTGGTCGGTTCACTGTAGTAAATCACTGTAGCAGTCCGAAAATGAATCCTATAAATAGAGCTTCTTGGCACCCTAAAATGAAGAGAAAAGAAGAGGAAGGAAGAGAGAGAGAGAGTTTCTATTTTAGAGAGAGAGTTGTTATTTTTAGAATTTATTTCTTGCAATTTTTTTACTTTTTGCATGCCTCCTACATGGATGGTTTTACCTCCTATATGGAAGGCCTAGGTAGTCCTCCTTTATGGATGGTATAGGTTGCCACCTACATGGATGGTTTTACCTCCTATATGGTAGGCTAGATTTTCCATTTTCATGCATCTTGTAGTAGTATTTTTATGTTTTTGTAATTAATTTTTATGCAATATTTATGATGTTTGGAATATATTTTAGTTTTGTTTTTAATTTTATCATGAGCTAAATTTTCCTTTTCCTAGGGTGATGACGTAGCTTACTAATGACGGATTGAATCTTAACTTATTAAATCTAGTTTTAATTTTTCCTTCATGATTGAGTTTTAATTATTGCTCTTAATGCTTACAATTGATTGGCCACCTTTTGGATGATTTTAATATGCATGTTGAGACCGGAAGGAGATATATGTGTGTGGATCCTATAATTAAAACCATAATTTGCATATGAAATAGGAATATATTCATATGGGTTGTGTAGTCTTAATTGAGTTCCATAAATCTTAATGCATGATTGATTGCTTAAATTCATATAGGAATATATTGGGTTAGCAATTAATTATAGAATTACTTGACCTTGGAAGAGGCTAGTAATTAAAATAGGGAAACTCGACTATCAATCATGTGGAATAAATAGGACTAGAGTAGATAAGTGATTCAATCTGGAATTTATTAAGTGAAATCTAATCCCTAGGGCTTTTACTCATATTTGTCTTTATATCACTTGTATTCATATTTCATCATTTCTATCTTTCAATCTCAATCACAACTAATCAACCGACTAAATAGAATTAAAATTACCAATTTTGGTACTTAGTGATCAATCCTCGTGAGAACGATACTCTACTCACTTCTATATTACTTGATTACGACAGTGTACACTTGCACTTCTAAATACACCATCCTACACTCGTAACAAGTTTTTTGCGCCGTTTCCGGGGATTGTCATTAATATCAATACCAAGTAATTTTAATACTAATTTGGTCTTCATATTACATTTTATGTGTGTGTCTTTTGTTTCTTTTCAGGTTTTTGTTTAGTATATGACCAGATCGAAGAAGACTGAATTACAACCTTGTGATTCTGAGATCGAGAGAACTTGTCGAAGAAATCAGAGAGTTCGAAAGCAGTCTACTTCTATCAAATCAATGGCAAATCCGAAAGGAGAAGCAGTAGATACCAAAACACTCCGTGATTATGCAACACCAACAGTCATGGAGACAACTTCTGGAATCAGAAAACCACCAGTAGCAGCCAGTAATTTTGAAATCAAGCCTGCAATTATCCAGATGGTGCAAGCCAATCAGTTTGGTGGTTTATCAACAGAAGATCCCGACACACATATAGCCAGCTTCCTAGAAATATGCGACACATTCAAGCATAATGGTGTTACTGATGATGCCATTAGACTTAGACTTTTCCCTTTCTCACTCAGGGATAAGGCTAAGAGCTGGTTACATTCTCTACCAGTGGGAAGCATAACTACATGGAATGTCTTGGCACAAAAATTTTTAGCGAAATACTTTCCGTCAGGAAAAACTGCAAAAATTGAGGAATGAAATTACCTCATTTTCCCAGCATGAACTAGAAAGCCTTTATGAAGCCTGGGAAAGATACAAGGAGTTGCTAAGGAGATGTCCTCATCATGGGTTACTAGATTGGTGGACACTGCAAACATTCTACAATGGGATGACGCATACCACTAGAATTCTTGTAATCCAGGTTGGCATTATCATCCAAACTTTGGCTGGAGGAATAATCAAAATGTGTTCAAACCGTAAGGGAACTACCAGCAACAAGCTCTTCAACCGCCAAATCCACCACAGCAAAAAGTGAACGTGGAAGATGCACTGGCTCAACTAACCATGAATACATCTCAATTCATGGCTAGGATTGATGCAACACTTAAAAGCCAGGAAGCCTCGATAAAGAACTTGGAGATCCAAATGGGCCAAATTGCAAATATGCTGAATTCCAGACAACCAGGTACTCTTCCAAGTGACACTGAGAAAAACCCAAGAGAGCATGTGAAGGCTATTGCATTAAGGAGTGGGAAAGAATTGAAAGATCCTGTAATTCTACATAAGACTGACGGAGAAAAGAAAGAAAGTGAACCAGAAAAGAAGGAGGAAGCACAGAAACCTAAAGAAGATGATGTGGTACCAGGAAGAATCAGCTTTCCAGATAACCCTCCTCCATATGTACCACCAGTTCCATACCCTCAGAGACTTGTGACGGCAAAGCTAGACAAGCAGTTTAAAAGTTTCTGGAGGTTTTCAAAAAGTTACATATCAACATCCTTTTTGCAGACGCTCTTGCCCAAATGCCCAGTTATGCAAAATTCATGAAGGACATTCTCTCAAATAAGCGTAAGCTGGAGGAATTTGAGACAGTTGCACTTACTGAGGAGTGCAGTGCCATTCTGTAAAAGAAACTACCACCAAAGTTGAAAGATCCAGGAAGCTTTTGCATACCTTGCACCATAGGTCAATGTAACTTTGAAAGAGCACTTTGTGACCTGGGAGCAAGTGTAAATCTCATGCCCTTATCTGTCTATAGAAAACTTGGTCTTGGAGAGGTGAAGCCTACCACAGTTTCACTACTTCTTGCTGATCGATCAATTAAACATCCAAGGGGTGTCTTAGAAGATGTTCTGGTGAAAGTGGACAAACTCATATTTCCAGCTGATTTCATCATACTCGACATGGAAGAAGCCAAGAAATTCCTATCATTCTTGGGAGGCCATTCCTAGCAACTGGGATAACTTTAATAGATGTGCAACAAGGAAAATTAACTTTACAAGCTCAAGATGACCAAGTATCTTTTAACATTTTTAAAGCTTGGTCATGTCCAAATGAAGGTGACACCTGTTACAGAGTAGATACATTAACCAGATGCATAAAAGACGTGGTGAACAAAAGCTGCATGAATAAACCACTTGCAATGGGAATAGTAGATGTTTCAAAATCAACTAATTCTAAAGTGCACAAAGAATATTGGGCAGTAAAAGCCTTAAATTCTGACTTAAAGGCAGCTGGTAAGAAGAGACTTCTCCAACTCAATGAGCTTGAAAAATCTAGACAACAAGCTCATAAGAATGCAAAGTTATACAAGGAGAAGACAAAAATGTAGCAGGATAAAAGAATTTTGAGGAGAGAGTTCACGCCGGGACAAAAAGTTCTGATATGCAACTCAAGGTTAAAGCTATTTCTAGGAAAGTTGAGATCAAGGTAGTCAGGACCTTTTACTGTGGTTCAAACATGGCTATATGGAGCTGTGGAGATTCAAGATGGTGATCGAAAATTCAAAGTAAATGAGCAAAGGCTGAAAGAATATAATGATGGTGCACTCAACACTTTGAAAACTGTCATCACTTTGGAGGAAACAACAGGTAAGTCCTAATTATTTTTAAAATAAAAAATAAAAAATAAAATAAAAAAATAAAAAAATAAAAAAATAAAATAAAAAATAAAAAATAAAATAAAAAAATTTTATTGGTTCGGTCTTTGTCTAGCTAAAGACGTTAAAGAAGGGTGGCTATTTGGGAGGCAACCCAAAACTTCTTTTCCTTAATCTTTCATTTTTCTTTTTTTTTTACTTACTGAAGCACACAAAACTGCATCTTTAAATTTTAGTCTCATCATGGAGGAAATTATTGTAAAGCTTAAGAACAAGTTCCCTACTCTTTCCAAAGATGTGCTTAGGAAGATCTATAGCTGTCGACTTGAAAGAATGAAGACATTCAAGCGTTTGGGCCTTCCTGAGGATGTCCGTTGGATCATTGAAGCTAAGGTACGTTTAATAGGTGAGATTCATGATTCATTTATTAAACCTATGCCAGGTATGAGAAGAAGCTCTTACTCTAAAAGAGAAGAGCTAAAAGAATGAAGGTTTGTCCTAAATGTGTAAGGTGGAATTGTGATCAGCGCTGTAGAGCAAATGTATGGTTTCTATAAATTGAGAAGATAAAATTCAATTTATAAAGGATGGACTGAGTAAGGAGTCATTGGATGATATCATTCAGACTCTTGAGACACATCCTAGTGGCGATGTTCATCGTGTACTTTTTGATTTATTAGACATATTCAACAAAGAAAAAGAGCGCTATCGTCTTGGGAATCTGACGTTAAAAGACCCTATTTTCCAGTTTATAAGAAAACTGGATGGGAAGCAAATCCTCGATTCATAGAAAGCGTTTAAGCCGTTACTGGACGTAAAACCAGAGGAAGATGTGAGCCACAATCACAACTACTGTACATAATCTTGCTTTTGTCAATCTGTCTTATCTTTTTCAGTAACTTTTGACTTTCTTTACTCACTTTACTTAATTTCTTCGCACAGTGGCCCACTGGTCATTCGTGTTAGAAATGTTTTTCAAATTTTTTTGAAAAATGTGTGATTTGCATGATTTTGTTGTCGCTGTTTTTGTAATATAAATATGTAATCTTCCATTTGTAAAAAACACAAAATGTCTGAGAGAGAAAAAGAGAGGAGTGGTATCACTCTAAAATGCAGTTTTAAATCTATATGCATTTTTGGTGAAACTGACTTGGGAAAGGATAGAGAGTTTATACCTGCAGCCAACGAACTGGGACGTGCATTAGCTGCAAGAAAGATAAATTTTGTCTACGGGGGAGGTATTCAAGGCCTGAGGGGAAGTGTGGCTATTGCTGCAACTATGAATGGTAGTAAAGGTTTGAACGTAAGGGTGAAGGAGTTAGAAAATCACTTCTTCTCCTTAGGGCAAGAGTTAGAGGTTTCAAGTCTGCCTGAACGAATGGGACGTATGTTTTACCGTGCTGATGCTTTTATCGCTCTATCTGGTGGTTTTGAAACGTTAGATGGGATCTCTAGCATTGCATATTGGGCTAAACTGAACTTTCATAAAAAACCATTAGGATTGTTAAATGTTAATGGTTTTTATGATAACCTGTTGTCTTTTCTTAATCATGCTGTGGAAACAGGATTCATACCCCAAGCGACTCGTCATTCCATCATTTCTGCACCAACTGCTTATCAACTACTAGATAAAATGCAAACCTATGAACCTCAACCAGATCTATTAGTAAAAGAAAAAGGTGGGCAATCTTCAGATAGGAGTCAGAAGTAGAATCCAGATACCACTCTCCGGTTGTAACTTTCTTTTATCTTATGGTTTTACTCTTAGCATTTTGGTTTAATTTATTGTGTGTTTAGGTTGTTAAAAAAAACCTTTCTTTAATCTTTAGAAGACATTGAGGATAATGTCTGATTTAGGTTGGGGGAGGATTATTTAAAAAAAACGCATAGTTTCTCCATTAGATAGTTAGTTAGTAAAACCATTAGATGCATGGGGTGTGAAAAGATGGCAGAGTAAAGAGTTATTCTTAACTCTTGAGACGCATCTTATTAGTTGTATTTTTTGTTATTTCATCTTAAAAAAAAAAGAGGTTCGACCTAATAAAAAATATTTTATTTAAGTGATTTTCAATGATTTTAAGAAGTATATAAGTTTGAAGCATGGATCAATTAAGTTTAGAGATTTTATAGCATGATTGAATAATTGATTGTTGAATTTGGTGATGAATTTTGAGATTGAATGAGCTGAATTTGAAAATCCCTAACTGTGAGCTTTTGAGCCTATATGATTAATAGTGATTATCTTTCTTGTGTGTGATATTCACCTATTAAGTTGTCACTCTAGAACTTGCTTTAAATCTAGTTGAAATTACATGTCACATGCACATTCAAAAATGATAAAGGCATTCATTTTGTTTAGCCAGAGCCAAATAGCCAACCTTACAATTATACCATTGATAAGCCCCTTTGAGCCTAATTGATTATTTCTTTATTCTCAACCCATTAATATGTGTTTCAATGATTTATCAAGTGCTTTTACTTAATTCGAAAGATTAACAGAGCATTTGAAATTTCTGTGAAATGGGCTTTTGACAAGTGTGGGGGTCTTTATATCATCAACCACAAAAGTGCAGAAGTTGTAAAAGAAAAAAAAAGAAGAAGAAGAAGAAAAAAAGAAAAAAAAGAAAAAAGAAAAAAATGTAAATTATAGGTTGTTGGGATGAAATAGGCCAGGTTTATTCATAAGATGACCCATTTTTCAATTGCTCTATTTACTTAGTAAATATAGCCCTTCATATCACTTTTTACATTCCTTTTACTTTAACCCCATTACAACCTTTAATATGTCATTTTGATTTGAATTATGCATATGAATTAGGTAGTGGAGATTGAGATTTTTGGCAAGCTTATGGTAGAGCAATTTTTCAGGTGAATTTGAGCGAAACACTTACCCTAAAACACTTGAGAGATTGAGAGAATGAGCCACAATTATGAATTCGGTTCATTTATTTTCAAATGAAGTTACCAGTTTATACTTTTATTGATTCAAGAATACTATGATCTCTTTATTCTTTAATTGTGTCCTTGTTTATGACTTGACACATCTGATTTTGTTGGAAGCACTTATTAGTTACTCTTTCTTGTCCGAGGACGTCCAAGAGCTAAGTATGGGGGAATTTGATAAGTAAAATATTTGCATATTCATTTTCCCTTATATGATGATTTTGTGGACTATATTTGAGCTGAATATAATTAATTTGGGTGTAATTAATAAATAAATAATGATTTTCTTGCAGCCATGGATAGTACCGGATTAAAAAGAATTAAAGAAGGCATTTAAGGGAAAGTTACTATTCACGTGGTACTATTCACTGTGCACTGTTCATGCGAGCACTGTTCACTGTAGCGGACGGTGTGGTCGGTTCACTGTAGCAGTGCGGTTCTTGTAGCATCGGTGCACTGTAGCAAGTGGGTGGTCGGTTCACTGTAGCAGTCCGAAAATGAAGCCTATAAATAGAGCTTCTTGGCACTCTAAAATGAAGAGAAAAGAAGAGGAAGGAAGAGAGAGAGAGAGTTTCTATTTTAGAGAGAGTTATTATTTTTAGAATTTATTTCTTGCAATTTTTTTACTTTTTGCATGCCTCCTACATGGATGGTTTTACCTCCTATATGGAAGGCCTAGGTAGTCCTCCTTTATGGATGGTATAGGTTGCCACCTACATGGATGGTTTTACCTCCTATATGGTAGGCTAGATTTTCCATTTTCATGCATCTTGTAGTAGTATTTTTATGTTTTTGTAATTAATTTTTATGCAATATTTATGATGTTTGAAATATATTTTGGTTTTGTTTTTAATTTTATCATGAGCTAAATTTTCCTTTTCCTAGGGTGATGACGTAGCTTACTAATGACGGATTGAATCTTAACTTATTAAATCTAGTTTTAATTTTTCCTTCATGATTGAGTTTTAATTATTGTTCTTAATGCTTACAATTGATTGGCCACCTTTTGGATGATTTTAATATGCATGTTGAGACCGGAAGGAGATACATGTGTGTGGATCCTATAATTAAAACCATAATTTGCATATGAAATAGGAATATATTCATATGGGTTGTGTAATCTTAATTGAGTTCCATAAATCTTAATGCATGATTGATTGCTTAAATTCATATAGGAATATATTGGGTTAACAATTATTTATAGAATTACTTGACCTTGGAAGAGGCTAGTAATTAAAATAGGGAAGCTCGACTATCAATCATGTGGAATAAATAGGACTAGAGTAGATAAGTGATTCAATCTGGAATTTATTAAGTGAAATCTAATCCCTAGGGCTTTTACTCATATTTGTCTTTATATCACTTGTATTCATATTTCATCATTTCTATCTTGCAATCTCAATCACAACTAATCAACCGACTAAATAGAATTAAAATTACCAATTTTGGTACTTAGTGATCAATCCTCGTGAGAACGATACTCTACTCACTTCTATATTACTTGATTACGACAGTGTACACTTGCACTTCTAAATACACCATCTTACACTTGTAACAAGTAGCAAAATCATTTATGAAAGTAGGATCAAGTCTTGGATTAAGTAACTTTTGAAAATATTTGCAAATTGCAAACCTAACTCAGGATTTGAACCTGGGAATAGAAAGGAGATTTTGAGAGTTATAAAATTTTCTCAAACCATTTTCACAAACATTCACTATCTCATTAAGTCTCACTTGATGATTTCAAACAACACACAATTTGTGATGATTTCAAACAACATACAATGCATATTATAAACATATGAAAGACAAGTTACTACTTGATTGTTTTTCTTTACCAATTTCCTCCCGTTTTTCGGAGCTCGGCAATGTCTTAAGCTTCGAACGGCTGTTAGGTCCTATAATTGGAATTTACAGACAATGAGTCATTGCTCAATCCAATCTTTTGATATAATGTAAACTAAACTATTCTTGGTTTAGCTTGTTGGTTGTCATTTAGGTAGCCCTTGGAAGTCCTAACAGAGGCCTATGGGGTTGGGAAACACCATCCCAATCAACACCTCTTGGAAAATATAAAATATTGAAAAAAATTTTGTCTTGGCCGCGGCCAAGAATTCTTTGTTTCTTGACCAAACTTCCAAAAATCATAACTAAATATAGAAAAATCCAAATGAGGTGGTTCCAAGTTCTAAAGAACCCTATTTAAGTCTACTGTTAGAAAATATATCCATAGGCTTAAAACACTCAAATAAATATAGTATTCCATTCCATTAGGCGTTGCTCCTGAAATCTCTAGTTTTTAATACCCAAACTTTTGAAGCTCATATCTCCCAAACCACTTATCCAAAATTTGCAAACTACCCATCAAATTAAAGATCTGTGTCTCTACTTTAATTCTAGAAAGTTTCAGAATTTTTGAATAAGTTTTGATGCTTGGAAAACCATGCACAACAACAATGCTTCAGACAGAGTAGATTAACACTACGGACAATCTAAATTCATACATTCCCAAATTCATATACAAGTATCCAAAAATCATGAACACTTGTATACCTACAAAATTTTTCCTTCTAAAGCCAATGGAATTATCAAAAATATCAAATTCCTTCATCTTCATCAAGTCATAATATAGGCAGAAAATTGAGATTCTTAGAAAATTTTGTCGGTTTCTTGCTTTCTCTTGCTTAACCACTTTCTTTCTACTTCTAATCAAATGATTATCTATTTACACACTTATTACACATGATTAGAAGTGATTTGAACAGTAGCACCTCCTTAGGGTTCCATCATCCAATCTTCACAAAACCACCAAATCCAAGCTAAGAACAACAAGAACAACAACAACAAAGGTGAAAGGAGCAAGTTCTTGAAGTTTATCTTGGATTTCTTGTTGCTTCTCTCTCTAGGAAATGTTCTCTCTCTCTCTCTACAGCTCTTAAATAAGCTTGAAATCAATAGTTCTAAAGTTGTAGAAGTGATTAGAAAAGGTTATGGAGGGATTATGAAGCTTAAAACACAAGGTACAAGTTCCTTACCTTGATCTTTGGATGAACCTTAGCTTCCTTGTGCTTCTTCTTCGTTCACGTTCAGCTCTCTTCCCTTTCTAACTTCTGATTCAACTTCCATGGGAATAAAGAATGAGAAGATAAAGAATGAGACTTAATGTATTTTGGTCAAATTTTGCTTTACAAGTGGCTCATTCTCGTTGGTCTACATCTCTTTTTTTTCTTTTTCTTTTTCTTTTCTTTTCTTTTTCCTCTTGCTTTAATATCAGCATTTACACATATATTTTCCTTGCTATTTCCACCAAAAATTTCATGAGAAATAAGAGGAATAATGTTGATCTTGAATTATCCCATAATACCATGTAATTTTGTTGACCCAAGTCTTTGACTTTTTAACTATTTGACTTTTCTTGATAATAATTCACCAAAATAGGTTTGTTAATTATCAAGTATCTATTTTCCTCTTTTTAATTCCCATTTAACTGAAATTATTGGGAATATTCGGGAAAAAAATAATTATTTCCCACTCTATGGCAAAATTACCATTTTGCCCCTACGTTTTACGATTTACCGAAATAAATCATTTTTTGCTCATTCCTTTGTCTTAGCCTAATTTTTAACACTTGAATAAAACCATTATTTGTGCCATTTCATGATCAAATTTTGGTTACCATATTAGGCTTTTAAATGGACATTTATTGCCTCTTTGTATCCTTTCTTGGACGAATTATACGTCACCGGCGATTAGCATTTTTCTGTAAATTCACGTACACCAAAATTTACCATTTTATTCCATAAAATATAAAAAAAATATACATATAAGAAATATTGGTGAAAAATTAGGCTATTACATCCGGTGTTTTGGGCGTCACCTTACTGAGTGGAGAAAGTAGGAGATGATTGCTCAAGCTCAGGTAGGTTGATAGGTGGAATATGAAGAGGATCATTGGGAGATGGTGTATATGTAGTAGGAAGTTGTGGTGGTAAAGGCGGTGAAGTTTGAGAAGTAACCACTATAGTCTTAGTGTTGGTAGATGAATGGTATGAATGGTTACTAGAGGAGTGGTGTGAAGGTAACTGTGAGAGTATCTCAGGACTGGCAGATGAAGCAACAGATTTAGGCACTGAGGTAGGCTGGACTAACTAATCTAAAGTAATATGAATCTGGTCAGATGATAATGGGACAGTCATGGTAAAAAGAAGGTTCCCATGTATGGTCTAAGGTACGGTAGGAGGAGGTATAGAGGTAGGGATAGGCTCAGGGATAGAGGTAGGAGTAGGTATGGAAGGTCTAAGGGTAGAGGTGCCATGAATAAAGGTATCCACCTTATCGTATAAAGACCTCAGGAGATTCCCAATCTCCTGCATAATACTCATCTGGGCCTGCTGCTGTGCCAACATTGCCTCATTATGTTGAGTCATGTAATCTACCCGTTGTCCCATCTTGAAGTTCATGTGTGTTGTAAGTTCAGCATTGGTGTTGGAAATGTACACATGAAATCCTTCAAGTACCTCCTTCATATAATTCTTGACTGTGGAGCCGTTAAAGGAAGGTAAGGATGTAGTAGCTGGAGCAGAAGACTGAGTATAATCCAACTTACTCGTCTCACCCTCAGTATCTTTCTTCTTCTTCTTCGGGATGGAATCCATAGATTTCTTCAATGGTAAGTCAATACCCAGTTTCCTGATCTGGTTCCTCCCTACTGGTAGTAGCCTCTCTATTGGCTTATTAGACTTTAAATACTAGATCTTGTTCTTCTTCAAGAATAATGATATGAGTTAAGGGAAAGGCATAGGAGTGGTCTTGGTTCCTGAATACTTGTACCTCTTAATCTCAGCAAATATAAGTTCTCCCAAACTCCTCTCTTCTTTCAGGAGAATACAAGCCATGTTCCTGAAATCCCTCTCAATGAAATGTGTAAAATTATTAGACTTGTTTACAAGACATCGAGAGTAGATATACCATAGGACCCTATACATATCACACATATCACTTGGATTAAAGATAAAGGGTCCTACTTTCTCGCCTGGCTTCAAAATGGTAAAGATTTGGTTTGCATCAAGGTTGGGTTGAATATCATCAGGAGGGTTATCTATGCCTAGCCAAGTGTTGATTTTGGAGAGTGAAATCAGTATGGTTTGTCCCCAACCTGAGTATTCATTTCCTCCTCAACTACTTGCCTTATAACATCGTTTACCATTTCCAGATTGTAATAGAAGTGTCTGACAATCTTGGTACAGTAGGGAAGTTTCACAGATAACCAAGGCATGCAGGTTTTAAGGTAAGGGCACAAGTTAAATTTCAATACTTCTAATAGAACTTGAAGATCAATGCAGAACATTTTATACACCTTTCTTCTAAAGAAATTCTCTTTATATTTTGGTGTCTCTTTAAGCTTATTAGTATTGAACCCTTTGGGAGGCTTGGTGATCTCTTCTTCTTTTTCTCTGGTTCCCTCCTTCAGTGGAGATTTTGGAATTTTAGAAGGCCCTTATTTTAATCCTTGAGATTGGTAGGCCTCATCTATAATATTTGCCATAGCCTATGCAAGCTTAACATCATATTTAGGCTTCTTTGAACCTTTCCCGAACCACGAAGGAGTATCGGAAGAATCTAGAGTAGGTTTAGATGACTTTGTAGATTCTTTCCCTTTACGCGGAGGAGTTGCCTTCTTGGTTCTAGCCCTTGTGACCATGGGCTCCTGGATCACTACCCCCTTTTCTTTGGGTTTTTCTTGAACTTTCGGTTTTAAGATTAGCTTGGATTTGTGAGATGATGAAACTTTCTATTTCTTGGGTGGAGGAGATGGAGGATACTCAGTAGATGAAGGTGTATTGACTTAGGTCACTTTGGTTCTTACCATTTTGAAGATTGAAGCAAAAATCAAAAATTTATCAGAGAAGAGCACTGATTGTCACGAATGCTAGGGCTTGGAATTTTAGAGATTGTAGGAGGTTTTAGGTAGTGAAATTTGAGAGGTTTTGCTTGGAATCGATTTGGTAATGTTTTGGGAAAAGATTTGGGCAAAGCTCTAAAGTGTCACTGGAAGTGATTTAGTGAGAAAATAACAGAATGCCGACTATTATATGCCTTGTGCTTGATATCACTCAAGTGAACATGCATGACTGATGAAAAAAATTCAAAATTCAAGTGCGTACTTGTCATGAATAATATTGTAATTACCCATGAATATTCCCTTAATGATTTTTAGGCATTAAATGGCATATTTGAGTTAAAACTTAGTTGATTTTCCGTCTGCACTGATGATTACTCGAGTAATCAGTCTTTTCAGCTACTAACCGCTCATATTCAACAATTATGCCATTTTAAAAAAAATTTATTTGAATTAATTGCAACTTCTCTCCCCTACTAGGTCATCACTCGAGTGGTCATTTGACTGATGAAGCCATCACTACAAGTTATCACTCGAGTGATTACTGCCTCTATTTATCCCTGTTTTCCTTACCACTTAATAAAGTATCATGGTCCTGTAAAAAAAAATTACTAGATACTCCCATGCTTAAGTCAATTATCATCAAAACATGATCAAATGACATTTAATAACATTTTTAATAGCTTAACAACTTACAATTCATTAGAATTTACCATTCCCAATTCTTTACATATAAACAAAAATTGATATTTTGTGAAGGGCTTTGAAGATGTGTTGGGATGAATATCACGTTGACATCTTTCTCTTGAATATGATCTCTAATAAAATGATGTCTGTCATCGATATACTTGATCATGGAGTGTTGCACAGGATTCTTGCCAAGGTTATCATGCTAGTATTGCCATAGTAGATAGATATTTCTCGTAGGTGTATACCCCAATCCTGAAGTTGTTGTTTTAGCCAAACTACTTACACAACAACTTAAGACTGCAACATGCTCAGCTTTCGTTGACGAGAGAGAGACAAAATATTTTGTTTCTTGTTAAAACATGATATAAGTTAGCCTCCAAGAAATTGGTATTGCCTACTAGTGCTTTTCGTGTCTATCTTGTTTCCTCCATGGTCTGAGTCTGAGTATGCAACTAGGCATTCATTCCTTCCTTATTAAGTGATGTCAATATCAAGCAACATAGTTGAACTCAAAGATTTGTCTGCTTGATCCATCCCGTATTTCAAGAATGATGATTTTCAATGACAATTTGTAAATGCATTTTATATTGAAAAATATGTCATTTATAAGGACTTCATGCAATCCATGTAAATTGGATAAGTGTAAAGAATCTATCTATAATGACTAACTTTTATGAATTAATAAATCACAAATGAAAAATTGAGTCTTCCAAGAATGATAATGAACTATGCAAACTATTTCAAAATCTCAAATTTTCTTTCAAATCATGTATTATGACATTAAGATTTTGAATACGTGGAAAAACATTTATGAAGTTTATCAATCCTTATACTGAAAACATTAGAAGTCAATGCATGTGTGTGTGTGGGAAAACTTCAATTTTGGATAACATGTCAATATTGAATTTCAACATGTTGGAGTATTTTCTCAATAGCAAGAGTCATAAGAATAAAGTGTTAGCCAAACAAGCTTAACATATTAGTGATGAATAAGCATAATAACTTTACTATGGACCAAGAGATAATCTTGACTTTAAAGAGTAAGAATATTAAGTCAAAAATTTGAATGCTCTAGTTGCTCGATGATTGTCAATTGTTAAAGCATTTGGGCAACAAAGATAAATATATGGATTTAACTAAGAAGCCTAAACTCATTAGTTCAAATGATTAGAGTTCTAAATGTTGTCTTATTAAGTTATTCCATTCTAGGGGTTAGTGCATTTAATGCAACTATGAACATATGTAATTATTGGAATAACTTAGCCAAATAAAACTCTTGACATTAACCACAAGTCTTTCACACAATAAAATATTTTCTGAGGTATATACTTGAAATTCATGGATGATCAACTTATCAGACATAAAGTCTAACTCGTTAGAAAATAAAGATTTAGAAGTTCAAGCTGTAACAAATTCATTAAGTAATATGTGAATGATGAGAAAGAACTCTAGTGGATGGTTTTGAAGCATTTCTGACATCTTAGTGCAAATATACTAACTTCCAATTTTTAAAATCATTTTGAATACAATATGAATAATTTTCAAATCATGTATATGCACTAGAGTGAATTGAAATCTATCAAATTTTTTACATATGCATTTCAAACTTAAATGCATAGAACTATATTACAAAATTTCACTTTTAGTTCATTTAGCAATATGAAAACACTTTGAAAATCATAAATGACTTATTGCTAATGGTATGCAATAATGACAAGTATTTACCACTCAGATTAATTCACAAGATAAAAAAGGCATAGTGTGAACACTAAAGATGAATCTTCGAGTGATAGAATCCTGAGCATTTTGATGGAGTAAGACAATAGTACCTTACTCGAGCAATCTCGTAATTACTCGAGAGATTATCCTTTGAAGCTTAGCTGTGTGTACTTTCTTGACTTTCGCATCTAGCCGGCCTTATTACTTGTATATTTACTCTTAGAGTGATATCTCAAGTTTTGTCTCCTTTGGCATGCTTAACATCAGAGTCGAGCATTACTTGTTTGGCTTCCCCAAAAAGAGATTTAATGATCTTGAAATGAAGCTCTTTCTTCCTTCTTCTTACAAAACCATATAGATCTTTTTGTTCTTTCGGTATTCAGGTTTACTTGGATCCACTTTTGATTAGCTTGTATCATAATTCACATGCTCTAAGAATATATTCAATTTGAAGAAATTGAGCATATATAATGAATTAAGCATGACTTTATGCATAAACATTTTCTCTTGAAGTATGCGTATATGCGTAAAGAATTAATCTATTGAACATTGCAATTCCTTTATGAATGGATTTTCTAAAGATTACGAAAGGCTATATGCAAAGCTTATTCCTAAGATAACAAGGTATAAACCTCAATGAATATTAAAAGTGATAGTGTAGGAGGTTTTACCATTATATACTTTTACCTTAGATGCTTAGAGGATTGCCTTTGCATACCCACAACATCTTTCTGTATTGTTGATATTTTTAGTCATTTGCTTTAGATGCTGGCAACTTTCTCTTAAAAGATATAGACTTCAGGAATCTTCTTCTTAATGCTTGAGAGATCCTCCTATTTTTATCCTCCTCAAGGTAGTTGAATGGTACATTAAGGTAGCCATTCCTTGAGGTGAAACGTACTCTATTTATCCATTACTTCTCTTTGAGATTATGCCTTATATCTCCAGCAATGGTTGCTCTGAGAGTTCTCTTTTTTCAATGATATGACCTTCTTTATTGGTACATGAGAAACTCTTTGCTTCTTCTTCATCTTCTATGTACCCTTATGTCCATTTCTTCTTGAATCATTCTGCATACATAAAGTTCTAGATGGACATTTTAGTACCCACATATACTTGGGTCCTTGACCGTTAGTATTGGACCTTACATATCCTTTGGGAACCCCAACATATTTATTTCTCACATTAGATTTTCTTCTAATATAGCATGTGTGAGAAATGTGACTAGATTTACCACAATAATTGCAGATTGTATGATGATATGCCTTATGAGGTTTTATGCAAGTATTATGTCATTTATGAGAGTACAAACCTAAATAATTTTCATTTGAACATTCTTTCTTCCAAATCTATTTTCCACCATATTTGAAAACATTTTTTCTTTTCTTAATATAATCAACAATTGGTTGAAAAAAAATTTTATGTAAACTTTCAAAATCATTTTTCTTAAATGCACAAGAAGAATTGAAACTTTTTACCATGAGTCCATCCTAAGTTCTCGACAGTGATTCATCACATTCATCTGTGATGAACTCTTCTAGGGAATCCTCTTCCTCTTTTTCTTTTGTGTTGACTGACTCAAGGAAGTGTTCTGTGACTACTTCTTTAATCTCAACTTCTACTTGTTTACCAACCATAGATATGCAATTTATAGTTTCTGATGAACTGTCAACACTTTTAACTTTATCACAGTTGTTAAAAACATAAATATAATCAAGAGTATCCCAAATATCTTTGGCAGTAAAGCAAGCTTTAATCTTCTTAAAATTACTTTTAGTTAAAGCACTATACAAGATTTTCATTTCTATGATATTCAAAGAAAACATTTTCTTCTCTTTTTCTGCCCAATCCTTTCTTGGTTTGAAATCAAAAACATTTGTAACAACATTCCACATATCATAATGAAATGCTTTTATAAAACTTGTCATTCTAACTTTTAATAACCAAAAATCAATATCTTTTAAAAGAGTTGGGATTGTATAATCAAAACCTTCTGAAACCATAAAACACCCAAAATTAGCCATTGAAAACTCTTGAGATGGTTAAGTCCTTTAAACAAGAGCCCAACACTATTACAAGAAAAAAAAAGATGTGGCGCTTATAATAATAATATTTATGGCACTTGTCATATTTAAACACCACTAAAACAAGTTATGGCGCTCCAGCACAAGCTTTGATACCAAATGTTAGAATTAACTAACACCCAAGAGGGGGTGAATTAGGTGTACGATAAGAAATTAAAAACTTTCAAACCCTTTTCACATCTTATTAACTCAGTATGTATCATAAGTAACTATTTAAATCATATATGCTAGAAATGTAAAAGCTTAGGGAAGAGAAGATGCAAACAGTGATTTATCATGGTTCGGTCCAATCCACGATGACCTACGTTTCGATCCAATTCACGATGACCTACGTCCAGTCCCCAGGCTCCTCCTATGATTTTAATCTACTTTGTCCCTCAAGTTTAACTGGTACTTGAGAATCATTTCAATTCCGTAAGTTTAGCCTGGTACTTGTAAAGCCTATTACAAATCCCTTACGGAGTTACTCCCCCTTACACACTGTAAGGTTACAACCGAGTTACTTCCCCTTATGGAAAGTCTTACAAGTAGTATAATTTTGATGATCTTTCTCTTCTGGTTACTTGTGCAATTCTTATGAGAAGCAACTCTCCCTGCTTACACCCCTGTAAGTCTTATGGGCAGCAACAATCTCTACTGCTTACACCTTGCAAGTCTTATGGGTAGAAAGTCTCACCAGAAATTCTCTCAGCTTCTCCCGTAAGAAAATCAATCCTCTCAGGGTTCCTCTACCTTGAGATCAATATAGAAGTATAATTGTAAGGATTTACAGACTCTTTCATAAAGTGGATAAGATACTCACTAAAATACAATACAAATGATTACACTTTTAAAGATACATGATATAGAAAACAAGAACAGAGAGTGTTTAAGATAGATGACTCAAGATATCAGCATGTCGTCGTAGTTGTGCTCTCGTGTCATGTTTCCTTTATTGAATGGTTTCATATATATAGTTGAGTTGTGATAGCCATTGTAAGCATTCTAATATATCCATTAGAAATGCATTGCTGCTTTTGACTGATTTATACTTTTAAAAAACTAGCCGTTAGACATTACGTTCCGTAAAGTGTCACTTATTCCTTTAGTATGATCTCTTCATTGTTTTCCTATAATTATGCTTAGTACACAAATACAATGAAGTGTTAATCATATAGTTAACACTTGAGTGATAACTTATGAAAATTGGCTCAGAGTTTAAAAGCCTTTTCTAAACACATCACTCGAGTGATACAGGGTCATTACTCGAGTGATCCCTTTTAAATTTTGCCAGAGTTTTAACTTGATAATTGACTTATTACACAGTGCTTCACTCGAGTACTCACTTGAGTAATCCATTTCAAAACTTGGCATAGGCTTTTCAAACATTTAACAGAGACACTTACTTCATCACTCGAGTGGTCACTTCCCAAATTTGGCAGAAAATTTAGACACTGTTTTTGCCACCATTACTTGAGTCCTCACTCGAGTCATTCAATCCATCACTCGAGTAATCTCTTACAGAATCAGTCTAAGTGTTCATTTGATTCACCAAATTTTTGCACACTTAAACAAACTTATCAAATCATTCAAAAACTTTTGGTTCATCATGAATTTATCCTTAAAGTATTTTGTTATCATCAAAACATATGATCTAACAATTTAAAGTCAACGCCTATGCATATTCTTGAATCAGAGTTTTGGAGGAATGAGATCCTCTATTACTTTCTACTTTCTCCATGTCCATAGTAACAACAACCTTTCCTTCATTAATCATCTCAATTGGAGGTTGAGATAGGACCGAGTTAATAACACAAGGCACCCTCAATGGTCCATGTTTAGCATTCAAGGCACATAATTCCTTGAAATAATTGGATAACTCCTTAGAAATCTTCTCATCTTTACTGACTCTTGCAAATTTATCAGAAATAAAGCCTTTCTCAAACTCATTGGGGTTAGTAGTAGACTTTACAAGCATATAATTAGTATTTAAATAATTTGATGGTATGGAAAGAATGTAACCCAACTATGAAGTGTCAGGATAGCTCACATCAATACCATTTAAAAGAGGGGAAAAAGAAGTGTTAGTGAAATCAGTGGGTGGGGTAGGCATATCATTATCACTATCATGCTTATCAACAAACAAACCATTAATAAAATTGACATCACACATAGAATAATCTTTATGTGGTTCCTTTATTTGCTCATACATGTTAAAGTGCATAGACCTATCCCCAATAGACATTGTAATAGAACCCCTTCACAAACTAATATCAGTGTTAGTAGTTCTAAGGAAGGGTCTACCTAGGATTAAAGCTCCATCCCCACGAGCATTAGGTATATCTAGCACATAAAAATCTGCAGGGAAGACTAGATCTTCAACTTGAACTAAAATGTCTTCTAAGATGCCATTAGGATACCTTATGGTTTGATATGCTATTTGTAGCATCATAGAGGTAGGTTTCAAGGTCTTCACTCCTAAGTCTCTATATAGAGATTTAGGCATCATATTAATTATAGCTCCTAGGTCAAGTAATTCCTTAGGGATTGTATTCTTTCCTATGGTGCATGGTGTTAGATTTCATGTTTTGATGATAACAAATCATATTTTGGAAGTCCATGGATTTTATATCAGCAAAGGAAGTGATAAAAGTGATCTGAGCAAGATCACTCGAGTGATCTTTAAAAACACTCGAGTGATATGGAAAATAACCAGATCACTCGAGTGATATGTGAAATCACTCGAGTGATGCGCCAGAACACTTCTAGTTATTGAAAAATCACTGCAAGAAAATATCACTGTTCCAGATTTCACTTCCAGTGATCCTGAATCACTCGAGTGATACATTATCTTTGCCAAATCACTTCCAGCGAATCTGAAAACACTGGAAGAAAAATTCACTGTTTTGAAAATCACTTCCAGTGAATACCAGATCACTCGAGTGATGCCTGAAAATTTCCAAATCACTTCCAGTAGAATAAAAATCACTGCAAGAATATTTTACTGTTTGGCAAATTACTTCCAGTGATCTTGAATCACTCGAGTGATATAGTATTTTTGCTGAATCACTTCCAGTTGATTGAAAATCACTGCAAGAAGAAATCACTATTTACAAAATCACTTCCAGTGATGCCAAATTCACTCGAGTGGCATATGAAATCTCATGTTCACTTACAGTGAGTCTCTAATCACTCACAGAAGATTTTAATGTTTTCCAAATCACTTCCAGTGACATCATATTCACTCCAGTAATGTTTCATGTTGCCAGTAACACTCTCAGACAATCACTGTGATCCACTTGCAACTACTCCCATGGAGATCAACAGATTTTGTTAGTTAAATTTTGACATTGATAATCATTACTAATTACTCCAGATTACTGTCAAAATCTTATGGCATATTGTTTTGATACTCAGTTGCTGAAATCCATCTCTAGTGAAAGCAAGATCACTCCCGATGTTTTCCTTGTTTTTCAGAAAACACTTCCAGTGAATCATATTACTCTGATGATATTCAAATATTTTCTAACGGTAATATTCTCAAGTGTGTTACAGCTGTACTCCACCATCACGCACATGACAAGTAACTAAACTCTCCATTCAAACGAAAACTATTCATGGGCGGCAGCAAAATTCATAAGTAACGGAAGATAAATACTGTTGGATTTGTCAGAAGCATCTTTGAATCAACGGACAAATTTACAACGGTCTTCAAAGCCTCTAATATATATGTCCAGCCATTCGAAAATTACAAGTACAAAAGAAAAACGCTTGAATACACTGCAACCAATACTCTTACAAATGCTTCAAATCTTCATCTGTATTTCATTTTTTATCTATATACTTTGTGAGAGTGTTTTTGTCAGTCATACGCATCTATTTCCAATAGTGATAACTTAAGGTTGAGGAACCTTAAGTTGAGATTTAAGATTACCTTGTGTAAGGGGGAGCGAGTGTCCAGAGGAACTTGCTGATTGTACTGTGGTGCCAAGAACCCACTGAATCTTGGAAGATATAGTGAAAGGCTCAAAAGGATTTATGAGGACTGGACGTAGGTCAAGTGGTTGAGACCGAACCAGTATAAACCCCTGTGTGAACTTTGGTGAAATCTCTTCCTTTTTATTACTGTGCCTTAAAGTATTATAAATTTTATTTAAATATCTGATTATTTTGTAATCACCCAATTCACCCCTCTTGGGTGAAAAGCTTGCTCTAACACATGGAATGGTGAATGAACCAGGATCCTAACATTTGACTGGAACTTATGGCTTAAACAAAGCAGACACACTAGAGGATAATTGTACTCTTTTGTTTAGCTGAAACTTCCTCTTATGTGTGCACAACTCCTTAAGAAATTTGGCATACTTAGGAATTTTCTTAATTAAATCAAGAAATGGCACATTCACTTCAATCTTACTAAACATGTCAAGCAAGTCACAATCTTATTTCTCTTCAGCCTTATTTTGACAAGATAAGTAAGAATGAGGAAAAGGGAGATCACCAATGTTTACCTCATTACCTTTGAGTGGAAACTTATAGTTGGATGACTTCTTGGCTCTTTCATCTTCTTGTGCAGTCACCGCTCCATTTTTCCTTTGATCTTGCTTCTTTGAAGTCTTCTCAAGGAGTTTCTTCTCTTGCTTGCTCTTAGAATGAGAAGCTTGCTCTTTAGAAATTTGAGAAGATTCATCATTTTCTTATAATTGGGAGGGTGGAAGAACCTTATCACTTCTTGGAGGTGGATCTATAATGATTTCCTCATGCACTTCCTCATCATCATCATCATCCTTAAACCCAACTGTTTTCCCACTTCTCAAGGTCAAGGCATTAAGAGATTTAGGATTGATGGCTATATTAGAAGGCATAACACCACTATACTGAGCTTACTTGTCATTAATGCCATTCAAAAGTTGAGTGACAAAAGAATTAAAGTTAGTGGTCTTTGTCTCCCATTAGTCCATCTTATGTTCCAAACTTGCAAATCTTTCTTCAGTTCTAGCATCTTTCTTATTCATATCATCATGCCTAGATTTGACACACTTGAGAAGTTATGAGATGCGGTCATCATCGCTTGGAACATAAGGTTGAGTTTACAAAGCTTGAGAAGTAAAAGCGTTGTAGTGAGTAGGTTCATCATTACTCCATCAGAAGTTTTGATGAGTTTTCCAACCTTCATTATAGGTATTGGAATTAGGATCCCACTTAGAGTTTGGTCTCCCTTGATACATAGCATTAACTTCCTCATGGTTGTTAGGACATAAACTTGTAATGTATATCACAGAGCTACAACTACCACACACTAGTACAAAATAGCATTTTTAAACCACATTATTTAGACCGGTTATTGCGGATAAGGTCTAAAAGAAACACGCGGTGGCAATTCCATAATTAAAAGCACTTTTTTAGACCGGTTGTCTAAAAAACCGGTCTAAAAAATCTTATTTAGACCACTTATACAAACAACCGGTCTCAAAAACACATTAAGACCGGTTGCTTAAATAACCGGTCTTAAAAGTCAATAATTTAAGACCGGTTATTTAAACAACCAGTCAGAAAAAAAATTATTAAAATGAATAAAAAATCACGGTATTATTAAGACCGGTTTTCTAAATAACCGGTCTTAAAAGTCAATAATTTAAGACTGGTTATTTAAAAAACCGATCTTAAAAACAAATTCTTAAAATGAATAAAAAAATCACTTTATTATTAAGACCGGTTATTTTAACAACCGGTCTTAAAGATCAATAATTTAAGACCGGTTATTTGTATAATCGGTCTTAAAAGTAATTATTAAGACCGGTTATTTAAATAACCGGTCTTAAAAGTCTGAATTTCAAACCTACCGCCGCGAAAGTTCATTTCACATTTACGTTTCACTTTCCCCTCTGTTTCCACCGCCGCGAACTGCTCACTTCCAACGCAGTAGGTGATATTCCACCGTATTCTCCTGCCACCCTTCCAGTCGCCGCCGCCGCTTCCACCTTCTTTCCCATATTCTGTTGTCGGCGTTTGAAACTCCCTTCTTCTTCGTTCGTACTTGTCGTTACTGTGAAGAAGTCACCGTGAGTACCATCGTGAAGGGTGGCTGAGCATCTTATTTCTCCAGCCTTTATCTCACTCCGGCGTGTTTTCCAGCCACTGCTGCCCCTCACCTCCTGCGCCTCAAGCCACGGTCCAAGTTACGTCAAACAGGTAAAACTCTGTTAATATAATGGCTGTAATTTCTTTCATCGTTCGGGATATTAATAATGGCTGGATTCTGGACTGTGCTTCTAGAATTGTTCATGCGGAATCTGTGCTTTTTGCTGAAGGCTGAAGGGCTAGCCCTTCTTGATGCTATTTCTTATGCCTCCATCAATCAATTACATGATATCTTGTTTGTGATAACCAAGTGTTAATCAACTACATTAATAATAATCAAAGCATCACCTAATTGGAGATGTGAGACTCTCTTTGAGAATATTAATGTCTCAAGAGAACTAATGAGGAACCATGCTTGTGTTTGGATTCGTAGGGAAGTGAATTTGGCAGCAGGTTGGATTGCTAAAACTTTTTTGAATGGGTATTATCTTGGACTTCCTTTTTCCTGGAATGGAAGTTAATTTGTTGGCAAAAAAAAACTGTTAAGGATCACCTGCTCTAGAACAACTTTTTTATCCACATCAATAAAATCAAATTTTTATTTTTGGAAATTTTGACTTGCATAAGAGACTCTATTGAAATCTCTATCAATCACTTAATATTTTGATTGCAAGAGATATATTATATATGAGTTAGAAATAATGTATTCATATTCAATATTATTGAAATTATTTGGTGAGGCGTTTGTTTATATGTGTTTTAAAGCTTTAAGAATGTGAGTCCCCTCGCATTCCTTGCTTATCACCCTTAAATTCTTGGGATGTGACAACAATAACCTGAGACTCAGGACAGAAATAATTAAGGGTTGATTAGAAACTTAGCTCACAAGCCCCACACTATGTTGAACCCCATAAGTGTTAGTTCTCAAATATGTTTTGATGATAACTAATCTTGATAAACAATGAATACTTTGTGATTTAAGTGAGTTAAGAAAATTTTTGAAAGTTTAAAGTATGTTTAAGACAAAAGAAATGAATTTAGAAAGAAACTTGAATCAGAAGATATTCATCCTTCAGTGATCTTAGATGATCACTCGAGTGATAGGCAATTCACTTGAGTGATTCCCCTTCACTTGCGTAATCTCAGTAAGTCACTTAATAACTCAACAATTTGTCTTAACAGTACAATGACGGATCCGGTGCATCCTACAACTGAGGATCAGGTGCATCCTACAATCGAGGATCAGGTGCCTCCTATAGCAGAGGATCAGGTGCACCGTACTGCTCAGCACAGCGAGCCTTAGAGTGTTAATCAGGGGCAGTCATCGGGTGAGCCGAGTCACCAGCCTAGAAGGAGGGGTAGGATGGCCACACGGTTAAGGGATGTTTCCTTGAGTCGGTCTGCCGGGGAGAGGATACCGATCCAGTTCGATCAAAACTGGAAACCGATCGGGCCGAATGCCAGTCGTTTTAGGAGTTTTGTCGGCCTCCTCGCACGGAATAAGCCTAGCATATTGATAGAGGAGTGGAGGAATGTTGACAAAAATGTGAAGCAGCATATTTGGGACACTATTCAGGTATAAAATTTCCTCTGTATGTTTCTTTTATCAAATTCATTTCATTACTGTCACTAACTCCTTTCATTCATGAATAACAGCTCACCTACGACGTTCCTCAGAGTGATATCTTGTATCACAAGACTATGACGTATTGTTGTGAGCGCTGGAGGAAGTTCAAGATGAGTCTGGAGAACAATTACGTGCATATCGAGGTGCCAGCTGGTAAGCCACGTCCTACTCCTTGCAGCAAGTACTCGTATATCGATGAAGCAACATGGCAGGAGTTTTTTAGGCTTCGGACTACTCCAGAGGCTTTGGTGAGATAACTTATTTTGTACTTTATTTACTTATCTTTTGTCTTTACTGTTTGTAACCTTTTTTTTCCCATTTCCTATTCGCAGGCAAGAAGGCAAAAGGCACAAGCGAGCGGCAGGAAGAATGATTGCCCCCACACAATGTCTCGTGGGGGATATGCAAAGGCCGAGAAAGACTTGTTAGCGGCCAAACGGAGGAGATTGGAAGAAGCATCTCAATCCGATCCTTCTGTTCTGCTATCTCCACCATCTCCGATACGGCGTGAAGAGTTCTGGTTGCATGCTCATCGGAAGAGTGGTGGATCCTATACGAGCGACCAGTCTCGTATAGTCGGTGAAAAAATTGTGAGTATCGTTGTTCTAATTAACTTTTTAATAAACATTTTTCATTACTCATGTGTGTTTTTTGTATATCTCACAGGAGGAACTTCAAAAAAAGAAAGCCGAGGGAACCTTCAAGTCCGAGGAGAGGAATGACATTCTCACGGTTGCTACTGGAAAACGTGAGCATCCAGGCCGCGTCAGGGGAGTTGGAGAAGGGGTGGGTATAAAGGATTACTTTGGATCCTCCTCACGCAGTTCCTCCTCCAACGTGGTCACAAGAGACGAATTGGAGCGTATGTTGGCCACTGCGAGGGTGGAAGTAAGGGCCGAGGCAGAAGCATCATTTGATGCACTATTGGATGCCCGATTGAGCAAGCTGAAGGATGAGGTATATGCCATGATGAGCACAAGACAAGACACCGCTCCTGTCCACGCACAATCGCTCGATCGCTATAAGCAGAGCACTAAAGGGAGTTGTTGCAATGTGGGACAGTCATCAGAGGGTCCTGGAAAGGATGATGCTGAGCCTTGTGATTTATATTTGAGGATCCTCTGAGACGGTTAGTTGCACGGGGGAGTGTGCACAACCTAGGATCAACTGTTCACCACCTCGAGATGACAGATGATCAGGTTAGGGTGTCAGTTGAGGAGGTTATTATCTCAGACGCACCTGTCCCTATCCCTTCTGAAGAGTTCAAGATTGTGGCCGATGTCTTAGGTACTTTCATATCATGGCCGAAGAACCTTGTTTCTGTTGGAGCTGCGGATTCCCCGATCAGAGCCCCAAGTCCAGCTCCCGTCCCTCGTGAAGTTTCACAGCCTCGACCACTGAATGTGATGCAGCAAGTGATTCTGATGGCATTTGACACATCTTTCCCGACTAAACATTGGCCTATGGATTCAGTTGTTGGACCATCAGGGGCGGCATGCTATCTTGAGAGGGATAATTTAATGTTCATGGTCGCTCCTAGACAAAATCTTACTATTGCGATTGTCCAGGTTTTTTTGATGTAAGTATCTTCTTCAATTGGAAGTAAATATCTTAAAAATTACGCTCTGTAACCTTAATTTGTGTGCTTCCATTTTTATAGGTATATGAATCGTAGGTTGGTTTCCTCTGGGCAGAGCGCTAAATTTGGATTCATGTGCCCAGCTCATGCCACGGAGAAAGGGACCACTGCTGCCATCAGACATAGATATTTATCACAGAGGCTCAGTGAAACAGAAACTGACTGTTTCATGGTTCCTTATGTGCATGGGTAAGAAACATCAAATTTATATTCCGAAACATCACATATAATGCTTTATATATATTTGCTTAACATTTATCTCTTTTTTTAAGGGATCATTGGCAATTGATTATTCTGTGTAAGGCTAGTTATACAGTGATCCTCCTCTGCTCCCTCCACTTCAAACCGGGGACTGACTTGAAGAAGACCATGAACTCGTAAGTTTTCTTGTTTTATTACCTTTTGTGTGCAAAGTTTGTGTGCAGAATAAGTAATCTTTGTGATTTTGATCATAGGGCTATGCGGACTTTCCTACACGCTAAGTGTGGTAGGCATGTTCGTGACTTAAAAGACCCTACATGGATCACGCCAAAGGTTAGTACATATTTGTTTTCTTTAAGATGTGTTTCATAAGCTATGCTTTTATGCTTGCTTTGATGATATCATGTTCTTTTTCAGACCCGTAGGCAACTACCGGGCTCCAACTTATGTGGTCTTTATATGTTGAGGCAGATTTACAATATTATTAGCCTAGACACGACTGACTTTACCGAGGAGGTAATAAATGTATATTTCAAATATTTTGTATTATTTTATTGTTTTTAAGTTAGTAAGTTAATGTTTTGTTTGGCTTCAGTGTTACACATACAGATGTTTGATCTTGCTGATCCCTTTCCTGAAGAAGATATTGATTTCATCCGCAATTGTTGTGCTGAATTCATTTATGAGCTTTTACAAGATTAGTAAGTTTTTGAATTCCATTTATGTTGTTCTAATAATACTTATGGTTTTCATATATATCTAACTTGGTTTATATCTCTGTTTAGGACAAATTCTTGGATATTGGCGATACTAGTTGGCTGTTGATTCAGGCAGGGATCACTATTGTCAATTTTCCTCCACTTTTTTCATTTCTCTGTAAAGTTTACAAATTTTTTCCATATAATGAGAAATATTGTACTGTTTCTGAGAATTGAATAAGTTGATCATGTGTTATTGATAGTCATTGGAATTGAATGTGTTTGTTTTCAATGATTTTTTTCATAATGTTCATTCTTTGATTGTTGAGAGTCGAGGATTGTGTATTGGTAGTTTCTGGAAATAAAAATGTTGTTGTCACTGCTTCTGATTGTCAATACATACATATATGCATGTGTATGTAATGTGACAGGGGGAATGTTGTTGAATATGGCTTACTGGCCTGGGTAAGATTGAAACAAATAAAATGAAAAAAAACAAAACAAAATTTTAAGACCGGTTCTCTTAATAACCGGTCTTAAATATATATTTAAGACCGGTTATTAAGAGAACCGGTCTTAAAATATTAAACTTTAAGACGGTTCTATTAATAACCGGTCTTAAATACATATTTAAGACCGGTTGTTAAGAGAACCGGTCTTAAATTGTTATTTTTTTATGCTGAAATTTCCCTACTTGTTCCTTAGTTAAACTTTAAGACCAGTTGTTGAAGAACCGGTCTTAAAAGTTCATATTTTAGACCGGTTTTTTAACCATTCTAAAAAGTTTAATACTTTTTAGACCGGCTGTATCAAGACCTGATCCATAACCGGTCTAAAATATCATTTTTAACCGGTCTTAAAAGTGTTTTTTGTACCGGTGACAACTAGATGCAATAAGAGCTTCTGAATGAGGGGAAGTAGTCACTTGTTGGATACTTAGATTCCGAAGCTCAGATGTAATGAAAGAAAGTTGGGAAGAGACTGTGTCTATCTTAGACTCGAGTAAGTCCATTCTCTTGTTGGAACCAATATCATAGACTCCCCTTAGCTCTTTAACATTGTATTGTTGAGTATTTCTAGCCCTTGTTTGAATTTGAACCAATGCCTCTTCAGTAATGCAATCTTCCAAAGAACCTCCAGCTGTGGCATCTAGAATTCCCTTCTCATTAGGTAGAAGACCATCATGGAAATATTTAATCAACTGCTCATCATTGATTTAATGGTATAGGAATTTAGCTAAAAGCTCTTGAAACCGACTCTAATAATCATAAAATGACTCCAAAGGATATTATTTTATAGAATATATCTCCTTTTTGAGCTCCGCAATCCTTGCATCGGGAAAATATTTGTCTAGGAAGACTTTCTGTAAATTAGCCCATAAATGAAGAGAATAATTAATATGCCTTGGTAGCATTAAGTACCACACTTTAGCCTTCCCCTCTAAAGTGAAGTAAAACACCTTTAACATCACATCATCTAAACGAGCACCAATAGGCTTTATATTTGAGCAAGCTAAGTGCAAAGCATTGAGATGGTTGTTAGGGTTTTCCTTTTCAAGTCCATAGAAATGAGGTAGCAAAGCAAGCAAAGGTCCCTTAAACTCGAAATTGACTTCAAAGTTAGGGCATGCAACATTGAAAGGATCATGAGTCATATTGGATCTTGTGACATCCCTTATGGTTCTTCTCCTTAATTGATCATTGCCATCACCTTCCATAATTGTACCTTGAGAAACACAATCACTTAAGTCAATGAAAAAATCTAGTTGAATGATCAAATGTCCTATGAAAGTGGTCGAACATACAAAGCTCTCAAGTAACCAATATAATAATGGAGTGCCAAAATTGTCTTGCACACAAATTCAAGCAAAATATATGAAATGGAATGAGTACAAGTGTGTGTGAGAATGTATAATGTTTATAGAAGAGAAGAAATGGAGAAATCAAGAAAATTAGCAATTGTATTGTCTAAATATTCACATGGAAAAACTATGTCCCTAAAATTGTAACTTGAAAATATGAATCATGCACTCAAATAGCATCAAAAGAAAGCTATCCAAAAGCAATTCAAATGCAATGACACCTGTAACACCTCAAATTT
Organism: Albizia julibrissin; assembly: GCA_037074505.1. Taxonomy (NCBI): domain Eukaryota; kingdom Viridiplantae; phylum Streptophyta; class Magnoliopsida; order Fabales; family Fabaceae; genus Albizia; species Albizia julibrissin. The sequence goes on along the minus strand of CM073480.1, from coordinate 41,021,570 downwards.
TGAGACAAGAGGATTAAGAATAAGCCTGAAACTAGTGGACCGCTAAGCCTCGGTTTAGTAAGTGTCCCAGTAAGGCACGATTTTATTCCCTAAAATTTCTTTATACCTTTGGGGTTATTACAGGGAATGGAAAAACAAGGCAATTAATGGTCACATACAACATAATTATATTTGGAACATAAATGAGATTTGCTGCCAATGAATTTCCTTGTGAGATAGTCTTGTTGTGTGACATTTTTCAATGGACAAATGATGTCCAAAAATTATGAAACTTTCCAGAATGAAAGTAGACTTATAAAGCTTTAATTTGATAGGTCATATAAGTCATTTGAAAATGTACACAAGGAGATATATATTTTTAAAGAAACCTCAGTAAAACTGAGGAAATTTCAGTGGCAGCGTCCATAAACAATAATTCTGGGAATGTTGAGGTTCCAGTTGGCTAAAGGCTATATTTTACTTTGAAAATTCATATCTAATTGTATAGATATCCAATTAGGGTAGTTCCAAAGGCTATGTAACCATTATTGAGTTATATAACGGATGACCCCACCCTACTGGGCATTGGTGGTCCGGACCAACCCCCACCCTCACTGGGCATTGAGCTGGACAGTAATTGTCCCGCTCTTGGGGATTTAATTCGCCTCCCCAGGGACTCGAGTCCGTGACCTAAGGATAAGTAACGCCTTAAGAGCTTCCTGGTAACCATTTGTACCAGAAGCGTATTCTCATGGTTCGCAACTTCATTATTACCCATTAGTTCTTATATTTTCCTTTAATTTAATTAGGGCGATTGTCTGCTCAAACTTAGTTCATTCATTTACACATATAAACTGTTAGCCACATAAGAGTACCAAAGTGTCTAAGTTTAATACAAAACAATAGACACATTCTCATCTTCGATCTACCACTACATTCCTCTGCAAGTAGACCTCTTCTCTGTTCTCAACACACCTCATGTGTTCACCTGTCTGAATGGTTGGTTGAGGGAGGGTGAGATTCATAGGAATCTTAGTAGTGAAAAATACTATAATGCATGCAAGATAAATGCTAGTGTATGACATACTCGCCTTATATAAGCTCATGCTCACATAATGACATCTCTGCATGGTTAATGTTTCATACAACATATCTATGGCCACAATATAAACAGAAACAGAACTTCATTCATTCAAATATGCTTCATATAATCAAGAAAAGTAATACACAAGCATAAATATCAAATACATACAAGTAAGGTAAGTTTACTACCTTTTGGACTTTATGTCCACCATTTAACTTCTAAAAATTCCAGATTAATATACAATCGTCTAAAAATCATGAACACCTATTTCCAACACAATTTTCCCTTCTAAATCCCATGGAACCATCCAAAATATCAAAATCCAGCTCCAATAAGACAAAAATATCCCTGGACGAAATCTAGATAATTTAAGGGAAAATGAGTTCTTTTGATTTTAATCCATAACCACCTTCTTTTCACCTCTAATGCCATGTTTAACCCATTAAACACCTTTTACCCATGATTTATGAAGATTTTCATAGTACCTCCCCTTAGGGTTTATGCATCCCAATCATCAAAACAAAACCAAAACAATCACAAATCATCAACAACCACCAAGTTCAACAATAGAAACTAGGTTCTTGAGATTACCTTTGATTTCTCTTCTCTCTCTCTCTGGGAAGTCACTGCCCTCTCTCTCTCTTCCCTCTTGATTTTTCTCGTTAAACATGAATTTCAAGAAAATGAAGAGGTTAGAGGAAGTTTTAAGGAGTTTAGAAGGCATAAGTACTTGATTTACATGCTCTTACCTTGAGTTTCTGGCTCTTGAATACCCTAGCACCTCTTGTGTTCTTCAACTACTCCAAACTCTCCTCTCTCTCTTTTAGTTGCAGCTGGCCGAAAATAAAGAAGCCAGAAGAGTGATATTAGATTTATCTAATGATCTCTCTCTTCTTGCTTTTTGCTTTCACAAGTGCTTGCTTGTGATTAGCTCTTCTTCTTTTTTCCCTTCTTGCATTAATATAAGCCAAGTGTACTATTTCCACTTGAACTCTTAGCCTACAATTTTTGAATTTTAAAACTTCACCTTTTTGCTTGATTTTAATACTTCAACTTGGCATTGGGAATTCATTATTGATCCCCTTTACTTCTTGATCAAAAGCGGCATCCCACACACTAGAAAAAGGAAAGAATATGGGCTGTGGATTTATTTTAGCCAAATGACTATTTTGCCTATAATTTTTTCCCATTTTCGCACCCTGCTGAAAATCTGGCAGAATTTTTATCAAACTTTGAAAATTCATATCTAATTTTATGGATATCCAATTGGGGTGGTTTCAAAGTATATGTGACCCTTATTGAGTTTATCTTCAAATACAAATATAGCATTTAGCCAAATGGAACCTCAACATTCCCAAAATTAATGTTCTTGGACGCTGCCATTGAAATTCGTCAGTTTTACTGGGCTAAATTTAAAAATACATATCTCCTTGTGTACATCTTCAAATGACTTATATGACCTATCAAATTAAATCTTGATAAGTCTACTTTCATTCTGGAAATTTTCACAATTTTTGGACATCATTTGCAAATTGAAAAATGTTACACAATAAGACTATCTCACTAGGAAATTCACTGGCAGCAAATCTCATTTGTGTTCCAAATATAATTATGTTGTATGTGACTACTAATTTCCTTGTTTTTCCATTCCCTGTGCTCTTTAATACCCCCAAGGGTATAAAGTAATTTTAGGGAATAAAATCGTGCCTTATTAGGGCACTTGCTAAACCGGGGCTTAGTAGTTCATTTGTTTCAGGCTTATTCTCAATCCTCTTGTCCCAAAATTTGAGGTGTTACAATACCACTTTATATCAACCAAGCACAAGTCATTCGAAATTCAAGTGAGAGAAATGCAATAATGTAAATGCAAAAATAAAGGAAAATCAAGATATTTGTTTGTATTTCTTCAAAATTTTCTATGTAAAAATGTAATATGCTATGAAAAACATGCAAAACTACCTAAACTAACTAAAATACTGTTAGATATGATTAGTTTTGATGATGACAAATATAGATGTCAAATATTAAGCATAAGAAGTTTGCATAGTATACTTTTCTAATACATTGACTAACTATTTGATGTTGCATATATTGTAGATTAGTCAAGCAATGGAATAAAGAAATTGAGGAATAAAGAACTTGCAATAATTAATGAAAAATATGAAGATTCAAGTTTTGTGGGCACTGTAGCAGTGGGCACTGTAGCAATACGGTTACTGTAGCAATTGGCACTATTTGGCATTGTAGCATCGAGTGATTTAATGAATCACTCGAGTGATTTTCAGAATCACTCGAGTGATTATGGAAAAATAGAAATCAATCGAGTGATTTTCTAATTCACTCGAGTGATGTTCATTTTTTCAGAGTCTGTTCTTTATCCAGCTGAGCGAGGCCTGGTTAATTGAACATATCTCTCTAAATACAACTCCAATTGAGACCAAACAAGTTGCATATGAAATTAGCCTCACAATGCGTCATTTTGAAATTAGAAACAACATACAAGGAGCTCAGATGAGGGAGATATAAGTATTCGAATTTGGCCTTCATGTCAGCGTCACTTTCTGGAACAGGTTTAGTATTTTGGCCATAACTCTCAAACCACTGATCCTATGGAGTTGAAACCGGTTCCATATGAAACTAGACTTCATGATCTTTCCATTGATATATAATACAGAAATTTTGGAGTCATATTCGAAGAGTTATGTTATCTGGAATTTTACCTCTGTTTGCTGAAGAACTGGAAACGCACAACAGAGAGATCAATCGAGTGATTTCAGTATTCACTCGAGTGATATGGAAAATCACTTCCAGTGGCGCCAGAATCACTACAAGAATTTTTCACTGTTTCATATTTCACTTCCAGTGATGCCAAAATCACTCGAGTGATTTGAGATTTTTCAGAATCACTTCCAGTGCGCCTGAAATCACTGTAAGAAAAATTCACTGTTTGCAAAATCACTTCCAGTGATGCCAAAATCACTCGAGTGATTATGTTGTTTTCGAAGATCTCTTCCAGTGAATTTCATTCTTCCTCAAATCACTTCCAGTGAATCAAAAATCACTGCAAGAAAAATTCAATGTTCTCATTTTCACTCCCAGTGCAAGGCGAAATCACTTCAGGAATGTTTTACTGTTTTGATAATGACTTCCGGTGACATGAATTTCACTCGAGTGATCGTCCATTTCAGCTGATCACCTCCAGCACCATTCTTGATCACTCCCAGTCAATATCAGTTACCTCATATCACTTCCAGTCAGTGATTACTCAGTTCACTCTTCACAGTTCCAGTGAGAGTATATCAGTATGAATCAGAATAACTTCCCGTGAAGATCAAATGACTTCCAATGAACCAGAATACACCTTCAGTGAAAGCCAGTATGCCTCAGTTCACTTTTTGTTAGATAATATCCAAGCAAGTGATTATGTTGATTTTTCAGATCACTTCCAGAGACGTGCCAAGATCAACTGATATGAAGTTTTGTCAGTTTCACTTCTTGTCAGCTTCTATGATCACTTAGTGCACTCTTCACTAAATCAGAATCAGTTCCAATGACATTCACATCCAGAAATCAAGACTACTGCCATTGAAATGCTTCTGCAGTCAAGTGTTAATTGTTTTATCAAAATCACCTCCAGTGAAGTTACACCGCACTCAAATGATTCTCATGTTTCAGAATATCACTGCCAGTGTATTATAAGTTAACTCAAGTGATTCACTGTTCTCATCAGAATCACTTCCAGAAACATGACAAGAATAAGGAAACAACCAGAATGATTTCATGATGCACTCTACTGATGTGGATCACTTCCAGTGAAATCTGTAATCACCTGAGTGATGTTTTCTAACGGCAGTATTCTCAAGTGTATTACAGCTGTACTCCATCATCACGCATATGACAAGTAACTGAACTGTCCATTTAAACGACAACTATTCGTGGGCGGCAGCAAAATTCATAAGTAACGGAAGATAAATACTATTGTATCTGTCAGACCAATGGGCAAACTGTAAGAAACACTGAAGCATATGTCAGAGTACGATCAAACGGGAAAATGAAGTAGTGTCTGTCTAAGCATCAGATAGGATTACAACAGAAAAATATCCGAATGGGCTCAATGGTCAAATGAATCAACAGACTCTAACGGATGGATGTTTACAACGATCACCTTCTACAACTCAGCTATAAATAGGAGAGGATTCAAACACACAATAACAAGCAATACGATGAGAACATGAACATGCTGATATTCTAAGTCCTCTACTTCCGACCACTCTTTGCTCTACTTCATCTTCTATATTATGTATATTTGAGAGAGTGAGAATATTTGTTTTGTACTTCAGTGTGTATCTTATCTACTCTGTGAGAGAGTCTGTAAATCCTTACAAATATATTTCTGTATTGAACTCAAGGTAGAGGGACCTTGAGAGGGTTGATTACCTTACGCGAAAGTTGTAGAGAGAATTGCTAGTAGTAATTTCTGCTCGCAAGACTTACAAGGTGCAAGCAGTAGAGAACGTTGCTGCTCGTAAGACTTACAGTGGTGTAAGTAGGAGATAACATTACTGCTCGTAAGACTTGCATGGGTAAGCAAGAGAGAAAGGACTTTGGGATTGCTTTGCTCAACTTATCGTAAGAGGGTGTAAACCTTACAGTGAGTAAAGGGGAGTAACTTCGTAAGAGATTTGTAGAGGCTTTTCTTGTGCCCGGTTAAACAAGAAGATAGTGGATTGGAAATCTCAGGAGGAGCCTGGGGACTGGACGTAGGTCATCGTGGATTGGACCGAACCAGGATAAATCACAGTTTGCATATTCTCTTCCCTAACCTTTTACATTTCCAGTATATATGATTTACATATCAGCTTATGTTTCTATATTTCCGCATGTATTGATTTGATAAGTTGTGAAAATATTTTAAAAGTTCATACTTTCTTATCACACACCCAATTCACCCCCTCTTGGGGTGTCAACCAGTTCTAACATTTGGTATCAAAGCCGGACTCTTGTTTAAAGGACTTAACCATCTCAAGAGTATTCAATGGCTGATTTTGAGTGTTGCTCACTTTCTGAAGGTTTCGATTATACCATCCCACCAATTTTGAAAGATATAGATTTTTGGTTTTGGAAAGCTAGAATGACCAGTTTTATAAAAGCATATGATTTTGATATGTGGAATGTTTTTACAAATGCTTTTGATCATAAACCAAGAAAGGATTGGACAGACAAAGAAAAGAAAATGTCTTCATTAAATATTAGAGCAATGAAGATTTTGTATAATGCTGTGACAGAAAATGATTTTGAGAAAATTAGATTTTGCACTAATGCTAAAGATATCTGGGATACTCTTGATTCTATATATACTTCTAATGAGCATGTTGAAGTGGACAGTATAGATCATTCACTTGAAACTATTAGCTGCGTATCCAGAATCAGTGAACAAATGGAAGTTGAGAATGAAGAAGGAATTATAAAGCACTTCCATGATGCAGTTAACACAGAAGAAAAAGAAGAAGAGGATTCCCAAACGAAACTCATCACAAACGACCATGACAAATCACCCTTTAGAGCTCAAGATGAACTTAAGGTAAAAAGTTCCAATTCTTCTTATAACTCTTATAAAACTGATTTTCAAAGTTTGCATAAAAATGTTTTCCAACCAATTGTTGATTCTGCAATGAAAAACAAAACTGTTTTCAAATATGCTGGAAACTTGTATGTGAAGAAAGAAAGTAGGCAAACTGGATATATGGTATTGTCATCCCTCAAACAACACAATACTTGCATAGAACCTCACAATGTATATCATCATGTTATTTGCAATTATTGTGGTAAATCCGGTCATATTTCTCATATGTGTTATATTAGAAGAAATTCTAATGTGAGAAATAAATATGTTTGGGTTCCAAAAGGTCATAAGAAGTCTAATACTAACAATTAAGGACCCAAGTATATGTGGGTGCCAAAATGTCCATCTAGCACTTTATGTATGCAGGATAATTCAAAAAGAAATGGACAAAACAGTACAAAGAAGATGAAGCCAAGAGTTTCTCATGCACCAATAAGGAAGGTGATATCATCGAAAAAGAGAACTCATGAAAAAACCATTGCTATAACCTCATTGTCAAAGCAAAAGAAGCAATAGATAATAGCAAGAGAAGTACATTCTACCTTAAGAAAAGGCTACCATAATGTACCATTCAACTACCTTGAGGAGAACAAGAAGAGGAGGATCTCTCGTGCACAAATATTCTCAAAGCCTATATCATTTGAGAGAACTTTGCATAATCCTAAAGCTATATATGCAAAAACAAAGCTTCAAAGAAAGATGCAATGGGTATGCAAAGGCAATCCTCCAAGTACCTAAGGTAAATGTGCAAAATGGTAAAACCTCCTATATTGTTATCTTTAATATTTATTGAGGTTTATACATGTTACCTTAGGAATGAGCATTACAAACTATCTTAGAAATATGTTTTCAAATCCTTTGAAAAACTCATCTTGTAAACTTATTTACAAAGGGTTTGCAATGTCCAATAGTTTAGTTCTTTATGCATACACGCATGTTTAAAAACTTTTCTTATGCATAAAGTCATCAATTTATTATATTCAATTGTTATGATTTAATTATATTCATAGAGTATGTGAATTTTGTTATGATTCCTATGAGCTAACCATACGTGGATCCAAGTAAAACTGGATACCTTAGGAAGAAAAAGGGTTATACAGTTTTGTTGGAAGAAGAAAGGAATGTCATGCTCCCGGTCAGTAAAACAAGGATGAATAGATCATACATGAATTTTGAGGAGAACATGCAATAAAGCTTGAATCAAATGCATGGGTTACTCAAGTGATCGTGGAGGACTTGAGTACAAAGAAACAAGAAATTGGAAATTAACTTGGGTGCCTACAAGTTACACTCAAGCCAGGTACGATGTATCAGTATGTAAAACTTTCTGCAAAATTTGAGTGTCATGACCTTGTTTTCAAAACTCCTAGAAGCACTCGTTCTTTCCAATTCCATTTGAGTGATAAATATCTGCTCATTACTGCATATCATTAGCAATTAATTTTTTTTATGGTTTTCAAAATGGTTCGGATTGCTAAAGGAACTGAAAATGAATTTGTGCATAATCCTCTTATTCATTTGAGTTTGAAATGAACTATTCAAGAATACATTTTGATTCATTTTTTTTATAAAAGTGCATACAAATGATTTGGAGATTATTCATATTTTGTTTGCATTTTCAAAATTGGAAGTTAATATTTTTGTGTACTGATTGTCAAAAATGCTTCAAACCTATTCACCAGGGTATTTCCCTATCTTTGACATTCTGATCATTGATCTTAAATGTGCAATCCAATGCTTGAACTCCTTAGTCTTTATTTTCTAATTTGTTAGACCTCATGTCTAATAAATTAAGCATCTATATGAGTTTCAAGTATATTTCCCCATAGATGAATTCATTATGTGAAAGCCTTATTCCTAATGCATAAATCCTTTTGGTTAAGTTATTCCAAGTATTATAAATGTTCATTAATGCATTGAATGAATGCTAATGCATTAACCATTATAGTGGAATAACATATTAGGATGATGTTTTGGAACTTTAGTCATTTGGTCAAATGAGTACGTGCTTTATCTTCTATAAATTCATTATACTCATCTTGTTACTCAAATGCATCAATATTTGTCTTTATCATTTGTTAGTAACTAGAGCCTTGTGTTCAAATTCTTACCATGAATGCTCATATGTTTTATGACACTATTCTAAAAGGCAACATTACTTCTTAGTCAATAGCTAAGTCATTGTACTCATATATGTCTATTGAGTTAATTCTTTTGGCCAATTCATTTTCCATATGACTTTTGCTCTTGGGAAGATTCTCAAACATGTTATCTTTAAGAAGGGAGCTTTTTGGTACATGTATACACTTAAACTATTGACTTCCACCATTTTGAGCATGAGGATTGATCCTTAACAAATTTCATAAATGAGTTTTCATGCATTCAAAATCTTAATGTCATAATGCATATTCTTGATTCAAAAGAACATTTGAGATTTTGAAACAATTTTCATATTTTCATTCATGATTTATTATTTCATAAATGTTGGTCATTATAGATAGATTCTCTACTCTTTTGATCCAACTTACATAGATTGTATGAAAACCTTACCAATGGCATATTTTCAACATAAAATGTATTTACAAGTTGTCATTGATCATTGGAAAACATCATTCTTAATTGATATCATTTGCTCATTATGCTTCATGATTCAATAACTTGAATTTATTGGATAAAATTAAATTTTGGTCTTTGTTGGATTATGATACTCCTTGCTCAAATATCATTTGATTCAATTGTATAAGAGCATAAGAGTTATTATGTCTAATATTGTGGACCCAAGAAAAGTTGGGTACCAAAGAACATATATTTATACTTTTGCAGGAGTTGACCAAAATGCTTGGCTTTTGGATACAAAGATCAAAGGCTAATAGAGGAAGCAGAATCTGTGGCATAAGATGCAGTAAAATAGATAAAAGGATGCAGCTGTAAACAAGAACTTCAAAGTTCTACTTGAGATGATGGATGACAAAATAAGGGAGCTATGAGCAAACCAGAATTTCTAAATAGTACTTGACAAAAGGCACATGCTAAGAAGATAAATGAATATGAAGTCTTTCTCCAAGCTCATCTTGCTGTTTCAACTCTTAAGTATTCCATAGAAATTACAGATCAACAAACATGCATCAATAGACTACAGAGGATCATAACTCAAGTAATTATGACATTACTTGAGTGAGGTATAGTATTCCTTCTTAATCCAAATCCTCTGAGTTACATCACTCGAGCAAGCATTGAAGTGAGGATCGAGTGATATTGGAGTACAATTCTTAAAATCTATGAATAGCATCATCATTTTCGAATTTGATTTCTCTCTAAATTTTCAACATTTAGTCTTAAAGTTTTCAATGGTTTTCCAAATCTATAAGAGCTTTTAACTGTATTTCTCATGACAAGTTTTAAGACCATGCATACATTAAGGGGTAGCTTTACATTCACATGTATTTTTTTAAAAGCTTATCTCCTTTATTTGAAGAAAATTATTATAGTAGACTCATCTACATTCACCCTCAATTGATTAGTTTTGATGATGAGATACTTATCCATTTTCTTTTCTTCATCCTAATTTGCATGTATTTTATAGAATGGAAATTAATACTTGATTGCACTAACCTTTCTCCATGCAAGAATATTTTTAACTTATGACAGGAGAATTTGCTCTATGAGAAGATCATTCCTCAACACACCAAAAGGAGAATATATCAACCTTGAGGAAATATGCATAACAATTAAACAAGGGAAATATATTGGCTACAACATTCAAAGTAACAAATAACTATGCCAATACAAACTAAAGGAGCATTAAGCATACTGTTGTGGAACAAGGAGTTCAACTCAGTGAGGAGTATCTTGAAGACAACATATACTTCAAAGTTGCACCGAGAATATGGCATAAGCTGGACTTCATGGATCTATCATCAACTGGCCAAATTCAAATGAGCATTTCTAAATCCTCTCTCTCTCTTTATGTTTTATGAATACCTTGCATATATTTTCTTATGAAAGCTTTATTGAAAAGATTTTTCATTTGCATCACATTCAAATAGCATTACTTTCAAAAAGGAGAGAGTAAACTGTTTATTTTGATTAATGGAGAAAATGATATTTCAAATGTATTTTCATAATTACTTCTCCATGAAACCTTCTTCTTTATACTTCAAACTTTTTGCTAATGTCAAATAGGGGGAGAGAAATGGAAAAATATGTTGCATTCAATTTGTCTATTCACATTCAAGCATATTTTTCTTTAAGGATTTGCCATCATCAAAAAGGGGGAGAATGTTAGATATGATTAGTTTTGATGATGACAAATATAGATGTCAAATATTAAGCATAAGAAGTTTGCATAGTATACTTTTCTAATACATTGACTAACTATTTGATGTTGCATATATTGTAGATTAGTCAAGCAATGCAAGAAAGAAATTGAGGAATAAAGAACTTGCAATAATTAATGAAAAATATAAAGATTCAAGTTTTATGGGTACTGTAGCAGTGGGCACTGTAGCAATACGGTTACTGTACCAATTAGCACTGTTTGGCACTGTAGCATCGAGTGATTTAATGAATCACTCGAGTGATTTTCAGAATCACTCGAGTGATTCTGGAAAAATAGAAATCACTCGAGTGATTCTCTAATTCACTCGAGTGATGTTCAGTTTTTCAGAGTCTGTTCTTTATCCAGCTGAGCGAGGCCTGGTTAATTGATCATATCTCTCTAAATACAACTCTAATTGAGACCAAACTAGTTGCATATGAAAGTAGACTCCCAATGCGTCATTTTGAAATCAGAAACAACATCAAAGGAGCTCATATGAGGGAGATATAAGTATTCGAATTTGGCCTTCATGTCAGCGTCACTTTCTGGAACAGGTTTAGTATTTTGGCCATAACTCTGAAAAAACTGATCTTATTGAGTTGAAACTGGTTCCATATGAAACTAGACTTCAAGATCTTTCCATTGATATATAATATAGGAATTTTGGAGTCATATTCGAAGAGTTATGTTATCTGGAAGTTTACCTCTGTTTGCTGAACAACTGGAAACGCACAACAAAGAGATCACTCGAGTGATTTCAGTATTCACTCGAGTGATATGGAAAATCACTTCCAGTGGCGCCAGAATCACTGCAATAATTTTTCACTATTTCAGATTTCACTTCCAGTGATGCCAAAATCACTCGAGTGATTTGAGATTTTTCAGAATCACTTCCAGTGCGCCTGAAATCACTGCAAGAAAAATTCACTGTTTGCAAAATCACTTGTAGTGATGCCAAAATCACTCGAGTGATTATGTTGTTTTTGAAGATCACTTCCAGTGGATGCTGAATCACTTCCAGTGAATTTCATTCTTCCTCAAATCACTTCCAGTGAATCAAAAATCACTGCAAGAAAAATTCACTGTTCTCATTTTCACTCCCAGGGCAGTTGAATTCACTCGAGTGATTAGTCATTTCTACATATCACTTCCAGTGCAAGGCAAAATCACTTCAGGAATGTTTTACTGTTTTGATAATCACTTCCGGTGACATGAATTTCACTCGAGTGATCGTCCATTTCAGCTGATCACCTCCAACACCATTCTTGATCACTCCCAGTCAATATCAGTTACCTCATATCACTTCCAGTCAGTGATTACTCAGTTCACTCTTCACAGTTCCAGTGAGAGTATATCAGTATGAATCAGAATAACTTCCCGTGAAGATCAAATGACTTCCAATGAACCAGAATACACCTTCAGTGAAAGCCAGTATGCCTCAGTTCACTTTCTGTTAGATAATATCCAAGCAAGTGATTATGTTGATTTTTCAGATCACTTCCAGAGACGTGCCAAGATCAACTGATATGAAGTTTTGTCAGTTTCACTTCTTGTCAGCTTCTATGATCACTTAGTGCACTCTTCACTAAATCAGAATCAGTTCCAATGACAGTCACATCTAGAAATCAAGACTACTGCCAGTGAAATGCTTCTGCAGTCAAGTGTTAATTGTTTTATCAAAATCACCTCCAGTGAAGTTACACCACACTCAAATGATTCTCATGTTTCAGAATATCATTGCCAATGAATTATAAGTTAACTCAAGTGATTCACTGTTCTCATCAGAATCACTTCCAGAAACTCGACAGGAATAAGGAAACAACCAGAACGATTTCATGATGCACTCTACTGATGTGGATCACTTCCAGTGAAATCTGTAATCACCCGAGTGATGTTTTCTAACGAAAATATTCTCAAGTGTATTATAGCTGTACTCCATCATCACGCACATGACAAGTAACTAAACTCTCCATTCAAACGACAACTATTCGTGGGCGGCAGCAAAATTCATAAGTAACGGAAGACAAATACTATTGCATCTATCAGACCAATGGGCAAACTGTAAGAAACGCTGAAGCATATGTCGGAGCAAGATCAAACGGGAAAATATTTAAATACACTCAATGACCATACAAAGCAATGGGACTCTAACCGAAAATGAAGTAGTGTCTGTCTAAGCATCAGATGGGATTACAACAGAAAAATATCTGAATGGGCTCAACGGTCAAATGAATCAACAGACTCTAACGGATGGATGTTTACAACAGTCACCTTCCACAACTCAGCTATAAATAGGAGAGGATTCAAACACACAATAACACGCAATACGATGAGAACATGAACATGCTGATATTCTAAGTCCTCTACGTCCGACCACTCTTTCCTCTACTTCATCTTCTATATTATGTATATTTGAGAGAGTGAGAATATTTGTATTGTACTTCAGTGTGTATCCTATCTACTCTGTGAGAGAGTCTGTAAATCCTTACAAATATATTTCTGTATTGAACTCAAGGTAGAGGGACCTTGAGAGGGTTGATTACCTTACGGGAAAGTTGTAGAGAGAATTGCTAGTAGTAATTTCTGCTCGTAAGACTTACAAGGTGCAAGCAGTAGAGAACGTTGCTGCTCGTAAGACTTACAGTGGTGTAAGCAGGAGAGAACGTTGCTGCTCATAAGACTTGCATGGGTAAGCAAGAGAGAGAGGACTTTGGGATTGTTGAGGTCCTCAAATACAGCCAAAAAAATGTGGTCCTCAAATGCTAAGTGACACATGTAATTAAGTTGTGATCGATGACATATTGATCTCCATTCGCACGGATGGGTATTTTAGATGTGTGAAGTAATGTTTGCGAACAAATGAGGGGCTAAGGTGATTTTATGTCATATTTAACTTGAAACTATATAATCTACACATGATTTTTTAGAATTATTTAATTATATAATGAATGCAAAACTATCCAAAAATTCACATGTATAAGGGGTGAAAATATATCTTGTGATTAGAGAAAAGGCAGTGTACACATGAAATGGAGTCATATATTTAGAATAAGTATGAGAGGGCATGGTTAGATATTAACATCACTTCCTTCATCCTTAGGAGAGATTAAAGACTAATAAATCTGATAGAAACTCTCAAATATCATATGTTGAATAATGACAATGAGTACACATGAATATATAAGCATGTATGTAGATGGCGAGATCACATCATATCTCTAATTATGAATATCCTGAATCTATTGTGATAGAGATTTGGGATACAGGTCCTAACTACTCAAAGATACTAATAGTAAATAATAGTAATAAGATATTATTCTAATAATAATAATAAGATATCATTCTTCACTCCCCCTCAAGTTGGCGCATGTAGGTTGACAATGCCAAACTTGCTTTTGAAGTACTTGAATTAAGCTTTCCCTAATGCCTTGGTGAACACAACTACAAGCTGCTCCTTCATCAAAATCTGTGTTGGTTCTATCTCCTTTTATTAGACCCGTTCTTTTACAAAATAACAATCCATTTAAACATGCTTCATTCGTTCATAGAAGATTGGGTTCTTGGTGATGTGCGAAGCTGCTTGATTGTCATAATATAGAGCAGTTGCATGATTGAACCATTTTTTTATATGATTTTTCATGATTAATTTGTGATTTTTAGTGTATTTTCTGGGACATTATTGCATGATCAAGTAGTGATTTGAGTTAGAGATATTTGTATTGAACTAAGTGTAATTAGGGGGAAAATGGTAATAATTTTTTAATTATTCATACAAATGATTTATTGAACCTTTTGATGCTACCTTATGTTTAATCTTGTATTGTATCTGTTTTGGAAGAAAATTGGAGAACTTGGAAAAAAAGTCAATTGGGTCAAAATTAATATTTTTGAGGAATGGGGAAATTTGCAAAAAAAGGCCCCATAATTTCTAGAAATTGCAAAAATGTGAAAAAAGGGTGAGAAAAAAATTATAGAAAAGTACCAAATGTTTTAAAAATTACATTTCTGCCTAAAAACCTTTCATTAATTTGCAATTTAGTCCTTCAAGAAAATTTTAAATCTTCTTACTTTACTCCCTAGTCAAAATGCTAGGTTAGTTGACCGAGGGACCCTCTCCTTCTTCCTCAACTCTACACATACCCAAGAGTTTGGAGGCCGTAGACTCAACTGTGAGAGGGCTGACCATCCCACACATGCTCTTATCACCTTCTACATCACATCTCCATTTGCTAACGACCTCATCTCTTCTGCCATTGTGGCCGACGATGTCCTTTCTTCCTTCATTGTCCACCATAACCAAGAAGACAAAGCAAAGTGAATGCCATATCGGAACCAGAAAGCTCGACCAGAGCTTAAGAGAGAGAGAGCGTTCGTCCTCACACCACCAATAAGGTTGCAACTAAGAAGACACCACTACTACATAAAGGACATTTAACGTCCATTTTTAGGGCATGTTAAAGTTCTTTTATGGGGGGACGCCTATGCGAGTGATATAGTAAATAATGGAAACAATGCCCGTTAAGAAAGCAACTCCTAAAGTTACACTTTAGGCGTTCCTTTTACAAGTGGAGACTTTAGACGTCATTTCTTGCATAAGGGATGCCTAAAGTCTCCACTTTAGGCGTACCTTTTTCCCTAAGGGATGCCTAAAGTGGAGACTTTAGGTGTCTCTTTCTTGTAAAAGGGACATCTAAAGTGTGTTTGGACACCTATTGACATCCCTTTTGTTTATGGATATAAATTTTTTTTTTAAAAAAAATTGTTTATATTTTTGTTTGCCCAACAAATTCAAAACCACAGAAACAGGATCACAGAATAAACCCCAATCTCCTTACAAATGGTAAGGAAACATCCAGTAGTAGCTAATTAACTCCTACTACCATCTATGTACAAGAACCACCATAAAGTGTTGTGAAAATATTGTCTACTACACAATTATCCTAACTAAGTTGTCTACTATACAACTATATTAACTAACATAAACATACACTTTTACTTATCTATGTATTGAAGAAGCTATCCAGCCAAAAAGACTCTTATCAAATTAATGTCTTCATGTAAGTAGGCACTTTATTATCACAAATCTGCAAATTAGAAAATAAGATTAGATAAAATCAATGCAGTGAAAGAATTAATTAGCAATTCAATTACAATGCCCAAAAGATTATCATTTGATTACCTGCTGAAAATCACTTGTAACTCTGCTCTGAATGATATTATACATGTAAAGGATAATGTAGTAGCTGCATTCAGTGGCCCCTGGTTTTCGAGGGCACTATAAATCAAAAGCAATTGGTTAAAATCAATAAAATCATATCTAAAACAATCGTCAATAAAAGAACTTGAATTGAAATCACATACTTTTGGATAAAACCACTTTAGGTCTCTAATAGTTTTACCCTCGTGTGACCTACCAAGGATTCTATATGTCTAGGTTGCACTATCATTAAAATGTAAAACCATAAAAATTAAAACAATTCATTTAAGTCAAGAATCAATGAAATAGAAACAAAATAACTTGCATGTTTAAGAAGGATTTTGTTTCCTTGTCTGGCTTTTTATCCAAGGAATCAAACCAATAGACGATGTTGATGCGAGGACAAACAACTACAAACTCCAATGGTAACTGCAACATACAAATTACAATGAAGTTAGATGGCAAGGCAATTATTTGTTAAACTTCTTAAAAAATCAAAATTAAAATACACATCCTTGAACAATTGGTGCTAGATTAGAACGAAATTTGGTCTCTCCTATTGCGTAGCCCACATAATATGTCCTTGCTTGCAAAGTACTATCCCTTGTCGTATTTGTCGGACATAAGAATCCGTATAAATCCTATATTTCCATCTTGATGCATATGTGGTGGAAGGACCTAAAATAGAAATAAAATGATAAATGAATTATTGAACGTATGAAACCAAAAAACCACTACATTAATTGTAGAAGAAAAAACTAACCGGATGGCAAGTTTCACCCATCCTCTATCTATCTCCTCCAAATGGATAAACTCCCTGAGATCTTTGGTGTCAATTGTGAAGGGATATGTCGATATTAGGCCCACAATCCCTAGAGGCATCTAAAAGTTGACCTGACGAATACCTTTGTATAGCTATTGCAGTCGTGCCAAGAGGGGCCATTTCACCGCATCTTGCTCATCCTATTATTAGAACATAAAAAATTGTTTATTAGTAGGATGCCAATAGATGTCAACTAATATGAAGATAGTTCCTACCATTAGAGGTGTTGCCTATGTGCTAATAAGATTTTGAGGCTAAAGGATAAAAGATCCTATCGTCTGGCCTAGCGTGGCAATCTCTACATCAGGGACAGGGACGACTGCACCTTCTTCCACCTCTCGAACACATGTCACAGTCACCCTACATAAATGCTGTGGAATTTGCTCATGATGATGAGTGGTAGCTTGTGTGTAAATGAGAGCATCAGCAACAACATATAGTAGTAGGGTATCCAAATAAAGGATACAAGGTTTTCCCAGCTTCTGAGTAGGAGAAGGCTGGCAAAAGGGTTCCTTTGGCGGGTATAACTTTCATTTAGTACTGAGGAAGGACGGGGATTCATGGATTCAGTAATCCTCGTTTTCCTTGTCAGACTGAATCATAGATTGCATTTCACTATGTATCTCTGCCAACAGCTCTACTCAGAGCTTGTCGTGAAGTTTGACCTTAAGCTCTTGTTCGATCTTAGCCACAAGCTCTCTACTGGGTTCAACTTGTGACGAATTATGTGAGGCTCATTCAAAAAACTTTGCGACACTAACTCCCCTTGGCTCCCTTTAAATATGACCAGGGTGATCAGCCTTCCTAATCACTGTTGACAATATGTCCATCCATCCACTAGGAGTGAACAAACCTTAGCTGCTCTACTCTTCAAGTTCATCCTGTAGTATACAATTTATCATAAACGAAAATTAAACTCTTCCAATACGAAAAAATTTCAAAATTAAATACTTATACTTTAACTACTTACAATCCTCATGGAAACCTCAGCAACAGCCGGATTTATGAACTTCTCATTCTTAATCCTCCATGCTTTTCATTTTTTGTGACGCGGAAGAGGAGTCGGGGCCTGCATAACAATGCTAGAATCTGATTTGGCTGCTTCCTTTATTTTCTCCAACTCTTCTTCTATCATCCTTCGCTTAAGCTTTCGATAACCACCACAAGACATGCAATGATGATACTGATTTGCTACTTGCCTCTTAATATTTACTGTACTCACTTCCTATGAAAGGAAAACAATGAAAATAGGAATAAAGACAGACTTTAAGCGTCCATTTTCTGACTGGGGATACCTAAAGGTGTCCTAGTTTTACGAGAGCGCAAAACATCTACTTTTGGGTTCCCTTAAATTTTATTTTAGGTGTCCTAATCATGCTTAGGCCGCTTAAAGTACCCTTGAGGCATCTGAAGTTTGAGTTGTGATGCCTAAAGCCAACCAATTCTCATCCAAAATTACACAAATGCTATTGCCTTCATTTTTTACTTAGCTTTTATAAAAAGGGACGTATTTTAGGATATTAAAAGCCCTGTCTGTAGTAGTGCACATCAGAGAACCAGAGAGATCAATGAGATTCAACCTGTCATTTGTCCTTCTTGCTTCACTATTGTTGCCGTCTAGTTTGGAGAGAAGAGCTCAGGATTTGGAGACTGAAAAGGGAGCAAAGCTTTAAAATGAAAGGCTGCAGTGACATTTGAGAGAGACCATGGATCAGCTTCACATCGTCGACCATCTCCTCTGTTGTTCTTCCATCACCATAAGCCTCGAATTTTGAACTACAGATCTTGTACCCTGAAAATTTGATCTAGAACAGAAAAGGGAAAAGGAAGAAGACCATTGTAACTACCATTGTTACCGCCACTATGATTCTCTTCCTTTGTTTTCAGTAGTTTAATCACCACCACCATCTCTTTCCTTCCCTTTTTGCTGATTTCCTTCTCTTGAACTTGGCAGAGCACTATTTGACTTCTTCTGTATTTTTGATATTGTATGTGTCTCCTCCAGTAAGATTCTATGGTTTCGATGATGCTGTGTGTTTCTAGCAAAATCTCTATGTTTTTTTGCAGCAAAACCACACTCAATTTCTTGGTTCTCTAAGATATAAGATACCCTTCTAATTTAACGATATATCATGTGCACAATTGTCTATCTAGCGTGAATCTTCCCCAATCTGCATATAGTAACCTACAAATTCCAAATTTCCATCACTTCTTAATATTATACCTTGTCTAGGGGTGAACTTTAGATATCCTAGGATTCTTTCTACGGTGTTTACGTGGAGCTGCTACAGTTATAAAGAATATTAACTTAGGGCATTTAATGGGTAAACTATATTAGGACATGTTACCGTTATATATATTAGTTTCTTGATAAGCTTGCAATAACGTTTCCCATCTACCAACTTGTTCTCCTTAGTGTCTTGTTCACCCTCAACGTCCTATTCACCTTCATTTTCTAGCCAATTTCCTTTCCTTATCACCATCTTACAATTTTGTTCCATCGGAGTGTCACTCAACCTACACCGTTGCATTCCAACTTCCCTCAACAAATTGAGGGTGTATTTCTGCTAGCTCATTGTTATCCCCTTCATACTTCTTACTACATCAATCCCAAGAAAATACTTCGAGAGGTCCAAAATCCTTAATAGTGAACTTGTGGTCAACATAACGTTTGACCTCATTGATCTTGTAAATATGAGTGCTTGCAAGAATTATGTCATCCACATAGATCAATGCCTTAATGAACATTGATCCTCTCTTAAAGATGAATAATGTATGATCCCTCCTTAACTTAATGAACCCAATGTCCTTTAACACCATATGGAACTTCTCTTACCAGTTCCTGCAGGCCTGCTTCGATCCATATAGAGATTTTCTCAATCTACTTACTCTATTATCATTCTTCTGTGCAAAACATTCTGGTATTCTCATATAGACTTCCTCCTCTAAGTTTCCATGTAGGATTGAATTATTTACATCAAGTTGGTGTACAAACCAGCCTTTCTTAGCAACCACTGCCAATAATGTTTTTACAGTAACCAACTTGGCAACTGGGGCAAAAGTTTCATGGTAGTCAAGACCTTCTTAAATGAAACTTCTAGCAACTAATCTTGCCTTATGTTTGTCCAACTCCCTATTTGGCTTATACTTTGTCTTATAAGCCCACTTTGAGTTAATGATGTTTTTGTTTGGTGGAGGAGCTTCTAGCATTCACGTTCCATTCTGCTTCAAGGCTTTAACTTCTCTTTCCATTACTTTTCGCTAACACTCATGTTGCACTGCCTCTTTAAAGGTCTTAGGGTTTGTCACGCAATCTACTGCAGCTAGGAAAGCTTTATGACTTGTTACAAATCTTTTGTTGCAAACATAGCTTGCTATAGGGTGTGTTGTGCTACTCATGGCTATAGTCGTATCATCATGCTGTAATACTAAGGATGGCAAGTCAACTACATAATCTTTTAGGTTCTTGGGAGCTATCCTAGCACATTATCCTCATATTGGCTTATTATGTCTTTCTTCGAGCTCATTCATCTCATTCCATTGATGGACACTACTACAGAAAGAATTTTCAACTTCCGTTTTAAGGCCCTTTTAAATTCCTTTTATAGGGGGACATCTATGTAAGTAACGTAGTAAATAATGGAAATAACGTCTGTTAAAAAACGGACGCCTAAAGCATCCACTTTATTTTAGGTATTCCTTTTACAAAGCCTAAACATTTTAGGCATCCCTTTTTGTTTACGGACGTTAAAAGTTTTTTTTTTAAAAAAATATTTTATATTTTTCGCTGCCCAACAATTAAAAGTTACAGAAACAAGATCGAAGAATTATTCATAAACCACAATGTCCTTACAAATGGTAAGGAAACATCCAGCACTAGTTAATTAAAGTATTAACTCCTACTACCTAATACTATGTACAATGACTACCACAAAGTGTCAAAAAGTTGTCTATTATACAACTATATTAACTAATATAAATATACACTTTACTGATCTATGTGTTGAAGATGTCCAGCCAAAAGGTCTCTGATCAAATTAATGTCTTCATATAAGTAGGAAGCTTCATCATAAAAAATATGTAAATTAGAAAATAAGCTTAGATAAAATCAATCAAGTGAATGAATTAATTAGCAATTCAATTACAATACCTAAAATATTATCATTTGAGAATTAAGAAGTGATTACCTGTTGAAAATTTTGTAATTCCGCTCTAAATGATCACTACTATAAAAGAGGCTTTTAGTGGTATACCTCTAATGGCACTTCTTTAATAAAGTGCCATAGATAATTGTTTTTTGTTAAAAAAATATTAGAAGCTGTGGTGCTTCCTATTATAAGTGACATAGCTTAGTGTTAGGCTTGTGTGGTACTTTCTTAGAAAAACACCATATAAGACTTTTATTTTTTTAAATAAAATGAAGTGCTAGCTATGGCTCTTTGCTACAAAGCATCATTGTTAGTATTAAGCCTTGGAAGGCGCTTGCCCAGGGAAGCACCTTCCAAGGCTTTGACATTTTTTATTTTATTTTTTTAAATTTTAGTAACATTGTGTATATTTACTTTATTGGTTACATTTAAATTTTGGATGTGGCATTTCCTTGATTGTGATTATCTATGATCAGATATAATATGATCAATTTACATCTTTTAAGAAAGCCAATCAATTAAAGCTAAAAGGGATGGCAGAAAACTATTTTTGTCTTCTTTTTAGACACATCACTTTACCTAATTTAGCCTAATCTATTTATTCTCAAATTTCACATTATTTCATAATACATTTACCAATAAGCCATTTGTAAGTAAAAGTTTAATGTTTCAAATTATCATATGATGTAACCAAAAATTAAAACTACCATATAGAATTTGGGTTGGTTATATATGATAATTATCTTCAAAGATATAATTTGAAATTGACTCTTAATTATGAAGTAAAATTAAACAAAGTAAAAACTAAAAAATTATATATAAATCTAAATCCCCAACTTTTTTTGAAATTGTTTTATAAAGTTTGAAGAGTTATAAACAAACAGTTTATCTAAAAGGCACAGTGAAATGTTTGTCCCTAAAACACTAGCCTTGGCTAGGGAATATAAGGCTACCGTGTGGCCTTGGTGCCTACCAAGGCCAAATTATTTGGCCTTGGTAGGGAATCGAAGACCATACAGTGGCCTTGGCCTGGCCAAGGCCAATACATATGGAGCAAGTGCCATCTAAGGTCACCCTTAGACAGCCATCCATGGGCAGCCTTTTAGCCGGCGCTTTTGAAAGTTCTTTTATTTTTTTATAACGTATACCACAAAGTAATGAGTTTTGTAAGCGCCATCCAATCTTATTGACTTGACCGGTGCTTTCTTCAAAGGCCTCTTTGTATTTGTTTTTAAAGAAAGTGGATTTTTCTAGTACATGCACTAGCTTTTTTAAAAAAATAAAAATAAGTGGCCTTGTATGGTACTTGCAAAGCAAGTTCCATACAAGGCATTATAAATTCATTTGTAGGGTGAGGGAGAGCTATTTTTTTCATCTTCTCCCGCACCCTCTATTTCCTTATTTCATAGAGCTCTCATTTTGTCCCTTCGGTTAGTCAACCACCTTTCCTTATCAATTGTCTCCATTCTATTTGAAGGTGGCAAGTAGAAGCTTCCTTGGTCCCCTACTTTTAATTTATTCTTGTCTCCTTCTGGTGCACATTTCTTCAACATTTGGTCGCCACTTCAATTACAGTACAAAGCTTCCTTTCCTACTATTGTTTTCTACTTGTGTCGCCTCCTACAGAAGCATCCTTGCCTGTAAGTGGTTTTTCCTTATTCCAACATTTGGTCCACGTTTTTTTTTCTTTTAGTTAAAATATGTCCTTAATCTTAATCTTATATGTGTAAAACTTGCATGGCTCAAGTTTGAGCAACTTAAATGCTGGAGTTCTTATGAATGGTATTTAATAACGTGCTGGAGTACTTGATGAAATGGTCAAATGATTTTAAGAAACAATAAAAAAGGTAAGATATGAGCGTATGAGGAAAGAAAAGGAAAAGGGAAGGAAAATGAAATCCTTCTAGTGACGGTAGAATGATACAGAGCCATGGAAAGTGAGAAAAGCCTTAAGATGTAAGTAGATTAGAAGAGTATGTGATTCACAGAGAGAGAGAGAGAGAGCATACTAACCTCGTTGCAACAACCATGGAGAGAGAGCAAAGAGAGAATGTTGAGATTGAAGTAGAGAGAGAAATTAATGTTAAGGATATGATGGACATTGAGATGAGAGAGAGTAAGTACCAATTAAACTAGCTAGGCTTTATAGAACATGCATACTCATTCACCTTCCTTTATATTTTTGGCACATTATAATTATTGGTTTTGTCATATATATTGATGAGACAAAGGAAGATGGCGGCCACAAATTTGATAGATGCGAATTTATAATTATTTGTTTGTTTCCTAGCTTTATATTTTTAGCACATTATAATTATTAGTTTTGTCATATATATTGATGATACAAAGAAAGATGGTAGGCACATTATTGGTTTTTGAATTCAACACACTACTAAAAAGAAAGACAGTTATGTTGTGGTGCTTATTTTTGAAACCTTTGTTGTTTTTAGTTGTTACAAGTTTGAATTATTTAGATCTAATTTAATGTTAGTTAAACTATGCTTTTAGTCCTTTAAGTTTACATCAAGTATACTTTTAGTTTATTCACTTTATAAATATGATGTTGCTAGATTAATTTCTTGATTATTTGTGACTTAAAGAGAGTGATTAATATTTGGAAAACTTCAAAATTTAGGATGTTATGCTGCCAATTATTTCTTAAATAAATAACAAAAGATAAAAGTAATTAGTAATTGTAATAGGAAAGCAATTAACCACTTGCAATATACAAGATTGCTAGCAGTGTTGAAATTGTACAACTTTAAAGCGCGTTATGGATTAAGTGATTCAAGTTTCACCGTACTACTTGAACTTGTGCAAGATATGCTCCCAGAAGAAAATGTACTTCCTATCAAGACATACGAGGCAAATTGAATACTTTACTCTACAACTGGTATAGGTTATGAAAAGATACCTGTATACCCTAACGATTGCATATTATTTCATAATCAGTATGCAACGTTAGAGAAGTTCCCTAAATGCAATACATCTCGATATGGGAAGAAGAAAGGAAATATTCCGTTGAAGATCGTATGGTATTATCCCATATTATGAGATTAAAGTGACTATATAGTAATACGGAAATTGCTAAGTTGTTGACGTGGCATACAGATGAAAGGATTGAAGACACGAACCTTAGGCACCCTGCAGATGCCCCTCAATGGAAAAAAGTTGATCATGACCACCCTGACTTCATAAATGAAGCAAGGAACTTGCACCTTACACTTTCAACTGATGGAATCAATGCCCACGGGTTCAGAGTAGTACACACAGTATGTGGCCAGTGGTATTGATGATTTATAACCTTCCTCCGTACTTGATCATGAAACATAAGTTTATGATATTGTCCATGTTAATTTTTAGGCTAAGGCAACCTAGGAATGATATAAATGTATAGTTGGCTGCTTTAATTGATGACTTGAAGCTGCTTTAGGAAAAAGGCGTCAATGTGTATGATGGGCATAGGGAAGAAAGTTTCACTTTAAAAGCCATGTTGTTTGGCACAATAAATGATCTCCCTGCCTATGGTAATTTGTTCAGATACAGCGTCAAAGGATATTTTGCATGCCCTATATGTGAAGATGATACTCATTTAGTGCGACTAGATCACTGTAAGGAAAATGTCTATTCTTTCCATTGAAACATTATTGGACGAAGTGGAAAAAGGCTTTCAATGGTGAGTCAGAAAAAGGTAGCCCACCGAAGATGTTGATCAGTGCTTAGGTATTTAAGAAGGTTAAACACTTGGATAACAATTTCAACAAGCCTCTTGCAAAACAAATCGGGGCAAGCGGCTGGAAGAAGAAGTCTATTTTCTTTAAACTTTCATATTGGAAGTCCTTAAATGTGAGACATTTTCTTGATATGATGCACATAGAAAAAAATATTTGTGATAGTCTAATTGGAACGTTGCTTAATATGCAAGGAAAAAGCAAGGACAATATTAATATGAGGTTGGATTTGGTTAAATTGGGCATCAGAGAAGAGTTTGCACCTTTTGAGAAAGGGCACCGTTCTTATCTATCTCCAGCGGCTTACACTCTATAGAGAAAAGATAAAAAGTTATTTTGGAGTTTCTTGAAGGAATCAAAGTTCCAGAGGGCTATTCTTCAAATATAAAGAATCTTGTATCAGTAAAAGAGTTGAAGGTAAAGAACCTTAAATCTCATGATTGTCATGTGCTTATGCAGAATTTCGTACCCGTTGGTATACGGTCAATCTTACCCAAGAAAGTAAGGAATACCATCACTAAACTTTACATGTTCTTCAACTTGATTTGTAGTAAAGTGGTTGATTCAACAAAATTACAAGATTAGCAAAGGCTAATTGTTTTTACTCTGTGTGAACTTGAAATATATTTTCCTCCTTCATTTTTTGACATTATGGTCAATCTAACCATATACTTATTGAAAGAGGTTCAATTGTGCGGTCCAATGTACCTGAGACGGAAGTACCTGAATAAGCATTTTATGAAAATTTTAAAAAGGTATGTGAAAAATAGATACCAACCAGAGGGTTGTATAGTTGAGCGTTACATGGTTGAAGAAGCAAATGACTTCTGTACTAATTTTCTATCAAATGTTGACCCTCTAAGGATCCCAAAGTCTTATCATGATGGGCGAATATTAGGGAAAGGAATAAGTAGGAAGGATGTAATAAGGATATCAGTGACTAAATAGGAGCAAGCTCACTTGTATGTGCTACATAATACTAATGAGGATGAATCGTATATTGAAGAACACAAGGATGCTCTTCGATTAGTACATGGTGATAGGAATGAAAATTTTATAATAAAAGAGCACAATCGACATTTTCTAAGTTGGGTAGAAAGGCGTATTAATAATGAGGTGGAGAGGAATCTTGATTCAGTTTCTGAAAACTTGAGATGGTTATCAAATGGACCAAGCTTAAATGTGTTGTCTTACAATGGTTATGAAATCTACAGTTACACATTCTATACACAAGAACATGATACAAGGAACACGATGCAGAATAGTAGGGTAACACTTGTTGCTGATTCTTGGCATAGAGCCAGTGCTAAAGATATCCACCCCATCTACGTACCAATGTCATACTTTGGTGTCATTGAATGAATATGGGATTTATATTACACTCTGTTGAGGGTCCCTGTCTCCAGATATAAGTGGGTAAACATCAACAGTGGATAACGGACAGATAAGTTAGGGTTTGTTCAAGTGAACATTTCTAAAGTTTGGAATAAAGATGATCCTTTCATTTTAGCATCACAGGCTGAACAAGTGTTTTTCATTTCAGATACTTCTAAGAAGAATTGGTCCATTGTACTTCCATCGAACAAGAATCATCAAGAACAAGTTGATGCTTAAAGTAATGAATATTTGAATATTCCTGACGATAATCTTTCTTTTGAGATGTTGTGATCAAAGTATATTGATATAGATGAAGATGAAAATGAAGATGAACCCTTATACATGAGACATGATCATAAAGAGGGAACTTGGTTTTAAATCAAACAAGAAAGAGAAAAATATGATAATAAGTGCCTTATTTTTTACCTTGTATATTTTATTACATATATATTCATATATTTTAACTTAATTTACTTTTTTTGCCATGATTGTCACTGTGCATTGATATTTTGTTTAGTTTATTTAACTTGTAGGAAAATGGATCTCTACAATAGAGATGAAGTTCCTCCTATTGAAAATTGTGGTCAGGGTACATTTGAGGCCGACGTAGCCTGGGGCAGGACCATAATGTCTAGACTGATCAAACTAAAAAGTAAGGGCATTAGGTTAGAGCTTCAATGGAATGACAAGGGAAATCCAATTGAACCAAATGCTAGCTCCTTTAATAATTACATTAGGACTACGGTCAGAGAAAGAGTCCCCATTACAATTTTAGATTGGAAACGAGCAAAGAAATATTACTCCAATATCATCTTAGGTTCAGTGAAGGTAAATAGTATTGACTTTATTATTTTGGTTGTTTAGTTTCATGAAATTACAATCTAACAAGTTATGTGTGCTTTTTTTGTCACAATCTTGTTTTATTATAGAAGAAGATAAAGAGAAATTCGTGCTTCAAAAATGCGGCAGACTTTTGCGAAATTTTCGTTACGACCTCATGAAATTCTACTTGTGCGACAACAATGATAATGTTAATCATACACCACTGCAGTTGTATGATGGAATAATAACTCAAGAGAAGTGGGATGAGTTTGTGAGCTCACGTACTACAGCAGAATTTATGGTAACATAATATTTACCTTTCCGGACTACTTGTAATGTATTTGTAATTAATATTTATTGATATGATTCATTTGCATCTAAACACGAAAGAAGTGAGCAAAACTAGGAAAAAGCATGCAACATGCCATACCGGTACATGAAAGGACTGGTATCATATACACCATTGGAGCAACAATTAGTAAGAACTAATCATTATTTCATATGAATATAATTTATATGACTAAGTTTTAACTACAACTAACTTTGATATGCAGATACAAGAGTCCCATTTTGATGCCACACATTTACCACGGCATGATATGTGGCTGGCCGGCTGCACAAATAAAAAGGGCGAAATTCCCAGTGAGCAAGCTAGGGCAATTGTAGATTACTGTGTAAGTAGTGGATTATACACACAATAAATATTTAGCTTTACTTAAATGATTCTGTTTTATAATAACTAATATTGCTGTAATTCTTTTTATGATAGCGCACAATGACGCAGAAACAGCCAGAGTTGGTGAACTATGTTGGTCATGACGACTTCCTTAGTATAGCACTTGGAGCTCCTAAGTATGATGGTCATCTTTGGGGTATTGGTTTTGGAGTCACCCAAACAGTGTACTTTGACCTCAAAAGTAACCCAACAAGAATGACTTTCTCTAACTAAAGGAGGAGATTTTTTGCTACAAGAAGCAAGTAGAACAGCAAATGAGTGGCTACAAGCATCAAGTAGAATAGAACATTAGTGGCTACAAGCAACAAGTATAACAATTTAACGATCATATGCGCTTGATGTAAGAGCAAAATATGTTTTGAGGGCTCAAATTGATGTCTTACTATAGTCTAGGTCAACACCAAGTCCAATGTGTGACATCACAAGTGCTAGGGATAGTTGTCCCTCAACGCCTAAAGTCCCCATACCTTTGGTAATTTATTTCCTCTCTAGTTAACTTTTGTTACATTATAAATTAGTGTATCTGAATATATTAATTATATTTTTTTATAGGGCGAATCGATGTGCACGTTGAATGTCGATAATTCTTTCAAGCATACAGTTACTATGGGCGTGGCTTACAACATTGACAAAAATATGTTGCGTAATTCACCATTGTCCCCAAACACACTTTGAGTCAGGGTTGACATATGCACAAATGAAGATGCCCTCCTGCCAATCCCTTCTTAAGATGAAGAAACAATGGTGAAAGATGTTGTCGGTGGTTATGTTGCATGGCTAATAAGTCTTATTGAGCCACTTCAAAAGGTAGTTAATTTATAATTCCTTCTACTTTTTCTATGCAGTTTCATCTAAAACTACATGATTTAATTTCATGATTTTTGTAGGTTGCTCGTCCTAAAGGAAAATGAATTGAAGGACATAGGAAGAACTCAAACTATTCAACAACATAATAGAAGTCCCAACCCTCAACCAGCAATTGAAGCAACAGAAAAATAGGCTCATATTGCCAACAATTGGCTTCAATGGCACCAGATTTCATCTGCCAAGGAGGTTAGGAAATACCTTTCAATATCGAAATCTCTCATATAGATATAATTGATTATATCAATTATAGTGTCCTGAATGAAGTACTTAGTCGTAGATGGCTTAGTGCACTGGCCATCAACATATGGATTAGGTACTTTATCATCAGCGTCTATTACTGTTATTATTATTCATCATTTAAGTTTTTGGTTGTAATGACATTGTTTGTTTTCTATAAAGGCACTTGTACCACGATATGTTAGTAGACAGAAAAATAGTACATAGATTCGTATTTGTCAACCTATACATCCTTAGCCAGCATAGGGGGAGTAATTTGAAAATACAAATTAACGATCTTAAAAACTAGTTCATGCGGAGAATAACCCCTAACAAGATGTTTATTATGCCATACAATCTGGGGTAAGTTATTTGTGACAATATTTTAATGTATATATTTTTTATTCTTTCACTTTTACCATAACATTATTGTCAAAGTAAAATTTTCAAAATATTTAAGGGCACATTGGATTTTGAGTGTGATCTAGCCTGCATCATCTGGAGGCCACCGCATTTTCTATTTGGATCCTCTAAGGGCTGGTTATCTAGAAAATCGGTCTGATATGATGATTATAATAAATAGGTAAGTATATATGTAAATATTTGTGTGTGTAATTATTGAATAACTAAAATTAATTAGTCACTACTTGTTTTGCTAGTATATTGACCGCATATAGAAGCAATGTTGGTTTGAGCTATTCTAAATGCAGTGATGCAGTCATTGCCTATACCTGGAGGAAGATTATAGTACTTATATATGAATTTACTCAAATTTTGTTATTCAAAAATTTTTCTTCAAACAATGACTTAACTATTTCATAATATTGTTACAGTGCCCATTCCAACCAAACAATAATGATTGTGGTTATTACCTCATGAAATTTATGGAAGATGTAGTTACTCATTATTTAAATTACGATCCCGTGAAAGTAAGTTCTTTTACTTGCAATTCATACTTTGTTTTAAATTTAATTGACAAGTGTCTAAGTTGATTAACTTTTAGTGATTTTAATTCGTTCTGTGCATGATTTTTATGTAGTATTATGAAGATCAACGTTGTGCCCAATTGACTAACCAACAAGTGGATGAAATTATTGAGGAATGGTGTGAATATATGGTTAGGCAAATATTAGCTAATATTTAGGTACATACGTTAGGTTGTTTCTTGCCTATTTCTTGTGTTGTTTATTCTCCTAAAATTAGTTATACATACAATTGTTACGTTGTAATTACTTACATTTAGTCCTAATTTTATGAATTAGTTATGTGTTATTTAATTTTGATTTGGTTTACTTTTTTGTCTATTTTTATTGTAAATTGCTGTGGATTTGAATTATCATGGTTCAGGAAAAGAAAACAATTACGTCAAACAATATTAAAAAAACTTCCCACCTCCTTTACGGGAAGCGGTATAGGAGGTCCATACTTCCTATGACGCTTCCCAGCAGAAGCACCATAGGAAATATATTTAAAACAAAAAATAAAATACAAAGCTATGACGCTTTCATAAATTCAAAAAGCGCCATAGGTTGCTTTTATGGCGTTAGAAGCTATGACGCTTCCCAAACGCCATAGTATTTGTTAAAATAAGCGTTGTTTATGGTTTTTTGTGGTATTGGATGTTATACATATAAAGTATAACATGGTATTCACATTCTGTGCTCCCTAGTTGTCAAGGGCACTATAAATTAAAAGTAAATGGTTAAAATCAATAAAGGCATATCTAAAACAGCCGTCAATGAAAGAATTTGAATTGAAACCACTTATTTTTGGATAAAACTACTTCAAGTCTCTAATAGCTTTACCCTCATGAAACCCGCCAAGGAATCTATATGTCTAGGTCACAATATCATTAAAATGAAAATCCATAGAAATTGGAACAATTCATTTAAGTCAAGAATCAATGAAATACAAACAAAAGAACTTACATGTTGAAGATGGATTTTGTTTCCTTGTTTAGCTTTTTACCCAAGGAATCAAACCAATAGATGGTGTTGAGGCAAGGATAAACAACACAGACTCCAATGGTAACTATAACAACATATACAAATTAAAATGAAGTTAGATGATAAGGTAATTATTTCTTAAACATCTTAAATAAACAAAATTAAAATACATACCCTTGAATAATTGGTGTTAGATAACAACGAAATTTGGTCTCTCCCATTGCATAGCCCACATAGCTTGTCCTTGCTTCCAAAGTATTAATATCCCTTGTTGTATTTGCAGGACATAAGAATCCACATAAATAATGTCTTTCCTTGTTTATGCATAAGTGGTGGAAGGAGCTAAAATAGAATTAAAATGATAAATGGATTATTGAATGTATGAAACCAAAAAACCACTACATTAATTGAAGAAAAAAAATGAAAAACAAAACTGGCCGAATTGTAAGTTTAACCCATCCTACATCTATCTTCTCCAAATGAATGAACTCCCTAAGATCTTTCCTATCAATCGTGAAGGGATATGTCAAAGTTAGGCCTACAATCCCAGGAGGCATTTGCAAGTCGATCTAGTGAATGCCTTTATGGAGGCGTTGCAGTCGTGCCAAGAAGAGCCATTTTGCCAAATCTTGCTCATCCTATTATTAGAACATAAAAAGTAGATTTATTATTAGGATGCTAACAGATCTCAAGTCATAGTAAGGTAGTTCCTACCATTAGAGGTATTGTCGCTGTGCCCATAAGATTTTAAGGCCAAAGAATGAAAGATCCTATCACCTGACCTAGCATGGCAACCTCAACATCAGGAACGGTTGTAACACCCCATTTTTCAATCACCAATATTCATTGTATGTATGTAATATATTTAATGGAATAAAATGGTGAATTAGGATGTATATGAATTCATAGAAACACTCCAATCGGGGGTTACACACAACTTAGCTAAGCTAGGACACCAAGGAGCAACTAATGTCTACTTAAAGGCCTAACATTGTAACCTAAATTGAAGCATAAAATGACACAAAGAATGGCCTAATATGAGTGTCAAAATTCAACTAAACTAAAGGAAAAGAGCAAGAAATGATTTATTTCCACTAAATCATAGAATGTAATGGCAAAATGGTAATTTTCCATAAAACAAGAAGCAATTATTTTTCCCTTATTTTTCTTAATAATTTCAATCAAATTAAAAAAATAAGAGGGGGAAATGGTTATTTGGTAATTAATAATCCCATTTTGGAGCAATTGTTACCAAGGGAAAATTAAAGTTAGAAAAAGGTCAAAAAGCAATATGACACAAATTAATTACTTGGAAGAACTAATTAAGTGAAATGTAAGAAGCATTATTTATCCTCTAGGGGAATATATATATTTACTTGGTTAATATTGATTCAAGAAGAGGGAAATTCTTAACCATGTAAATTATGCACATGTAAATTTGGTATTAAACTATATTATTACATAAAGTAAAGAGTGATATTTCAAGAAGCTATTAACTCCCTCTTTCTTCTTCAATTTCAGTCAAAGCAAGGGGAATATATATCTATATATATTTGGTGAATATTAATTCAAGAAGAAAAATGATGAGAGCCAATAAAAAACAAGCACATGTTAAACATAAATCAAGAAGAGATAATATAAGATGCATTTAATTCTCTCCTTTTGCCCTTGATATTTCGATCAACAAATGGAATGAAAGGGAGATGAATTTATCTTGGATCATAATAAAAGAAGAAGGGAAATTAAGGTCAAGGAAAAAGGGACACATGTCCATTTCCATTAAACCATAATAAGCATAAAGCAAGAGTGATATTTTGAAGACTTCATTATCTCCTTCTCATTTTTGGCCAGCCATATCAAAAAAGAGAGAGAAGAGCTCAAGAAAACTTGAAGAAGCAAGAAAAATCTTAGGGTTCAAGAGGCAAGGATTCAAGGTAAGAGCATGTAAATTAAGTGCTTATGCCTTCTCGTCCCCTTAGAACATCATCTAACCTCTTCTCCTCCTTGAAATTAATTGTTAGCAAGCAAAATCTCAAGGGAAGAGAGAGAGGGCTGAGTCGTGTAGTGAGAGAAAGTGTGAGAATCCAAGAGGTAATCTCATAAACTTGATCCTCTTGTGATATGATGGTGTTGTTGTTGTTGTTGGTTTTGGCTTGGTTTTTGGTTGTTTTGTAAATTTGGGAAGGTGAAACCCTAACAGGAAATACTGCCAAAATTTACTCAAATCATGTTTATTTAGTGTTTAAGTAGTTAATCATGTGATTAGAAATGGAAAGGAAGTGATTAAGCAGGAGAAATCAAGAAAACACATTTTCCCTCCTAAAACCCTAAGTTTCGGCCAGCGGCAGAACAATAGAGAGGAGCTGGAATTCGGTAATTCTAATGGTTTCATTGGCTTTAGAAGGGAAAATTGTGTAGGTATACATGTGTTCATGATATTTGGATATTGGTATGAAAATCTGGAATTTTTAGAAATTAAAAGAGCATGCTGTTTGATTTATTCCAGTAGAGGCATTCTGACTGTGAAATGTATTTCGTGGGTAAAAATTTAATTATGAAACTTGGTAGGATTAAATTATAGATATAGAGCTTTAATTTGATAGGTATTTTTTAATTTTTGGACTAGGATGCTTTAATGAGAGATATTATTCTTTTGTATTAATACGTGTGTATATATTATTCTAGATATACATTGCTTTTTTCTAATGCAACACAAATCTAATGCACGAAACCATATTAAACTTTTTTTTTTGCTTTTTCTGAAACTCAATTTTCTACTTCCATCAAGGTTTTACATACTTATAATGGTGCTGAGTTTAATATGCCTCAATTTTATGCTTCTAATGGCATTATTCATCAAAAATCTTGTGTTAAAACCCCTCA
This sequence comes from Albizia julibrissin, assembly GCA_037074505.1. Lineage (NCBI taxonomy): Eukaryota > Viridiplantae > Streptophyta > Magnoliopsida > Fabales > Fabaceae > Albizia > Albizia julibrissin. Next base: position 40,987,820 of record CM073480.1, on the reverse strand, counting down.
ACAGAATGCTTTAGTTGAGCGTAAACACCAACACATTTTAAATGTAGCCTATGCTTTACTTTTTCAATACAACATTCCTATTTCTTATTGGTCTTTTTGGGTTCTACAAGCTACTTCTATCATCAATTGCTTGCCTTCTCCAATTATTCAAAATACCACACCATTTGAACGATTACATGGTTTTTCTCCTTCCTATTCTAATTTCAAGGTGTTCGGCTTCTCTGTTTTGCTTTAACTTTATCTCATAATCATTCTAAGTTTGATTAGAAAATGTGTTTTTTTGGGTATTCCATCGGATTGCAAAGCTTTTACTTTACTAGGTATTTCTAACAATCAATTTTTTTTCTCGTGATGTTATTTTCCATGAGCACATGTTTCCTTTTAAAACTGGTAGCAACACATATGTTTCTTTTTAATAACAATTGTTTCCTTTTAAGAAAAAGCCATTACAAAATATTAAACAATATATATTATTCTTTTTAACAATTAATAGAAAGCTTTCTATTTTAAAGAATCCAACCTGGAGGGAGCTGAGGGTCGACGATGTAGAGGGAGAGGGAGGAGCTCCGTGTTGGTGTGCCACTGAGGAGAGATGACCCACAGTGGTAAGAGGGAGGACAATGGTTGTGAGAGGGAGAAAGTAGTGACGTTGAGAGGCACAAAATGACGGTGGTATTGGAGAGTGACAGAAGTATGACAGGGAGGATGATGGTAAGGAGTGACGGTATGTGTTTGGAGAGTGATGGAGGTATGACTAATGAAAGGAGGAGAGTAAAGTGACGCAACTCATGGAAGCTTGGGAGAATGATATTAGAATGATGAAGTAAAGATGGAGGAAGAAAGAATGAGAGTAAAAAAGACTTAAAGAGGGAGCTAGGAAAGGTGTCTAACATGTGTCTGACATATATTGAAGTGCCCTTTAAGCATCCTAAGTTTGAATTTGAGACGCCTAAAGGGTAGCTTTAAGCGTCCCTTTTGGGTTTGGGGACGCCTAAAGGGTTAAGCTTCCCTTTTGGATTGGGATGCCTAAATACCCTTTAGGCATTCCAATTCTAAATTGGGACACCTAAAACTCAAAATTTTCCACTAAATTACAAAACTACCGCCGCGTTTTTTTAACTTCCCTTTTTAAAAAAACCGATTCTATAGGGTAGTAAAATCTATTCCCTGTAGTAGTGGAACCTGAATTTCATCTCTTTCTCTTGGATCTTGAGCAAGCATTCTCAATTCCTCCTCCACATTAACTTCGATTTGATTAATAAAGTTACTATTATTGGCATCGTTGCTGGCTAAGTCCCTACTTGAGGATGTAATAGTGCATGTAACATCTTTAAAAGGTAAAAATTACTCAAAGAATGTCACATCTCATTATAGAAAAACCTTCTTGTCTTTGTCAAAAACTTTATAGCCCTTTTGTCCAAGTGGGTACCTAATGAAAACACACTCCCCCCACCTCAAACTTGTTAGAGTTAGTCAAGTCTTGGGCATATGGAAGACACCCTAACACCCTTAGATGATCATAACTAACCTTCTTTCCCGTGAGAATTTCCTAAGGTATTCAATTCCTAATGGTTGTGGTAGGCAATTTATTAATGATGTGCATAGCGACCAAAATACAGTCTCCCCAAAATTCCTTTGGCATGTTTGCATGAATTTGTAGAGCTCGTGTTGTCTCAACGATATACCTATGTTTGTGCTTAACCAAACCATCTTGTTTGTGGCGCGTACATGCAAGATGTTTGAGATCGATAGAATGCATAATATTTCTGTAGCTTAAGAGATTTAAATTATGTACCATTATTTGTTCTCAAACTCTTAACTCGCTTGTTATATTTTGTTTCTGCCATGTTCATGAATTTAATCAAAAGGTCACTCACCTCTTATTTGTGTTTCATTAAATAGATCTAAGTAACTATGGTAAAATCATTAACAATAATGAGAAGTATTGAGCTACTATTAACGAAGGCATCTTATATAGTCCGCACACATCACAATAGATTAAATCAAAACAATAAATACTCTTAATTGAACTATCTCCAAATGGCAGTCTAGTATGCTTTGCCTTATTCCAAGAATCAAATACTTCATTATCATCTAAACAAAAAATTAATGAGTGTCATCTTCTCTTTTGAAGCATGCTCGAGCCTCCAATGCCACAGTTATGAATCCCTAGGTCTTTCTGCTATCAGTGCAACTCTTCTCCTTGGTGTTGATTCTAGAATGTAAAGCCCATCATAGTATCTCCCCATACCAATCACAATGTTTGTATGCAAGTCCAGTGTTACGCACAAGTGGGCTATGTTCACTATAGGTTGGTTTAATGACCCAGCAGCATGACCCATCTATCCGTCCATCTCACCATTCAACATCCGCTTAAGTTATTCATACACTACTACAAAAAAGGCTTTTAATGGCGTATATCTAATGACACTTCTCAAAGAAACGCCGTAGGTAATTGTTTTTCTTAAGGGGGAAAAAATTATAAGCTACGACGCTTTTTATTATAAACGTCATAACTTAGTGTTAAACTTGTATGGCATTTTCTTATGAAACGCCGTGTAAGATTTTTTTTTCTTTTTTTTTCAATATCAAGTATATTAGCTATGACATTTTACAACAAAACGTCATAACTGGTGTAATGATTTAAAATTATATTATGAACGTTTAGATGCTACTTAAGTTATATACATTTAGTCAGCAAATAAACTTCCTTCAACTTATTAATTTCTAATGCTTTATTATTATTTTTTTCCTGCAATTTCTAATGCTTTAATTATAAATTAAAATAAATGAAATAAATATTTAAAAAATAAATTAATTAATTAAAGCTATACAAACACTTTATCTTAAAAAAACATGCCTAAATGAAATTTGCACCTTAATAATAGGAATAATCTATAAAAAATTATCAGAAAAAAAAAATTTTATTGCCTTAACAGCAAAAAAAAACCTTGGACGGCGCTTTAACGTAAAGCGCCGGCCAAGGTTTATTGGAGAAACCTTAGCCGGCGCTTTACATAAAGCGTCGGCTAAGGTCCATTGGCATAAAGCGCCGACCAAGGTCCATTGGAGAAAACTTAGCCGACGCTTTACATAAAGCACCGTCCAAGGTATTTTTAAAAAAAAAACAATCGATATTGGTGAATACATTTAAACCTCATTTATTCTCAACATTATTAAATGCTACTTAGCTTATATAAATAATGAACATTCATGTAGTCATAGCAAACTTTCACACACTTATTTATTTCTAATGATTTAATTATGAAGAAAAAATAAATTATATAAATTTAAATTTAAATATAATTTTTATATTAACTTTCTTGCTCCCAAAACCTTTTATTCTATTAGTTATCAGCCAAAAAAAAAGTTATCTGCAGAAAAAAATTATCAGGAAAAAAAATTGTACCTTAATTGACCATTTCAAAGAAAGCATTTACTAAAATCCTTGAAATATCAAAGGAATAATTTGTAAAAAAACAAAAAAAAGTTAGCAGAAAAAAAAATTTGTCAACTAAAGTCCTTAAAAATAATTAAAAAAATTATCAAACAAAAAATTTGGACCTTATCCGGCGCTTCACGGTAAAACGTCGGAGAAGACAATTTTTATTGCCTTATCCGACGTTTCAGTGAAGCGCTGGCTTTGATTGCCTAAGGCAATCAATATATAATTGCCTTAGCCAATGCCAAGGCAATTATATATTATATTAATAATTATATATAATATTATATAATATATAATATATATAATTATATTATAATATATTAATATATTATATAATATATATATATATATATATATATAATATTAGATATTGTTAAGCAATATGTATCTTTAAACGGCGTTTAAATGTTAAGCGTCGTTAAAAATTATTAACTTTGAATTTAACGTCATTATTTTTTTATTTTTTATTTCGATTATTGAAAGCTATGACGTTTGGTGAGGAAAGCTAAGATTTCGAATTTAAGGTTCTATTTTAACTTTTCACCAGCCCGCCATTATCATCTTCATCGAGCGCCCTCCAGCTCCCAATTTTTTAAATATCCATTACTCCACCATCTTGTCTTATCACTTTAGTCCCCACTCTATTGTCTTGGTCCTTATTTCCTATAGAAGCCCCTTAGCTTGTAAGTGTTTTTTAGATACAGAAGTTTTAATTTTTATGTTTTCTTCTTCTTTTTAGTTAAAATTTGTCATGAATATTATATTTATACTTATTTTTTTCCAGGTATTTGCTTGAAGTTTCAACTCTGCCTTCTTAAACTTCCTATACATTGTAAGTTTTTTAATTTTTGAGTTTAAATCTGTATGTTGTTTTCTTCTTCTTTAGTTAAAATCTATCATGAATCTTATATGTATGCTTTTTTTTCAGATATTTACTTGGAGTTCTTCCATACTTGATAAATGAAGATGAGAATTAAATATTGTAAAGAAAACCTGTAAGTTTTACGATGGATTTGGATGTAAATACAACTGAGGGTTTTATTAGGAAAAAAAATTAGTCACGCAATTTTTTTTTAAAAAAGGGACCTTTTATGACGCTTCATGTGGAAGCGCCATAAGAGGTGCAATAACCTCCTATGGCGCTTCCACAGGAAGCACCGTAGGAGGTTCTTCACTTCCTACAGAGTTGGAAACGCCAAAAGAGGTCAGTCTTTTTTAAAAATAATAATAATTAAATACAATGTTCCAATGTTTTTTAAATTCAACAAGCATCGTAAGTTCTTCTTATGGCACTGGATGCTATGCCGTTTACAAAACGCCATAATATTTAAAAAAAAGCGCCGCTTGTTGTGTTTTTTGTAGTAGTGATACCATGAGCCTGATTTGTCTCATTGCTCTCTATTTGGTATGTGCAAGCTTTTGGTAGTTCCTATATCAAGGTTTTTATTTCCTCTTATCCCTGTCATTCTTCATGTTTTGAACCTGAAAGGCCATGGTATCAAGATTAGTTCGACGTAAAATAGATATGTGTCTCTGCTTCTCATCTTTTGAGGCCAAATGATACGCTGCCCCTACATTAATTAGGGGTTTTATGCTAATTAAGGATATGGTTTTTAACTGCTATAAATTTGTCATCTATCCCCATGAGAAATTCATACAATTGTTCCCTATCCTTAGCGTCCATTATTTGCTACTCAATTTTACATTTGCATCTCCTGCAGGTATACCTTGGTGGGGTTGTCAAAGACGCTACCTCATCCTAAAGAGCCTTCAACTTGGTATGGTAGGACACCACAGATTGTTTGTCTTACCGGAGATATGCTATATCATGTTGAAGATCGTACGCCTTAGGAACACTACCCTTCCTAAAGCGTTCCTTAAGGTCCAACCATATTTTTTTTTCATTTGAGCGCACCTAACGACCTTCTGAAGCTCCTTGTCCATTGCACTCTTGAGCTACCCTTTCATCATGGCATCACATCAAATTCAATTAAAAAGATCAGTTGAATGTACCACAAGCTTCTTGATTGAATTATTAACGAACCCAAACTTGTTTTTGGCCAGAAGCAGGTTTGTTATGTCCACCACCGATTCTAAATAGTTAGCCTTGCTCAGCATCTCACTAATGAAAAATTGCCTTGGGTTGTCTGAGGCATGCATAAAGAAAGGAGAACTCACATTCTGACTCAAAGTTATCTCTCTCAATGTTTACACTCTCTCTTTAAGCGCTGTATCTCAGGTTAGAGAACCTTGTACTTTGATACCATAATAAATATGATGGAAACTCTCTAATATCATATCTTGAATAATGGCCAAAATGTTGGTGAAATTGCATTTGTTCCCTTGCACTTTCTCAATTTTCTTTTCTTCCCCTGGAGTTCCCCAAATTTCTATTTTAGCCCAAGACTTTCTAAAATTAGATTTTTATCCCTTAACTTTTATGAAATTACAGTTGAGCCCCTAAACTTTATGAAATTGAAAGTCTGGCAAAATCTTCTATGAAATTTCACTTTTATCCCTAAACTTTCACAATTTACTTTTTTGCCTAAAAAGTTCCTGAAATTTGATTTTTTTTCCCTTGATCTTTCATGTAATCATGTTAGACCCTCTACTTTATGAAATTGAACTTCTGGCCTAATATTTTTTTGAAATCGTACTTTGACCCCTAAACTTTCTTAATTTTCTTTTCTTCTATTAAACTTCCCAAAATTTTGATTTTGGAGCAAGACTTTTTGAACCAAGACGACCTATAACAGAAATCCCCGAGACTTGTCTAAAATTTGAAATTTCTCAAATTTTGCGAAATATCATTGCATCCCCTCAACTAAATTTTTCGTATAAAAAAATTTGAAATTTGCAATTTTATTTTAGATTTTGATTTGCAATTGCAAAATTTCCAAAATCCCTCAACTTTTACGAAATTGCAATTGAGGCCCTAAACTTTTGAAATTGCAAATCTGGCAAAAGCTTTTGTGAAATTTCACTTTGACCTCTAAGCTTTCTCAATGTACTTTTTTACTTGAAAAGTTTTTAAATTTGATCCTCACCCTCAACTTTAACTTAATTATATTTTTGGCCCTTTACTTCGTGAAATTGAACTTTTGGGCAAATATTGTTTTCCCTTAACTTTCACAATTTTCTTTTTTTCCCTTGGCATAACCAAAGGCACTATGAAATTTTTGGACTTTTGAAATTCACTTTGCCATAAACATTTCTTAAATTTCCGTTATGAACCAAGATGGCCAATAACGACTGTTATTAAAACCATATTGATCGGGCCAATTTAAGAAGGAAATTGGCAAACTGGTGGTCCAAACAATTCAATCTGTCAAGTTTGACTTGTTCAAAATTTTTAAATTTAAAAAATAATTTAATTCATTTTGTTAATTTTATTCAAAATTTCATATAAATAACTCTGAAATCTTCACTTCCTTCTCAAGTTAGCTCCGATCTGACCCACTGACCCTTGACCTAGTACCTCAACTATTTTAGTGGCTGGTCCGAGTTTGATAACCTTGTCAATAACAGAAATTCCTGAGACTTTTCTAAAATTTTAAATTTCTCAAAATTTTGCAAAATGTCAGCAGCCCCTCAATTAAATTTTCCAAAATTTTTCCCATAAAAAATTTGCAATTTGAAATTTCATTTTCGTCCCACAAGGTTGATCCTAGTTTGCCAAATAAAATTTTTCAAAATTATGTTTACTTGAAAAAAAAAACTTCAATTAAACCCAGTCTTTTGAACATTCTCAGCAAGCTGGGAACTTGTGGCCAAATCTTGTCGGGGGAATTGCTAAGAAGATCGACATCGAATGAAGTTCGCGGCCGAATCTTGTGTGCCCAAGAATCCTAAAATTGAGGGATATGAAAGAAGAAAGGCGATGGTGGATGATCTCGCGGATTTCCGATGGAATGGATGGTGTGATCTAAATTTCTCTTTTAAATGTTATATCTTCTACCGTAATGCCTGAGCTGCTTACTGTTAATTTGTTTAGCAAGTTGTATATTTTGACTTTAATATTATCTGCACTTATATCACTACTTACTAAACTCGAGGGCAATATTGGTTCAAGCTCACTTGGAGTCAATTGTATCAGGACGTGCGATGAGTGCAGCTGCAGCAAGATTTCATGGAATGCAATGTTTCTTTGCAGGGTATATCCGTTCCTCTGAATGGTTTAGAAGCATTGGATCAAGTTAAACTTATTTTCTGAATAGTGCCAGAATTTGATCGTTTGAGTTACTGGCATGACATGGTTTCTTGGAATGCTAAGTTTTGACCTGCTATGCTCATACCATCCATGCTAAAATAAAATTGTAGATTTCATTCTCTTGAGTAATGCTTTTGAGGTTTTAAAGGGGATTTTAGATATGCGGTCCTTTGGAATTTGCATAATATTTGGGTGTTGTCACAACTATGGAGGAGGAAGGCACCCCAACCAGACCACTTGACAATTCAGGTACACATCACATTGTAAATTCAAACGTGGTGGAACACATCAAATATTAGATGCAACCAAATAAATGATCATGGAGAAATATGACTGCTGTAATATTAATTATGTGGATCATGCCATTTTAAATCCATGTCACCTGGGCATGGGGACAATGACTTTGATTTACAATTTTAACATGAGTTCTGATTTGTACTTTCCTGATTCCTCTTCTTACTTCTACAAGGATATACCAGTCTACCCGCGAGGACAATGACTTTTAAGGTTAGAATTTATTATGGAAACAATAAATATGATATAATGTATGAAGGAAGTTGAATGGATTAATTTTTTTGTAAATCATGTAATAAGTCACTAATGACTAAAACAACAAGTCCTAATGAATTAACTTTGTTAGACAATAGGTTGAGGAACATGTTTTACATTTTTCGTGTGCCTTTTATGTTATTGGTACCAGATATGCTCACCAACCTCGCAACGCGCGGGTTACCAAGTCTTGTTTCAAACGATAATAATATCCATATTTCCACTATTCCTTAAGATTATATTTCTACTATGCCTTGAATTTTAGTCTTTGGCTCCATTTTATAAGCCGTTTTGATGGCGGAATTACGAATACCATTATACCAATAAAGTTATTAAATATAACTTGAAATCTTAATTTCTAAAAAAAAAATTAGATAAGGGAGAGAGAACATATATATTTAAGAGTGTAAATATTGACGGATAATTGTGGAATAAGATTTATTAATGAATCATTCTTTTTTGTAAAAAAACATTATAAAACACCAAACACTCGAGAAAAATATCCTATAAATTGGAGCAAAGGCAGAAATACTTCTTTTTCAAAAGAAGAAAGAATATTAAAAAAACTGTTAAAAAATATAATAAAAATCTGATGTTATCTGAATAAAAAACCATTGATTAATAAAGAAAGAAAGAGTATTGGAGATTATTTGAATTTTAATTAATGTTATTAATAGTGTAAATTATACAAAAATAAATAAAAGTTGCAAATTTAAGTGATTTTTTTTAAAAAACATAAAACACCAATACCATTTATATATACAGACACACGCATGGACACACACTCCCTTTGGCACTTATTATAAGACACTCCTAAAAGAGATGAATACTCCTTATTATAAGTTACTAGATGCGTGTGAGTAGTGTGTGATTTCCAGCTTTCCATCCTATTAAAAATAGTCATTAACTATCCCAGATATGAAATTTTTTTATTTAAATAAAAATAAAATTGCAAAATTAATTCTATTTTCGGACAAAGTTAATGATTTGACCACATCTTCTTAATTCGGGTGTACTAATTACATGAATATACCTTATACTAGGGACAGGTAGAAGTAATTTGAGAAAGAGGCTGAATTTTGCAGCTGAATGTTGTTTTTAATTCTAATCTTGTATTGTGATCGATCGGTGAATCATAGTTGCATCGTTTTTATTTTTATTTTTTTTGCAACGAACTCATCGAATCTTAATTCATTCTCAACCTCAAGAACAGACGCACCTCTTCAAAGTTGACATATATTGTTCATCGTTTTTCAGCTTTCTCTATCCTCTTCCTCTGTATATATATGATTAATTCCCATCGCCCCCATAACATAAAATACAACGAAAAAATGAGGTCCTCAAATCTCAATCTCTTAGCCATTTTCTTCATCATCTCAACCATGTCTTGCATTTGCCTTGCCCGAACCACTCCTCAAGACTTCCTTCAAGTTCACAATGAAGCTCGAGCCGAGGTCGGTGTGGGACCTCTCTCCTGGAATAGCAATCTCGCCTCCTACGCCAAGAAGTACGCCAACATGAGGAGCCAGGACTGCAAACTCGAGCATTCGGATGGGCCATTCGGCTAGAACATTGCCGAGGGCTACAAAGACATGAAGGGCTCTGATGCCGTCAAGTTATGGCTCACCGAGAAGCCAAACTATGATTATGACTCCAATACTTGCGTCAATGATGAGTGCCTTCACTATACTCAGATCGTTTGGTGAGATTCTCATCATCTTGGGTGTGCTAGGGCTAAGTGTCCCAATGACGGGGTGTTCGTTATTTGCAGCTATGATCCACCAGGCAACGTTATTGGCCAACGACCATATTGATTCGAATACACAGACACACTGAACGAACAAGTTCATTGCCTGTAACGTGAACTACTTCTATATTTATATTTTATAGTATATTTCATACTTCCCCCTCAGCTTTATTGTTGGAGAATTAAATTTAAATCATGCCATATTGGGTGTGATTATTCAATGATGAGGTGTACTGATAAATGGTAATTTATAATTAGCAAAAATATTCTGAAGTTTCGTTTTGCTCTTGACAATTTATGAAAAAAATGGAATCTGATGATTACTCATACGCCCATAGCTTAATATAAAAACTAGTTAACCTATTTGCAGATAATAAGAAAATTGTTAATTTAATTATGTATTTGGAAAAAAAAAAGTGTGCTGATTTTTCTAAAATACTATTTTTCATCATTATCATATGATGTAACTTTCCCTTTATGGAAACCCCTTTACTTTATATGTGCAACCATAAGGATAGTTTAGGGGGAAAATTTAAATTTGAGAAACAAAGTGGATAATATTAAAGTCTTGCATCTAGGAATTATTAATAATATCCCTAACATGAAAATATCTTAAACTATTCATTATCAATTTTCAATTGTTACTTTTTTGTATTTGTTAGACAAAAATAACAAATGTTCAATTTTAATTATTTACATTTTTAAAAAATATTAATTTATTTAAAAGATTTTGTGTGTGTATTGGGATGGGGAGGAAGGAAGATCCCCTTAATTAATTGGAAAAGTAGAGATGCAAATTAGGTGCATTCTTTATTCATTCAATTAATTAACAACACGTTTGACATTAGGGGTTAATTTTATTGGTAATTCATGTGTTATGAAATGAGTTCATTTACAAATCCACAATTATTAAGGGAGCACTTTTTAAAATAAGAAAAATGCTAAATTATACAAAACTCCCTTGAACTTTGAAGCAGCTGCATATAACCTTCATGATGTTTTAAAGTTTAAATTTAACCTCCCTAATCTTTTGTCTTTTTAATATGAACCCTTTATTTTTAATGTACCATTGCCTTTTTAATAGAAATCGTCATATCAAATTAGTAGAAGACACCTCACATCTTATGTAGCATCCCACGTGGTATCCTATGTAAGCTAACAAATTTATAGTAATTATCATATTTTTACATAAGAGTTTAAAATGCAATTTTATCAATAAAAAACCCTCATTCTCATTGCCTGTGCACCCTTTCAGGTTTCAGCCTTCAATTCCTAGAAACACCCTCGTGCAAGGCTTCCATGCCCTTTTGTGTGTGTGTGTGTGTGTTTATTTTTTTTTTTTTTATGTGCTTTGAAGATCGCTTCTACTCCATGATCAAGGCTGTGGCCATGGCCAAAGCCAATAGGACTATTGGATTGTATATATTCCATAAGGCGCTTGTCGTAGAATGTATCGTCTAAAGGATCAGAAAATTTTGAAGCAATCCGACAACTATGGGGGTGATGAGTAGTCTAAAAATGGTGGCAAATTAGGGAATAATGAGATTATTAAGAGTAGCCATGGTAAAATGGTAATTAGGGAACTTCATTTGTTGGCTGATGAAGTTTCTTCACTTTGACCATGAAACAAATTAAAGAAGAAGATTGGAAGTTTTATTCACTTTGATCATCTGCGCAGCAATGGTGTTTCTGGGAATTGAATGCTGAAAGGGAGAGCAGACAATGAGAAAAAAAGGGTTTTTTATTGTTAAAATTACATTTTAACCCTTGTGTAAAAATGTTATAATTACTATAAATTTATTAGCTTGCATATGATGCCATGTCGGATGCTACATAAGATGTGATGTATCTTCTTGTTGCGATCTTTGTTAAAAAGGTAACAGTTAGTTAAAGATGGGGGTTCATAATAAAATGACAAAAGATTAGAAAGGTTATATGCAACTGCCCAAAAGCTTAGAGGAGTTTTATAGCCAAAGAAAAAAATAATAATATAAAGTTGAGTTATTAATCAACAAGCTATGATCCTCGTCAAGATTGTCAAACTCATGGGTTTAAACATACTCGTATGATTGACATAAAATTGTATGAGGGACTCAAATATTAAGCTCGTAAGAGTTTACTATTTTCAACAAATAATTATTGATAGTGTATAATTAAATAATTTAAATATAAAAAATCAAAACAAATTGATTTAAATATATTTTAAATATGAATAATTGAAATTCAATCCATCAATATTCATAATTTATCATAATCAACAAAAACATTTATATAAAATGTATATATAAAGTCACTAAGTGATAAGCATATATTTTATAATTAAACAAGTGTAGATTATGAGATATATTTGATTAAATTTATTAATATTTTATACCTGTTTAATTATCTTTATATATTTTTCTATCCTTTAATTAATTATAGGATAAAATGATATTTTAATATAAAATCTACTCATATCTTAATTTATTTTGTAGGTGATATTATAAAATTCAAGTGAGAACAAAATATCAATATAATATATCTATATTATATGATAATTGATAAAAAAAGAGAGAGATAAACCAAGATATTGTAATAGAGATGTACTCAAGGAGGCAATATATACCTATATATATGCTAGGCATAGCAAGACAAAGGTGTATTCTATTTTTCTGGTTGGTGATGGCAAGGCAAGAGCTTTAATGGAGGGAGATTAAAGTTTGGAGATGTAGAAGAGCGACAACAAGAATAAAAATTCAGTATTGAGTTTTTGTTTCTCCTTTCTCTTGTCTTCTTTCTTTGTCTTTTTATCTTTTCTTTGGTTAGCTATTATTTTGGTAATGATAATGCTCATTTTATGTAGCTAAACCTTGGTTTGGGATTATTTAGTTTGATCATGGATTAGTGGATGATAATTTTTGTCCTTAATTGCTTTAATATTATATTGGTTGATTTAAATGTATGCTTGATTATCTTGAAAAAAGAGGCATCTAATCAGGAGATTTTTTATTTTTTATTTGTATTCTAAATGAGCCTAGAAATAGGGAATTTAGAATAAACCTTCAATTGAATCATGTAGGATCAGGTTTTTGAACTTAATTTCCTTGTAGGATAGACATATATCTATAGGCCCTATATAGTCTCATTAGGCTTACACTTAAATTATCAAATTATGTACTAACCACCTAAGGAATTAGGGATTAACATAATTAGAATGCCTTTTAATGGATCGGAAAATACTTTTAGGCAAATAAGAGTCCTCGACTAGTAAAGATAAACTTTAAATGCAATTAGGGGGAGAAATTAGATAATAAGAAATAATCAAAGCTATAATAATCCAAGTCACCACTTAAGATATAGAATTACCTTTAGCTTTCACAATAGTTAGATTTGTTTTCTTCTTTTCTCTAGTTAGCTTTTATTCATAATTCAAATTGTGTTAACTCAACTTAAGTAAAAGTGTAAAGCCGTTGCCTAACTGCATTGTTGGTACCAAGTCCTCATGGGAACAATACCTTACTCACTCTTTATTACGTGATACAGCCCGTGCACTTACAGAGTTTGTGGCTCTATATTTTGCCCCTATCAAGTTCGGGGACTTGTGTGCCATAGCTATCTTGATTGGAATTGATTGAGCATTAGTAGCTTAAGTTTGAGTTAGGAAATATCTTGTTTCTTTTCTTTCTTGTAGCCAAACAAATGGATTTCTCATGGAAACTAACTGGTTTTAATATTGAGAAAGAGATTAATTCCTTGTTTTCAATACAAGATAAACTTATTGGTCTTATAAATTCTTTGAATAAATATAGGCAATATAAATGGAGCATAAATTATACTTATATTCCATGTGTTGATTCTTCTCGATATGTTTGCATGTCTTGTGCTTATTGTAGTGGGAGTCATCTATATGATCATTGTCCATATAGTACAACCAGTCATTATGTGGGAGATAATTTTGCTAGAAACCAAACTTGTTTTGACCATTCATTTTGTCCTAGTGAAAGTTTTGAGCAAAAAAAGTTTTTGGATCCACATTTCAAGTATTGTCCTAATGAAATTACCCCTCCTTTCTACTCTTATCCAAATATTGAAGAACACACCCTTGAGTATAAGGAAAAATCTAATTTAGAAAGATTATTTGAGGAGTGTGTGGAAGCATTGGAGAGATCTAGTATAGAGTAAAAGGAACTTGTCACTAGAGTTGAGTCAAGTGTCCGAAATATTAGAATATATGCGAGTCAAATTGTTTCAACCCTTGAGACTATGGGGCAAGATAATTTATTAAGTATGATGACCACTTCTTGTGATAATGGTGATTCTTGTGAGGAAGTTGAAGATGTGGAATTGCAAGAGACTATGGATAATATAGAAGGTGAATCTGAGCTTAAAATCGATTTAGATGAGAATAGTGGGTGTCTAGAAGAAGTTCCCATTGTGGAGCTTAATTCATGTCATTTTTATGTTGAGATTGATGAGGAAATCCAAAGAGTCATTATACATGATTCTCCTATTGATGTTTTGACTCTTGCTGATGAGAGTCGAGTGGATTTGTTGGATGCTTTAAATTTTTGAAATTGCCTATATATATTTGCAATTATGTGCATGTTGTGCCTTCTTTTAATTCAGTGAATGCTTGTACTCTTAAATTGTCTATGATTGAGAAAGTACAGGTAGTTAACATAAATGAGCATCTTTTTGGTTTGAAATCTTGTTGCTTGAAGAGAAATGAAGACAAGGTGATTATGGAGTTTGATACGTATGATTAAATGATTAGGTTGAGAAGTCTGGTTGAAGACTTTAAATTTAGCGCTTGTTGGGAGGCAACACAATATAATGAATTATGTTTCCAATTATTATTCTTTTTCTTTTCTTTTATGTATTGTTTATTCCATCTCTTAGCCTCAAATTTTTCACTAACACCCCTCTCAAGTTAGGAAAGTAGAGCGTCATTAAAGGTTTTAGAGGAAGAACTCCATATCAAGCTTAGAGATCTAAACCAAGGGACTATTAGTTCCTTTCTCCTTTATTGACTTTTAAAATATTGAGGACAATGTTTGATTTAAGTGTGGGGGAGAGATATGATTTTTTTTTGTGCTTGTCCTTTTATGTAATTGAAAAGTTTTTTTTTTGCAAGATTTTCATAGTTGAAATTTTTGCATTGCTTTTTATTAAACGTAAATTTGAGCCTTCCCCACTTTAGAAAATGTTGTTTAAAAAAATTAAAATACAAAAGAATGTGTTTCAATTAAGCCTCTAAACCTTGATCTTTTGTATAAATCTAGATATGAACTATGAAAATAGGGTTAGTTTGTAATATGACCAGCAAATTATTAGTTTATGAATATTTTGCAACTTAATTTCTTTAGAAATTTGATGATGATACTTATTGGCCAAGCAAAGCTTCTATTTAGGGAAATGAATCAAGTGGAAAAAAAGAAGATAAAAAAGAAAAAAAAAGAGAGAGAAGAAAAAGAAAGGAAAAAATAGAATAAGAAACACAACTCTAATGGCTTATGTAGAACCAACTTAATATCCGAGGACACTTCATCACCAATGTTGCCACTCATATCAAACGGTAAAGTCAAAGACAGCTATGAGTTGGGCAAGCCTCTTGAGGTATCTGTTTGAGTAACTAAGTAAGTAGTTATGCATCACTCATGTGCAGGGTCGCGTCAAAAGGGAACCTATAACAGCCTAAGATTAAAATATAGGGAAAAAAAGAAGGAAGAAAAAGAATATACTGAATCAATGTTCTACTTGAGGATCCTTATTAAATTAAATGAAAAGCTTAGTTAAATGGGACATTTGAGTTTTTCTAGATGAGTTAAGTAACTTAACATTCCTTTACTAAACTTACTGTTACACTTATTACTTGATGATCCTGATCATAAAGATGTTAATGGATTATTACAATTATTTAAGGCTCTTGGCTTAGTGACCCATTTTTATAAGATGTTAAATTGAATAGAATTTGAAAACATGATCTAAATGTGGTGGTGTGCTACTATCTGTTTAGGAATTTCAAAAGCAATGTTTTTCTTGTTCGGATAATAAATTTTCTTTCTTTTGCTTGAAGACAAGCAAATGTTTAAGTGTGGGGGAGTTTGATAAGCATATAGTTTATAATTAAATAAATGTAGATTATGAGATATATTTGATTAAATTTATTAATATTTTATACTTATTTAATTATCTTTTATATATTTTTCTATCCTTTAATTAATTATAGGATAAAATGATATTTTAATATAAAATCTACTCATATCCTAATTTATTTTATAGATGATATTATAAGATTCAAGTGAGACCAAAATATCAATATAATATATCTATATTATATAATAATTGATAATAAAAAGAGAGATAAACCAAGATATTGTGATAGAGATGCACACAGGGAGGTAATATATACCTACCTATATATATGCTACGCGTAGCAAGAGAAATGTGTGTTCTATTTTCCTGGTTGGTGACGGCAAGGCAAGATCTTTAATGGAGAGAAAAGGAATATTTATTTGCTTCTTCCATATATTTAATTAGTATCATCTTGCTTTTGACTTTTTCCAACTTTAATTTTCCCTTGGTAACAATTGCTCCAAAATGGGTTTAGCTACATAAAATAAGCATTTTCATGACCAAAATAATAGCTAACCAAAGAGAAGATTAAAATGACAAAAGAAAGGAGAAACAAGAACACAATTATAATCTCCTTAGAACATCTTCTAACCTCATCTTCTCCTTAAAATTCATTGTTAGCAAGCAAAATATCAAGAGAAGAGATAGAGGGATGAGGCATTTTTAGAGAGAGAAATTTGAGAATCCAAGAGGTAATAATCTCAAAAACTTGATCCTCTTGTGATATATGTTGTTATTTTGGTTGTTGTTGTTGGATTTGGCTTTGTTTGCTCGATTTTGTAAATTTGGGAAGATGAAACCCTAAGAAGAAATGCTGCCAAAATTTCCTCAAAATCATGTTCATTTAGTGTTTAAGTAGTTAATCATGTGATTAGAAGTGGTAAGGAAGTGATGAAGCAAGATAAATCAAGAAAACTCATTTTCCCTCGTAAGAACTAAACTTTCGGCCAGAAGCAGAACCATAGGGAGGAGCTGAAATTTTGTAATTCTGATGATTCCATTGGATTTATAAGGGAATATTGTGTAGGTATACATGTGTTCATGATTTTTGGATATTGGTATCCAAATCTGGAATTTTTAGAAATTGAAAGAGCATGTTGTTCGATGTGTTCCAGTGGAGGCAGTCTGATTGTGAAATATATTTTCTAGGAAAAGCTTAGTCCAAAAATTATGAAAATTGGTAGGATGAAAGTAGAGATATATATATTTAATTTGATAGGTATTTTGTAATTTTTGGACAAGTATGCTAAAAGATATAGATTTTTGAAGTTGTACCCTGTTTCTGGAAGAAAATCTGGGAATAGAGGAGTTTGACAAATTTTTGGAAAAATTATGATGACATTAGTCAGACCAAAGTATTTTTATATGCAAATAAATTTAAATACCTTTATTAAGGCTATGGAATCAATTAAATTATATTTTTCTAGAATTAATTATGAATTTCCAAAATTGACTGAAAATATGCTAGTTTTATGAAAAATTGTGAAACTGCGCTGTATAGAGTTGTACTATGCAGAACTTGTTAAAGCTACTAAAAATGCATTAGATAACCAGAAGAATTTAATTTAAGGCCATAAAAATGCAAGTAATAACTAGTTTCTTGTAATTTAATTTATAGGATTTGGTAATAGCCTAAGCCGAAACAATATTGTAGGACTGTTATTGGAGATGGAAAATGACTCAGGTAGTAACTTTTTCCTACATATACTATGTGATTATTATATGTTTTAGTCTTCCATTCTTTATAACATAAGCATAGTGTCTTGGACATGCATATTTGCCTAGTTGTGGTACAGGGCACAACATTAAGCTAGAGTGCAAACATGTCGTTGGGTCTTAAACAGTGTGCATATAGCATTCTATTATCTTACATGACATGGCACATTGCATATTTATTTTCACATTTTATATGTTCAAATATCATGTTGCTACTGAGATTCGTCCAAATCTCATCCTTTTTTCAAAATACAAAAATTTACAGCTGAAGCTAGTGGCTTGAAAGGCAAAGAAGTGGCTACTCAAGAGTAGAGCCCCTTGTATATCTTGAAGCTGCACCAAGTTATCTATGCTTATAGTTTAGTTTCTTTTGCAACACTTTGTATATCTGTATATATTTTTCAAACCTACAAGGATTCCTCTGTATTGTAAACAAGTACTTAATATCAGTATGTTTCAGCTATTTCTATATGCCTTACGGAACTTTGCGCTTATTACTCTGTGAATATCAAAATGTTATGGGGTTTGACATTTTTGGTATCAAAGCTTAAAGCAGTTCTGGCATTTACAGAATGGTATATTGATATGGTCTTTTTTACATAGTGACATGCATCATGAGCGATTAAAGACAACATCAAGATTGATCACTCCCTTTGGTGAAACAATGTACTTAGGAGGAGCGGATCCCGGATGGGCAACATAGCAATGGCTTATGAAGTCGAGAGGTCGCAGAGTGCTGAAGATGCGTTGGAAGAGTGTGAAGCCTATACAAGTATACAGACTACATCCACAGCTGGAGCTGATACCTGATGGATCAGTCAGTGATATGGATTAGCCACGGGCAGATGGTCAGGTGTCCAACCCGCATGTTGGTGATGGTTCTAGATCGGAGAGAGTACACATGCCTTATAACCTGCAGCCTGACGACGAGCTGTGGGAGTATGTGCAAGGCTGATAAAAATGGGCAATGCACACATATGACACCCCAGTCGAGTAGTATTTGTCCTACATGGATGCAATAGATACCCTATACTGGAAGCATGTGCTGTTAGGATTGATCTGCCAGACGAGTTCTCGATTTTTACTACCATGGACTTCTTCCCAGACACAAACTTCTAGAACTGCAAGAGGAATGATATAGTTGAGAGAGGCTTGAACGACCATTTTGTGGAGTTCATGGAGCATATCACGTAGTATATGCGGGAGCACATGTACTAGGAGTGATATGGGGTCCAGGCATCATATTTTGGGTGACCGGAGGTAGCTAGCACATCTTTTGAGGCAAGGGAAATCACAGGGAATCAGTTGACAAAAGTTGCTAGAGCCGGTGTATGTGTTTCGATATGGTACATTAAAAGTTAAGCGTGCTTAACCTAGGGCAATTCCGGGATAGGTGACCCCCTGGGAAGCTAAATGTATAACTAAGACATAGTGTGTAAATGGGACAAAGACTTATTGTACAATAGATTTAGGATATATGATGTGTATTAGGACATCTTAACTGCAGTAAATACATATTATGTGTTGTGTATAACATACTTGTGTACCTGAAATGTTGTGAAATGACAAAAATGCCCTTGCATCTATATGAAATTTATTTCTCTTATATTTTTCATATAGTGAAGCATAGAAATGGCATGTACACGACATGGTAGTAGAGGCCAAGGTAGAGGCTGAGCTGGTTGCAGACATGGAAACGATGACCAAGAACCAGGCATTAGACCTTACCTGATGCAATAACTGATGGGTATGATGATGGCGTAACAGAATACGCTGAATGAATTATGAAATGACTTAAGGGAAGTACAACAAAAACAAAATACAGATGTAGAAGCATATAATAACCCTGGTGGGCAGGGAGGTGGTCACGTGCAACCACCTAAACCCGTACCAAAACCTATACTAGAACTTATACTAGAACCTATGCCAGAGGTTCCTGAAGGACCGATTGTCGAGGTTGAGAGTATACAGACTTGGGTAACCAGACTGAACCAACATCAACCGACTATTTTCTAAGGGAGATTTGATTCCCAAGTAGCTAAGGACTGGTTGTCCCGACTTGAAAAGATTTTCTAGATCCTGGTGTACCCAGGTAACATAAAGGTAGAGTTGGCAATCTATAAGCTGGAGGGAGATGCTGACAAATAGTAGATGTGCACCGAGTCTATTCTGCAAGCTTGAAATATTCCCGTGACATGGGAGGTATTTCAAGAAAAATTCAACAAAAAGTATTTTCCACGGTCAGTGAGACTGGCTAAGGAGACAAAATTTCTAACAATACAGCAGGGTGAAAAGGATGGTTTCAATGAATACTTGGCATGATACATTCAACTTTCTTGTTATTCCTCATATCTGAAATATCGTGATGATAAAGAATGGAGTTTTGATATAATTATACGGGGTGTAAAGCTGGAGCTGAAGGAGAAACTCGTCTCTGGATAATTCAAGGAGTTCAATAAGGCGGTCGAAGAGTGTCGAATTATAGAGCACAATTTGCTGGAGCTGTATTCCTACCGAAGTGTTAGAAACAACAACACATCGAGTGATGGAAGCTCTTCTCAGAAGCACAATTATCAGGGTGGTCCTGCTAGCAATAGTAATAAAAAAGCTAAATCAGTTTAATGGCCGTAATAATTAAAGACCCCCTGGGAACAGAACCTGCAGATACTATAATAACCCTTATCATCCTGGCCAGAGAGTGGTCAAGTGAGGCAAGCTACAACAAGATAGGCATTAGCACCCGTAAAGCAGGCACCAGGGCCAATGAGACAAATAGTCTGTAACAACTGCCATAAGCTGGGACATATTGTAAAAGATTGTTGGCAATGACAAGAACCCGTAAAGCCTTGGAAGCAAGTTCAAGGCAGAGTTTTCGCCTTAACACAAGAGGAAGCCCAAAAATCACCAAAGCTGATTTGAGGTACAATTTCTCTTAATGGTAATCTGGTACAAGCATTGTTCGATTCAGGAGCTAGTCATTAATTTATTGCATGAAGGCTAGGCCTGAGAGTGTATCAATTACCTTATGATCTAACGGTATCTACGCTTACAAGTAATGGAATCACCACCACCGAAGTTTGTCTAAATTGCATAGTAAGTACAGAAGGGCACGAGTACATACTTGATCTGATTTGTTCACCGTTGAGTAAACTGGAGGTCATTCTCAGTATCGAATGGTTGGCCATAAACAACGTATTGCTAGATTATGGACAAAATGGTCATTTACCCTAATCCATCATTAAAGATCAACGCAGTGATCAACCTAAACTTTCTCTCTACAGCTAAGGCTAAAAGCTGCTTACAAAAGGGTTGTCAAGGATACATCATATTCATCTACATGCAATTAGAGGCTGACACAGCATTAGAGAGTATCTTGGTAGTAAACGAATTTCTTGATGTATTCCCAAAAGATATCAGTGGATTACCCCCACATAAGGAAGTAGAGTTTGCAATCGAAACCAAGCCTAAAGCAAGCTCGATATCTAAAGCCCCTATAGAATGGCACCAAGTGAAATGGCAGAGCTGAAAAAGTAAATCGATGAACTATTAGAGAAAAGGTTTATCAGACCCAGTGACTTGCCATGGGTAGCTCCAGTGCTTTTTATGAAAAAGAAAGACAGAAGCCTACGACTCTGTATTGATTACAAGGAGTTAAACAAGGTGACTGTAAAAAATAAGTACCCACTACCTAGAATCGACGATTTACTTGACCAACTATCGGGATCCTGTATGTTCTCAAAGATTGATTTAAGATCTGGGTATCACCAACTTAGAGTGAAGGCAAATGATGTATCGAAGACTGCTTTTAGCATAAAATATGGTCATTATGAGTTTCTAGTAAAGCTATTTAGGCTGAACAATGCACCTGCAATGTTCATGGACTACATGAATCAAATTTTTCGTCTGTACTTAAACCAATTCATGGTAATCTTTATTGATGATATTCTAGTATACTCACAGAGCAGAGCAAAGAAGAGCATGAACAATATCTGAGAACTGTGTTAAACACATTGTGAAGCAAGCAACTCTATGCCAAGCTAAGCAAGTACGAGTTTTGGCTTTCAGAAGTAAAATTTTTGGGCCATGTGGTCTCACAGTAAGGAGTCTCAGTAGATCCAAATAGGATGGTAGCAATACTGAATTGGAAGAGGCCAGAAACAGTATTTGAGATATGCATTTTTCTGGGTCTTGCTGAGTATTATCGGGGGTTTATACAAAACTTCTCTAAAATAGCTTTGCCGTTGACAAAGTTAACATGAAAAACTTAACATTTTGTATGGGACAACAATTATGAAATTAGCTTCATAGAGCTAAAACAGAAGTTAACCACAGTACCAGTATTAACAATCCCAGATTCGCAGTTAACCTTTGTGGTTTATACAGATGCCAATGGGTATGGATTGGGATGTGTCTTGATGTAGCAGGGCCAAGTGGTGGCGTATACATCCTGTTAGCTGAAGCCTCATGAAGAGAGATATCCCACACACAATCTTGAGTTGGCAGAGATTGTATTCGTACTAAAAATTTGGAGACATTATTTCTATGGAGCGACCGTAGAGTTGTACTACGACCATAAGAGTTTAAAGTATCTGTACAATCAAAAAGAGCTCAACATAAGACAATGCAGGTTAATGGAGTTACTTAAAAACTATAACCTATAGATCAAGTATCATCCAAGCAAAGCCAATGTCATGGAAGATGTATTAAGTCATAAAATAGTGTAAGTGGCAGCCCTCATGATTCACGAACAAAGACTATTTAAGAATTTCAGAGATCTCAACCTGTCAAATCAGATCATGATCAACAGTAGCAACGTGAGTCAAGTAGAGAATGATCTAAGAGCAGATATAAAAGAAGCTCAAATGCAAGATAGATGATAGATTGAGAAGGGAGAAACTCATAAACATGACTTGTCATCAAGTGGACTAGTCAGATATAAGAAAAGGTTATACATTCCACCAAGCAGAGCTGAAGCGGTAAATCCTGGAAGAAGAGCACAAGAGTAAATACACTTTGCACCAAGGAGAAACTAAGATGTACCATAATCTAAAGTCCATATATTGGTGGTTAGGCATGAAACAAGATGTGATAAGGTTCATTGCTAGTTGCCTTACTTGTTAGAAAGTGAAAGCCGAGTACCAATGACCTTCAGGGCTTCTGTAAAACCCTGAAATTTCTGAGTTGAAATGGGAGAGCATTACCATGGACTTCGTAACGAGATTGCCCAAAATCCAAAATCATGATGTTATATGGGTAATAGTGGACTGATTCATGAAGTTAGCTCATTTTCTCCTGATCATCATACACTACTTTCCCGATAAACTCGTAGAAATCTACATCAAGGAGATAGTGTATCTACATGGTATGCCAAAGAACATCATATCAAATAGAGATCCTTGAATCACTTCCAAGTTCTGGAAGGCGGTGCACAAGGCTTTAGGTACCAAGCTCTTATTCAGTACAACCTATCATCCACAGACAGACGGAAAAACTGAAAGAACAATCCAAACACTAGAGGATATGCTCAGGGCGTGCGTGATAGATTTCAAAGGCAGTTGGGACAAATTCCTTCCCTTTGAGGAATTTGCATACAACAACAATTACTACTCGAGCATTCAAATGGCTCCCTATGAGGCATTGTATGTAAGGAAATATCAGTCACCCTTATGCTAGATAGAACTGTCTAAGAGGTAGATGTATGGGCCAGATATAGTTGACCAGATGATGGAGCAGATCAAGCTAATAAAGTAAAGGTTGTTAGCTGCTCAGAGCAGGCAAAAGAGCTATGCTATCAAGAGGTGGAAACCTTTGGAATTTGAAGTTGGAGATCACATATTTATGAAGGTTTCACCTATTACCGATATTGGCAAGGTTTTAAAGGTGAAGAGGCTGAGCCCTAGGTACATTAGTCCTCTTGAGATCTTGTCAAAGATTGGGCCAGTAGCATATCGAATAGCTTTACCCCCGAGCTTAAGCACTCTGCATGATGCCTTCTATGTGTCATAGTTGAAGAAATATCAACCTGACCCAGAGCATGTGATCAAATATAAAGAGGTGGACGTGTGACATGATCTGACGTATGAGGTCACACTTGACCGAATCATTGATTGACTGGAGAAGCAACTGAGATTTAGGAGTATCCCATTTATCAAGGTGGTATAGAAGGGGTTAATTCCTAGAGAAGCTACCTGGGAAGTTAAGGAAGACATGCAAAAATGTTTCCCGGAATTCATGAGACAGTACGTGTAGCAAATTTCGGGGATGAAATATATTTAAAGGGGGTGGAGCTATTGTTATGAGTGTAGGATGGTGTATTTAGAAGTGTAAGTGTACACTGTCGTAAACAAGTAATATAAAGGTGAGTAGAGTATCGTTCCCACGAGGATTGATCACTAAGTACCAAAATTGATAATTTTAATACTATTTAGCCGATCAATTAGTTAGTGGTTGAGATTGCAAAATAAAAATGATTAAATGAAAATGCAATTGTTATAAAGACAAATATGAGAAAAAGGCCCTAGGGATTAGATTTCATTTAGCAAACTCCGGATTGAATCACTTATCTATTCTAGTCCAATTTATTCACATGATTTATAGTCGAGTTTCCCTATTTTAATTACTAGCCTCTTCCAAGGTCAAGTAATTCTATAATTAATTGCTAACCTAATATATTCCTATATGAATTTAAGCAATCAATCATGCATTAAGATTTATGGAACTCAATTAAGACTACACAACCTATATGAATATATTCCTATTTCATATGAAAATTATGGTTTTAATTATAGGATCCACACACATGTATCTCCTTCCGGTCTCAACATGCATATTGAGATCATCCAAAAGGTGGCCAATCAATTGAAAGCATTAAGAAAAATAATTAAAACTCAATCATGAAGGAATAATTAAAACTAGATTTAATAAGTTAAGATTCAATCCGTCATTAGTAAGCTACGTCATCACCCTAGGAAAATGAAAATTTAGCTCATGATGAAATTTAAAAAAAAACCAAAATAAATTGAAAACTTCATAAATATTGTAGAAAACATGACTATTAAATTCTAAAATATAAAGATACAACTACAAGATGCATGAATATAGAAAAATCTAGCCTTCCATATAGGAGGTAAAACCTTCGATGTAGGAGGCAACCTATACCATCCATAAAGGAGGACTACCTAAACCTTCCATGTAGAAGGTATGCAAGAACAATAAAAATGCATGAAATTAAACTCTAAGATGCTGTCCCTCCTTGTGCCTTCAACTCCTCTATTTATAGATGAATTGGGTGTAAGAATTTCCACATGTTAGGTAAGAATCTTGACTCTAAGCCACCAATATTGACTTTATGACCATCTTGCTCATTGATTGCAGCTAATATTTGGCAATTCAAACGTTGGAATCTCACTTTCTTGTCTTCATGAAAGTTTTAGATTTGGATCTTAGCTTGAAAACACATGTAAGAGATCCTCATTTCAACATTTGTGGATCCAGTTATGGTCAAATTAGTGGACAAAGGTCAGACTTGGACAGAATCACGTGCTCAACTTCTAAGCAAAATTTAGAGCTCTTAAGGACAGAACTGGGTTTTAACCTCAACATAAAAGTTGTAGGAAATTTTCTCAGCTTTCTATCCATATAAAGAACATTCTAATTTGACATTGAGAGCTCTAGATATTACCTAAAAACTGAAATAGGGTCAAAATATAGTATTTTCCAATGAATTCTATTTTATGTCAAATCATTATTTATTTATCAATTACAACCAAATTCATTACATTAAGCTCAAATGTCATCCAAAAAATGCTTCATATAAGGGAAAATAAATGTGCAGATATTTTACTTATCAAATTCCCCCATACTTAGTTCTTGGACGTCCTCGGATAAGAAGGATTGACTAATAAGTGCTTCCAACAAAATCAGAAGTGTCAAGTTATAAACAAGGACACAATTAAAGAATAAAGAGATCATAGTTTTCTAGAATCAACAAAAGTATAAACTAGTAACTTCATTTGAAAATGAATGAACCAAATTCATAATTGTGACTCGTCCTCTCAATCTCTCAAGTGTTTAAGGGTAAGTGTTTCACTCAAATTCACCTGAAAAAGTTGCACTACCATAAGTTTGCTAAAAATCTCAATCTCCACTACTGAATTAACATGCATAATTCAAATCAAAAGGACTTATTGAAGGTTGTAATGGGGATAGGGTAACATGAATGTAAATAGTGATATAAAGGGTTACATCTAAGAAATAAACAGAGCATTTGAAAAATTGGTCATCTTATGAATAGACTTATCATGGCAACCCACAATTTTTATTCTAAAACTAAATATCCTCTTTTTCTTTTTTCTTACTTCTCTTTTTTTTTCTTTTTCTCTTTTTTTTTTTGCAATTCTATAGTTGATAATATACACACCCCCACACTTGTCAAAAGCCCATTTCACAAAGATTTCAAATGCTTTGTTAATCTTTTTGAACTAACTAAGAGCACTTGATATATTATTAAAACACATTAATGGGTTGACAATAAAGAAATAATCAATCAGGCTCAAAGGGGCTTATCAATGGTGTAATTGTAAGGTTGGCTTTTTGGCTCTGGTTAAAGAAAATGAATGCCTTTATCATTTTCGAATGTGCATGTGACATGTAATTTCAACCAGATTTGAAGCAAGTTCTAGAGTAACAACTCAATAGATGAATATCACACACAAGAAAGATAATCATTATTGATCATATAGGCTAAAAAAACTCACGGTTATGTACTTTTAAATTCAGCTCATTCAATCTCAAAATTCATCACCAAATCCAACAATCATTTGTTCAATCATGCTATAAAATCTCTAAACTCAATTGCTCCATGCTTCAAACTTATATACTTCTTAAAATCATTGAAAAACACTCATAAAAAAATTTTATTTATTTATTTTTTTGGACCTCTTTTTTTTTAGATGAAACAAAAAAGAAAGAAAAAAAATGCAACTAATAAGATGCGTTTCAAGAGTTAAGAATAACTCTTTACTCTGCCATCTTTTCACACCCCATGAATCTAATAGTTTTACTAACTAACTATTTAATGGAGAAACTATGCTTTTTTTTTCTCCCCCAACCTAAATCAGACATTGTCCTCAATGTCTTCTAAAGATTAGAGACAATTTTTTTTTATTTGAAAACATAAACAAACAATAAAGTAAACTAAAATACTAAGAGTAAAACCATTAAGATTAAGGAAATTTTACAACCGGAGAGTGGTATCTGGATTCTGCTTCCGACTGCTGTCTGAAGACTGCCCACCAATTTCCTTTACTAATAGATCTGGTGTAGGTTCATAAGTTTACAGTTTATCAAGTAGTTGATCAGCAGTTGGTGCAGAAATGATGGAATGACGAGTCGCTTGGGGTATGAATCCTGTTTCCACAGTATGATCAAGAAAAGACAACAGGTGATCATAAAAACCATTAACATTTAACAATCTTAATGGCTTTTTGTGAAATTTAAGTTTAGCCCAATATGCAACGCTTGAGATCCCATCCAATGTTTCCAAACTATAGGGTAAAGCGATAAAGCTTCAGCGCGGTAGAACATACGTCCCATTTGTTCAGGTAGGCTTGAAACTTCTAACTCTTGCCCTAAGAAGAAGATGTGATGTTCTAACTCCTTCACCCTTACACACAAACCCTTGCTACCATTAATGGTTGCAGGAATAGCCATACTTAACTTCAGGCCCTGGAGTCCTCCCCCGTATACAAAATTGATCTTCCTAGCAGCTAATGCACGTCCCAGTTCCTATGCTGCAGGTATAAACTCTCCATCCTTTCCTGAGTCAGTTTCACCGAAAATGCAAATAGATGTAAATCTACATTTTTTGGTGACACCATTGCTCTCTATTTTTCTCTTAGACATTTTTTTTGTTTTTATAAGTGGAAAAATACATATTTATACTACTAAAACAACAACAACAAGATCATACAAATCAGACATTTTTCAACAAGTTTGAAAAAAATATCTGACATGAATGACCGGTAGCCGTTACGTGAAGAAATTAAATAAAAGGAGTAACGAAAGTCAAAAAGTTACTGAAAAGATACAACAGATTAGACAAAAGCATGATTATGTACATTAGTTGTGATTGTGGCTCACATCTTCCTCTGGTTTTACATCCAGTAACGGTTTAAACGCTTTCTATGAATCGAGGATTTGATTCCCATCCAGTTTTCTTATAAACTGGAAAATAGGGTCTTTTAACGTCAGATTCCTAAGATGATAGCGCTCTTTTTTCTTTGTTGAATATGTCAAATAAATCGAGAAGTACACGATGAACATCACCACTAGGATGCGTCTCAAGAGTCTGAATGATATCATCCAATGACTCCTTACTCAGTCCATCCTTTATAAATTGAATTTTATTTTCTCGATTTATCAAAACCATACCTTTACTTCGACAGGTTGATCACAATTCCACCTTGCACATCTAGGACAAACCTTCATTCTTTTAGCTCTTCTCTTTTTGGAATAAGAGCTTCTTCCCATTCCTGGCATAGGTTTAATAAATGATTCATGAATCTCACCTATTAAATGTACCTTAGCTTCGATGATCCAGCGGACATTCTCAGGAAGGCCTAAACGCTTGAATGTCTTCATTCTTTCAAGACGACAGCTATAGATCTTCCTAAGCACATCTTTGGGAAGAGTAGGAAACCTGTTCTTGAGATTTGCAAGAAATTCCTCCATAACAATAATGAGAATTAAGATTTAAGAATGAAGTGCAGAGTGCTTTAGTGAGTAGGAAAGAAAAATAAAAGAGTAGGAAAAGAAATTTTTGGGTTGCCTCCCAAATAGCCGCCCTTCTTTAACGTCTTTAGCTAGACAAAGACCAAATCAATAATTTGTTTTTTTATTTTTTTATTTTTTTATTTTTTATTTTTTTATTCTCTCTTCTTTTTAATTTTTTTTTGAAGTTTAGAACTTACCTGTTGGTTCCTCAAATGTGATGATAGTTTTCAAAGTGTTGAGTGCACCATTATTATACTCCTTCAGCCTTTGCTCGTTCACTTTGAATTTTTGATCACCATCTTGAATCTCCACTGCTCCATATGGCCATACTTGAACCACAATAAAAGGTACATACCACCTTAATCTCAACTTTCCTGGAAAAAGCTTAAACCTTGAGTTGCATATGAAAACTTTTTTTTCCCGGTGTGAACTCTCTCCTCAAAATTCTTTTATCCTGCCACATTTTTTTTCTCCTTGTATAACTTTGCATTCTTATGAGCTTGTTGTCTAGATTCTTTAAGCTCATTGATGAGTTGGAGAAGTCTTTTCTTACCAGCTGCCTTTAAGTCAAAATTTAAGGCTTTTATTGCCCAATATTCTTTGTGCACTTCAAGATTAGTTGATTTTGAAACATCTACTATTCCCATTGCGAGTAGTTGATTCATGCAACTTTTGTTCACCACGTCTTTTATGCAGCTGGTCATTGTATCTACTCTGTAACAGGTGTCACCTTTATTTGGACATGACCAAGCCTTAAAAATGTTAAAAAATACTTGGTCATCTTGAGCTCGTAAAGTCAACTTTCCCTGTTGTACACTGATAATTGAATATTTATTACACTCATTTGTATCTCTTGATTAATAAATTTAGATTGTTTAGTTAATAAATAATGGGCTTTTATGCTTATTTGGGCTTTGGGTGTTTTATTGGATTTAACATATTTTAATAATAAAAATTCCAGATTTACAACCCTTCTCTATTTTGATCATAACTCTTGAACCAGATATCTGAATGATCTTATTCTTGTCTCATTTTTTAGATGATTCAGAGAGCAACAATTGATATGGAGACTTGAAAGGAAGATTTAGACAAGAGGATAGTCAAAACTGTAGTCAACGTTATATGTATTTTTCTGGATTTTTATTGGGCCCGAATTTTGTAATGGAGCACCATTTATTATTAATTTCTGTTTTAGGTTGAACTAGTGGGCTCTGACCCATTTGTCAATTAGGTTTTTACTTTAGTTAGCTGAAACAATAAGACAGAATGGAATTTGAACGATTTTGGATTGAAATCAAAAGTTGATAGTTCTCTGAAAATTGTTCTTCATGTTCTTCGTGTTCTTCGTTTATTCTTTAGATTTTCTAGCCATGTCCGGCTAAGCTTCTGTGATTGACCTATGGATTGAGGATTCACGTTTCCAATCAGAGGACATACTTAAACCTGTAACGTAACTCATTTCTATTTACTCTAATCAGATTCGATTTCTTGAATAGTTCGAATGTTTGTTTTAATGTTCGGATTGGTACATCCCAAGGACACAGTTCGAATCGGGTTACAGTGATACTGTGTGATCGTACAGTAGCATGCCACGTATATGAATAGAACCTAGATGATCGTCTAGTCGAGGGATTTTCTGGATGAATGCAAAGATTTCGGTTCGTCCAAAACCAGTCACGAGTTCGTTATAATCTTCGTCCGATGATGGTAGGAAACTATGAATCCTAATTCTAGGTCATTCATTTTCATCTGTTGGTCTAGTTTATTTTCGATTTCTGTCTTTAATTTGAGGTTATTGTTTTTGTTCGTTATAGTTTAATTAAAAGAAAACCCCCCAATCGATCATTGTTTGAATGTTTTAGACCGCATGTGAATTCCATGGGAAATGATCCAGGTTCTCTATACTGCAAACTTTTATTGAAACTGGTTATTTTGTGAAAAGTCGACAATTCTGGATCAAAATTTGGCGCCATTTCAGGGGAATTTGCATCGGTCTAGCATTAACAATAGTGTAGTATAGAATTCCATAGTCTGAGTCAGGTGGTTATGGTGATTTGGTAGATTTGTATCTCAACCAAATCACTCAGCCCCAGGTCCAGGTCTTTTTGAAGGGATTAGGCATTCTGAGCAAAAATCACTTCCTTTTGGAAGTGTGATCACCCCTAATTTTCCCAAATTCCATCATCTAGACCACTTTTTCAATGTTTTTTAGTCTCAGTGGGATGTAGCAGGTATTTCAGAAATTGTTCTAGGATTTCTACTAGAATTTCTGACTTGCTCTGATTAGGCTGATTTTTGGTGAGCTGAAGGAAAATGCGCCTCTGAGCATAACTCATGCTTTGCTATGAGCACCCACCTAACGTTTCCAAATTCCATTGTTTAAACCACTTTTTCAATTTTTAAGTTTTTTTATTGCACTTTTGGGTTCTCAGATAGTGTAGAAGTTGTTTTGTGCAAGTCCCATAATTTTTAAAAATCATTTGGTAGTGTTTTTGAATTTATTTTGGTCAATTTCTAGTGTAGGCTTGTGATTTTGCAATTTTGAGTGTTCTAGTGGTTGTCCTGATTTTGCCCTATGCTGTATGACTAGAAGCAGTACTTGTGCATCTAATCTATTGGACATAAATCCTGAAATAGAACACACAATTCTTGCTGCTAGAAGGGCTGTTAGGTTAAGTCAGAGGGTTATTACTGAACCTGTTTTTGATTCTGACATTGATTCTGTTGGCACTTCTGTTTCATCTGATTCTGTTGGCAGCACTTCTAGTCACTCAGACATTATGGCAGATCAGGGAAATAATAGGACTTTAAAGCAATTGACTGCACCTAGTGATAATTATCAGCCTTTGTGTATCCAATACCCTGCCCTTGGTGCTAACCTTGAACTTAAATCTGGTCTTATCCATTTGTTGTCCAAGTTTCATGGTCTTGCAGGAGATGAACCACACAAGCATCTGAAGGAATTCCATGTGGTCTGCAGCATAATGAAACCACAATATATTGATGAAGACCACATTAAGCTGAGAGCTTTTCCCTTCTCTCTTGAGGATGGAGTGAAGGACTGGTTATATAATCTTCAACTGTCATCTATTGGAACTTGGGTTGATATGAAGAGATTGTTCCTGGAGAGATTTTTCCCTTCTTCAAGAGCCACTACAATTAGAAAAGAAATCAGTGGAATCAAGCAAATTAATGGTGAGAATATGCATGAATACTGGGAGAGATTTAAGAGGTTGTCTGCTAGCTACCCCCATTACCAGATCACTGAGCAGCTCTTGATTACTTATTTCTATGAAGGTCTTCTACCCAATGACCGAAATATGGTGGATGCTTCTAGTGGTAGAGCCTTAGTTAACAAGACACCCCAAGAGGCCAGAGATTTAATATTTACTATTGCAGCTAACTCTCAACAATTTGGCACTAGAGCAAACAGTAGTATTGTGTTCCAGATAAGTGGATCTAATGATTCTCACCAGAGATTGGAAAATAGAATTGATGATCTGACCTCCTTGGTGAGGCAACTGGCAGTGACTCAAACAGTGTAGTCTTCCACTCTACAGTTAGGCTATTCATGTGGTTTCTGTTCTGATCCCTCTCATCCCACTTATTCTTGCCCCACTTTGCAAGACAACACATATCAAGATCACTCAGTGGCTGTTGTGGCCGTTTTTCCAGGGAAGCCACAACACCAGTAGCAAAATAATGCCTTCTCCAATACATATAACCCTAGCTGGAGAAATCATATGAATTTTAGGTGGAGCCAGAATCCAAATCAGATTCAGAACCATAATAGTCATGTACAGCAGAGTTCTGAAAATTACCAACAGAGACAGTTTCCAAAGAATAGACAGAATTTCCAACAATTCGCACCTCCACAGCCAGCACAACAACAGCCGACTATCAGCAGTGGTTCCTCACTAGAAAAATGATGAAGCAGCTTGTAGCAAATAGTTTGCAATTCCAGGAACAAACTGAGGCCTCTATCCAGAGTTTGCAGACTCAAATTAGGCAGTTGGCAACATCATTGAACCAACTCCAGCCTCAGGGATCCAATACTCTTCCTTCACAGACAATTCCCAATCCGAAGGGAAACGTTAGTGCTATCTCCCTACGGTCTGGTAAGCAATTACAAGGGCATAAACCCGCTGCAGATGTGACTGAATCCACATCAGAAAAAGAGTCAAAAAAAGTGAAGATTGACTCTAGAAACAAAGAGGCAGTGAAGCAAGGTGAAGAGGAGTCTGGAATTCCTATTCCTCTTCCTTTCCCTCAGAGAGCCCTTCAATCCAAGAAGTTGGCAGAAAAAGTGCAAGACAGTGATATCCTTGAGACATTCAGAAAAGTTGAGATTAACATTCCTCTCTTGGATGCCATCAAACAGATTCCCAAGTATGCCAAGTTCCTAAAGGAGTTGTGTACCAATAAGAGGCGACTGAGGGGGACTGAACGAGTGAGCTTGAACCAGAATGTCTCAGCGCTCCTCCAACAACCTATGCCTCACAAGTGCAAGAACCCAGGTACGTTTTCTATCCCTTGCATTATTGGTAATTATAGATTTGATAATTGCATGGCTGATTTAGGTGCTTCCATTAATGTTATGTCTGCATCTATTTATAAATCCCTTGGTCTTGGTCCCTTGCGACCTACTGGTGTTGTTGTCCAACTAGCTAATAGGAGTAATGCTCATCCTGCTGGTCTGATTGAAGATGTTTTGGTTAAGGTCAATGAATTGATATTCCCTGCTGACTTTTACATTCTAGATATGGAGGATGAATCTTCTAGCAATAGGTCCCCAATCATTTTAGGGAGGCCTTTCTTGAAAACAGCTAGGACTAAGATAGATGTGTATTCTGGTACTCTTTCCATGGAATTTGGTGATATTGTTGTGACTTTTAATATCTATGATGCCATGAGACATCCTAGGGACGAGCATTCTGTTTTGTGCATTGATTTGATAGATGAGACTGTTGATGATGTTCTTTCTGATTGGTATGCTGATTTTCCTAATTTTGCATCTTTGATGGGAGATTCTGTCATATATGCATGTTCTGATACTGAATGGTGCCCTGTTTGCACTGAGATTGATGATGTATTGTATGGAGATATTGACTTGATTTCTGATTCTACTTTACTTGTGGATCCTGATATTGATTGTGGTGAAGCTAAGCTTCATTCTGATGTTCGTTGTGATTATGAAATGAACTATGATGTTAACAGTGAGCTGCCTAGCCACAATTCTGCTTCTGTGCATGTAGTTTCAGGTATTGCAGGTGTATACACTTCTGAAATTGTGCAATTACCTAAGCTTCTTCCTTCCATTCAGTACCCGCCCAAGTTAAAGTTGAAGTCATTGTCAGCTCACTTGAAATATGCCTTTCTAGAAGTAGATGAACAACTTCCAGTCATTGTGGCTAATAACCTTCTACCTGATCAAGAAGAGAAGCTGTTGAGCTTGTTGAAGGCCAAAGAAGAAGTAAATTGGGTGGACGTTAGCTAATCTTGTTGGCATTAGACCTTCTATGTGCATACATCGGATTCTGTTGGAAGCAGATGCTAAGCCAGTAAGACAACCCCAGAGACGTCTTAATCCTCTCATTTTAGAAGTGGTTAAGAAGGAAGTAACTAAGCTTCTACAGGCTGGCATCATCTATCCCATCTCTGATAGCCAGTGGGTTAGCCCAATCCAGGTCATTCCCAAGAAGTCCGGAGTCACCGTGGTAGCCAATCTAAAGGATGAGCTCATTCCTACAAGAGTTCAGAACAGTTGGAGAGTATGCATAGACTACAGGAGACTCAACCAAGCTACCCACAAGGATCACTATCCTTTACCTTTCATTGATCAGATGTTAGAGCGTTTGGCTGGTAAGTCTCACTACTGCTTTTTGGATGGTTACTCGGGGTACTTCCAGATCCATATTGCTCCTGAGGATCAGGAGAAGATGACCTTCACATGCCCCTTTGGAACCTATGCTTACTGAAGAATACCTTTTAGCATATGCAATGCACCTGGTACCTTTCAGCATTGCATGGTAAGTATCTTTTCTGACTTTCTAGAGGATTTCATGGAGGTTTTCATGGATGATTTTACTGTGTATGGGTCTGATTTTGATGCATGCTTGTCTAATTTGTCTAGAGTCTTAAATAGATGCATTGAATCTAATCTTGTGCTAAATTTTGAAAAGTGTCACTTCATGGTTAAGTCAGGGATAGTGTTGGGACACATTGTGTCTAAAGACGGTATTAAGGTAGATCCTGCTAAGATTGATGTTATTACTTCTTTGCCATACCCTGCATCTGTGTGGGAAGTTCGTTCTTTTCTTGGCCATGCAGGTTTCTATCGACGCTTCATTCAGGATTTCAGCAAGATTACCCGACCCCTGTCTAACCTTCTGTATAAGGACACTGAGTTTGCATTTGATGCTGAGTGTAAGATAGCCTTTGATCACTTGAAGCGTTGCCTGACCACCACTCCAGTTATCCAACCACCAGATTGGTCTCTCCTATTTGAGTTGATGTGTGATGCTTCCAATTATGATGTTGGGGCTATCTTGTCTCAGAGGATCAATAAGGTTTCTCATGTCATTGCATATACATCCAAGACCTTAGATCTTGCCCAATCCAATTATACCACCACTGAGAAAGAACTTTTGGCTATAGTGTTTGCTTTTGATAAAT
Organism: Albizia julibrissin; assembly: GCA_037074505.1. Lineage (NCBI taxonomy): Eukaryota > Viridiplantae > Streptophyta > Magnoliopsida > Fabales > Fabaceae > Albizia > Albizia julibrissin. The sequence goes on along the minus strand of CM073480.1, from coordinate 40,952,591 downwards.
TTAGATCATATATGCTAGCCAGTAGGGTAATTGTTTTCTCTGACCATGCTGCTTTGAAGTTTCTTTTGAAAAAGACAGATGCTAAGCCTCGACTTATTCGGTGGACATTATTGCTCCAAGAATTTGATGTTAAGATCAGAGATAGGAGTGGAGTACAGAATTGGGTAGCTGATCATTTGAGTCGTGTCACTCATTCCTCTTCCCCCTCTGCCATTCAGGATGATTTCCCTGATGAGCAGCTTTTACAGCTGCAAGGTAAGCTTCCATGGTATACTGATTTAATTAATTACTTGGTTGCTGGTGTTTTACCTTCTGATTCTACTAGGGCCCAAACTCTGAAATTGAAAAGTGAATCTAAATATTACGTTTGGGATGACCCTTATCTGTGGAGATTTTGTAGTGACCAAGTAGTTAGGTGATGTGTACCTGATCATGAGTTTGACTCCATATTACATTTTTGTCATGCTTCTGCCTGTGGTGGACACTTTGGACCCCAAAGGACTGCTAGGAAAATACTAGACTCTGGTTTATTTTGGCGAACCATGTTTCATGATTCTCATCTGTTTTTCAAGTCATGTGATAACTGTCAGAGAGCAGGTAGTATTTCTCATAGGCATGAGATGCCCCAGCACCCCATATTGTTTTGTGAAATTTTTGATGTTTGGGGTATTGATTTTATGGGTCTATTTCCTGTTTCTCATGGTTTCACTTACATATTGCTTGCTGTTGACTATGTTTCGAAATAGGTTTAGGCAAAGGCCACCCAGTCTAATGATTCTGCTGTGGTGGTAGATTTTGTCAGGTCTAACATTTTCTGCAGGTTTGGCATTCCTTGAGCCATTATTAGTGACCAGAGCTCTCATTTTTGTAACCGGAGCATGGGTGCTTTTTACGGAAATATGGAGTGATTCACAAGGTGTCCACAGCATACCATCCACAGACCAATAGTCAAGCTGAAGTCTTGAATAGGGAGATTAAGCAAATCCTTCAAAATACTGTTAACTCTACCCGGAAGGATTGGAGCAAGCGATTAGATGATGCTTTGTGGGCTTATCGGACTGCCTACAAGACTCCAATTGGGATGTCCCCATATAGGCTTGTTTTTGGCAAGGCATGTCACCTTCTGGTTGAATTGGAGCATTAAGCTTATTGGCCCATTAAGAAGTGTAACATAGATTTGGCTAAGTTTGGGATGGAACGAAAGCTTCAATTGCAAGAGTTTGATGAGCTTAGATTGGATGCCTATGAGAGTTCACGGTTGTACAAGGAGAAGACTAAGGCATTGCATGACAAGCAAATCCTGAGGAAAGAGTTTTCTGTGGGCCATAAAGTTCTTCTATTCAATTCCCGTCTCAAGTTTATGCCCGGTAAGCTTCGATCTAGATGGGATGGCCCTTTTGTGATTGCTAATGTTTCCCTTTTGGTGCTGTTGAGTTGTGCGATCCACCTACAGGGAGGACCTTCAAAGTAAATGGACATCGACTTAAACCATTTTATGAGGCATCACAGCAGCAACCTGAAGAAGCAGACCTCATACTCACTGATGCCACTTATCCTCCGTAAACACCTGGAGAGTATTCTTCTTTCTCTATTTCCCTTTTCTTTTATTTCTTGTGTTTCTTTTTCACTTTTCTTTTTCACACTTAGTGTAGATTTTCTAAATAATACACTTTCTCCTTCTATCATTGTTTAGCTATGTATATTGTGGACTTGGACATGTTGAATTTGATGGATCATACTGTTTGGACTGAATTCCTTACTTTTAGTAGTTGATTTTGCTGATGTTGATTGCATGATTTGGTATTTACCTTTGTGAGATTTTAAGCCTACATGAATGGGATTCATCTTTTACCATTCTTCCTTTTTCTGTGTGTCTCTGCTCCTGATTTATGTTCTCTAGAACTTGCTTTGCTCTCTTTCTTTTTAAGGCTACATTTTTCACTTACATGAATAAATATGATGGAGGCTTGTTTAGTTTCTTTCTTTTATTTGCCACTTTTACCAAATAGCCTTCCCTTACATTATTATATTCCCTTTGTTAGCCCCTTTGTGCCTTTTTGACTCATTCTTTTCTTTAACCACATTACTAGCCAAAGTGTAAAACCATGTTATACCGCACCTTGGAATTTACTGAGCATTGGTTTCACCTTAGTTTTGTGTTTATATGTGGGGGTTGCCTAGGATGCAACAATTTAAGTGTGAGGGGATGTTTGATTTAGGAGTTGGGTCATTGAAAACAAAACAAACAAAAAAAACAAAAACAAAAACAAAAACAAAAAAAAAGAGAAAAAGGAAAGAAAGAAATAAATAAATAAGGAAGGAGAATGAGGGATGTATACTTGAAAGGGGATATTCCATTGATTTGAGTGTTATTATTGTCATGCTCTTTCAAATTTCGTTGGTGCTTAGCCTCACATATCCATACTTATACACACCTTCACCTTAGCCCCATTACAACCTTGAATAATAAGCTCTCTTGATTTGTGCATGCATGTGATATGAGTAGTGGAGAAGTAGAAATTGAGCAAGCCTATGGTAGGACAATTTCTTGAGTAGAATTTGAGTGATACACTTATTTATCCTATACACTTTAGAGAGTTATTGAGAGAATCCTTTGAGAGACCATCTTGTGTGAGTAGCATCATTGATCGAGACTACTGTGTTTTGTAATTTGATATGAAAGGATTTCAGTTTTAATTGGTTGGTCTTTTGAAGCTCTGTGTCCATTGTTCCAATTTTACATTGTTGGCAATTGTTAGAAAGGAGAAATTTTTCTTTTAGTTTTGCTTAGGAGTGCAAACTGATAAGTGTGGGGGAATTTAATAATTGAATATTTATTACACTCATTTGTATCTCTTGATTAATAAATTTAGATTGTTTAGTTAATAAATAATGGGCTTTTATGCTTATTTGGGCTTTGGGTGTTTTATTGGATTTAACATATTTTAATAATAAAAATTCCAGATTTACAACCCTTCTCTATTTTGATCATAACTCTTGAACCAGATATTCAAATGATCTCATTCTTGTCTCATTTTTTAGATGATTCAGAGAGCAACAATTTATATGAAGACTTGAAAGGAAGATTCAGACAAGAGGATAGTCAAAACTATAGTCAACGTTATATGTATTTTTCTGGATTTTTATTGGGCCCGAATTTGGTAATGGAGCACCATTAATTATTAATTTATGTTTTAGACTGAACTGGTGGGCTCTGACCCATTTGTCAATTAGGTTTTTACTTTAGTTAGCTGAAACAATAGGACAGAATGGAATTTGGATGATTTTGGATTGAAATCAGAAGTTGATAATTCTCTGAAAATTATTCTACATGTTCTTCGCGTTCTTCGTTCATTCTTCAGATTTTCCAGCTATGTCAAGCTAAGCTTCTGTGATTGACCTATGGATTGAGGATTCACGTTTCCAATCAGAGGACATACTTAAACCAGTAACGTAACTCATTTCTATTTACTCTAATCGGATTCGATTTCTGGAATAGTTTGAATATTTGTTTTAATGTTCGGATTGGTACATCCCAAGGACACAGTTCGAATCGGGTTACTGTGATACTGTACGATCGTACAGTAGCATGCCACGCATACGAACAGAACCTAGACGATCATCTAGTCGAGGGATTTTCTGGATGAATGCAGAGATTTCAGTTCGTCTAGAACCAATCACGAGTTCATTATAATCTTCGTCCGATGATGGTAGGAAACTATAAATCCCAATTCTAGGTCAGTCGTTTTAATCTGTTGGTCTAGTTCATTTTTTATTTCTGTCATTAATCTGAGGTTATTGTTTTTGTTCATTAATAGTTTAATTAAAAGAAAACCCCCCCAATCGATCATTGTTCGAATGTTTTAGACCGTATGTGAATTCCGTGGGAAACGATCCAGGTTCTCTATACTGTAAACTTTTATTAAAACTGGTTATTTTGTGAGAACTCGACAATTCTCGATCACACATCTATTAAAGTTCTCCCAGTTGCTAGAAATGGCCTCCCAAGAATGATAGGAATTTCTTCGTCTTCTTCCATATCAAGTATGATGAAGTCATTTGATAATATGAGTTTGTCTACCTTGACCAAAACATCTTCCAAGACACCTCTCGGATGTTTTATTGATCGGTCAGCTAGAAGTAATGAAACTGTCGTATGCTTCACCTCTCGGATGTTTTATTGATCGGTCAGCTAGAAGTAATGAAACTGTCGTAGGCTTCACCACTCCAAGACCGAGTTTTCTGTAGACAGATAGAGCCATAAGATTTACACTTGCTCCTAGGTCACAAAGTTTAGAAAATATCACTCGGGTGATCACAGACTTCACTGGGAGTGATTTCAGAAAACTGGAGAATCACTGGAAGTGGACTTGATTTCACTGGAGGTGATTTTCATAAGATAATATTCCACTAGTAATTATCAGCATCCCTTGAGTGTACCATGAAATCATTTTCCTTGTTTCTGTCATACTTCTGGAAGTGATTTACATAAGCATTCCACTTGCAGTAGCTTTCTAAGAGTAAGCATATCATTGACTCGATAATAATGATCCCTTGAGTAATTTCCATGATTCTGTAAAGAATAGTGAATCACTCTAACTATCAGTAAATTTACTTGCGGTGATATCAATTCACTTGAGAGTGGTGTCACTTCACTGGAGGTGATCTGAGGAATTTTAATATTCACTGGAAGTGATTCAGCAACCACTGGAAGTGATATGGCAAACTTCATATATCACTCGAGTGAATTTGGAGTCACTGGAAGTGATTTTGTAAATAGTGATTTCTTCTTGGAGTGATTTCCAATTCACTGGAAGTGATTTGCAACTTTTCAAATATCACTCGAGTGATTCAAGATCACTGGAAGTGATTTGGTAAACAGTGAAATATTCTTGCAGTGATTTTGAATCCACTGGAAGTGATTTGCAACTTTACAAGCTTCACTCGAGTGATTCAAGATCACTGGAAGTGATTTGGAAAACTTGGCGCATCACTCGAGTGATTCAGGATCACTGGAAGTGATTTGGAAAATTTGAGATATCACTCGAGTGATTTGGAGATCACTGGAAGTGATTTGGAGATCACTGGAAGTGATTTGGCAAAGTTGAAATATCACTCGAGTGATTTGGAGATCACTGGAAGTGAAATGGAAAAATTGAGATATCACTGGAAGTGATTTGGAGATCACTGGAAGTGATTTGAAAATTTTGAGATATCACTCGAGTGATTTGGAGATCACTGGAAGTGAAATCTGAAACAGTGAATTTTTCTTGCAGTGATTTTACGATCACTTCCAGTGAAATGCCATATCACTCGAGTGAATGCTGAAATCACTCGAGTGATCTGTTTCCAGTTCTTCAGTAAACATAGGTCAACTTCCAGATGTCATAACTCTTCGAATATGACTCCAAAAATGCTTTATTATATATCAATCGAAAGCCCTGGAAGTCTACTTTCATATGGAACCGGTTTCAGCTCAATAGGATCAGTGGTTTGAGAGTTATAGCCAACATACTAAGACTGTTCCAGAAAGTGACGCTGACATGAAGGTCAAATTAGAACACTGATATCTCCCTCATATGAGCTCCTTTGATGTTCTTTCTGGTGTCAAAATGACGCATTGTGAGTCTAGTTTCATATGTAATTGGTTTCGTCTCATTTGGAGTTGTATTGTGAGAGATATGATCAAATAACCAGACCTCGCTCAGCTGGATGAAGAACAGACTCTGAAATGCTGCACATCACTCGAGTGATTTGCTGAATCACTCGAGTGATTGCGTTTTTTTCAGAATCACTCGAGTGATTCAGCAAATCACTCGAGTGATTCATTAAATCACTCGATGCTACAGTGCCAAACAGTGCCAAACAGTGCCAGTTGCTACAGTACCCGTATTGCTACAGTGATAATGCTACAGTGCCAAACAGTGCCAATTGCTACAGTACCCGTATTGCTACAGTGATAATGCTACAGTGCCAAACAGTAACTGCTACAGTACTTCCTAATTCCCTTATGAGCATAGAAACATCAAGTATTTCTTCTTAGAAGCTTGAATCTTGATATTTCCATTAATTCTTCAAGCTCTTCATTCTCCAATCTCTTTGACTAATCTATAAGATATATAATATTAAATATAATAGTTAGTCAATGTAAGAGATAAGTATATTATGCAAACTTTTGCTCTCATAATATTTGATATATATTTGGCATCATCAAAACTAATCATATCAAACTAATAGGTACTGTAGCAGTTACTGTTTGGCACTGTAGCATTATCACTGTAGCAATACGGGTACTGTAGCAACTGGCACTGTTTGGCACTGTAGCATCGAGTGATTTTGGAAATCACTCGAGTGATGTTGAGAATCACTCGAGTGATTCTGAGAACAGTAAAAATCACTCGCAGTGATTCACAAATCACTCGAGTGATGTGTAGCATTTCAGAGTCTGTTCTTCATCCAGCTGAGCGAGGTCTGGTTATTTGATCATATCTCTCACAATACAACTCCAAATGAGACGAAAATAATTGTATATGAAACTAGACTTCCAATGCGTCATTTGGACACCAGAACCAACATAAAAGGAGCTCATATGAGGGAGATATCAGTGTTCGAATGTGACCTTCATGTCAGCGTCACTTTCTGGAGCAGTCTTGGTATTTTGGAGATAACTCTCAAACCACTGATCCTATTGCGATGAAACCGGTTCCATATGAAAGTAGACTTCCAGGGCTTTCGATTGATATATAATACAGAATTTTTGGAGTCATATTCGAAGAGTTATGGCATCTGGAAGTTGACCTCTTTTTACTGAAGATCTGGAAACGGATCACTCGAGTGATTTAGCAAATCACTCGAGTGATATGGCATTTCACTTCCAGTGATCGCGAAATCACTGCAAGAAAAATTCACTATTTTGAAAATCACTTTCAGTGATTCTGAATCACTCGAGTGATCCGCCAAATCACTTCCAGTGATTGTGAATCACTCGAGTGATCAGGCTAATCACTTCCAGTGATTTTGTTTTCACTTCAAGAAATTCCCACGGTTTTGCTATTCACTTCCAGTGATTCTCATTCACTCGAGTGATGCGCCAAATCACTTCCAGTGATTGTAAATCACTCGAGTGATGAAGCAAATCACTTCCAGTGATTAGGATTTCACTTCAAGAAAAATCTACTGTTTTACAAATCACTTCCAGTGAAGCTGAGATCACTCGAGTGATCCGCCAAAATTCTCAAATCACTTCCAGTGATCATCAATCACTCGAGTGATGTTGGATTTTCGCTGAATCACTTCCAGTGAATTGGAAATCACTGCAAGAAGATTTCACTGTTCACCAAATCACTTCCAGTGATCATAAATCACTCGAGTGATATTTGCAAAGTTACAAATCACTTCCAGTGAATTGAAAATCACTCCAAGAAGAAATCACTGTTTACAAAATCACTTCCAGTGATCCCAAATTCACTCGAGTGAAATATGAAAATTCCAATATCACTTCCAGTGAACCAGCAATCACTCTCAGAAGTTTTCAAAGTTTTCAAAATCACTTCCAATGACACTTCCAGTGATTTTACATCTTCTCATATAATGATTTGTTCAAATATACATCTTCCTACATTGACTTTGATTCATTTACTTTTAACTTCATCAACAACAAATGATTTTGCTAGTGAAATTCTATTATTACTGATTTCTCCAAATTACTATCAAAAACATAATCTGAATGTGTTCATATGTTATGCAATCTTTATGTTTTCACTTGCTATCATTCTTAGACATTGTTTAATACTTATTTCAAGTGTGAAATAGGGACTCAAGCGTTTGGGTGAAAACTTCAAGTCTGGAGGTGACTCATGGCAAGCATCATCACTTGAAGTGATGCAACCCAGAAAGCGAAAATCCTGTCTTTGGTCAATGATCCAACATATTTATGATTAACACTTCATTGTATTGATATTTGATGTATTGTTACAGAAAGAACAATGAAGAGACCATAGAGAGAGGAAAAACCACTTCGCCGAGAAGTCGAGCGTCCACTGATAACGGCTAGTTTTTCTGAAGTGGAAATCTGTCAGAGCACGATCAACGGGAAAATATTTAAATACACTCAACGACCGTTCAAAGCAATGGGACTCCAACAAAAAATGAAGTAGTGACTGTCTAAGCAGCATATGGGATTATAACAGAAAAATATCCGAATGTGCTCAACGGTCAAATGACTTTAACGGATATCTTCCATAACTCAGCTACAAATAGGAGAGGATTCAAACACAGAACAGCAAGCAACGCAATGAGAACATGAACATACTGATATTCTAAGTCTTCTACCTCCGAACACTCTTTGCTCTACTTCATCTTCTATATTATGTTTATTTGAGAGAGGGAATATTTTGTATTATACTTCAGTGAGGATTTATCTACTCTGTGAGAGAGTCTGTAAACACACCATCTATACTTCTGTATTGAACTCAAGGTAGAGGGACCTTGAGAGGGCTGAGTACCTTACGGGAAAGTTGTAGAGAGAATTGCTAGTAGTACTTTCTGCCTATAAGACTTACAAGGTGTAAGCAGTAGAGAACGTTGCTGCTCGTAAGACTTACAGTGGTGTAAGCAGGAGAGAACGTTGCTGCTCATAAGACTTGCACAGTTAAGCAGGAGAGAAAGGTCTTTGGATTGCTTTGCTCGACTTGCTGTAAGAAGGAGTAAACCTTACAGTGTGTAAGGAGGAGTAACTCTTGTGAATTTGTAAAGGCTTTTCTTGTGCCCGGTTAAACAAGAAGATAGTGGATTGGAAATCTCAGGAGGAGCCTGGGGACTGGACGTAGGTCATCGTGGATTGGACCGAACCAGGATAAATCACAGTTTGCATATTCTCTTCCCTAAGCTTTTACATTTCCAGCATATATGATTTACATATCAGCTTATGTTTCTATACTTCCACATGTATTGATTTGATAAGTTGCGAAAAGATTTTAAAAGATCATACTTTCTTATCACACACCCAATTCACCCCCCCTCTTGGGTGTCATCCAGTTCTAACAGCATTGACTTATGGTGCAAGGTATGCAAAAGCTTCCTGGATCTTTCAACTTTGGTGGTAATTTCTTTTGCAAAATAGCACTACACTCTTCAGTAAGTGCGACTGTCTTAAATTCCTCTAGTTTATGCTTCTTTAAGAGAATATCCTTCATGAATTTCACATAGCTGAGCATTTGAGCAAGAGCATCTGCAAAAGGGATGTTAATATGTAGCTTTTTGAAAACCTCCAGAAACTTTTTAAACTGATTGTCTAGCTTTGCCTTCATAAGTCCTGAGGATATGGAACTGGTGGTACATATGGAGGATGATTATCTAAAAATTTGATTCTTCCTGGTACCACATCATCCTCTTGAGGATTATATGCTTCCTCCTTTTGTTCTTCTTCACTTTCTTTCTTTTTTTCATCTTTCTTCTGTTGAATTATAGGATCTTTCAATTCTTTCTCACTCCTTAAGGAAATTGCCTTCACATGCTCTCTTGGATTTTTTTCAGTGTCACTTGGAAGAGTACCTGGTTGTCTGGAGTTCAACATATTTTTAATTTGGCCCATCTGAATCTCCAAGTTCTTTATTAAGGCCTCCTGGCTTCTGAAGGTTACGTCAGTCCTAGCCATGAATTGAAATGTATTCATGGTTAGTTGAGCCAGTGCATCTTCTATATTCACTTTCTGCTGTGGTGGATTTGGTGGTTGAAGAGCTTGTTGCTGGTAGTTCCCTTGCGATTTGAACACATTTTGATTATTCTTCCAGCTAAAGTTTGGATGATTTCGCCAACCTGGATTGTAAGTGTTTAAGAATGGATCATTTCTTTGATTTCCAATGTAATGAGCTTGCTCAGACTGAGAAGGCATGGATAGGTGTCCTTCTTGACATTGCGTGCTTACATGAGGTTCTTCATATTGATCACAGGTTTCATGAGGAGTGCTGATTGCATTTGCTTGACTTGTCAATGAGTTCACTTGCTTGGATATAGATGCAACTTGAGAAGACAAAGTTGTAAGGATATCCAGCTCGTGCACTCCAACCACTTTCTTTGAAACATGACGTTTAGAAGGCCATTGGTATGCATTGGCTGTCATCTCCTTAAGAAGATTGTAAGCATCTTCTAGACTCTTTCCCATAAAAGATCCTCGAGCTGCAACATCTAGAAGAATTCTGGTTGTATGCGTCATCCCATTATAGAATGAGTGTAATTGCCACCAATCTGGTAACCCATGATGAGGACATTTTCTTAGCAACTCCTTGTATCTTTCCCATGCTTCATAGAGGCTCTCAAGTTCATGCTAAGCAAATAAGGTAATTTCATTCCTCAATTTAGTTGTTCTTCCTGAAGGAAAGTATTGTGCCAAAAATTTCTGTGCCAAGGCATCCTATGTAGTTATGCTTCCCACTGGTAGAGAGTATAACCAGCTCTTAGCCTTATCCCTGAGTGAGAAAGGGAAAAGTCTAAGTCTAATGGCATTATCAGTAACACCATTGTGTTTGAATGTGCCACAAATTTCTAGGAAGCTGGCTATATGTGTGTTGGGATCTTTTGTTGGTAAACCACCGAACTGAATTGCTTGCATAATCTGGATAATTGCAGGCTTGAGTTCAAAATTATTAGCTGCTACTGGCAGTTTTCTGATTCCAGAAGTTGTCTCCATGTCTGTTGGTGTTGCATAGTCACGGAGTGTTTTGGTATCTGTTGTTTCTCCCTCCGGATTTGCCATCGGATTGATTGAAGTAGACTGCTTTTGAATTCTCCGATTTCTTTGACAAGTTCTTTCGATCTCCGAATCACAAGGTTGTAATTCAGTCTTCTTCAATCTTGTCATGCACTAAGCAAAAGCCTGAAAGGAAACACAAGATACCAAAAAGAAAACAAATGTAATGTAAAGACCAAATTAGTATTAAAATTACTTGGTATTGATATTAATGACAATAATCCCCGGCAACGGCGCCCAAAACTTGTTACGAGTGTAGGATGGTGTATTTAGAAGTGCAAGTGTACACTGTCGTAAACAAGTAATATAAAGGTGAGTAGAGTATCGTTCCCACGAGGATTGATCACTAAGTATCAAAATTGATAATTTTAATACTATTTAGCCGATTGATTAGTTGGTGGTTGAGATTGCAAGATAAAAATGATTAAATGAAAATGCAATTGTTATAAAGACAAATATGAGAAAAAGGCCCTAGGGATTAGATTTCACTTAGCAAACTCCGGATTGAATCACTTATCTATCTAGTCCAATTTATTCACATGATTGATAGTCGAGTTTCCCTATTTTAATTACTAGCCTCTTCCAAGGTCAAGTAATTCTATAATTAATTGTTAACCCAATATATTCCTATATGAATTTAAGCAATCAATCATGCATTAAGATTTATGGAACTCAATTAAGACTACACAACCCATATGAATATATTCCTATTTCATATGAAAATTATGGTTTTAATTATAGGATCCACACACATGTATCTCCTTCCGGTCTCAACATGCATATTCAAATCATCCAAAAGGTGGCCAATCAATTGAAAGAATTAAGAAAAATAATTAAAACTCAATCATGAAGGAAAAATTAAAACTAGATTTAATAAGTTAAGATTCAATCCGTCATTAGTAAGCTACGTCATCACCCTAGGAAAATGAAAATTTAACTCATGATGAAATTAAAAACAAAACCAAAATAAATTGAAAACTTCATAAATATTGTAGAAAACATGATTATTAAATTCTAAAACATAAAGATACAACTACAAGATGTATGAAAATAGAAAAATCTAGCCTTCCATATAGGAGGTAAAACCTTCGATGTAGGAGGCAACCTATACCATCCATAAAGGAGGACTACATAAACCTTCCATGTAGGAGGTATTCAAGAACAATAAAAAATGCATGAAATTAAACTCTAAAATGGTGCCCCTCCTTGTGCCTTCAACTCCTCTATTTATAGATGAATTGGGTGTAAGAATTTCCACATGTTAGGTAAGAATCTTGACTCTAAGCCACCAATATTGACTTTATGACCACCTTGCTCATTGATTGCAGCTAATGTTTGGCAATTAAAACGTTGGAATCTCACTTTGTTGTCTTCATGAAAGTTGTAGATCTGGATCTTAGCTTGAAAACTCATGTAAGAGATCCTCATTTCAACATTTTTGGATCCAGTTATGGTCAAATTAGTGGACAAATGTCAGACTTGGACAGAATCACGTACTCAACTTCTAAGCAAAATTCAGAGCTCTTAAAGATAGAACTGGGTTTTTACCTCAACATAAAAGTTGTAGGAAATTTTCTCAGCTTTCTATCCATATAAAGAACGTTCCAATTTGACATCTAGAGCTCTAGATATTTCCTAAAACTGAAACAGGGTCAAATTTTAGTATTTTCCAATAAGTTCTATTTTATGTCAAGTCATTATTTATTTTTCAATTACACCCAAATTCATTACATTAAGCTCAAATGTCATCCAAAAAATGCTTCATATAAGGGAAAATAAATGTGTAGATTTTTTACTTATCAGCTATAACACTCCATTTTCAGTCACCAATATTCCTTGTATGTAAGTAATACATTTAATGAAATAAAATAGTGAATTGGGATGTACATGAATTGACAGAAACACTCCAATCGTTAGTTACACACAACTTGGCTAAGATAGGACACAAAGGAGCAACTAATGTCCACTTAAATACCTAACATTGTAACCTAAATTAGAGCATAAAATGACACAAATAATGACCTAATATGAGTGTAAAAATTCAGCCAAACCAAAGGAGAAATAGCAAGAAATGATTTATTTCAATAAATCATAAAATGCAATGGCAACATGGTAATTTGCCATCAAACAAGAAGCAATTATTTTTCCCTTATTTTTCTTAATAATTTCAGTCAAATTAAGAAAATTAGAGGGGAAAATGGTTATTTGGTAATTAATAATCCTATTTTGGAGCAATTGTTACCAAGGAAAAATTAAAGTTGAAAAAAGTCAAAAAGCAAGATGACACTAATTAAATACATGGAAGAAGCAAATAAATATTCCCTTTCCCTCTTGTAATTTCAGTCAAAGGGAAACTAAAAGGGAAATAGAATGCATGGTCCATATTTAATTCAAGAAGAGGGGGAAAAATGTGAGCCAAGTAAAATTACATATGTTAATTTACCATAAAGTAATATTATGACATAAGGTAAATGAAGATATTTCAAGAAGCTTTATTATTCCCTTTTATAGGAAGAGAAAGGGATATATATATATATATATATATATATATATATATATATATATATATATATAAAATTTCTTGGTGATTATATTATTAATTCAAGAAAATAAAAAAGATGAGTCAATCACAAGCAAGCATATATTAAAGCAAGACAAGAGATATTATATCAAAGTTTTCATTATCTCTCCTCTTCTATCTTCATTTTTGGCCAACATCATCAAAATAGAGAGAGAGAGAGCTCAAGAACACCAAGCACATAAGAAGAGGTCTTAGGGTTTCAAGATCAAGGATTCAAGGTAAGAGCATGTAAATCAAGTGCTTATGCCTTTTAATCTTCTTAGAACATCTTCTAACCTCTTCTTCTTGAAATTCATTGTTAGCAAGCAAAATCTCAAGATAATAGAGACAGGGCTGAGGCATTTTTAGAGAGAGAAAGTTGAGAATCCAAGAGGTAATCTCAAAAACTTGATCTTTTTGTGTTATATGTTGTTGTTTTGGTTTTCGTTGTTGGATTTGGCTTTGTTTGCTTGATTTTGAAAATTTGGGAAGATGAAACCCTAAGGGGAAATTGATGCGAATCAGTAAGTTGTGCATTCAAATTCAAGTGATCCTTTACAAATTCCAAGTGGACCAATCAGATGAGGAAGAGCCAAACAAATTAAGGAAGCATTAAATGGGCTTGTACAAGAGACTTGGATGAAGCAATTAGCAATCGGATCAAAGCTGGACGAAAATGTTGAAAACATCACTAACTTTATTTGGGCTGCAAATAAAGATATTGATCAAGTTTTAGGCTTACAGTCTTGAAATTGAAGAACTTGGACCTCGTACTACACATGGGAGGACTCATTTGGGCCTAAATAAGCACATTTTAGGCTTTAAATGCTTATTATATTTTATAGATTTTATTTGTGCGAAATTATTAAATAAGTTGTCATATTTGACTTTTGGGTTCTCTAGCACACTATATTAGACTTTTCTTCTTTCTAGAACATTGTATTAGACTTTTGGGTTTCCTAGCACATGGTTTTGGATTTCCTAGCACATGGTATTAGACTTTGTAGTTGCAATTTTCTAAGTTGCAATTATTACAATTAGGTAGTATTTCTCTATAAATACGTTGTGCTTCTTCCTTTGTAAGACACTTGAGATCTGATATATGAATGAAAGTTGCATTTCTGCACTTTGTTTCTTGAGAGTGGATTCTCTCTAGGGTTCTTCTTAGAACTAACAGACTTATCAAGGATTGATCAACCTTGTGGCGTCTTCCAACACTTCGGGTCCTTGTTCTTTTGTGTTCAAGGATTCAAGTGGATCATAGATCTTTGATAGCTTTCTTGGGGTGAGCATATCTCAGAATTGGTTTTGGGTTCATGGGATCTTCCCTTGTGGGTTCGCACCATCTTGGTATCAGAGCTTCAGATCTAAACTCAGGTCATATCTTTCTATTCTTTGTTTCCATTTTTGTTTTAAATTTTGTGTTGTTCTTGTGTCTTTTTGTTTGCACATTTATGTTGGTGTCTAAAATTATAGCTTCTGTTTGTCAAGAGTTTCTTTATGTTTTTCAACATTTAGTGAGTCATTTTTATAGTTCAATATCTCTACTTTCATCTCGATTTGGAATGATTCCAATCTGATTTGTCATTTGTGAGTTCTATTTATTTTAATCTGTTGTGTTTCTGGAAATTTTCTGTGACTGTTCATCTTTGTTTTTCCAGAACATCTCTAAATATTCTGTCCTTATTTGACCACCCTTTCTTTGTGATTTACATCATTCAATAGGTCATTTCCATTGTTCAAAATCTCTTCTTTCTACTCGTTTTGATTGCATCTAAATCTGAAATTTCCACAGTAATTTATAGTCTTTACAAAACATACGCTTTTCTAGAATTTTTGGGTTCAGATTGCTTGTGTTATACTACTGTTTATGATAGATTCTGTATATTCTCTTTAAGTTTAAGTAAAAGAAAGAGACAACATAAAAAAAAGACAAAAAATATATATATACAAAAAAAAAGAAGAGAAAGTTCCAATTGATGTGTTGAATGTGTTCTATGCAAGCATCTATCTTGATGTCTAGAATTTGATTGAACCTTTTCAATCTGTGTCAATTGAACCGTTCTAAGTGTTGTGTTGATTCTGCAAATTGAGATTTCTTTGATTATGAATTGCTTAGTTCTTTAAAGAGCCTCAAGAGGAATCTAAGAGTGGAAAAAGACAAGAGTGACAATACATCAATTTAAAAGCCAAATTGGAGTGAAACACTTGAGGAATTCATGAGAAAAATCATTTTTCTAACATCTTTCTTGCAGATATAATGTCTAATGCAGAAGAAACATCTAGTGGTAATCCAATGCATATAGATGACCACCTCCGAGCAATGCAGCAACATTTTGCACGTATGAATGTTGTGTTTGGAGAAATAAGGGTAGGATAGATAGGCAATATGAAAGGATTGCAAACCTACAAAGAGTTAAACCAAATCCTATAAGGCACAATAGGCGAAGGGATACTTCTATGAATGAGTTTGAATCTGAGAATAATGAGGTTAACAGTGCTAGTGAGAAAGATTTTGAATCTGAATATGAAGTGGGAAGAAATAGGCATAGAGGAGATATGAGGTATGAGAGGAGACATGGCATAAATATTGCTAGGGAAAGAAATAGAGTGGATAGGAACCTTGGGAACATCAAAATGAAAATACCATATTTCCAAGGAAGGAGTGATCCTGAAGCATATTTGGAGTGGGAGAAGAAGATAGAAATGATTTTTGAGTGCCATAATTATTGAGAGGAAAAAAAGGTGAATTTAGCAGCAATAGAATTCACTGATTATGCCATTGTTTGGTGGGATAAATTAGGAATTAATAGGAGAAATAATGGTGATAGGCTTGTAGCAACTTGAAGGGAAATGAAAACTCTAATGAAGAGGAGATTTATTTCTAACCATTACTATAGGGAGCTTTATCAAAAGTTGTAGACCCTTACATAAGGCTCTAGGAGTGTGGAGGAATATTATAAAGAGATGGAGTTAGCTATGATAAGAGCCAATGTGCAAGAAGAAAGGGAGGCTACAATGGCTCGTTTCCTAAATGGGCTTCATAAAGAAATTGCTGACATAGTGGAATTGCAACATTATGTGGAGCTGGAGGACATGGTGTATATGGCAATCAAGGTGGAAAGGCAACTCAAGCGTAAAAGTGTTATGAAATTCCATTCTGGATCAAGTTCTTCACAAAAACAGATTTGGAAGAAAGGAGAAAAAACTATCCAAAAGGAGACAACTCGAGGCAAAAAAAAAAGCTACATCAAAGAGAAAAGGTAAATCTGATTCCCAAACTTCTAGAAATAGAGATATAAAGTGTTTCAAGTATTTGAGTACAGGTCATATAGCTTCTCAATGTCTCAATAAGAGAGTCATGATTCTTAAAAATAATGAAGTCATAACTGAAAGTGAGAGTGATAATAATTCCACGCCCTCACTTGAAGATGATAGTGATGATAGGGTTGAATATGCCGTGGAAGGAGAATGCCTTATGGTTAGAAGAGCTTTGAATTGTCAAATGAAGGAGAATAAGATAAATGAGCAAAGGGAAAACATTTTCCATACTCGTTGCCTCATTAATAACAAGGTTTGTAGTTTGATCATTGATGGTGGGAGTGTAACAAATGTTGCAAGCACTACATTGGTTGAGAAATTGAATTTGCCTACCATTAGACACCCTAGACCATACAAGCTACAATGGTTGAATGAATGTGGGGAAATTAAAGTTGATAAGCAAGTTCTTGTTTCTTTTTCAATTGGAAAATATTGTGATTCAATACTGTGTGATGTTGTTCCAATGCATGCTGCACATATACTTTTGGGAAGACCATGGGAGTTTGATAGGAAAGTAAGGAGGGATGGGTTTACAAATAGATATTCTTTTGTAATGAATAGCAGACCTGTGACTCTTATACCCTTGACTTAAAAGCAAGTGTATGAGGATCAACTCAAGATGAAAAGAGAGAGAGATGAGAAAAAGAGTGATATGGGAAATGAGAAAAATGAGGAAGAAATATCAAAAAGGAAAGAGAGAGAAAAAGAGAGAAAATCTGGAAGTTTAAAAAAAGAAATTTAGAGAAAGGAAATGAGTGAAGAGAGAAAAGAAAAGAAGAAAATGAGTTTTTATGCAAAAGAAAGTGAAGTAAGGAGTGTTTTTCTATCTGAAAAACACTTGCTTCTCCTTATTTACAAGGAATCATTTTTGAACACTAATGACATTAACTTTTCTTTTCCTGGTGTTGTTGGTTCTTTGTTGCAGGAATTTGGTGATGTGTTCCCTGAAGAAATTCCACCAGGTTTACCACCTATTAGAGGAATTGAACACCAAATTGATTTCATTCCTGGAGCAACAATTCCTAATAGGCCAGCATATAGAAGCAATCCTAAAGAAACAAAAGAGCTTCAAAAGCAAGTGGGAGAGCTCTTGGCAAAAGGATATGTTAGAGAAAGTTTGAGCCCTTGTATAGTTCCAGTACTTTTAATGCCAAAGAAAGATGGAACTTGGAGGATGTGCATTGATTGTAGAGCTGTCAACAATATCACTGTAAGGTATCACCATCTCATTCCTAGATTAGATGATATGCTTGATGAATTGCATGGTTCTATTATCTTTTCTAAGATTGATTTGAAATCTAGATACCATCAAACTAGAATGAGAGAAAGGGATGAGTGGAAAACTGCTTTCAAGACCAAACATGGATTATATGAATGGTTAGTTATTCCATTTAGGTTAACTAATGCGCCTAGCACTTTCATAAGACTAATGAACCATGTTTTGCGTGCTTTCATTAGGAAATTTGTTGTGGTTTATTTTGATGACATTCTGATTTATAGCAAGAATATGGATGAGCATTTGAATCATTTGCATTGTGTGCTTGATGTTTTGAGGAAAGAAAAACTGTTTGCAAATTTGAAAAAGTGTGATTTTTGCATGGATAAAATTGTTTTTCTTGGTTTTATGGTAAGTGCTAAAGGAATAGAAGTTGATAAGGAAAAGATAAGATCTATAAAAGAATGGCCAATACCTAAAAGCATAACTGAGGTGAGAAGTTTTCATGATTTAGCTAGTTTTTATAGACGATTTGTGAAGAATTTTAGCACTCTTGCTGCACCACTCACTGAGATCATTAAAAAATTGTTGGTTTTAAATGGGATAAAGTACAAGATGATGCATTCATTGAACTTAAGGAAAAATTGTGTTCTGCACCTGTGTTAGCATTGCCTGACTTTAGCAAAACTTTTGAGATTGAATGTGATGCATCTGGAGTTGGGATAGGAGTAGTTTTAATGCAGGAAGGAAAGCCAATTGCCTATTTTAGTGAAAAGCTAAATGGAGCAGCCTTGAAGTATCCAACTTATGACAAAGAACTTTATGCACTTAAAAAAGCATTGGAGAATTGGCAACACTACCTTTGGCCAAGACAGTTTGTGATTCACACTGATCATCAATCCTTAAAGCATATTAAAGGTCAAGGTAAGTTGAACAAGAGACATGCAAGGTGGCTAGAATTTATTGAGACATTTTCATATGTCATCAAATACAAGAAAGGTAATGAGAATATGGTTACTGATGCATTATCCAGAAGGTATACTCTTCTTTCTTCTCTTAATACTAGATTGCTTGGCTTTTAATATATCAAGGACTTGTATGCAAATGATGCTGATTTTGCTGAATTGTTCCTTGCTTTTAAAAAGAAAGCATTTGATAAATTTTATAGAGTTGAAGGGTACTTGTTTAAAGAAAATAGATTGTATGTACCTCAATGTTCATTGTGTGAATTGCTTGTGAGAGAAACACATGGGGGAGGCTTAATGGGTCACTTTGGTGTGAAAAAAGACTTTAGATGTTTTGCATAAGCATTTCTTTTGGCCTAAAATGAAGCAAGATGTGGAAAGAATTTGTGCTAAATGCATAACATGTAAAAAGGCTAAATCTAGAGTTTTACCACATGGTTTGTATACTCATTTACTTGTGCCTAGTAAACCTTGGGTTGATATATCAATAGACTTTGTTTTAGGTTTTCCTAGGTCAAAAAGAGGAATGGATTCCATATTTGTGGTTATTGATAGATTTTCTAAAATGGCATATTTCATTGCATGTCATAAAACTGATGATGCCACATATATTGCTGATTTGTTCTTTAAAGAAATTGTGAGACTTCATGGTGTCCCTAAAAGCATTGTTTCTGATAGGGATACAAAATTCTTGAGTCATTTTTGGAGAGTTCTGTAGGGAAAGCTTGGTACTAAATTGTTATTTCCTACTGCTTGTCATCCACAAACTGATGGACAAACTGAAGTTGTCAATAGAACCTTGTCTCAATTACTCAGAATTGTGATTTAAAAGAACAAGAAAAATTGGGAAGATTGCTTGCCATTTGTTGAATTTGCATATAACAGAAGTGTACATTCATCTACTGATTATTCTCCTTTTGAAATAGTGTATGATTTTAATCAACTGACTCCTTTGGATTTATTACCACTACCTATTGATGAGAGAGCAAGTCTTGATGGGAAAAATAAAGCTGAAATAGTGCAAGAACTTCATCAGTGTGTGAAACAACAAATTGAAAAGAAAAATGAGCATTATGCATCTAAGGCCAATAAAGGAAGAAGGCGTGTTCTTTTTGAACATGGAGATTGGGTGTGGGTGTATATGAGAAAAGAAAGATTTCCAGCTCAAAGAAAATCAAAATTAGCTCCAAGAGGAGATGGTCCATTTCAAGTGCTAGAAATAATCAATGATAATGCTTACAAGATTGATTTTCCTGGAGAGTATTCTGTTAGTGCTACTTTTAATGTAGCTAATTTATCTCCTTTTGATGTAGGTGAAGATTCGAGGAGAATCCTTTTGAGGAGAGAGGGAATGATGCGAATCAACAAGTTGTGCATTCAAATTCAAGTGATCCTTTACAAATTCCAAGTAGACCAATCACAAGAGGAAGAGCCAAACAAATTAAGGAAGCATTAAATAGGCTTGTACAAGAGACTTGGACGAAGCAATTAGCAATCGGATCAAAGCTGGACGAAAATGCTGAAAACGTCACTAACTTCATTTGGGCTGCAAATGGAGATATTAATTAAGTTTTGGGCTTGAAGTCTTGAAATTGAAGAACTTGGACCTCGTACTACACATGGGAGGACTCATTTGGGCCTAAATAAGCACATTTTGGACTTTAAATGCTTATTATATTTTAAAGATTTTATTTGTACGAAATTATTAAATAAGTTGCCATATTTGACTTTTGGGTTCTCTAGCACACTATATTAGACTTTTGTGCTTTCTAGAATATTGTATTAGACTTTT
Source organism: Albizia julibrissin (assembly GCA_037074505.1). NCBI lineage: Eukaryota > Viridiplantae > Streptophyta > Magnoliopsida > Fabales > Fabaceae > Albizia > Albizia julibrissin. Next base: position 40,931,990 of record CM073480.1, on the reverse strand, counting down.
GGGTTTCCTAGCACATGGTTTTGGATTTTCTAGCACATGGTATTAGACTTTGTAGTTACAATTTTCTAAGTTGCAATTATTACAATTAGGTAGTATTTCTCTACAAATACCTTGTGCTTCTTCATTTGTAAGACACTTGAGATATGATATATGAATGAAAGTTGCATTTCTGCACTTTGTTTCTTGAGAGTGGATTCTCTCTAGGGTTCTTCTTAGAACTAATAGACTTATCAATGATTGATCAACCTTGTGGCATCGTCCAACACTTCAGGCCCTTGTTCTTTTGTGTTCAAGGGTTCAAGTGGATCGTAGATCTTTGTTTAGCTTTCTTGGGATGAGCATATCTCAGAATTGGTTCTGGGTTCGTGGGATCTTCCCTTATAGGTTCGCATAGGGAAATTTTGCCAAAATTTCCTCAAATCATGTTCATTTAGTGTTTAAGTAGTTAATCATGTGATTAGAAGTGGTAAGGGAGTGATTAAGCAAGAGAAATCAAGAAAACACATTTTCCCTCGTAAGACCTAAACTTTTGGCCAGAAGCAGAACCATAGGAAGGAGCTAAAATTTTGTAATTCTGATGGTTCCATTGGATTTAGAAGGGAATATTGTGTAGGTATACATATGTTCATGATTTTTGGATATTGGTATGCAAATTTGGAATTTTTAGAAATTAAAAGAGCATGTTGTTTGATGTGTTCCAGTGGAGGCAGTCTGATTTTGAAATGTATTGCCTAGGACAAGCTTGGTCCAAAAATTATGAAACTTGGCAGGATTAGAGTAGAGATATAGATATTTAATTTGATAGATAGTTTGTAATTTTTGGACTAGTATGCTAAAAGATATGGATTTTTGAAGTTGTGCCCTATTTCTGGAAGAAAATCTGGGAACATAGGAGTTTGACGAATTTCTGGGAAAATTATGATGACATTGTTAGATTAAACTATTTTTATACACAAATAAATTTAAATAGCTTCATTTAGGCTATGGAATCAATCAAATTGGATTTTTCTACAATTAATTATGAATTTCTAAAGTTGACTGAAAATCTGCTAGTTTTATGCAAAACTGTGAAACTACACTGTGCAGAGTTGTACTATGCAGAACTTGTTAAAACTACTAAAAATGCATTAGATAACCAGTAGAATTTAATTTAAGGCCATAAAAATGCAAGTAATAACTAGTTTCTTGTAATTTAATTTATAGGACTTGGTAAAGCCCAAGCCGAAACATGATTGTAGGACTGTTATTGGAGCTGGAAAATGACTCAGGTGGTAACTTTTTCCTACATATACTATGTGATCATTATATGTTTGTGTCTGACATTCTCTGTAACATGATCATAGTGTCTTAGACACGCATATTAGCATAGATGTGGTATGGGACCCAATAGGGGCGTCGGGTTAAGCCATAGTGCAATCATGTCGTTTGGCCTTTGACAGTGTACACATAGCATCCTATCATCTTACATGACATGACGCATTGCATATTTATTTTCACATTTTATATGTTCAAAAAGCATGTTGCTAATGAGATTCGCCCAAATCTCATCCTTTTTAAAAATACAAAACTTTACAACTAAAGCTAGTGGCTCGAAAGGCAAAGAAGTGGCTACCTGGGAGTAGAGTCGTCGGTACATTCTGAAGCTGCACCTGGTTATCTATGCTTATAGTTTAGTTTCTTTTGGAACACTTTGTATGTTTGTATACATTTTTCAAAACTTGTGGGGATTCCTCTGTATTGTAAACAAGTACTTAATATCAGTATGTTTTTGCTATTTCTGTATGTCTTACGGAATTTTGCGCTTATTACTCTGTTAATATCAAAATGTTAAGGGGTTTGACACATGACATTAGGTTTCACATTCTTTTAAAGGACAAATTATACATAACCCTCGAATGGAACTGGTTACCATGTATAAAAAACCTTCTGACCATTGAAACTTTATAATGAAAATCCTAAGCATTCACATACGATTAATTTTATATGACACTTATATGCACATAGTTTAAAGTTTAGGTAGTAATCTACATAGGAATCAAAAGTTTGAGGGGTTTATATGTATACACACACACAAAAAGAAGTTTAAGGTGGTATATAATTGATATCTAGGGGTTATCCGCACAATCTTGAAAGCTTAGAGAGGTTTATTATTAAGTTTTAAAGATTAAGAGAATTATTTGTTCATGATCCAAAGTTCATGGGAGTTTTTTGTAATTTAGTCTTTTTGAAATTAATATATATATAAAAAAATATTCTTCACTTGCAAAATCTGTGGGCTGGTCACTCGTGAAATCTAATTCCTAATTCATAAGGACGCATGTGAGGGACTGGGTCCCTCAGTTTATTTTGTCAATATCAAGTTATATATTATATATTCACATGCACTTAATTAAATGTATGATAATACTTGAGAACGACATTTGAAACCTCTTAGTGACCAATTCCGTGAATCAATCAAAAGTCAAGACTAAGTAAATACCATTATTCTTTTTTTTTTAAATTACCGACCACTTTTCAGAAATCACATTTAGCTTAGACTAATCTAAATGGAATCAAGTTATTAATTATACAATATACTATCAACTACCATTCAAAAATAAAACTCAAAGAGTTACGGCCTGTCTTTAAATAGAACAAGCACCAAAATATGCTGAATAACTACAATTCAAAAATAAAACTTCAATGTGATACCACTATTATTGTCAAACTCATGAGTTAATTTTTCAAATTTACCATTGTTATCATTCTAGCTTATAAAATTGTGTCAACTTACTTTTAAACTCATGCTAACAAGTTCATTCACCAAGTGTATTGTTTATACATTTTTAGCTTACAAAATCATACTAACTTTTTCTATTTGATTATGCGTAATTTTGTAGAGATTTTCTTTGTTAAGGGTGATAAATTATGAATATTGGTAGATTTAATTTCAATTATTTAAATTAAAAATATATTTAAATCAATTTGTTGTATTTTAATATTTAAATTATTTAATCATACACTTTTAATTCCTTGTTATTCATAAAACTAAACTCTTATGAGTCTACGTCTTTGTTACAAGTTAGCTTAAATTTGTGAGGTTAACAACCTTGAATACCACTCCACTCCTTTTTTTTTTTTTTTGGGCGACGATACCAGTCCACTCCATATTAGTTAATAAGACATCTTTGAAAAGGTTGCTATAGTCCTAAATATAAGTCTCTTTGCAAAAAGTCAACAACATTAAGTTCTCTTCCACAAATGCCCTTATTAATTGTATAGTATAAGGAGATTATGTTAAAAAGAAAAAAAAAAGTAATTAAGATATTTAACTTTTTGTTGGTGAACTGATGCATTTAATTTTAATTAGAGAGTAATATGAAAATTAGAAGTAACAATTTCTTACCATTATATTATAACCATACAAACTACTTTTAACTATTTCTTTTAATAATTGTCGTGTGAAGTTGTTAAAAGTGCACGAAGTGGAGTGGTATATATTTATTTCGAAACAAAGGCTGGCTAAGATTTTGCAGCTGATTTTTTTTTTTTTGTTGATTTCCAATCATTTTTTTTTTTTGGCCAAACCAATCATTAATTCATTCTCGATCTCACTAACAGACGCACCCCTTCATAGATATCTTGTTCATCGTTTTTCTGCTGAATTTTGATTTTTTGTGGTCAGAGAATCTTGTGATTTGGAAACAAAACAACAGGCTTCCCCTAACTGACAGAAGCTGTCCACTCAAAATATCTATGTACATTTATATAAATAAAAGGAAAAATCCCACTTAAATCCATTTGAAATACCTAAATTCTAAATCAAGCTTGTACTTTAAACAAATCCCTAATAAGCCTAGTAGACTTTATTAGGGATTTATGAATTTGTTAATTTGACTAATATGTTATTTTGCTATTTTTTCTGGGTCTCAATTTTTTTTAGTAAAATCTCCGTTTCAATCGCTCCTCAACTCTCCTCTCCCTCGTCTCCTGGGTAAATACTAATATTGAAAACTAATATTGGTGATCAATTAAAGACCTCGATATTGCAGCTTTGTAGCAGGCAATACATATAGAGCTTGTTTTCCATTTAAAATAAATTTCCTAATGCATCGAATTGATCTCAATGGGTAAAGGGTTCCGTCATTCGGGTAAGAATTAAATACGTATGGATACTTCCATATCCAATTCATAACGAGCTGGCATTCTTTTGAATTGATCTTCCATCAAATTCATATGGACCCTTTCATCAAATTCATTACATATGGACCCTTCCAATAAATCGATGATTTGGATTAACAGTAAGGAAGGAAATCCCAAAACACTATCAGGAAGAAAATCAAATTTTAAATGGCAATGCTAAAGAAACTAAGAAAGATGAGGCAGCCTAAAAGTTGAGATCCCAATGATTCCAACTATTAGGGTTAAAGAGAAATTGTTAGAATTTACCTTTCAATGTTATTGCAAGTTAACTAAAGTTGAGATCCCAATGATTCTAATGATTCAAAGAAGTGTAGATTCTTAGGGTTAAAAGTATATAAGAATTTACAAATTAAAATCTTCATTTTTAAACTGAATAAGGGCATTATGGTCTTTCAACAATATTCTAAAATCCCTAATTAGGACTCGTGATGTAATTAAGAATTTGTTGAAAGTGTAGGCCTGAATTTGGATTTTGCTATTTTGGAAGGATTTAATTAGGATTCTCCCTAAATAAAACTCTTGTTCTCTATCCTCTTCCTATTTAATAAATACTGCAAAATTAACCCATGTCCATCATTCCCATGACATAAAATACCAAAAAAAAAAAAAGAAAAGAAAAGTGAGGTCCTCATTAAATCTCCATTTCTTAGAGAGTGAAATGTGAGGAATAATTATGGAATAAGTTTTATTAATGAATCATTATTTTTGTCAAAACATCTTATATCATGAAACATCAAACACTCGGGAAAAACGTCTTATAAAATGGGACAAAGGAGAGAGTACTTCTTTTCACAAGAAGAAAGAATATTAAAAAAAATCAAAAGGATAATAAAAGTTTTGGTGTTTTATGATTAAATACCCTTAATTAATAAGGAATGAAAGAGTACATGATATTATTTGAATTATAGTTAATGCTATTAACATAGTAAAATTATACAAAAGTAATTAATTAATACTTCTTAAAATTCTAGGTGACAAATATTTTTTTTAAAAAAAAAGACACTTCAATGTCAAGTATACACTCCCTTTAGTCGTCCTTATTAAAATGCACCTTTTATAAGAGATGAATTATCCTTATTATTATTAGTCAACTGACTGGGTATTAATTGATATTTTTCCAATATTACAGCTATTTAAAATCATTAACTATGAGAGAAAATACAATACGAATATGAAAATATATTATTTAATTAATTATATTTGGAAATTAATTCTATTTTTGGGAGAAGTTAATGATTTGATCACCTCTTCTATATTCAGGTGTTGTAATTATATAGAGACACCTTATAATACTTGCGGTCCTTACTATAAAATTTCATCTATATTATCAGTTGCACTACAAACGAAACCTTATATTAAAGATGAAATAGAATCACGGGACAGATCATTTTGCAGCTGAATTTTGTTTTTATTTCCAATCTTATATGGTAATCAATTGGTGAATCATGGTTGCATCCCTTTTTGTTTTTTGTTTTTTGTTTGTATTAGTTTGCCACGAATGCATCGAATCTTAATACGACAATATTTATATTGGCATATTGCCACTTTAATTCATTCTCGACCTCACAGTTGACATATATTGTTCAGCCTTCTCTATCCTAGCTTCCACTATATATATCATTCATTCACATCCCTCCCATCACATAAAATACCAAAAAAACAAAATGAGGTTCTCAAATCTCAATATCTTAGCCATTTTCTTCATCTTCTCAACCTTGTCTTTCACTTGCCTTGCCCAGAACAGTCCTGAAGACTTCCTTCAAGTTCACAATGAAGCTCGTGACGCAGTTGGTGTGGGTCCTCTCCATTGGAACGAGACCCTCGAGTCGTACGCTCAGAACTATGCCAATGAGAGAAGCTACGACTGCAACCTCGAGCACTCTGGTGGGCCCTTCGGCGAGAACATCGCCGAGGGCTCTGACAACATGAAGGGCTCCGACGCGGTCAAGTTTTGGCTTACTGAGAAGCCAAACTACGACTACGACTCGAACTCTTGCGTCAATGATGAGTGCCTTCATTATACTCAGATCATTTGGAAAGATTCCCATCATCTTGGCTGTGCTAGGGCTAAGTGTACAAATGGCTGGATGTTCGTTATTTGCAGCTATGATCCACCAGGCAACATTATTGGCCAAAGACCATATTGATTCGAATATTCAACACTAAAATGTTATTTATATATTTAATTTTAATTTAATTATATATATACATACTTATATATTGTCCTCAGTTATGTTATTTGTCTAGTAAGTCATGCTATTATAGGTGTGATTCAACAATGAGATGTATATTGATGATTGATTATTAGTGAAGAAAAGTGTTGAGTTTAAATTTTGTCTTTGGAAAATTCGTTGGGTATTAAAAAGATTGGCAGAGGTTTGCCTATAACACATGATTGCAACAATGGTCTAATGAGAGAGATGTGGGTCCTACCTAACAAAAAATGTGCCTATCTTTGTCTAAATATAAAATAAATGTAGGAACTAGTTAAACTGTTGAAGGTCCTTTTTTTATCTTAAATATAATATTTCAATCTACTCTTTTTTTTTTTAATATTTATCACTTCCCCGAAACTACCCCTATTGGTAACAATATTAGAAACCAAATTCATATTGTTACAAAATGTTTGTTACACAATAATGTATTTTAATGAGATGAGATCACATTTGTTACAATTAATTAATTTATCTTACTTTTTTTTTAATCTACTCAGAATTTTAAATAACTCTCACATCAAGTACAACGTGATTTTTATCATGAGATATTGGTATAGGAATTCACTTTGTACAGTTTCTACTTTAATTATTCCTCTAAGGTTTTGTAATTAATTTGTCTAATATTAAATTTCAAACAAAAATCATGCGACATTCATTTATATTAATATATAATGAATTTAAGATATTAGTTCCAGAATATTCCTTAAAAAAGTTCAGCTATGTTTGTTATTCTCTCGTTGTGTCCATTACCTACAACCCATGTATATTAATGTGAAGGAATCTTTAACTATTTGATCCTAACGCCCTCACCTTGGATATTCTCTTGGTTAAGAAATGCGAGCATATTAATTTATCAAATAGAGCAAGAATTTTTATTACTGCTCCTTGGGAAAGGGCAAAGCAAATTTTGTTAAAACTATACATATTTTTTGACATTTTAAGAATAAATTAACGTTTTATGATGAACGTATGAAAATTTCAAACTAGATATTGATCCCCGTGTTTTTAAAAACAAATAAAATCACGAGGCATTCACCATCAATCCTACTATTAATAGAAAATGTAAATAATATTAAAAAACTTCTTGAAACAAATAATTAATAATACAATAAAAATTATATAAGTAAACAATATTTTTTTCCAAAGTATGCATCATGAAAGTAAAATCATGAACGCAATATTTTTTGTTTTTGACCTAAGCGAACGCACTATAAACTCACACGAGAAAATATACTTAAACGACTAAAGATTATAATAACACTTATATTAAAACAGTTCAGGTAAAAAAATTAATTTGAAACAAAATTGAAGACATTTTTCAAAATAATAATCGAAGTCTCTAGCCTTTCAATGAGCATTAAAAATAGTAATTTTGATTAGATGAATTATATAATACATGTCTCGTTTTAAATATAGATACAACATACCAAACAAACATTAACAACATATATTATTAAAATATACATTGAAATAAAATGTATTGATAAAATCAAACAGGTTCACGGGTCACTAGTGCCAAGTAAGCGATAAGCATACAAGGATGTACATGTGATATCATGCCGGCTTCATATTAAAAACAGACACAACATGTCACAATTTGGTTGTTTCTGTCCTTGTCATTACATAACATTCTTTTCATTTGATCAAGGGTGTTCCTAAGCCACTTTAAACTTGAGACAAATCACTTTTGATATTTAGAATGCAAAATATTTTCGCCTCTCTTAATAAGTGTACATCTAAGAATTTGAACTTATATTCTCCTTCTTACTGGGACGAGGTCACTTACTACCTTAACCAATAACTTGATGGTTACATAGTATTTTTTTAACTAAATATAACCGCTCTATATATAATTAAAAATTAATTATATTATATTTTAACTAGTTTAAGTCAAGTCAGGTAAAATTATAAGAGTATGGTAAGCGTGCCCAATGAAATTTTAACATAATTACATATTTAGAATTGGAATAATAAAATTACTCGTTAAGCTAACACATCCCTTCTATGAATATATAATGATAACAAAGTTATAGCCAAAAGGAATTACTGAATAACTTACCAGAATTGATATGATTGATATGGATGGTCCAATACTGAATAAACAAATATCTCCCCTAGATGGAATATAATTCTCTTTGAAAAGTAGTTTTGTTCCATCCGCTAGAGTTTGAAGAACACCCAAAGGACCGATGTATTCAAATCCAATACGCTGTTGATCCCTGCAGATATTTCTCTTTCTAACCATACAATCACTAGCACACTTATTGTAGCACACTTATTGTGATTCCCAATACAAGAGTCATCAAAAGGGATCCCTCTTTTATTATTATTGTATTCTATTCTTTTGTTTTTTTTTGGTTCCTATTCTTCTTCTTTTTTAATGTGCAAAACAAAAAGGGACTTAAAAAAAGGATTATTTCATTTATGATAGTTATTTATTTAATGAGTGAATAAGAGCATACTCTGGATCGGAATTGTGGGGAGTACTTTTTGGAAAAATCTTATATCTTATATTGTAAAACTAAAAAAAATAAAAAATAAATAAAATATACATTTCTATAAGAAATCTATAAGTCTATAAGAAATCTATAAGAATTTAATGATTAATATTAGAATATTCTATAAATATATTAAAATATATTCTAAAATTCTATAAACTATAATTCTAATTTAGAATATATATATATATATATATATATATATATATATATATATATATATATATATATATATATATATATATATATATATAATTTATAATATATAATTCTATAATATTAGAATAGAATATAGAATAGAATTAAGAATTTAATAATTAAAAATTAAATACAATTTATTATTTTATTATTTATTATAATATTATTTATTATATAGATATATTATATAGATACATGTGGTTTGAATTGGGATCATATAATAAGTCTTGATTCACTTTCATATCTTTTTCTTCATTATCATTAAATAGATTATTGTTTTTAACCAAAATTTTCACATAAGTATATTAATCAATATACAAATAAATAATTAAATATTTATAATAAACTTCTATATATACAAAACTATACAAGTTATTCTTTAGACTCCGTGTAACAATATAAAACATGTTTAGCCTTAATTACAAAAGTTTATAACAATAATAGCATGTTTGGTTCGATTCTATGGGAGAGAATTATAAGTAATCCTGATGTAATAGATCAATTAAGATGTTTGGTTGGGCTCATGTAATTTAAAGATGATTACATTTTATAATCTTGATTACGTCATTTGACTTAATCAAAATTACATTGCTATGACTGATGAATGGGGATGTAGACATCCTGTAATAAAATGAAAAAGACATTATTACCTTTATAATTTTTTAAATTAGCCAAAGTACCCACCGGTAGACATTGTTAAATATTAAATAATTACCAACATTAAATATTAAATATTAATTAATAATATAAAATTTAAAAAATATTCCCCATTAAAAATTTAAAAAAATTATATTCCACCATTAAAAATATATTGAAAAACCCAATAAATAATAGGGAAAAAGGTAGAAAATGAACTTTGAAATTGTAAAATCCTAAATTAGGTTTGTTACCAAGAGTTGATAAGGTAATGACGAAACTTGATAAACAATTCACAACTTATATTTTTTTTTAAATACATGATTTGAAATTTTAATATTTCAATCTTTTTCTACCTTTTTCCCTAAATAATATTTCCACCATTAAATATTAAAAAAGGACCATGCATACATTAAGTTCCTTATATCTATTACATCAAATTCTCTAATCACAGATGATCATGTGTCATATTTTTTGCATTTAGATTTATAGTTAATTGATAATAATTCAAAAAAAGGACACATGATGACATGTAATTGGAGAACTTGAAAAAATGATATAAAGAACTTGATGTAAGTATTTTTAATTAAAAAATTACCATGAACCCGACATGTATACTGCATAATATTTTCACCATTAAATATTAAAAAATTATCATGAACCCAATGTGTACATGGCACAAAATGAAAAAATTATCATGAACCCAATGTGTACATTATACATATGTGTCAACATGAGCAATTTTATCTCTTGCTATATATTTTCATATATTCTCATATTTGATATAACCCAACAAAATGTTTTAATGCATATGTATTATCTTTTCTTAATAACGAACCAAATAAATTTATGTAACCATCATCACATTATATTGTATTACATTCCATTAAATTCCGTTCGATTCCATGAACTAATACTAGTAATAAAAAAAAGTAAAAAATTTATTTTCCAAATTTTAATTTTTCTATTTTAGTCAATTTAAATACATACATACATGTCAACACTAAGTTCATGCCCAGGATCTCATTTTCAAGCGTGGCACATGGCACTGCTATTAGGAGAGCTTGCCATTGACTTCTAATTTTTGACTCAACTCACTGCAACTTAGTATAGTTTTAACTATTTAAAATTTTAGTACCTAAATTGTATGAAATGTATAATTTTATTTTTTAAAATATAGAGAATAATATTTTAAATTGTCAAATCATAAAGGGATTGAGTTGCATTGAATTAATGTTTAGAAACTGAGTTATAACTGAGTCAAATTGTAGGAATTGAGTTATACTCAATTAAAGTTTATGAACTAAATTACAAATGATGAAAAAATTTAAATACAAAAATATTAATTTTCCCAAAGTTTTATAATAAATGGACAATCCCTGATCCCCCAAAAAAAAAACACTTCACCTTAGCAAGTGGTCATTCCAACTTTAATTTCCTAGCGATAAGCCTACAATGTAGCTCGTGTCCATTATATCTAAAGTTTTAAACACTGTAATTCTCGTTAACTATAGATGGCTAAACGGCTAAACAACGTGGCAATAAGTTTCTAGATCAGCTCAAGCCTACCCTAGATTGATTTCATAAGCCCTAAATGACCCACAATTACTCTTTATGGGTATCTTGTTCAATAAATTAAGGGTCAAGATACAAATTTATCAATAAACTATTTTTTTTATGAACACTCAACACAATTAACTATTTTTTAGGATAAAAATAGATATAATCAATTTTTTGGTAGTATATATAGCAACACCGTTGATTCTAGTTAATTTCTGTTACTTTTTGCACTATAGATCCCACTAGTCCTTTCACTATCTATTATTTAAATATATTTTTAGAAGGGAAAATATGCAAATTTAACAATAAATCTTTTACTATGAGTATCTGACACAATTATCTTTTATTAGTTCCAAAAATAGACATAAATACTTTTATCATATAAATGCCCATATTTGTCTCTTAAATTCCCATATTGTTTTGTGAATGATCATATATCTTGTAAAGGGAATAAATCCAAGGAGTTTATAAATGCCCATATTTGGTCATTTACATATTTGTCTTGTAAATGACAATATTTTTTTTGTAAAAATTTTTTTAACTCCTTAGATTCTTTTAAATCCATTTATTTATCTTGTGAGTATCCTTTATTTATCTTGTAAATGATGTTATGGAAAAAAAATAAAGTAGGGAAATATTGTCTTTTCACTGATAAAACTTAATTTCATTTTGACCCAACGGGGTACAATGAATTAAATTTCATAATCTTTTGGGAGTTGACTAAAATAAAATTGCTTCCATGGGATCTAAGTGATATTTTTCCATAAAAAGGTACATATTTCTAAAAACAAATGAAAATAATAGAGTGAGAAGACTAGTGGGACTCACAATACAAAAAGTAATAAAAGTTACTAGGATTAATAGCGTTGCTATATATGTTGTCAAAAAAATTGATTATATATACTTTTACACCCAAAAATATAAATTAATAAAGAAAATTGTTCAAATTGTTGTAAATTATAATAGAATACCTAGAAGGCTTATATTTTATATATGATCAACATGATAGGATTATTCATTCTAATCAACAGATTAGAATTTTAAAGAATTATTCACGGCTATAGAGATTGATTAGTATTTTTTATCTAAATTTTGATTTTATATTGACATTAATTATATGGATAAACAATTAATAAGAAAAAATTAGAATGAATGACCTAGAGGAAAAGATATTTATTATGAAGAACCATAAAAATTTAATTATTTAGAAGGACTGAATACAAATATATAAAATTAAAAATACTAAAATGCCCTTAATGAAATTTTTTTGCATTCCCTCTTACATTCTCTCCCACATTCTACTTTTAAAACTAATACAAAATTATAAATTTCACCAAATTAAATAAAAGTTTTCTCAATTTTTATTTTTCACAATTGCATAGATATCTATGGGAAAACACTCCACATTCTTCAATTTTATCAAAATTATAATTTTCAAAATTAAAAAAATTATATAATTTTAATAAAACTCAAGGTCTTTTATAATGGATAAACCAAGAAATTTTATGTGGTTTATTTTTATTTTAGAAGAAATTTACGTTGGTTAAAAAATTCATTTAATGTTAAGAAAATTTAAAAATATAAATAATCTATTATATCCTAAAAAATATGAAGTGAGTTTAGTTTTTAATTTTGTAAAAATAGCTTAATTAATATAAATGTTCTTAATATAAATGGGGCAACTTTATGATATATTGATTAATTAAATGATATGTTGATTATATGAATATGGAACTTGGTCAAAAATAAAAATTTTAAAAATATGAGTTTAACCATTGTTAATTAAATAATATATTGAAAATAAAAAAAAAAGATACAGTCATATCACATGTGAATACTGAGCGATTTTAGTTTTAATGTTAGTTATTTTTTAAATTATGAATACAAGAGATAACGTAAGAAATTTGGTTAAGGGTAATTTAGTAATTTTAAATTCATAGTATTGTATTTGATCCTTCTAAGTAATTACAATTTTTATGATCATTTAAAATAAATATTATTTCCTATAGGTTCTCTATTTTAATTTTCATGGCTATAGAGATTGATTAGTACTTTTTATCTAAATTTTGATTTTATATTGACATTAATTATATGGATAAACAATTAACAATGCATACATAGCTTTCCGTGTATAAACTTCCACACTATTTTTATATTTTTTGGGTCTTCTGATATTGTCTTTTTTTTTTTTATTTTGGTCTTCGTCATCGCTCTAGTACGTAATGTTTGTATGATTTCCGTTCATGCATTTCCATGTCTCTAAATTTCAATAAGTAATGAGAAATGACTAAATCAAAACGGATCACATCTGGCACAGACACACACATTATTGGAGGTCATGCTTTTGGAATATTAATGATATAGGAAAATTACCGATAATCCTGCATACAATTCGGTTCTAACAATTTCATATTTATAAATTAAACTTGTATATTTATAAGTCAAGTAAGTCAAATTTAAAAATTTATTTTTACAAGCCAAATTTTCATTTTTACATATCAAATTACATTATTTACAAGTGAAACTTAAAAAAAATTGAATTCTCTGGACTTTTATATGGGATCTATGGGTAATTTTTCCTAATGGAATTGTTATGCAAACGTTATTTTCAAATTAAATCTGATTAATCGTAGAATTTTAAAATGACCAATATTATTTGTCATGTGACTTGTTTATTACAATATTTATCAGCATACAACAAGTGCTAGTCTTGATAAAAGGGGCTATGACTGCTTGAACAAGAGGTCCCGAGCTGCAAGTGTGGAAAACACATTTTAAAAGCTAATATTTTAACACACGAAAATACTTCAATTTTATTCATATTATCTCACCATGACCCTAAACGTATGATCATGATACACAATACAAACAAAATTATACCTTTTTCATTCAACATATAATTAATGCAAATTAAATTACGAGATCATATCTCTTTGCTCTACTCGATCAGTAAGGTTTTTGTCCAACTATGTTACCGGCAGGATCATAGTTGCAGCCAATAAAAGTTCCTCCATTGTCACACTTCACTTTAGCACAACCTAGGCGAACCGAGGTATTCCAAACCACTTGAGTATAGTGCCCACACTGTTGCCCACCAGTGCATGAGTTGCTATTGTAGTCATAGTTCACCTTGTCGTTCACCCACAGCTTCACGGCATCCATCCCGCTCAGGTCCCCCGTGCTGTCAGCAAGGTTCTCGCCGTAGTTGCCACCGGAGTGGACCAGCTGGCAGTCAGCCTTGCGTTGGTTACCATAGTTCTGTGCATAAGCGGCCACCGTATCATCCCAAGCTATGTTAGGAACACCCACTTGTGATCTTGCTGCGTTGTGGGCATCCACATAGTCTTGTGGTGAATCTTGAGCATAAGATATGAAAGCAAAGAGAAAGGAAAACAAGAAAGAAAATGGAAGCTTGATTGATAACTCCATTATTGTATGTTATTGCATCAATCGAGTGTTTGACGAAGAAAAATGAGAGATGAGAAAATGGGAAGCCTTGGGGAGGAATTTATATAAGAATATTGTTGAGTATTTAAGAAGACGTTTGTTGGTTATTGTTCCTATATATCTTTTTCTAACTATAAACAACTCAGTTAGAAAAAGATGTTTATTAATAAACAAATTTGTTTGCCCTAACTTACAAGAGATGTATAAGCAAGGTGGTGGAAGACTATTTGTTCCAAGTTTTAAAATATTCATAATGCGTGAAGGACCAAGAAACTGTAACAGACTTGCTCTTTGTTTGTCTTTCAGATGTTGTCGCGTGTTTCATTTAATTTTCCTATATATATATATATAAGAAAGGAGAATAATCAAGATGTTGTTGGTTGAAATGGTAAGGGCCTTTATCTCCATAAGGAAGAGAACACAAGTCTTAATATTGGAAAGCATATACTTATTCTGATAGATGAAAACCGTTTGTGCTCCAAGCCCCATAATAGAAAACCCTTAATCAAATGTGTGTGTGTGTGTAAGAAAGGAGTAATAGGTTTCGAGAGAATAATCTCAAAAGGGAGAGAGAATGGTAATGTGGTCCTAACATATTTTGTTGGGATATGCCATTGCAGGCCCTATTATAAATCACTTGTGAATCATTCTCACATACCAAAGAATGAGAATGATAAAATGTTCTTAATTTGCCTTCATTAAAATTTCTCTCTCTCTACAATTACATATCACTCTCACCTATCCTCTTGTTCTTTTTCCAACAGAAATTAAATAGGAATAAAATTGGAAAATGGTCATTTGTAACTCATATATTCATTGAAATACTATTTGTCAAGGAATATGACTTGAGAGAGAGCTTTGTCAAGTGCTTTTGAACATTAGACTAATACATACATTCATTAAAATACTATTTGAGAGGAAATTAATCAAGTTTTATGAAGTGCAAAGGGGAGAAATAATCCTAAGCTCCATTTAATCCTTGAAGTTAAAAAATCATTTGCCTTTCTCACTTTCTAATCTTAAAAATAGTTTTTAAAAATTCTCTTTCCACATCGAAACTTGTTTTAGCTTAATTTAATTGAATTCATTAAGCCTCTTACTTGACCATTTTGTTGATCAAATCTCCATGAGAACAATATTTACTTATCATTTTATTTTTTATTTCCGATAAGGTATCATTTTATTACTTAATGTGACCTATACACTTACAGTGCAAACAATCACCCTTAGATATAAACTCTTTAATGCGTACAATCCATAGAGATACTTTAAGAAAAAAATTATAAATTTAAAAGACAAATTAATGGAGGTTTTATATTTAAGACAAAATTGAATCTCTAACTAATTTTTATATTAAGCACATGAGTTTGTATGATATGTCTTGAACACTAGTCTTTTCTGTCCATTTATGACCACAAAATATTCCAATTTGACTCGTAAGCAATTGAACGTGTAAAATAATTAATCAAGCACAGTTACGTTTTTCAAACAATTAGGCATAACAAATTCAAAACAATTGAATTGTATGTCCAAAATTTGGCCCATTGTCACTCGTCCAGTCTCATTTAGCCTCCATTAAAATTAGTGCAAAATATATTATAGCTAGAGAGATGCTCCCTTTAGTTTTTATTATAAATATTCTTTATTATAAGTTAATTAGTAAGTCACCAAAATCAAGTATTATTTCAATCCTAAACATAAGGCCTAATTTGTAGTGCAGTCTTACATTTAAGACAAGGGGTAGTATTAATTATACTATATACGAATTCTCCTTATTTAAAATCTCATTAATTTCACTTTCTATTGTTTGTTGGATGCAATTGTGACGGATCCAAGAAGATTGGGCGTGAAATATGGCTTAAAAGAAGGCTCAAGTCAAGACATGAGTATAAGAAAACAAAAGCTATGATGGAGGACCTACAGAAGTTGAGTTTAGCAGAAGGATTCAATCCCTCATAATATGGCGAATAAGATTTAAATCCTTGTTAGTAGAAGTGCTCACATATAGTACTCGACAGTACTTCGATTAGGATTGCGTATAGTAGGAGGATACCTATGCTTAGCCAAAAAAAAAAAAAAAAACCATGATGGAAGAGGTGTGAATTTTGGTCCACAAATATAAAGCTTAACTTAAAAGTGAATTTTGATCCTAAATATAAAATTTTTTTTATCTCTTTAATTTATCATTTTTTCACAAACTTATTTGCTTTACTTATAAAGCATTATATAATCTAATGATACACACAAATATTTTTTAGAGATCATTTAACATATGCTACAATTAAAAAAATTTATTTAGTTTCTTTATCACCCTAAATTAGTCAGATGAACCTTATAATAGCTATCAAAGGTAGTAATAATGAGTGAATGGGGTAAATAATATAAATGAACGTAATGAAATGATGTAAATTTAGCTCCCCAAAAAAACCTCTCTCTTCAATAAAATAATTAATTATAAAAATTTTGAATGCTCATGTGATTTAGAAAAGTGATTAATTATTTTTACAAAATTTTTGTTATATCATATTAATAATCAAAATCAATCAGACTATGAAATTTCATTATCGAAAATAATACTTACATTTTTTATCATTAAAAAGGTGAAAGAATCCAAATTCTGAGGAAAGCTTTTTGAAAATATGTGGTCACAACTCATTTGTTTAAACAGTCCACTACCCCACACGCCCCTATACCATGCACATGCATATAATTCCTCATATTAAATATGCAAACGAGTGTCATATATCTTTCCAATATATTCATTGCTCAGGAAGAAAATAGCAAACTTACTCTAAACACGAAAGGCTTCAAATTTATTATTTAAATTAAAATCTATTCTTTAACCTCACCCTAAAACATGCCAAAAAAGGTACTTTGATTTGAATTTTGAAACACGCAAATACTTTTATTTTCATTTCATCACAACATGACGCTACCACATGATCTTAATACAAAGTATATGGAGTTCTGCTGTTCCATTTAGTTATTGTCTTTATTTCCCTTATTCTAACAATTCTTGCTTAAAGCAAGTTATTCAAAACACCAGATCATCATCATCATCATTACTTTCCTTTCATGGATCGGTCAGTAAGGTCTTCATCCAACGTAGTTTCCAGAAGGATCATAGTTACAGGAAATGAAAGTTCCTCCATTATTACACCTCACTTTAGCACAACCAACACGAATTGTACTCTTCCACACCACCTGAGTATAGTGCCCGCACTGCTTCCCGACAGCGCACGAGTTGCTATTTTAGTTATAATATGCCTTCTCATCCACCCACAACTTCATGGCAGCGGCTCTGATCATGTCACCAGAGCTCCACGCGAGGTTCTCACCATACTTGCCACCACCACCGGAGTGGACCAGCCGGCAGTGAGCCTTGCGTTGGTTGGTGTAGTTCCGTGCAAAAGCGGGGACTGTATAATCCCAAACTAGGTTGGGAACACGCACTTGCGATCTTGCAGCGTTGTGGGCATTCACATAGTCTTGTGTTGAATCCTGAGCATAGGTTGTGAGGGAAAAGAGGAAGACAAAGAAGAAGAAGAAGAAGAGAGAAAATGGAAGCTTGGATGATAACTCCATTGTGTGTTGTTGTGTAATGTAGTGTTTGATGAACAAATAGGAGGCCTTGAGGAGGAATTTATAGGGATTTTGGCGTGGGAAATTAATGTGGGTCCTGTTAAGTCTAATTAAGCGTGTAGTTCATGGAACTGGGGATAAAGAGCTAGTAGATCCTATTTAATCAATTAATAGATTAATAGATGGCCCATTATTATGACTCGCTTTCTGATAAGGTAGACTGTGTAGTTTGAAGGAACCATAATTAGTTTAAAAAGTTCTTAAATTGTTAAAAATGACTAATCAGGTTTGGATATAAGAAGGGGTGGAATTTTCAAAATAATCATAATGATTCGCAAGCCTGATTACAACTTATCCAAACAATTATTTCTAAGTTACCTTCTTTTTCTTGAACTTGATTTAGTTTTGCTTTCTCCTTTACTTGATAGCAAAAGTCTGATCCTATTAAGCATTATATCCATGTAAGGGGTAGAGTAATACATAAAGTTTGGGATACTTTGCATAATTAATTTCACCCAATGACCTCAAACTCTAACTTTTTCAGTTAACTCTTTAACTTTACTATAAATATTTATTTCAAATCTAAATTCGTCTAAACTTGTGCTTATGTTTATTGTGCAACCATCTTAAGACATTATATGTCTTTTGTCCATGTGATTAAAATGCTAAGTTTAATTAAATTTACCACTTAAACTTTTCCTATAATTCTCAAATTATCCCCTAAACACATTTCTTCAAAATTGGAAAATTCTAGACTTATCACAAATTGCCACTAATCTTTAGGCAACTTTATAAAAATCATATCTTAGGCTAGAAAACATCAATTGAGGTGGTTCAAATTTCTATGTGAAGCTCTTGAAGTTCTCTATAAAGAAAAAATTATATCTAGTATTAATTTATGGCTCTAAGCTCCCAAAATTCATGACCAATCTTACTATAAATAGAATCAAAATTTTCCCAGATTTTATACCCAAACTCTAAAAACATAACTTATGATTTACACATCCAATTCCTATGTTATAATATTCAATTGAAAGATATAAATATCTATTTTAAGGAAAAAAATAATCACATGGCCAAATTACTAGATTAACCTAATGAAATTAGTCCATTATCCAACTGCCAGAATTCTGAAACCCAAAATATTCCCTATTTTATGTTCAAATTTCCAAAAATCATGACTTTCTTTCTAAATATCTAATTGATGCACTCTAGGACTCATTTTAAATCTTTGGATGTATACTATTTTCCTACTAATGTTCATAAACATTAGACAAGATTTGGTTGATCAAAAGATAGCTCAAATCTGACTGACTCTCTAAAAATCATAGATTTGACAGTATGACTTCATCTCCCATGAACTCCCCCATTTTCACTCTAAATTGAGCTCTCCTTGATCCTATTACCTACTACACATCCCAAACTCTCAAAACCTCAAAAGAAACAGAGGAAAATTCCACTCAAACTTCAGTTTATAACCTCTGTAACTTTGACTTTATTTTCAGAGACTAAAACAAGTAAAGAATACAAGGGGTTAATTTTTTTTTATCTCAATTCAACACTAACATCTGAGCCACCTGCTTAACATTTAAGAACACCTAAAGAACTTGTGATTATTTCGGCTTTATAATAAACCTTCAAATCATCATTTAAACATCCCTAACCAGGCTTCATCATAGAGCTTATTTAAATTAAAGGGATAAGGCTATCTGTTATATGCTTCAAGATGACAAGCTATTACTAACACTTTGTCACTAATTAATCCATCAAAATAAATACTTTTCATTCGAGCAGAGTATTCTAACCTATTGCCAGAACCTCTGTTCTAATACCATAAATTGTCACACCTTATTTATATCAACAGTTGGATGAGCTATAAGCATAATATTTGTACCACTAAGCTAGGTTTCAATCTTGGGAAGAAAACACTTTCGCAAACAGTTGAAAACCTAGCCCAAACATAGAGTTCAAAGCTGTAAATAAATGAGCTTTTCTGAATGATTTAAAACATTTTAATAGAAATATATATTATAAATGTTAAATAATAAAAAATAAGATATTATAAATTATAATACTAATATATAAATCATATAAATATATAATTTAATAGAAATATAATATTATCTATTAATATAATTATATTAAATGTTAAATAAATAATAATAAATAAATAATATTAATATTATATATGAAATAAGTAATTAAATAATACTATATTTTTTTTAAAAAAATAAGCACTAGGTGGCGCTTAGATATATATATATATATATATATATATATATATATATATATATATATATTATATGAAATTCATTATTATATTAAATTATATACTAATTACAAAAATTATAAATTCTAATTCTAATATATAAATAATATAAGAATATAATAAAAAAGAAATAATTTTAAAATATGAAATTCATATTCTAACTATATATTTAGAATTCTGTATTATATATATTGAATTCATTATATATGTTAAATTCTATACTAAAATATGAAATTATAAATTTTAATACAATATATAAATCATATAAATATATAATTTAATAGAAATATACATTCTATATTAATATAACTATATTAAATATGAAATATATAATATTAATAGTAAATATTATATAATTAAATTAATTATGTTTTCTTTTTTAAAAATATGGTATTGGGTAGCGCTTGGTTGACCAAGCGTCACTCAATACCCACTATTACAAAAATAGAGATTAGTGGCGTACCTTTTGTGACACTTTTTTACTATAGCTTCTTCCAGAGTTTTTTTATTTTTTTTATTAAAAAACACTTTAGGTGGCATTTTCTCAAGGAAGCGTCATAACTTCTTAGTGACTTTAGGTGGCGCTTCCTCACCTAAAGAGTTTTTTTTAAAAAAATAAAAATTCAAGCAGTAGCTGTGGCACTTATTTAAGAAAATGTCACAGCTGTTACGTACTTTGTGTGGCACTTAGCCTAACAAACGCCACCCAAAGTATTATTTTTTTAAAAAATAAAAATTCAAACCATTCTCTCTCCCGCAATCCTCTTATTAGTCTATACTCTTCATCCAACACGTGTCATCACCCTTATACCCTTAGTTCCCACATTTCCTCTTTCTCCTCTTTTTTTCACTCATCACCATCCCAATTCGATCTACACTTCCCTTATATCACTTCTCACATTTCTCTCCTCCTCTTCTTTTTATTTTCGCAGTACTCCTTCCTCATTTCTTTTGTCACATTTCTTGCATCAAATTGACCCCACTCCTTATCCCTCCTGGTCTCATTTCATTCTCCTTATAGTTTCATTTCGTCCTGTAAATCGTACCCACTCATTGTTTTCCTTTTTTTTAATATTTTGAAACTACGTACAACACATTGTCTTGTTAACCATCTTTTTTGAAAACATCTATGTAACTTTGTCTTTCTCTTTTTCTTTTATTAAATTTTTTTTCAGGTGTTGTGTTTGAGGTTTCAGCTCTCCCTATTCAAGCTTCCTCTATACTATAAGTTTGTTTTTAAGTTCTAAGCTACAAATATAATTTTATTAGTAGTTAATAGTTTAATTTGCTCAATATATTTTATATTTCATTTATTATGAAATCTAAAAAATTATTCTCATTTTTATATGCTGAAAAATAAAATGAGATAAAATTAAATGTTATTATATAGGGAAAATGGTTTTAAAATACCATTTAAGCAAATTAATTGCTAAATGGTGCCAATGTGCAAGCAAGCATCCATCATATGCAATCAGCATCCACATGTGCAAAAAGCATCCCTGCGAAAGTGCAAACACCATCCCTTATGTGCAAAATATCATCCTTCGTGTGCAACATATCATTCGCTCGTGTGCAACATACCACCCACCGTTTGCAATGGTAGCAATAAACAATTAATTTGCTTGCAAGGTTTTTTTTAGCAATTCTCCTATTATATATAGGTTGTATGTGAAGATATGTAGTAGTTATAATTTTTGGTTATTGTAGTAATTATTAACATTGATGAGTTGCATAAATAAAATAATTATTTATTTTTAACACTTGTATTTTACTTAGTAGTGATTTTGTTAATTAGTTATTTGTTAATGTATATCATTTTGGAGTTATTTGATTGTGGTTTTCTTTTCTTGATTTTGTTGTAGAGATATGGAAATGTGTTTAAAATGTGTTATTAACTATAATTATAGGGTTCTAAAAGAAAAATATGAAAAAATTATTTCTTTTAAAAAAATGGTCTAGGGTGACGTTTCCTTAAGGAAGTGGCACAGGAACTAGTTAAATTAAAAAAAATGCCTATGGTAGAGCTTCCTTGAGGAAGTACCACAGGAAGTGACTTCCTTTGGCATTTCTTCAAGAAAGTGATACCCTAGACCATTCTTTAAAACAAAATTTAAAAAAATTAAAAATAATTTCTAAAAAATGTCTAGTGAGGCGCTTCTTTAAGGAAGTACCGCAGGAAGTTCAAACTTCCGTTGGCACTTTCTTGAACTTCCTGTGGCACTTTCTTAAAGAACTGACACCCTACACTACTACAGAAAAGGGATTTAACGTCACATAAAGACGTCCCTTCTTTGAAAAGGGAAGTAAAAACTGTACGCAGTGGCATTTACATAAATAAAGAGAGACTTTTTAATCTTTAGGCGTCCCTTCTTCAAGAAAGGACGCCTGAAGGAGACATTAGGCGTCCCTTCTTGAGAAGGGACGCCTAATGTGGGGGTATTAGGCGTCCCTTCTTGAGAAAGGACGCCTAATATAAGGTGCATGCCAGCCACGTGGCTGGCATGCACCCTTTAGGTGTCCCTTCTCAAGAAGGGACGCCTAATGTGGGGGTATTAGGCGTCCCTTCTTGAGAAGGGACGCCTAATATAGGGTGCATGCCAGCCACGTGGCTGGCATGCACCCTTTAGGCGTCCCTTCTGTATGAAGGGACGCCTATTTATATGTTTAGGCGTCCCTTCTGTATTTCCCTCCACTATTTTCTTCATTTCCCTCCATTCCTTTCGTTCACTCTTCCTCCCTCTCTCAAAAACATCGAGCTGATTCAGAAGGCCACCACAAGGTCAGTCCGGCCGTGCCCCCTTCCACCATATCCCTCCTTCTTCATTTTCTCTCATCTCCTCCTTCTATCATCTCACAGTTGCAGCATCGGAGCTCCCTCTCTCACGGTGGGTCGCGCGCCTCTCCTCCCTCCCAACCTCTTCATCACGCCATTTTCCAACTGCTAGCTGTAAGCTTTTTTGTTTTTTTTTTTCTTTTGGTTTATTTTATTTCACTTTAGTTAATGTCATGACGACCGTTTAATTTAAAGTAGTAGTTTTGCTAGAAACTATAAGCCACTCATATATGCCATAAGTACGAATCTCAGTCTTAATCTCTTACTATAAGACTTCCTGGGAAAGAGATGAAAAGGGATAAGAGGAAGTAATTACCCGAGTTTAGTAATGAAATCAATCTCTGGGCTGATCTTCCTACTAATTTTTAGGAAAGGACGGTAAATTAGTTTAGTCTTTATGCTAGAGATTATATTCCATAAGTACATATAGTTTTGCTAGTTAACTAATTTTATTAGATTAAATAAGTTATATAATTTATTTAATTATAAAATAAAACATGTTTAGGAAGCTCTGAGTGCTATATAAAAAGACACATTTTAGAGTGCTAAATGCAATTTAAGTCTAAAATCTAAACATGCATATATATAACTTGTTTTATTTTATAAAACAAGTTATCAACAAGTAATTTTCAACATTAACCAATTGATTTTAATTTCATTGGTTTGAAATAATGAATACATGTATAGAACTTTTAATATTATGTAGGTGCATAGAACTTTTAACTTGTACTAATTTAAACATATTAGTTCCCTAAAGAAAAATTGATATTTTAAATTGTTGATATTGTCCTTAATTGCCTAAGTTACTTTATTTTTGTTTTGTTTTGTTTGAATTAAGGTGAAATGGTTTGTTATTAAAATTGTGGGATCTTACACTTAATGGGAAATGCTGCCGAAATGTTTTTTGAAAAAAGTGATAAAAGGCAATCTCATAGTTAACAATTGTTATAAACTTGAGTGTTATTGGGAATGGTTTAGGTGGTAAAACAATGGATCATAGTTGGATGAATGCTTTGAGAACTAGTGAAGAATATGAGAATGGGGTGGAAGAGTTTATTGAATTTGCTAGAACGAATGCTCCAACTAAAAATGGGAAGTATTTTTGTCCTTGTGTAAATTGTTTAAACGAGAGTCGACGAGATGTTGATGATATAAGGGATCACCTACTTTGTGATGGAATAAATCTTCGATACACAAGGTGGATATGGCATGGTGAGGAAGTAACTGATTGTCCGTCGCACAAGAAGGAAGGAGTGGATGTTATAGAGCAAGATAGAATGGAGAAAATGATTCACGATGCCGAGGTTGAATCCTTCGCCCAGACACATGAATTTGACAGCCTGCAGAGTGATGCGGAGACACCATTATACCCTGGGAGTAAGTACACACGACTGACGGGAACATTGCATTTGGTGAACTTAAAGGCAACTTGTGGATGGACCGATAGTAGTTTTACATTACTATTGGAATTATTGTGTGATATGTTTCCAGAAGATAATGTACTTCCAAACCGTATGTATAAGGCAAAGAAAATCTTGTCTACGATGGGTATGGAGTATAAAAAGATACATGCTTGCCCTAATGACTGTGTATTGTATAGAAAGGAGTATGCAGGTCTTAGTGAGTTTCCTAACTGTAAAACATCACGATATAAAGTGAAGAAAGACGGTGATTGTAGAGAAGGGACAACAAGTAAAAGGCAACCTTCGAAGGTGTTATGGTATCTTCCAATAATACCACGGTTTAAGCGTTTGTTTGCGACCGCAATAAAAGCGAAGAAGTTGAGATGGCATTCTGATGAGAGAATTTGTGACGGAAAATATCTTCGGCACCCAGCCGACTCTCCACAGTGGAAGAAGATAGATGAAATGTTCCCTCAATTTGGCAGCGAGCCGAGAAACCTTCGGCTTGGACTTTGTACAGATGGAATAAATCCGTATGGAACTCTTACTAGTACACATAGTTCGTGGCCAGTTCTCCTTGTAATATACAACTTACCTCCCTGGTTATGTATGAAGCACAAGTACGTTATGCTTTCTATGATGATCTCTGGACCAAAACAGCCAGGGAATGATATCGATGTGTATTTGGCTCTTTTGATTGAGGACTTAAGAAGTTATGGGAGGAAGGTGTGGATGTGTTCGATGCTTATAAGAAAGAGTC
Organism: Albizia julibrissin; assembly: GCA_037074505.1. Taxonomy (NCBI): domain Eukaryota; kingdom Viridiplantae; phylum Streptophyta; class Magnoliopsida; order Fabales; family Fabaceae; genus Albizia; species Albizia julibrissin. Next base: position 40,906,406 of record CM073480.1, on the reverse strand, counting down.
TTTCAAGTTGCGTGCAATGATTTTTACCACGATAAACGACTTCCCCGCATACGGAAATTTGTCAGGGTATAGTGTGAAGGGGCATAAAGCATGCCCAATCTGTGAAGAAGAAACACACTTTTGACAACTTAAGCATTCCAAAAAAATAGTGTACCTTGGCCACAGGAGGTTTCTTCATCGATTCCACCCATATCGTAGGCTGAGAAAGCGTTTTGATGGCTTACCAAAACATGGAGTTGCACCAAGGGCCTTAACCGGGGAGGAAGTTTATAGTCAAGTAGAACGTGTCAATGTGACCTTTGGTAAAAATCAAAGGACTAAGGGTGAGAAGAACATATGGAAGAAGAGGTCAATTTTATTTGATCTTCCATATTAGCATTGTCTTGATGTAAGACACAGTATTGATGTGATGCATGTGGAGAAAAATGTGTGTGACAGCCTTGTAAGTACGCTTTTGCACATCCCAGGTAAGACCAAAGATGGAATGAGCGTGAGACTTGACCTTGTTGATATGGGAATAAGAGATCAGTTGCATCCACAACTAAGAGATGATGGTAGGAGGGCATATATGGAGCCAGCTGCACATACGCTATCAAAAGCGGAGAAAAGAAGTTTGTGTGGGTGTCTACATGAAATTAAGGTCCCACAGGGCTACTCTTCTAATGTTAGCAGGTGTGTGTCAATGGACGATTTAAAGTTAGTGGGAATGAAGTCCCATGACTATCACGTGTTAATGCAACAATTGTTACCAGTAGCCATTAGAGGCATTATGAAAGAAGAAGTGCGAACTACTATAACCAGATTGTGTGTTTTCTTTAATGCTATCTGTAACAAAGTCATCGACACTGAGAAGTTGGATGAACTAGAAAATGAGGGTTATATAATTCTGTCCCAACTAGAGATGCATTTTCCTCCATCATTTTTTGATATAATGGTGCATTTGGTAGTTCATTTAGTAAGGGAGGTAAGGCTTTGCGGTCCAGTTTATTTAAGGTGGATGTACCCTTTTGAGCGATACATGAAGATCTTAAAAGGGTATTCTAAAAATCCTTATCGACCTGAAGCCTCAATAGTTGAGCGATATGTAGTTGAAGAGGCTATGGACTTTTGTAAAGAGTATCTATCTGGTAAAAAGGAACAGTCTCGGCATGAAGAGGGGAGAAGCAAGGGAACACGAGGACTAAAAATGAAGACTGCGGATCGTGAAGAGGTGTTGCAAGCACACTTGTATATCTTGAATAATATGGAAGAAGTTCAGCCATACATAGATGAGCACAAAAAGACTTTGAAGAACTTGAATCCAAAGAAGAGTGACATGCAAATAGCTATTGAGCAAAACAAGACATTTGTTAAGTGGTTTGAGGAGAAGGTTTCGCATGAGATCGGTGTGTCGGAGACAATCAACTGGCTAGCTTGGGGGCCTTCATTTCAGGTTGTTACTTGGACTGGTTATGACATAAATGGGTATTCATTCTACACGAAAGACCAAGATGACAGAAGTAACATGCAAAATAGTGGGGTAATGGTTGAAGCTGAAGCTATGCACTTTTCCAGTTCGAAAGACAAAAACCCCATATGTGCATCAATGGCTTATTATAGAGTTATAGAAGAAATATGGGAGATGACCTACAACAAGTTCAAAGTTGCTTTGTTCAAATGTAAGTGGGTTAGCAATGCTGCTGTGGTAATAGATCCACAATTTGGATTTATCTCAGTCGATCTTCGAAGTGTTGGTTATAGAGATGAGCCCTTCATTCTAGCAAGCCAGGCGAAGCAAGTGTTTTATGTCACAGATCCTGCAAATAAAAATATGTTCATTGTACTTCAAAGCAAAAAAAAAGAGTATGGTGATCCAACCTTCAACCTTGATGACACACCACCTTTGACAACAAATCCACCTATAGGAAGTGAGGTCAAGTTGGTAGATGATGAAGATTATTCTGTAAGAAATGATCATTGTGAAGGAATATGGGAAACAATATGAAGTAAGAACTTTAACTATATAAAAATGTATTATGTCCTATGTGCTTTTTTCCCTTAATGTAGTTTATACAGATACCTGTAATCTACTTACCTCTCTGACAATCTACTTACCTCTCTGACAATGATTTTTTTCTGTCTAGGAATATGTCAAGTTCTAGTAACTCAGGGAGCGACAGCGAGTAGCATAATGGAAGGCAAGAAGAGCCACCCACTCCGAGAAGAACAAGAGGTGCCACAAAGATGGCTGTATTGGCGAAGCACCACTACAATGAACAGGAGAGGGTTCACATAGAGTTTGATGCCAACATGAATCCAATGGGTCCTGAGGAAGACCACTTCATTAGTTATCTTGGTTTTTTGGGTCGAAGCAAAGTCGGAATCATCTATGATAGTTGGAGGCAGGTTCCCAAAAAGACGAAAGCCATGATATGGCAACAGATTTTGGTACATAACTTTCGATACATTTTATGTATTTAGACCTTTCTTCCTATTCAAGTTTAATTGTCTCCGTTTTTGCAGCAAACGTTCGATGTTCCTGACACCACAGACATGTACAACCACCGGATGGGAGAGGTTCGTTTGCGCTGGAAGGATTTTAAAAATAAGCTCTCCAGGAAGTACCTTAGAGGTGACAAGAGTCATCTGGATCCTTGTCAGGAATATTCATATCTATCTCCAGAGGACTGGAGGTTGTTTGTAGCTAAACGACAAACTCCTGAATTTTTGGTAAATTTTATGTCTTCAGTATGAAAATTTATAATTTCAATATAGTTAATGCACTAATGACTTGTTTTTCCCTTTTTCCCTTAAACAGGAATTAAGTGCGGCGAACACACAGAGGCAAGAAGCAAATCAGTACTAGCATTGCATGTCTCGGGGTGGCTACAGGAAGCTGGAGCGGATGATAATGGCAGAAGAGCTGGAAAAAATGAAGGAAGCTGCGAAATCGGATCCTTCTGTTGTTGTGCAAGCGCCAGCTCCTCCTCCACGTCACAAAAAATGGAAAGCATGGAGGATTAAGGGTGTCAAATATATAAATCCTACTATTGCTGAGGTTGCCTCGAGGATTGTAAGTAGTAATAGCATAAGTAATTAATTGTGAAATTCTTTCACATTTCTAGGAAGTAATTTTCGTTCATAACGAATTGTATGCTACAGGACGAACTCGAAGAGTAGAGTAGCCAAGGTTTGTTCACTCCAAGTGGACGGATGGACATATTGGCCACGGTGATTGGGAAGGCTGAATACCCCGGCCGTGTTAGAGGGGAGCCAAGGGGAGTTGGTATTTCGAAGTATTTTGGTAAAACCTCGTTATATTCTTCACAAGCTGAACCTAGTCAAGAGTTTGTGGATAAGCTTCGCGATTAAATCCGAGAGGAGCTCCGAGATGAGCTAATGACACAACTACGTGGTGAAATGAAATCGTGGTTTGATTTTCATCACATGGAGGCTACGAGGGTTAGAAACGAGGAATCCTCAGCCTTCCCCAGCACTAAAGGAAGTCACAACCAGCCGGACGAATCCCTTGTACAGCCTTCCCACACTCCGCACTCGTTGCCGAGGCTTTCCACAATCCAGAACCCCTTGTCCAGCCTTCCCACACTCCAGAACTTGTTGCCGCTCCTTTCCATAGTCTTGTCCAGCCTTCCCATAGTACAGAACCCTGTGGCCAGCCTTCTCACATAACAGAACCACTGGGCCAACCTTCTGCCACTCCGGAGTCGGGTGAATCGTGTATCCTCTATTTGGACACCACATACATGATTTGTGTTGTAGCCGATGCTCTCGTTTACACACAAGCTACCACCCACCATCATAATCAAATTCCACAATATTTACGTAGGGTGACAGTGACACGTGTTCATGAGGGGGAAGAAGGTGCAGCCATCCCTATCCCTGACGTTGAAATTGCCACGCTGGGTCAGGTAATTGGAGGTTTCATCCTTTGGCCTCAATATCTTATTGGCACGTTGGGAACCCCACCAATGGTAGGAATTATATTCATATCACTTGACATTTATTGGCATCACTGTAATATAATTGGTTTTGTTTTCTATGGTTATAGGAGCAACATGCGCTGAGATGACCATTTCTAGCACGGCTCCAATAGATGTACAAAGGTATTCCCCAAGTCGACTTCAATATGCCTCCAGGGATTGTGGGTACACAATTGACGTATCCCTACACGATCGACAATAAAGATCTTAAGGAGTTTATGCATTTGGAGGAGATAGATGCAGGATGGGTCAAACTTTCCATTTGGTTAGTTTTTCTTTTCTAAGTTCAAGATTTCATAAGTTCAATAATTCATTGGTCATTTTATTTCTATTTTAGGTCCTTCTACCACATGTGCATTGATATGGAAAGACCAAATTTATACGAATTCTTGTGTCTGGCAAATACAACATCGGATAATAATGATGTCACACAAAGGACGCATTATGTGGGCTTCACAATGGCAGTGACCAAATTGCGATGTTACCTAGCGCCAATTGTTCAAGGGTATGTAGTAAAAAAATTTATTTTTGGATGTTTGAGAAATAATTTTCTTCTAATCTCAACTTCATTTTAATCTGTGTATTGTTTTAGTTACCATTGGAGCCTGTGTGTTGTTTGCCCACGCCTCAATGAAATCTATTGGTTTGATTCCTTGACAAAAAAGCTCGACAAGGACACAAAATCAATCTTTAACACGTTAGTTATTTCTTTTTTATTAATTAAAGAAATGCTTGATTTAAATAAATTGTTCTAACTTAAAATGTTTTACATTTTAATGGTAGCGCGACCCAAACATATAGAATGCTTGGCGGGTCACGTGAGGGTAGAGTTGTTCGCAAGCTAAAGTGGTTCTATCCCAAAGTATGTGGTTCCAATATAATTTAAGTTATTTTATTTACGGTTGTTTTATAAATGATGTATGTTATTGATTTTAACCAATTGCTTTTGATTTATAGTGCCCTCAACAGCCAGGTGGTACTGAATGTGGCTATTATGTTCTACTTTACATGTATAATATCATTTAAAGTGGCGTTACAAATGATTTTCAACAGGTAATCAAATGATAATATTTTGGTTGTATTTTAATTGAATTGCTAAACAATCCTTTAATTTCATTGATTTCGTATAATCATATTTTCTAATTTGTAGATCTTTGATAATGATGCTGCTTACTTATATGAAGACATTAATTTGATCAGAGACTTGTTGGCTGGGAGGATTCTTCAACACATTGATTTGTAGAAGTTTATCGTTTCCTGTACATTTACTTAGTAGTTGTTTATTATATTAGTGGACAACATTTCTGTCAACAATGTAGTGCATGAATGTTTCATTAGAGGTGGATGTTGTGTTTTGTTAATTATAAACTGCGTGCTGTATGTTTCCTTTTTGTGTATACGTTTCTGTTTGCTTTCAGAATGATATGGCCAGAAACAATACAAATGGCACCGTATGGTAAAAAAAAACCCTTTAGGCGTCCCTTTTGGCCAAATGGATACTTTAGGCGTCCCTTTTGGTCAAAGGGACGCCTAAAGTCCCTAATTTTTAAATAAAAAAATTCTAAAAGGGGACTTTAGGCGTCCCTTTTAGCAAAAGGGACGCCTAAACCCAGCCCTTTAGGCCTCCCTTTACAAAGGACGTCTAAAGTCCAAATTTACTACGTCGCTGACATACGCGTCCCCTCATAAAAGGACGTTAAAAGTCCCAAATAAGGGACTTTAAAAGTGTTTTTTCTAGTAGTGCTAGGTGATATTTTAAATTAAAAAAATATACATGCTATGACGCTTATGGCTAGCGTCACAGCTTCTTTTAGTGGCGTTGGGATATGTGGCGCTTGTCAAGTGCCACTGATAATATTAAAATAAGTATCATAGCTATGTTTATTTGTAGTAGTGACCCTATTGGCTAGGAGTGATAAAAATTCACTCCCGCCAATCACGTTTCCTTTCCCTCCATCACTTTACCATTTCTCTCAGCTCACCATTTTCACCATCTCTGTGAAGCATCTCTCAGCTCCCTTAATCACGTACCCTTTCCTCTCAACTCACCATTTTCACTCCGTGAAGCATCCCTACCCGCCAATTTACTATAACATTTCTCTTAGCTCCCTCCATCACTTAACCATTTTCACTGTCAGCCCATGCTCTTACTCTGTCAAGCTCCTGTTCTTGGTCCCCACTGGCTCTAATGTCCTCCTCTTTTTGTCCCCACTCAAGTCTCCAAGTCATATTTGGTCCCCACTGTAAATCTGTAAGTTTGTCTTTTATTTTTTTTAAAATTTGATTGAGAACCTACTGCATACATGCCTCCCCTTTCCTTTTTTATTTTTTATTTATTTTTGTTGTGTCTTGGACAAAGTCTATTTTTTTGTCGACCTGTGTAATTGACCATGTGAATTGGGATTTATTTATAATTTAATGGAAAAGGAATTGAACTGCATGGCAAGCTCTCAAAGTGTTTGACAATATAGCCGAATTCCAAGGCCTCAGCTAGCCAACAGAGCAAAAGACAAATGATCTCATATCGTGATCAGTTGGAATCCATTGCAATTAGGTTGATACAAGAAGGAAGTCTGTCATTACCATTTGATAGACATATCTATGATGTTCAGGGCATAGCTGAACATATTACTACTGATGTGTTAGGGGAATTTTGATTCATAGATGGCTTGGTGCTTCAGTTATCAACATCTGGATTAGGTACTTTATTAACATCATTTATCGCTGTTATTATTATTTATCTTTCAATTGAATCACATTTTTTGTTCTCTGTAAAGGTACTTGTTCTTAGATCCTGTTAGTAGCTATCCCTAGAAGAAGATACAGGTAATGATATAGGAATTTACTTGCATTTTGATTTTAACTAAATTTTATTGAAAATTTAATTAACTATTTTATTATATTGTTGCAGTGCGTTTTTCAGGCTAATAACAATTATTGTAGGTATTACGTAATGAAATTCATGAAGGATGTAATTATCCATGATCAGCCTCATGTTCCACCAAAAGTAAGTCATTTTAGTACAATTCATATTGTGTTTTAAATTTAATTCACTAGCATCTGAAAATTAATGATTAGTTATTTTAATTCATTGTCTACATGATTATATCTATGTAGTACTGTGAAGATCAATGTTGTGACAATTTGACTGACAATTAAGTCAATGAAGTCATCGAGGAATGGTATGAATATGTGCTCAGGTAATGTTCTAGCTAGTAACTATATAAGGTGCTAGGTTGTTTATTTGCCTATTGTTGTTGTGTGTATTTAAGTAGCTGAATTTATTGTTTTATATTTACAATTGAGTAAATATATATTTAGTTTTGATTTTGTTAATTAGTTATTTGTTTGTATCAATTTTGAGTTATTCCATTATTGTTTGCTTCGATATAAAACAGTTATTTAATGGTCCAAACACTTCATTATAAATCATCAATCCTTAAACTCCATTTAATCTTATCAGATTATTGCTCTGCTCTTATCCTAGTCTATTACTGGTTAAACTATAAACTCTTAACATACAATTGCACATCACTGATTCAATTATCGTGCATGGTATTATTACCTTTTTGTTATGTATGTATGGCATACTATTACTACAGGTACTATCTTCTCTAAGTTTATGTATATACATATATATACAAAACATATAGCCACATGAGGCAACCAAAATATCCTAAGTATTAACAAAATTATGATATAGATCTCTAACACTTAAACCAAAATTATCTTAACTCCTTTAGCTCCAACCTTCTTTAGGCTTCACCAACAACAATGCTCTTACCCCTAGAAGTACTTGTGCTTGTTGTATGTCATGGAAGAAAGGGGTGAAATTCGGGGAAATCTCAGTAGCAAAACATTATCTCAATATATAAAGTGCAATGATAATTAACTATGCATGTAAACAGCCAAGTAAGAACAATACCTTACAAGCTTACATATGGCCATGGCACAACTCAAGTAAGGATATTACATGTTAAAGGGCATACATGACAAATAAACATGCAGTTAACCAAGCACAAACTATATAAGAGTAAGTTTTACTACATTTTGCTTCTTTCAAAGTTACTTCCTTTTGCTTGAAGTTCCTTTAGTTTTACTTCCTCCTTTACTTGATAGCAAAAGTTGGATCCTATTAAACATTATATTCATGTAAGGGACAGAGTAGTACACAAAGTTTAGGATACTTACTTTGCATAATTAATCTCTCCCTATGACCCCAAACTCTAACTCTTTCAATTAACTCTTTAACTTTGCTACAAATATTCATTTCAAATCCTAATTAGTCTAAACTTGTGCTTATGTCTATTATGAAACTATCTTAAGACATACTACATGTCTTTTGTCCCTGTGATTAAAGTGCTAAGTATAATTAAATTGAGCACTCAATCTTGTCCTACAATCTTCAAATTATCCCCTAAACACATTTCTTCAAAACTGGAAAATTCCAGACTTATCACAGTTTGCCGCTAATCTTTAGGCAACTATACAAAATCATATCTTAGGCTAGAAAACTCTAAATGAGGTGGTTCAAGTCTCTATGTGAAGCTCCTGAAATCCTCTGTATAGGAAAAATAGTATCCAGTATCAATTTATGGTTCTATGCTCCCAAAATTCATGACCAATCTTACTCACTATAAAGAGAATCAAAATTTTCCCAATTTTATACCCAAAATCTAAAAAACATAACTTATGATCCACACATACAATTCGTAAGTTATTATACTCAATTGAAAGATATAAATATCTATTTTAAGGAAAAAAAATAATCACACAATCAAATTACCAGATTAACCTCATTAAATTTGTCAATTTTCCCACTGTCAGAATTCTCAAACCCCGAATATTCCCTATTTTCTGACCAAACTGCAAAAAATCATAACTTTCTCTCCAGATATCCAATTGATACGTTCTAGGTTTTAAAGCTTTACATGTGTACTATTTTCCTACTAATGTTCATAAACATTTGACAAGTTTGGGCTAACAAAAAAGTAGCTCGAATCTGACTAACTCTCTAAAAATCATAGATTTGACAGTATAACTTAATCTCCCAAGAAGTCCATCATTTTCACTCCAAAGTGAACTCTCCTTGATCCTATTACCTACTACACATCCAAACTCTCAAAAACTCAAAAGAAACCAAAGAAAATTCCACTCAAAGCTTAGTTTATAACCTCTGTAACTTCGACTCTGTTTTCCAACAACTAGAACAAGTGAAGAAGATGGCATGCAACCATGGTTTTGGACTCTAAACTTCCATAAATTGAACCCCTTTCAACCCTTAGTGCATGCTCTATTTTAGCATATAAATCTCAGATTCAAAGAACCCCAAAATCATACCTCAAATTGATATGCAATTACACAACTCTTCCCTTCATAGTGACATAACTTCTCTCCTAACAACACTCATCTTCTAGCAACAAATTAACCCTAATAACAGCACCAAACAACCGAAATGAAGATGGGAATTAGGATATTAAACTCACCTAATCATGAATCTAAGGTTGCATGTGGCTTTCGGCCACTTCCTCTTCTTCTCTAGTAAACTTCGATCTCGTCTCCCTCTCAAAATCTCTCAGCCTCACTCTCTCTTTTCTGTCTTTCATTTTCCTATCCAAAAGTTAAATGAGAGTGGAGAGGGAGCTAGCTGAGTGATTAAATGTGGGTGAGAGTGTGTGTATGAGTGTGCCATGTGTGTTATGATTGGATATATGAGAGTGTGCCATATGTGCCACTGAATTTGAGAGAGAGATTAATGTTGTTTTTGTCCTTTTAATCTCACACACAAGGCTCTAAATTTTCTATGTTGTCTAATTTAAGATTCCTTAAATCTCTTGGGTTCCATAATTTGGCTGAATTTTAGCCAAATTCTGATTTTCATGTCCGAATAATAAAGTTACTACTTTTCCTCCTTTTTTATAAATCAGTATTGGCTCACCATATAATTTCTCTAAATTAATCCTTAATATTTTTTAAGGATTTTCTTCCTGAATTAGCTTCTTTAAGCCATAAAATATTTTCTTCAAAATTTACAATCTAAATTATGACCTCTAACTATTTTTCCTCAAATTTTTGGGAAATTAGGCCTTTAAATCACAAAATTATCTTTAAATTATTTTGGCTATTTTTGGGGAACTAAGCCTCTTTATAATTTTTCTAACTCCCCATAGTAACATTTCTAACCCTAAATTTATTTTTGTTGTATTCAACACCCTAAATTATCTAAATTGTTAAATGTAAAATTGTAAAAAAGAAAAAAATCACTATAAGGTGATGATATTGATGGACATGTCTAAAAAAAATACTTCAAGCTATTGGACGCATCACAAAATAATTTAGGTCACTAGATGCACCTAGAAAAATATTTTAAAATGTTGGATGCACCTTAACTTTACTTGTATAACATATTGTTATTGTATCAATAGAGTGTTTGATTGAAAAAAAAAATGAGACATGAGAAAATAGGAACCCTTGGGGAGGAATTTATATAAGGATTTTATTGAGTATTTAACAAGAGGTTTGTTGGTTATTGTTCCTATATCTCTTTCTCCAACTGTATAAACTACTTAGTTAGAAAAGATGTTTATTGATAACTCCCTATTTTTAATGTATTTGAGATATATTTTTGATATAATTGGGGAGTTATCAAAGCTAATTTAAAAGTGATTTTCTTAAGATTTTATAAGATATTAATTGGATACATTGTTTAGGGGATTTCAAATTAAAATAGAAGCTTTTAAGTTTAAGAAAGTTAAATAATAATGGAATGTTTTATCTTATCATTTTATTATTAGTATTATATTTTCTTGTTTTTATTTATTTATTTATTTATTTATTCTTTGTTTATCTAGAACTCATGCAACACCGTTTTGGGAAAAGGATCAATCAGAGACATGAGCTAAAGGAAAAGCTAGCATAAGAGAGCTAGGGGATAGGGCCTAAAGAATGGGAAAACAGGGAAAAGAGGAGGCGCCATTTCTCCACTGTCCATGATCATCAATCGCCTTCTAAAAGATACAGAGAAGAGTAGCTAGTTCTAGCAGAGGAGCTAGGAAAAAACAACGAAAGAAATAACAGAGGCGGCTGGTTCTGGGGAAGAAAAAGAATCACTGTTCATAGCACTATTTGACTGTTCACTTTCACTTAGCTAGGCACTGTTTATAGTATTGTACATGTTGCTGCTTAATCACTGTTCACTCGTTTTCTTCATCAGAACCAGATCAGGGAAGCAGATTTCCTTAGCGTCTTTTTTTCAGTGGCCGTCAGTATCTCTAAATACTCTCCATTCAAATAATCTAACTGCTTACATTGGACCACATCATATGCTACTATCTCAACTTCTTCCTCTTGTGAAGCCCAGTGACTCACATCACTTCCTCCCCTCCAACATTGGGTTTTTGACTAACCTTTGTAGCAAGAATATTGAAACTTTGTTTTTATTTATGTTTTAATTGATCTTTCTCTTCCTCCATTTTCAAATCAGCCAGTCTTCCATCTCTTATGGATTCATTTGGGGATTCAACTTCTCTCCCATGCCCTTACTCTCCTTTGCCTCTCTAATACCAACAATTATGTCGTTTTAGGTGTTAAATGGTGAGGGTGATCTCATTTTGTTTTCTAAAAATAACATTTAGCATCATGAAGTATTTTTTATAGTAACACTCAATATTCTAAAATTATTTTCCATCCACTTTATATTCTAAAATATTTTTCCAGTAGTACCAGTATCTGACAAGCTGCACCCTAAAGCATTTTTTCAGTAACACTTAGTATCTTAAATTAATTTTTAGCTCATTTAGGAATCTAAATTATTTTTAAATAGCACTCATTGGGGTGCTGAATGCACTAAAAATAATTTAGATTACTGAGTATTACTAAAAAAATTCTTTTGTAGAGTGTAGCTTGTCAGATGTTGGGTATCACTAAAAAAGTATTTTATGCTACATAGTGAACAAAATATTATTTTAGGATATTAGGTGCCGATAAAAAAAACTTGAGGTCAATAAATTTTATTTTGAAAAAAAAAAGATCAGCCTCACCATTTTACACCTAAAAGGGCATGGTTTTGGGTAATGGAAATGCAAAGGAGAGTCAGAGGATGGGAGAGAAACTGAATTAATTTAGGATACTAAGTATTACTGAAAAAATACTTTAGAGTGCAGCTTGTAAGATACTGGTACTACTGGAAAAATATTTTAGACTATAAAGTGCAAGAAAAATAATTTTAGGATATTGAGTGTTACTAAAAAAAGACTTCATGGTGCTAAATTTTATTTTTAGAAAAAAAAATGAGATCACCCTCACCATTTAACAAAACAGCATAATTTTTTGTATTAGAGAGGCAAAAGAGAGTAAGGGCATGGGAGAGAAGTTGAATCCCCAAATGACACCATAGGAGATAGAAGACTAGGTGATTCAAAAATGGAGGAAGAGAAAGATCAATTGAAACATAAATAAAAACAAAGTTTCAATATTCTTGCTACAAAGGTTAGTCAGAAACCCAAAAAACTATGCTAGAGGGGAGGAAGTGATGCGAATCACTGGGCTTCACAGGAGGGAGAAGTTGAGATAATAGCATATGATGTGGTGCAATGTAAGCGGTTGGATTATTTGAACGGAGTGGATTTAGAGATGCTGAGGGCCACTGAGAAAAAAGAAATTGAGGAAATCTACTTCCCTAGATCGGACAGCTGAGAGTGCTCTTTTTTTTCTCTTTTTATCCTAATTTAAATTTGATTCCCATTATGATTTTGGTTTCTGGATTTATTGCGGCTGTAATGGGATTTATTTTGAATATGTGTGGCTAGTTGTTTTTGAATTTAGAGTAGCTATGAATTCATTTGAGGAGTTGAGCATGTATAAACTAATTATTTGTGCTTAATGTTATTTTATTCACTTAATTTTGTGTTATTTTATCTACTTTGTGCTTGATCACCACGAAGTACGAAATTGGATAATTTAGATTAGCCTTGGAAGAAGGATCTTAATTGGACCATTGGATTAAGTAATGTGGGATCAGAATTTATTCTAATTTACCAATATGATAGGAATATACTTATTGGATACATACACTACTACAAAATACAAAAGTTGTGGTGCTTATAACAATAATATTTGTAGCCCTCGAAGAGCGCCACATATTCACACACCACTAAAACAAGCTGTGGCGCTCCCCACAAGCTCTAAAGCATCCAATTTTTTTTATTTAAAAGAACCAAGGGTAGTACTTTCTAAAGGAAGCGCCACAACTATGTAGGAACTTCCATTGGCACTTCTTTGAGGAAGCGTCACCGAAGATTATTTTTTGAATTTTTTTTATTAGCTGCAGTAGGTTTTTTTTTAATATTACGTAGACCTAGGGTGGAGCTTCCTTAAGAAAGCGCCACCCAAGATATTTTTTGAATTTGTTTTATTAGCTGGAGCATTTTTTTTAATATTACGTGGACCTAAGGTGGTGCTTTCTTTTTTGAATTTTTTTTGTTAGCTAGAGCAGTTTTTTTAAACCACCTAAGATATTTTTTTTATTAGTTGCAGCAGTTTTTTTTAATATTACGTGAACTTAAGGAAGTGGCAACCTAGATTTTTTTTTGAATTTTTTTATTAGCTGCAGCTTTTTTTTTAATATTACATGGACATAAGGAAGTGCCACTCTACATTTTTTTGAAATTTTTTTATTAGCTGCAGCTTTTTTTTAATATTATGTGGATCTTAAGGAAGCGCCACCCTAGTTTTTTTTTACAAAATATTATTTTTTTTTATTTGACCTGGCCAGTATTATGACAGTGAAAATAAAAATTTCTATGCTCAAGCAAACCACAATGAAATAACTAAAAATTGGTGCAAACATATAGCTAATTAACAAAATCGCCTCTAAATATATATTTACTCAATTTTAAATATAAGACAATAATTAATTGAACTACTTAAATACACAATAACAACAATATGCAAATAAACAACCTAGCACTTTTATATAATATTGCTAGCTAGAATAGTGCTTGAGCACATATTCACACCATATTCCTCGATGAGTTTATTGATTTGATTGTCAGTCAAACTGTCAGAACGCTAATCTTCATAATACTACACCAATACAATGATGCAGACAATGAATTAATATAACTAAACATTAATTATCAAAAAAATTAATTAAATTTAAAACACAATATGAATTGTACTAAAATGACTTACTTTTAGTAGAACCTGAAGCTAATCATGAGTAATGACATCCTTCATGAATTTCATTATATAATACCCGCAATCATCGTTATTGGACTAGAGAGGGCACTGTAACATTATAATAAAATAGTTAACTAAATTTTTAAATACAATTTTGTTAAAATCAAAATGCAATTAAATTCCTATATCAGTACCTGTATTTTCTTTCAGGTATAGCTATGGGCAGGAGCTGCAGATCTAGAAAAGCTTAATTTGGCAGATGCTCTATATGCAGTCAATGCACTACGAAAACAAATATATGTTAATTACTTTTGGTTATTATGTGACTTGCACAAATATATATTTACACACACATATACATGCGTATATATGCTTATCTATTAATCAACCACAACAAATGAGGACGGTATGAAGGAACACCTCTACTTAGAGGATCTATATAGTAAATGCGAGGGTCAGAAGGTGTCGCTGCATTGATCACAATCAAGATCCAATGTGCCCTAAAATATTTTGAAAGTTTTTCTTCAACCATGCATGATATAGTAAAAGTGATACAGTAAAGAAATGTAAAGTGAAATACGACCACTAATAATAACTTTATTACCCTGTATTGTATGGCATCAGAAATAACATATTTGGGTTTGCTCTTTGTCTAAAGTATTCTTTTAGATCATTGGAATGAGTATCGGGATCTACTCTACCTCGTGTTGTCTAATGAGATAAGGGTTGATAAAGGAGAACTGGACCTTGTGTGCGTCTACCAAGATGTCATGGTAAAAGTACCTTTACAAAGAACAAGAAATGTGATGACAACAAAAAAATTGAAAGATGAATAATAATAACAGCGATAAATTATGATAGTAAAGTACCTAATCCAAATGTTGATGACCGAAGCACCAAGCCAACCACGATTAAAAATTTCGCCTAACACATCAGCAGTAATATATTCAACTATGCCCTGAACAACATATATGTTTCTATCAAATGGTAATGATAGACTTCCTTCATGTATTAACCTATGTGCAATAGATGCCAACTGATCGTGATATGAGATCATTTGTCTTCTGCTCTGTTGGCTAGCTGAGGCTTTGGAATTCAACTGTGTGGTTGAACACTTTGAGACCTTGCCATACAGTTGAACTTTTTTTCCTTTCGAATATTCAACCTGTAAAAACAAAGCGTGAAATTAAATGATGTAGTGCGTAGGAAAAATAGAAGGAATTGCAAATGAACTACCTTTTGACATGGCTTTATCAAACCTATTGTCCAAGCAACATAGCTTCCTACAACATCTTTAACCATTGTCTCGACATCCAAAGAAGGGATGGGTAATAGCGCATCATCATCCATGCATATGTCGACCCTTACTCAAATTGTGTTCTCCGGCAATGGTGAATTGTGGAGGGTATCATTGTCTGTGTTGTAGGCAATACCCACCACAACTGCGTGCTTTCCACAATGTTCAACATATAACTTGCACGCTAACTCACCCTATGAAAGATATATCAGTTTAGGATGTTCTGTTATACACTAACTAATAATGTAACAATTAAGCAGAGGAGAAATTAATTACGAAAGGGAGATGGACTTTAGGGATAGAAGTACAACTATCTCTCACACTTGGGCTGTCACAAGGAGGAACATTTGGCATTGCCTTAGACTACACTAACTAATCAATATTCGCCCTCAGCTACGCATTTTTCTCTCGCAACAAATGCATTTGCGAAGAAAATTGTTCTTGCATTTTATGCTTGAAGCAGTTCATCTCCTTGCGTAACTGCAAAAAGTCACTCTTGCTTGAGTGCTTCTTGCGTCCAAAGTATGATGTTTGTGTCATGCCAAAACTAGTACCTCGAACATGACCATCGTACTCAGGTACACCCAGCGCTCTGCTTAGCAGATCATCACAGCCAACATAAGCTGCCAATTGTGGCACTTCTTGTGTCATTGATCGCTATCACATAAAGAATTAAAACATTATTATTATTAGTTAATATAAACCAGAATCATATAAGTAGTGTTATTATTGTATATTCTCATATGTTTCAATACTTACACAATGTTCTGTAACTCTTCTTGCTTCTTTACTTCAAATTTCCCCTTTTTTGTTTGTCCAACCGGCTACCCACAAGTCATGTTGTAGAACTTGTGTAATATCTGAAGTTGATTCTTCTATCTGCATATGAAAGTTAGTTGAAGTTTCACACAAATTAAAGAAATAATCATTAGTTCTTACAATTTTTTGCTCTAACTTTCCATAAAATATAGGTCCTTGTGTGTAGCGGTATTGCATATTGATTGCATTGGAGTGATTCTTCTCACTTAGCTCCTGTTTAGATCCAAATGATTCATATTAATAAATATTAATTACAAACATATTACAAGTAGTTTATAAAGTATAATATCACATCACCTCAAATTCTTGACTTATATGTGTTCTCACAAACTCATCCCATGTTTCTAGACTAATGATCCCGTCATATAATTCCGGTGGTGTTGGAATGATATTCTCATTATCATCCCTCAAGAAATATTTCACAAGATCGGAATGAAACTTTTTTATGAGTTTTCCAGCTTTCCTAAGCACGAAGTTCTCGTGATCATTACCATCAACAACAAAACAAGACTGTACAATAAAACCAAAGCTAATTTGTTAGATTGTAATCATATGAAATAAAACAACTCGAATAATAAATTAATTAATGTCTTACCTAGACTTCACGCCAAATTTCATTCCTATATTGTTTCTTCACTTGTCTCCAATCTTGAATTGTAATAGGAACTCTGTCTCGGACTATAGTCCCAATAAAATTATTGAGGGAGCTACTATTAGGTCCAATTGGATTCCTTTTTTCATTCCAATCAAGTTCTAACTTAATGCCCTTACTTCTCATTTTGATAAACCTTGCCATTACAGGGGAACATTGTCATCTTCAAGCGGAGAATCCATTTTCCTACAAGTTAAACAAATAAAAGAAAATATAAGTGTACAGTGATAATCATGTCAATCAAAGTAAATGAATTTGACAAATATGGGTACAGGTAAAACATATAAGTAAACAAACCAAGAATGCATTATCTTTTCCTCTTTCTTATTTGATTTAAAATTTTCTTCTTTATCATTCTTGTTGAATTGATAGTTGTGTATCCCTTGAGTCTCCTAGTAGATGGAATTGAAAGCTTAACCTAAGTCCCCTCTTTATGATCTTGTCTCATCTTCATCTTTACCTTCATCTATACTAATATCTTCTGACCCCAAAAGCTCAAAAGAAAGATCGTCCTCAACAATATTCAAATAGTCATGACTTTCAATATCAACTTGTTCTTGACGATTCTTGTTTGATGATAGTATAATGGACCAATTCTTCTTAGCAGGATCAGGAATGAAGAACACTTGTTCTGATTGTGATGCTAAAATGAAAGAATCATCTTTGTACCAAACTTTAGAAAGGTCCACTTAAACAAAGCCAAAATCATCTTTCTGCAATCCACTGTTGTTGTTAACCCACTTACATCTGAATACAAAGACCCTCAACATAGAGTAATCTAACTCCTATATACGTTCAATGACACTAAAATATGACATTGGTACATAGACAAGATGTATGTCTTTAGGACTGGATCTATACTAAGAATCAGTAACAAGTGTTACCCCACTATTCTTCATCATGCTCTATGTATCCTGTTCTTGTGCATAGAAGGTGTGACCATTGATTGCATAACCATTGTAAGATAATACATTTAAGCTCGGTCCCTTCGACAACCATATTAATTTCTCAGAAACTAAATCAGGATTCTTCTCCATCTCATCATTAATGCATTTTTTCAACAAACTTGAAAAACGTCGATTGTGTTCTTTTGTTAGTAAGTTTTCATTTCTATCACTATATAATTATTGAAGAGCTTCCTTGTTAATGTTATGTAGCACATACAGGTGAGCTTCCTCCCATTCAGTCACTGCTATCTTGATTACATCCTACCTGCTTGTTCCTTTTCCTGATCTTTAGCCATCATGACAAGACTTTGAGATCCCTATAGGGTCAACATTTGATAAAAAATCAGCACATAGGTCACTTGCTTCTTCAACCATGTACCATTCAACATTACATCCCTCTGGTCGATATCTTTACAAACCCTTTTAAAATTTTCATAAATCGCTCATTCGGGTACATCTATCTCAAGTAGACTGGACCACACAATTTAACCTCTTTCATCTAGTGTATAGTTAGGTGAACCATAATATCAAAAAATGAAGGTGGAAAATACATTTCAAGTTCACATAGAGTACAAACAATTAGCCTTTCCAAATGTCAAAACTTTGTTGAATCAACCACTTTACTACATATCAACTTGAAAAACATGCAAAGTTTAGTGATCGTCTTTCTTACATTTTTTGGTAAGATGGACCGTATACCGACCTGTAAGAAATTCTACATGAGCACATGACAGTCATGAGATTTAAGATTCTTTAACTTCAACTCTTTCACTGAAACAAGGTTCTTGACATTTGAAGAGTACCCCTCTGGAACTTTAATTTATTGTAAAAACTCGTAAAACAATTTGTTCTCCTTCTTCGACATAGTGTAACCTACTGGAGGTAGATAAGTACGGTTTCCTTTCTCAACCAGTTTCTGTTAGAGCAAGCTTTTCACCCAAGAGGGGGGTGAATTGGGTGATTACAAAATAAATGGAAATTTAAATTCAATGTATAAAACTTAAAGCACAATTAATGAAGGAAGAGATATCACCAAGATTCACACAGAGATTTATACTGGTTCGGTCTCAACCACTTGACCTACGTCCAGTCCTCAGAAATCCTTCTGAGCCTTTCACTATATCTTCCAAGATTCAGTGGGTTCTTGGCACCACAGTACAAACAACAAGTTCCTCTAGACACTCGCTTCCCTTTACATAAGGTAATCTCAAATCCCTACTTAAGGTTCCTCAACCTTAAGTTAACACTATTGAAAATGATTAAGTATGACTGAAAAATCTCTCTCACAGAGTTTGTAGATAAGAACTGAAGCACAGACGAAAGCTTGAAGCACTTGTAATGATATTGCTTGTAGAGTATTCAGGCGTTTCTCTTCGTTGTTCATTTTTTGGAATGGTTAGACATATATAATAGAACCTTTGAAGACCGTTGTAAATTTTTCCGTTGATTCAAATGTGCTTCTGACAAATACACCAGTATTTGTCTTTCCGTTATTTATGAATTTTTCTACCGCCCACGAATAGTTGTCGTTTGAATGGAGAGTTCTGTTACATGTTGAGTGCGTGATGGTGGAGTACAGCTATAACACACTTGTGAATATAACGGTTAGAAAATATTTGTATATCAACATGATTCACTTGAAGTGTTTTCTGACAATCAATAAAACCATCGGGAGTGATCTTGTTTTCACAACTGAGTGGTAAAATGATATACCATATGATTTTGATAGCAATTTGGAGAAATCAGTAATAACAGAATTTCACTAGCAAAATCAATTGTTCTTTATGGAAGTAATTGCAAATGGATCATAGTGTATGCAGGAAAGTGTTTATTGGAACAATAAATCATAATTGGAGAAAATACAATATCACTGGAAGTGAATATAATATCACTGGGAGTGATTTTTAAAACGTTGAAAGCTTCTGACAGTGATTGCTGGTTCACTGGAAGTGATCTTGAAATTTCCATGTTTCACTCGAGTGAATTTGGAATCACTGGAAGTGTTTTTGTAAATAGTGATTTCTTCTTGCAGTGATTTTGAATCCACTGGAAGTGATTTGCAACTTTTCAAACATCACTCGAGTGATTCAAGATCACTGGAAGTGATTTGGCAAACAGTGAAATATTCTTGCAGTGATTTCCAATTCACTGGAAGTGATTCAGCGAAAATGCAACATCACTCGAGTGATTCAGGATCACTGGAAGTGATTTGGAATTCTTGGCGCATCACTCGAGTGATCTGGCATTCACTGGAAGTGATTTTCAAAACAGTGAATTTTTCTTGCAGTGATTTATCGATCACTGGAAGGATTATGCGCATCACTCGAGTGATTTCACATATCACTCGAGTGATCTGTTATTTTTCCAAATCACTCGAGTGATATCAGTGATCACTCGAGTGATCTTGAATATCACTCGAGTGATTAACTAAATCACTCGAGTGATCTTGCACAGATCACCAAAATTACTTCCTTTGCTGATATTGAATCCATGAGCTTTCAAAACATGATTTATTATCATCAAAACATGAAATCTAACAGTTTCAACTCTTCTCTTATTCCCAAATTAACCAAATCCAACCTTGCATTGACACCATCCTTACTTTTTCCTTGCACATTGAGCAACGTGCCAATTAGACTATCACAGATTTTTTTTCAATGTGCATCATATCGAGAAAATGCCTAACATATAAGGACTTCTAATATGGAAATTCAAAGAAAATAGACTTCTTCTCCCAACTACTTGTACCAATTTAATTGACATAAGGCTTGCCGAAATTGTTATCAAGCTCTTTTACCTTTTCAAAAATTGAAGACCCCGTCAATATCTTTGGTTGGCTACCTTCTTCTGAGTCACCATTGAAAGCCTTTTTCCACTTCCTCCAACAATGTTTTGATGGTAAGAATCTCCGATGTCCCATATAGACATTTTTCTTACAATTATCTAGTTGAACTAAATGAGTTTCATCTTTACATATAGGGCACGCACAATATCCTTTAACATTGTATCTAGAAAAATTACCATAAGCTGGGAAATCATTAATTGTGCCATATAACATTACTTTCAAAGTGAAACTTTCTTCCTTGTACCCATCATAAACATTGATGCCATCTTCCCAAAGTAGCTTTAAGTCATCAATTAAAGGAGCCAAGTATACATCTATATCATTCCCAGGATGCTTTGGCCTATAAATTAACATCGACAACATCATAAACTTACGTTTCATTATCAAGTATGGAGGAAGGTTATAAATCATCAATACTACCGGCTATGTGCTGTATGTACTACTTTGAACGTTGTACGGATTGATTCCATCAATTGACAGTGAAAGGCGTAGGTTCCTTACCTCATTCTCAATGTCAGGATACTCATGATCAATTTTCTTCCATTGAGGGGCATTTGTAGGGTGCCTAAGCTATGTATCTTTAATCCTCTTATCTGCATGCCATGTCAACTGCTTTGAGATCTCTGCATTACTGTACAGACGCTTGAATCTCATGATAATAGGAAAATACCATAGGACCTTGACGGGACTTATTCCTTTCTTCCTTCCATATCGAGATGTATTGCATTTAGGGTACTTCTCTAATGTTGCATATTGTGTCCGAAATAATATGCAATTGTTAGGGCATGCATGTATCTTCTCATATCCCATACCAGTTGTTGAGCAAAGAATTCACTTTGCCTCGTATGTCTTCATAGGAAATACATTTTCTTCTAGAAGCATATCTTGCAAAAGTTCAAGCAGTGCGGTGAAACCCGAATCACTCAACCCATAGCGGGCTTTAATGTTGTACAATTTCAGCACTGCTAGCAATCTTGCGTATTTCGTACAACTGGCATATCAGGGTTTCTTTGCATCACCTTTCAACTTCTCAAATTCTCTAGGATAGTTATGAAGTACCTCTTTGACCACATTTAGCATTTCTTCAAGACCATCATCTTCATCACACTTACTTTAGTTAAACTCATTCGAAGTACCACCCCGTGGTATGCGCCCGATCATTACAGGGGTTGCTTGTCTCATCATGCCTTATCCATCGTGTATATATTTGATCAATCCCATAACACACTAAATGATCTAACAAATCAAGTGGACTAATCCGCTTTCCATAACAACAAGATAAGAAGGGACATAAGATTTTGTTAGGATCTTTTGTATGCTCAATTGCAAATCTAATAAACTCTTTCACACCATCTATATATTCCCTTAAACACCGATCAGATGACATCCATTTTCAATCCATATATAGCTTTAACCTAGATTTAAATAGTGGTTAATTGCTATATATGATAAAACCATATATGCCTTCAATCTATATAAAACAAAAAAGGGATTACTTATCTCAGATTGATGAGAACCAAAGCCACAATTCCTTTATTTTGTTACTTTTTATTCATTTAGACTTAATAAAAATCAAATTTGAAATTAATAATTAATAGTAAATACTATATAATTATAGTAAAAAAACAAAGCAATATCATTATGAAATTTATTTTATTTATAAAATAAAATATTTTCATTTATAAAAAGTTGGTGAAAATTATCTTTTAAAAAAATATTGAGCATCCTAACTGGTAACCTGGGCAGCTCTGAGGGTGAAAATACAACCTGAGCAGTTTTTTTTCCAATCCAAATTCCATCAGTTACAATTTGATTTATGGTGCAAGTGATTATTCTTAAAAAGACAAATGTTGTAACTAAAACAAAGTTTCCCCCTTTTGTCCCAAAAATAAGAAAATTAAGGAAATTGAAGAAAAGATGCACATTGATGATGCTGATGATGATTTTCCATTGAAAAAATGATTATTGGTTTTTTTTATATAAAATGCGGTAGCAAGCAATAGTTAATTCTCTCATGCTATGCTAAAAATGCATAGAAATGCAAAGGGAAAGAGAAATTAGAACTTTGGCAATCAATATCTAGAAATAAGTATCCCCTGACAAATTTATCAATTCAAAACCTAAACATTGGTTACCAAAAGGTCACTTTGTACTCAAAATTTCAAGCATTTATTCCAGGGTACTCTATGAGGAGCAAACACCATTAAAAATTGCAAAAAAGTGTAGATGTTAAAATTAATTATATAGATAAATATGAGTTGTTTTATATTCAATGTCATACAAAATTTAATTAAGCTTTTATTTTAGTTAATACTAATACACTTAATCATTATTTTTATGATATTATTATAAAAAATGATTTTCACCCTTGATGGTATATTTTTCCAATAACAATAGACCTAATTTATGTATTTAAGGGTTTAAATAGTCATATTTATATAATTATTAAGAATTAAAAATATTTAAATTTTTTTTGATACTCAATATTTAATAATTTGGAAGACCAATTCTCCTACTTCAGGATTCAAACCATGAGCAGAAAAAAAAATTCTTCAAAATTTGTCTCTCACTTCTTTCTTTTGGCAAAGAGGAAAGTAAATATTATTTATAAAATAAAAGTTAACTAATGTCCTGAGGAGCACAAAGGTATTAAGAAACTGTTTAATTAAATATCAAATGAACAGAGTAAAAGTACTAAAACAACTAATTAACTAAATAAATTGATGAAATTAACCCAATCAAAAATTAAAAAAAATAAAAAAGGGAAGGGGACGCACATGAAGCATTCAATCATATTTTTTAAAAAATAATAATAACAAAAGTCAAACTTATAGATTTGCAGTTGGGACCAAAACCAAAAAGGGAGCATTGGGCTATAAAAATGTTGTGGGGATACTTCACGGAGTGCTGAGAGAAGAGCTGAGAGGAAGGGAGCTGACAAAGGGAGCTAAGGGCCGACAGGGAGGTGGAGCTTAGAAAGCGATCAGAGCTGAAGGCCGAGCAGGGAGGGAGCTAAGGGGCGAGCTTAAAACGTAGCTTAGGCAGGGAGCTAAGGGCAACGCGAGCTGAGGGCCGAGGGATTGGTTAAACGACCTGATGGCGATACGAGTTGAGGGCTGAGGGAGCTAAGGGTTAGATAGAGGGGGAGCTGAGGGGATGAGCTGTAGGGTCACAGGAATGATAAGGGGAAGCTGTAGGGTTGGTGGAGGGAATTAATGAAATTAATGGTGGGAGGTCAAATGAGTACATTGGGTGGTACTTTGTTCAATAAGTGCCACCCAATCAAATTTTTTTAATTAAATATTTATATAATATATTTAATATTTAATTTATTAGACAATTGGCTTAATTAAAATATTTAAAATTAATATTATTCTTATATATTTATTAATTAATATAATTGTACTAATATTATTAAAGAATATATATTTCTAGTAAATTACTTAATGTAATAAATTAGTTATTAAATGTTCATGTATCTCCGCATTTATTTTTCAGTTTAATTTTATAAATTAATTTTATATGAACATCTAATTTCTTATATATTTTAATTAAATTAAAAGATACAAATATTAATATTATTTATTTAATAATTAATATATTTATATTAATTTATATCATTAAAGAATATATATTTCTAGTAAATTATGTATTGTAATAAATTATTCATTATATATGCATTTATATATGTATTTGTTTTCATTATATTTTTAAATATTAAATTTAGGTGGCGCTTATTGAACCATGTGCCACCTAATTACCAATTTTTAATTTATTTTAATTAAATTAATTAATATTAATATTATATATTTAATAATTAATATAGTGATATTAATTTATATCATTAAATAATATTTAATTGTAGTAAATTATATATTGTAATAGATTGGTGCATTTATCTCGCATTTATTTCTCATTTTAATTTTATATTAGTGCATTTATTGTATTATTAAAATACGGAGCTTGCATTATTAAAATATTATATATTAGTGCATTTATTGAATTATTAAAATGGACATTGGATGTCGCTTATATTAATATATATATATATATATATATATATATATATATATATATATATATATATATATATATAGTAGTCATTAATTTTTCATTAATGTATTATTTAAAATTTAATAAATTTATATAATAAATTATATAAAATGACTTGAATTTGTGTAATGTATAAAGGAATCTAAATGTTTAATTATAATAAGATTTGTTATATTCAATTCATGAATTATTTAACTTAAATTAATAAATAATAATTATTTCTATTTGAATTTGGTATATTAAATTTATTTTTATTTTATTTCAATTTATTATATAATTTGTATATAATATTAGAATTTATATTTTTTTATTTTATTATAGATTTTAATATTTATAATCAATTAAATATGTATAATTTTTATTTCAATAAAAGAAACTGTATAAAAAAGATAATTTCTTTAGTAGAAACTTTAAAAAAATCGTGTAAAATGGAAAGACTATTGAGTGATGTTTATTTAAATAAGTGCCACAACATCTTTTAATTTTGTTGTTTTTAATTTTTTTAAAAAAATACCTTAGGTGGCGCTTTCTTAAGAAAGCGCCACCTAAGGTTCTTATATAGCTATGGTGCTTATTGAAATAAGCGCCACCTAAGTTATTTTTTACAAAAAAAATTAAAAACAAAAAAATTAGTTGAAGATGTAGCCCTTATTCAAATAAGCGCCACAAAAGGTATGTAATACCTCGAATTTTGAGATAAGAGGCTTGAGATTTAGCTTGGATGTAATGGACTGCTAGACCCCAGTTTAGCAAATGTCCAAGTGAGGACATGGTTTATATCCCAAAATTCCTTAATATCTTTGGATATTAAAAATGGAAATAAAAGGTGAGGGTAAAATGGTAATTTTTCCAAAAGATGAGGAATGAGGATTTTCCCTAATATTCCCAATGATTTGATTTGAATGGGAATTAAAAGGAGGGAAATGACTACTTGGTAATTAATGAGGCCATGTTGGTAATTATTATCAAACAAGGTCAATAAGAGGAAAAGCTTAAGGCTTTGGTGGACCACTTGAGGTGGTATAATGGGGTAATTTGAGAGTGAATTATACCCTCTTAATTCTCATTAATATTGGAATGATGAAGGAAAAGAGAAAGGAAACTTGCTATGCAAGAAATGTGATAGGTGGACTAATTGAGTAAAGGCCACCGGATGATTTTACTTAATCATCATCCTTCATCAATTAATTCCCTTCCTTTCCTGTGGTCAGATTAAAAGGGAAAAGAAAGAGAAACATATCAGAATGAGAAAGAAGGAAAGAAGAACGAGAATGATACGGAGAACGAGAGGAGAGAGAAGAGAGAGAAAGCTTGTATTTGCCGGAACTCGTCTGAAACGGCCTTTTCTATCAAAATGTCCAGTACAAACATTCTTCTACTCATCCTGAGCTTCGATTCTATGGTTTTAGATTCTCGTTTAGAGGCCGTTGGTGCCATCTCGCCGGCCAGAGCGTCGCCGAAATTCTGAACCGAATTCAAAAGCATGTAGAGGTAAGCGTGTGCTACCTTTCTACCATTTCGGTTTATCATTTGGATGAGTATTTTGGAAGTAGTGTACTGTTCATCTCTCATTCTATCCATGTTTTAGGGGCCGAAACAATGTCTAAGGGATGTCTAAACGGCTAATTATGTAATAAGGAGTAGAAAGGAGGATATTAAGATAAAGAAAGGAAAGAACCGACACAACTCTTCTGAGAATCCTTTATGGGCTGCGTTGGGCATGGCATAAGGATAGAGTTAAAATTTCATCAATTGGATGATTCAATTGAATTCAGAAGAGCAAACTGTGTAGGGTTCATGTTGAAGGGGAAGTGAGAAAAGACCTAGAAGGAGAAATGACCAAATTGCCCTTGTTGCTTTATATAGGGGCTGTTCAAGGGGTATTTTCATCATTCAGGCCTGAATTTGACTAATCTAGAGCCATAAATGGATTCTACATGTGAAATCGTATAGGATTGGCCCATGTTGTAATTTCTGTAAAAGTACAGTCGAGCCGGGCTTCCGAGGCATTTTGGTAATTTAGCATAATTGAGCTAAGTTATCGAGTAATACGAGTCTAGAATGATATAAGAAAGAATAATAACTCATTAAATGTATTTGGATGGAATTCTAGGACTCGATGGACGGTCGTGCCTGAACTGGAGTAAAGACAAAAGATTAAGGACAGACGTGAGGTCCGACAGGTAGTAGACTTACATTTCCTGCATGTGTACGATATGTATGTCTTGCATTGATTATGTGACTGTTTTTCCTGTTTGTGTTGAACATGTTGATTGATTGAAGCTCTTTTATATTTATACAATGGCCAGTAGAGATTCATGGGAATCTCAGTAGTAACGCAATCAAGCATATAAGATAACACACAAGCATGCTTTACTCACACAATCATCAACAAAAATTATCAAACATTATTCAGTGCAAACATGCAATTCATAAACTGACTTTGCGCTAGACGTGTTCTTAGCCCCGAAGGGCGCCTGTGCACAACGCATACAATGCGACTTCATAACCGATATCGTGCTTGACAAGTTCTCTTGGCCCCGAGGGGTGCCCGTGCAAAGATAGGCCTCAGGACCCACTCGTGCAATTATAAACATTTCG
Organism: Albizia julibrissin; assembly: GCA_037074505.1. Lineage (NCBI taxonomy): Eukaryota > Viridiplantae > Streptophyta > Magnoliopsida > Fabales > Fabaceae > Albizia > Albizia julibrissin. The sequence goes on along the minus strand of CM073480.1, from coordinate 40,879,033 downwards.
CCTGAGTGTCAACCCGACCTTCGATAGGCCCCGGGTGTTCACTCCGCTCAATCTAAACATGTTAGGCATTTTGATGATGATAACAAACAATACATATGCATGTCATGTTATATGAAGACGGTTACTACCTGGTTGCTACTTTATGCAACTTTTCCCCTTGATTCAAGCTCGGGCAACAGCTACCGAGGCCAAATTGGTTGTCAAGTCCTGAAATTTCCAAACATCACAAATGAGTTATCACTCATCCTTATACCTTTCCAAACTCATTTCATTGGTGATTTAGCCTATTGGTGCCAAATTACCAAAATATCCCTTTGGTCTTTGTTATCAACATTTTTCTCAAAATCATGATTTAATTCCTACACATTTTCGCGTGTAGAATTCATTTCCGACCTCGAATTGGCCAAAATCAATCCCAAATGATGAAAATACCCTTGACAGCCCTCAAATAAGACTTAGAAAGGGCAAATTGGTCATTTCACTCTCTGATCCTCTTCTCACTTCGGGGTCAACATAGACCCTATACAATTCAGCCTCTTGAATCCAATGGAAGTATCAAATTGGTCAAATTTTCACTTATTTTCTCAGTCCAACACAATGAAGGGAAAATAAATTTCCAAAAAAGTTGTGTCAGATTCTCGTTTTCTTTGGCCTAATCACCTTCTTTCTACTTATCCTCGCAATATTAATTGATTAGACAATCATTGGACTTCATTTAAAGGCATTTCCACATTTTGTTCACTTTGATTTTTCTCAGTTATCTCACATCAAATGAACCATAATCAAGCCCAAAACAACTCCATTAACCTTAATCAAGCAAGAGGAACAAGTTTAGGAAGTTACCTCTTGATTTCCTTCATTTTCTCTCTCCTGCACGTTTTCTCTCTCTCTCTCCTTTTGCGTTTGATTCATCTGCACACCATGGAGTTTAATGGTATGAAGATGAAGAGGAGAGATCATAGAGGATTTATGAAGCTTTAGACACAAGGTATAGCCTCTTACCTTGATCTTGTGTCAAACCCTTGCTTCTCTTTTCTCTTCCGTCGAGTTCTCATTCTCAAGCTCACTCTTCAACTCTTTAGGTCTGTTTGATCGTGTGAAATGAGCTGATGAGAATGATGATTTAGTCATATAATGCAATGGCTTAATCAACTTGACAAGTGGTACTTTTGATTGGACCAAAATTGCATTATTTCTTAATTAATTCCATTTCCCTCCATACTCCATCATTCTAGCCGAAAATCACATAAGAATAAGAGGGAAGTATTGATTCTTCAATTATCCCATTATGCCAATATATAGCTTGTTGACTAAGTCGTTGACTTTTTGACTATTTGACCATTTTTCACAATAATTGACCAAAATTGATCCATTAATGATCAATTAGTCATTTTTCTCTTTTTAATTCCCATTTAGCTCAAATCATTGGGAATTAGAGGAAAAATAATTATTTTTCACTTTTCGGCAAAATTACCGTTTTGACATTGCATTTAATGATTTACCGAAATAAATCATTTTCAGCCCATTTCTTCAGTTAAACCCCATTTTGACACTTAAATGAGGTCATTAATCATATCATTAAATTTTTTTGAATTTTGGTTACCATATTGAGCCTTTACCGGTCTCTTATACCCTTATTTGGCCAATTTACGCATAACCGGCGATTGACATATTTTCCATAAATTCTCATAAATTCATCCACATCATTTTTCACCATTTTATTCTACTAAATATACATTAAGTATACATATAAATGTATTAGTGAAAAATGGGGTATTACAGCGCTTTTTTGAGGAAATTCTTGTGGCACTTCCTCAAGAAAATGCCTCTCTAGACCTTTTTTAAAAAAACATAATTTTTTTGTATTTTTTAAAAAACATGGGTTTAGGGTGGCGTTTTCTTAAGGAAGTACCACAAAAAGTCACTTCCTGTGGCACTTCCTCAAGGAAATGCCACCCTAGACCCTTTTTAAAAAAAATATTTTTTCCCTATTTTTATTTTAGAACCCTATAATTATAATTAATAACACACTTTAAACACATTTCCATATCTCTACAACAAAATGAAGAAAAGCAAACCACAATCAAATAACTCCAAAATGATATAAATTAACAAATAACTAACAAAATCACTACTAAGTAAAATACAAGTGTTAAAAATAAATAATTATTTTATTTATGCAACTCATCAATGTTAACAATTACTACAAAAGCTGAAAATTATAACTACTACATATCTTCACATACAACCTATATATAATAACATTTAATTTTATCTCATTTATTTTTCAGCATATAAAAATGAGAATAATTTTTTCAGATTTCATAATAAATTAAATATAAAAGATATTTAAAAAATTAAACTATTAACTACAAATAAAATTATATTTGTAGCTTAAAAATTAAAAAAAAACTTACAATATATAGGAAGCTTGAATAGAGTGAGCTGAAATCTCAAGTATAACACTTGAAAAAATTAATAAAGGAAAAAAAGAAGGACAAAGTTGTATAGATGTTTAAAAAAAAGGTGGTTAAAAAGACAATGTGCTATACGTAACTTCAAAATATATAAAAAAAAAAGGAAAAAATGAGTAGATTTGACTTATAGGATGAAATAAAACTATAAGGAGGATGAAATGGGATCGAGAGAAAAGGAGTAGGGTCAGTTTAATACAAGAAATGAGACAAAAGAAATGAGAAAGGAGTGCCGAAAATAAAAAGAGGAGTAGGAGAAAATGTGAGAAGTGATGGAACAAGGAAAAGAGGGAAGTGCAGATCGAAGTGGGGAATGTGATGAGTGAAAAAAAGAGGAGAAGGAGAAAAGGTGGGAACTAAGAAGATAAGGGTGATGACACGTGTTAGATGAAGAGTGGAGACAAAAAGGATAAAAGTGATGGAAGCAAATTGCGGGAGAGAGAAAGGTTTGAAGTTTTTTTTAAACAAATAATACTTTGTGTGACACTTGGTAGGCTAAGTGCCACACAAAGTACGTAGCAGCTATGACACTTCTTTAAGAAAGCGCCATAGCTGCTACTTCAATTTTTAACTTTTTTAAGAAAAACACTTTAGGTGGTGCTTCCTTGGTTACCAGGAAGCTGTAAGGAAGTGCCACCTAAATTGTTTTTTTTAAGAAAAAGATTTTAAAAAAATCTAGAAGAAGCTGTGGCACTTCTTTAAAGAAGTTCCTCAAAAGGTACCCCACTTATCCCTATTTTTGTAGTAGTGAATTCGGGCCAGGCCAAGCCCGAGCTCGACGGTTTTCCCCGATCGGGTTAACGTGCTAATTGGGTCAGGCTGATTTAGCCCGACGTCTAAATGGCAGCCCAAGCCCGATCCTGCCAGCCTGCTAACATTTTTTGTGTGGAAACGATACTACAAGTGACCCAAATCATATACGGCCCAAATGTAAGAATTTGATTGTTGGGTTCATTACCACTTATCAAGGCTTCGTACAATGCACATGTTTCAATTTAAAAGACATTTGTGTTTTCTTCTTCATATGCATCATTGCATGGAAAAAATGTACAAGAAGGGTGAGTATAAATTAGAATGTGGTTCAAAATTCTTGGCATATTTTGACAATATGCAAGCAATCTAGAGTGGATTTATATAAGCTAGACAAGATGGGTTATGAACTCAAGAAAGTACTACTTAAAGGAATAATAAGTAGAATCAAATTTTTTTCCTAAGACCTACAAAGCTTGAAATCCTGATTTCCTTGAATAGATTGTTTAACCAACTAGTGGCTAAGCTTACAATGCTTAAAATAATTTTTCAAAAGGAAAAAAAAAGTCTTCATTGAACCACGCCAAACTTTTCCATGTCCACTTCAGTTCTAATGAGTAAATTCTGGTTAGGATTCTTAAAAAAAAGGCCAAAGTGAGCACTGAAGTTTAAGAGAAAAAAATTGAACACGACACCGTAGTAAAGTCGAACATAGTAAGGTAGATAGAAAAAGGAAAGAAAAATCACCCATACAGAGGTTTGATTTTCAAACAGAACAATAAAAAAAGCCACTTAATCTGAATTCAGGAGATAGCAAGATTCGGTTCACAAATATTCATGATTCACCTTAGATCTTTAATATGAGAGAGACGAAGTGAGAAGAGTAAAGGGTCAAGAAGCAAACCTCACTCTCACTGCTCGGATGCAGCACAGAGAAGGCCAAATCAAAGAGAGGAAAGGGAAATTGTTAAACAATAGCACCACCACACTCCACGTAAATAAGAGAGGAAGAGGATGAGCAAGGCTAGCCCGCTAGTTAGGGTTTCATTTCAGATGGGGGATGCCCAGACCTAAGAGTAGCCACTCGCCACTAGCGAGTTACTGATGGCTGACTAGAGAAGACGACACACGGTGGACGATATTGGACATGGAGAACTTGTGTGGGTGAAGTGCTGAGAGTGTCTATGAGGAGAGGAGTGACTAACTCGAGAATGAAAATGAACTAATGAGATGAGGGTCAGAATGCGAGCAAGGGTCTAAGAGAATGAGAGATTTTTTTAAAAAAAATTAGGCAATCGCGCTAACCCATTTAGCCCGCAGGTTAACCGGATTAACCCACGGGTTAAACGGGTCCAACCCATTTACTAATGGGCCATTTTTTTCCTAGCCCGAGCCTATTAAATTAAACGAGCTGGCGAGCTGACCCAAATTACCAATACTACTTTTGAGTGAATTAGTTAAGAATAAAAATTTTAACTTGAGAAATGGATATGAGTAATTGAAAGATACTTATATCTATTTAAACTCTAGATTAATAAATTAATATTAAGTACTTTTATTTGGGTAAATACATGCTCTAAAATTTGAAGAAGGGATTAGCCACTATAGGTTATTTTTACCATTAAAATCTTAAAAACAGTAAATTTAGTACGTTTTATTTTGTTTAAATTCATTTTTAAATTCATTTTCTTCTTTGATTTGCTCAACTTAAATGAAAATGAGAATTTTAATGTCTAATTATCTATTACTTTGAATCTCTGTGAATGACTTTGATTTGCTATTATACTATTTCAATGGCCTATACACTTTTAGTGCTTATTTAAAATTTAGTAACATCAAATTTACTTAGTTAGAAAAGTTTTATTAATAAAAAAATTTGTTAATTTATGTAAGCTAGACAGTGGAAGATTGTTTGTTTGCGAGTTTTAAAATGTTGATAATGTGTGATGGACCAAGGAACTGTAACATACTTGCTCCTTGTTTAGATTTAATTTTCACTTTTTTTTACAGTATAAATGGTTTTACTAATTTTTAAAATTAAAGATTATAGTAATTATAGTAAATATTTTACCACAATACAAATATATTTTTCCCACAAATCGCTTCCAATCAAATAATATGAAAAATAATTCATTTTTTGTCTCTTTACATACTCGGTAGCTTTATTTTTGAACGTCAGTGTCTTTGTTTTTTTTTTGTCTATTGATTTATGACCATATAATTCCAATTTGACTTGTAAGCAATTTAGAGTGTAAAATAATAAATCAAGCACAGTTACGTTTTTCAAACAATTAGGAAATAACAAATTTTTTTTCGTTACAAACGAGGGCTAAAGCCCGTAAAATAAATTACATTAATAGGGAATTAGTTCTCATACTCATTCAGCACTAAAGTCCTCAAATTAGAAGGACACTAATCTAGAAAAATAGAGGCAGAAATACCCTTCTTTGCAAGAGCATTTGCAATCTTATTCTAAACTCTTGTAATATATGCCAATTCCAAATCCCATGATGAATTCATGAGCTTCTTTATCTGTCGAAATATTAAACTGCTTTGACTATCCATACCCTTAGTCCTTAACAAGTCAATAAGAGTCTTAGAATCTGACTTAGCATGACTTTCTTAAAGCCAAGATCCCAAACAAGAGTAAGGCCCTTAAGTGCACCCCATTCCTCTACTTCGAAAACACCACAAGTACCTAAATAATGCTCAAAGCTTGCTATCCATTGGCCCTCATGGTTTCTTAAGATCCCTCCGTAGGTCGTACGGCTTCCTAAAGAGGTCACAGCTCCATCTATATTCAGTTTGACCTATCCCATCGGAGGGGGTGACCACTTTAAGGAAACCGTTGAATTATTCTGAGACCCTATCATAACATCTTGCATATGTACATATCCTTTCCAGCAGTTTAATACCTCTGAAGCTAGATCTACAAGTTTATTAAAATCCTCATTGAAAATCGCCTTATTACGCCATAACCAAAGCTTCCATATTGACACCCCCTAAATCAAAGACCAATTTCCATCCACAACTGCACCTAGTTCTCTCTTGAAATTCAAATCAAACCAATCTCTTAATGAGCATGAGAAGAACTGAGTACGATACCTGGGATTCAGGATTTTCAACCAAAGTAACCTGGCATAAATGCAATCCCTTAATATATGGAGAACATTCTCATTCCCCACATTACAATGGGGACATAATGTTGAAGAAGATGACCACTTACTCCTCCATTCTTTTATTGGAAGACAATTATTGAAGGCAATCCACATAAAAAAATCTAATACATTTTGCTCCCTGCTATTTCCAAATTTCCTTGAAGCTTGAGCTATGAGTATTAGGGGGTATTTCTCTAACATAAAATATGCGCTTTTGATTGAGAAAGATCCCTCATTATTCTTACTCCAGACTAGTACATCACTCCCAGCTGATTGTAGTGGTGGTAGAACAACTATTAATTTTTGTATCACATCACAAGGTAATATTTCAGCTATTCGAACAAAGTCTCATGTACCATGTGAAACCCAGTCTACCACCCTGCTATCTTCCTCCTCACTTGACAACGGTCTATAACATTTCTCTTTTAAAAGGTAATTAGAAGCTAACCACTTATCAGTAAAGAATTTTACCGTAAGCCCAACTCTAATATTCCACTTGGAACCTTGATCAATTACTTCTTTCTATTAAGAGATAAACTTCAAAAGATCTTGATAAGTAAAATATCTGCACATTTATTTTCCCTTATATGAAGCATTTTTTGGATGACATTTGAGCTTAATGTAATGAATTTGGGTGTAATTGATAAATAAATAATGATTTGACATAAAATAGAATTTATTGGAAAATACTAAATTTTTACCCTGTTTCATATTTTAGCCAATATCTGGATCTCTAGAAGTTGAATTGGGACGTTTTTTACTTGGATAGAAAGTTGAGAAAAATTCCTACAATTTTATGTTGAGGTAAAAACTCAGTTCTGTCCTTAAGAGCTCCGAATTTTGCTTAGAAGTTGAGCACATGATTCTGTCTAGGTCTGACCTTTTTTCCACTAATTTGACCATAACTAGAGCCACAAATATTTAAATGAGGAGGTCTCACATGCATTTTTAAGCTAAGATCCAGATCTACAACTTTCATGAAGACAACAAAGTGAGATTTCAACGTTTTAATTGTCAAACATTAGTTGCAATCAATGACCAAGATGGTCACAAAGTCAATATTGGTGGCTTAGAGTCAAGATTCTTACCTAACATGTGCAAATTCTTACACCCATTTCATCTATAAATAGAGGAGTTGAAGGCACAAGGGAGACACTATCTTAAAGTTTAATTTCATGCATTTTTATTGTTCTTGCATACCTCCTACATGTAAGGTTTAAGTAGTCCTCCTTTATGGATGGTATAGGTTGCCTCCTACATGGAAGGTTTTACCTCCTATATGGAAGGCTAGATTTTTCTATTTTCATGTATTTTGTAGTTGTATCTTTATGTTTTAGAATTTAATAATCATTTTTTCTGCAATATTTATGAAGTTTTCAATTTATTTTGGTTTTGTTCTTAATTTCATCATGAGCTAAATTTTCATTTTCCTAGGGTGATGACGTAGCTTACTAATGACGGATTGAATCTTAACTTATTAAATCTATTTTTAATTTTTCCTTCATGATTGAGTTTTAATTATTGTTCTTAATGCTTTCAATTGATTGGCCACCTTTTGGATGATTTCCATATGCATGTTGAGACCGGAAGGAGATACATGTGTGTGGATCCTATAATTAAAACCATAATTTGCATATGAAATAGGAATATATTCATATGGGTTATGTAGTCTTAATTGAGTTCCATAAATCTTAATGCATGATTGATTGCTTAAATTCATATAGGAATATATTGGGTTAGCAATTAATTATAGAATTACTTGACCTTGGAAGAGGCTAGTAATTAAAATAGGGAAACTCGACTATCAATCATATGGAATAAATTGGACTAGAATAGATAATTGATTCAATCCGGAGTTTGCTAAGTGAAATCCAATCCCTAGGGCATTTTTATTATATTTGTCTTTATAACAATTGCATTTTCATTTAATCATTTTTATCTTGCAATCTCAACCACTAACTAATCGATCGGCTAAATAGTATTAAAATTATCAATTTTGATACTTAGTGATCAATCCTCGTGGGAAAGATACTCTACTCACCACTATATTACTTGTTTACGACAGTGTACACTTGCACTTCTAAATACACCATCCTACACTCGTAACAAGTTTTTGGCTTCGTTGCCGGGGAATTGTTGTCATTAATATCAATACCAAATAATTTTAATACTAATTTGGTCTTTATATTACATTTTTTTTCTTTTTGGTGTCTTGTGTTTCTTTTCAAGGTTTTGCTTAGTGCATGACAAGATCGAAGAAGACTGAATTACAACCTTGTGATTCGGAGATCGAAAGAACTTGTCGTAGAAATCGAAGAATTTGAAAGAAATCTACTTCAATCAATCCGATGGCAAATCCGGAGGGAGAAACAGCAGATACAAAAACACTCCGTGACTATGCAACACCAACAGTCATGGAGACAACTTCTGGAATCAGAAAACCGCTAGTAGCAGCTAATAATTTTGAACTCAAGCCTGCAATTATCCAGATGATGTATGCAATTCAGTTTGATGGTTTACCAACAGAAGATCCCAACACATATATAGCCAGCTTCCTAGAAATTTGTGACACATTCAGACATAATAGTGTTACGATGATGCCATTAGACTTAGACTTTTCCCTTTCTCACTCACGGATAAGGCTAAGAGCTGGCTATACTCTCTACATGGGATCCATAACTACATGGGATACCTTAGTGCAGAAATTTTTGGCATAATACTTTCCTTCAGGAAAAACAGTTAAATTGAGGAATGAAATTACCTCATTTACTCAACATGAATTTGAGAGCCTCTATGTAGCATGGGAAAGATACAAGAAGTTGCTAAGAAAATTTACTCATCATGGGTTACCAGATTGGTGGCAATTGCAATCACTCTATAATGGGATGACGCATACAACCAGAATTCTTGTAGATGCTGCAGCTGGAGGATCTTTTATGGGAAAGAGTCTAGAAGATGCTTACAATCTTCTTGAGGAGATGGCAGCCAATGCATACCAATAGTCTACTAAACGTCATGTTTCAAAGAAAGTGCTTGGAGTGTATGAGTTGGATATCCTTACAACTTTGTCTTCTCAAGTTGCATCTATATCCAAGCAAGTGAACTCATTGACAAGTCAAGCAAATACAATCAGTACTCCTTATAAAACCTATGATCGATATAGAGAACCTCATATGAGCACGCAATGTCAAAAAGGACACCCATCCATGCCTTCTCAGTCTGAGCAAGCTCATTACATTGGAAACCAAAGAAATGATCCATTCTCAAACACTTACAATCTAGGTTGGCAGAATCATCTAAACTTTAGCTGGAAGAATAATCAAAATGTGTTCAAACCGCAAGGGAACTACCAGCAACAAGCTCTTCAACCACCAAATCCACCACAGCAGAAAGTGAATATAGAAGATGCACTAGCTCAACTAACCATGAATACATCTCAATTCATGGCTAGGACTGATGCAACATTCAAAAACCAGGAGGCCTCAATAAAGAACTTGGAGATTCAGATGGGCCAAATTGCAAATATGCTGAACTCCAGACAACCAGGTACTCTTTCGAGTGACACTAAAAAAAATCCAAGAGAGCTGTGAAGGCCGTTGTATTAAGGAGTGGGAAAGAATTGAAAGATCATGTAATTCAACAGAAGAAAGATGAAAAAAAGAAAGAAAGTGAAGAACAAAAGGAGGAAGCATATAATCCTCAAGAGGATGATATCGTACCAGAAAGAATCAACTTTCTAGATAATCCTCCTCTATATGTACCACCAGTTCCATATCCTCAGAGACTTGTGAAGGCAAAGCTAGACAAGCAGTTTAAAAAGTTTCTGGAGGTTTTCCAAAAGCTACATACCAACATCCCTTTTGCAGATGCTCTTACCCAAATGCCCAGCTATGCAAAATTCATGAAGGATATTCTTTCAAATTAGCGTAAACTAGAGAAATTTGACACAGTTGCACTTATTGAGGAGAGCAGTGCTATTATGCAAAAGAAACTACCACTAAAGCTGAAAGATCCAAGAAGCTTTTGCATACCTTGCACCATAGGTCAATGCAACTTTGAAAGAGCACTTTGTGACCTAAGAGCAAGTGTAAATCTCATGCCTCTATCCGTCTACAGAAAACTCAGTCTTGGAGAGGTGAAGCCTACGATAGTTTCATTACTTCTAGCTGACCGATCAATAAAACATCCAAGAGGTGTCTTAGAAGATGTTCTGGTCAAGGTGGACAAACTCATATTTCCAGCTGATTTCATCATTCTCGACATGGAAGAAGACCAAGAAATTTCTATCATTCTTAGGAGGCCATTCTTAGCAACTGGGAGAACTTTAATAGATGTACAACAGGGAAAGTTAACCTTGCGAGTTCAAGATGATCAAGTATCATTCAACATCTTTAAGGCTTTGTCCTTTCCAAATGAAGGTGATACTTGTTACAGAGTAGATACATTAACCAGCTGCACAAAAGATGTGGTGAACGAAATCTGCATGGATCAACCATTAGCAATGGGAATGCCAGATGTATCAAAATCTACTAATCCTGAAGTCTTGGAGCAGATTAGGTTTCTTGATGCAAATTCCACAATTTTTATCAAGAAACCATTTGAAGATTTGGGAGAAAGACCGAGTAAGCCGGTACCATTAGTAGAAAAGCCACTAAACTGGAGTTGAAAACACTACCATCCCACTTAAAGTATGCTTATCTGGAAGAAAACTCAACATTACCAGTGATTGTCTTTGCAGCTCTTACTCCCAAAAAAGAAGAAAAATTATTAAGAGTACTAAGGGAGTATAAAACAACATTTGGATGGTCGATAACTGATATAAAAGGAATCAGTCCTTCCATTTGTATGCATAAGATCCTAATGGAAGATAACTATAAGCCATCAGTTGAGCACCAGAGAAGACTCAATCTGAATATGAAGGAGGTGGTAAGAAAGGAGGTAATAAAGTGGCTGGATGCTGGTATAATCTACCCAATCTCTAACAGTCAGTGGGTAAGTCCAATTCAAGTTGTGCCAAAGAAAGGTGGAATGACGGTGGTGCCTAATGAGAAAAATGAACTGATTCCACAACGAACATTGACGGGCTGTAAAGTATGCATTGATTACAAAAAGCTCAACAAAGCTACTAGAAAAGATCACTTTCCACTGCCATTTATAGACCAAATGCTTGATAGACTATCTGGGAAAGCCTACTACTATTTTTTGGATGGGTACACAGGATATAATCAAATCATAATTACACCAGAGGATCAAGAGAAAACAACTTTTACATGTCCATATGGTACCTTTTGTAAGGACCATCACATATGAGCATAAATCTAACTTATTCTCTTATACTAAAACATGTCACGACCCTTAATACCAAAAATGTAGCGCACTTATCCCCTTATAGGATAGTGCTCAGAGTAGCATAATACGGAAGAATTGTAGGGACTCTCATCCCATCAATTATATTACTCAGAGTCATGATTACACAGCATAGGGCATATAGCAATAGAATAACTATACTGATGTTATTACAACAACAATAATGATAATAATTATTAGATAATGCTACATAGTTTTCATAAGGGTATACAAATAGCTACAACCTTAAAATCATATACAACCTTCAAATAACCAACGTCCTTTTCTTGCTTTAGTCCGTAACCTCTAGTTGACAGAATCGTCCTCCTCGCTTATCGAGCCATCGACAACTGCTGGAAACTTACATTTTGTATGGAAAGGGTGAGATTCGAGAGAATCTCAGTAGTAACATGCTTATATATAAATAGGATATGAAATAGATATGCAATGTCATGGCATGTAAGATGATCGTATGTTCATGTGTACACTTGCCCAAGGCGAAACTATACGTCCGTACCTTGGTCGACTTAGTGCCCTTGTTGGGTCCTTGACCGCAACATGGTGATTGGTTGTTTAGAACATTAGTTCATGCTATGATAGATGACATTCATAATAGTTATCACAAGTATATGTAAGAAGGAAGTTACTACCTGAAATACGACCTTTCCTTACTCGTCCTTGGTCCAGCTCCGATTCCAGCTCATCTATCGATATATCCTAAATTTACACATTTAGGGTAAATGAGTTATTAGCTACTCGTAACTCATTCTGAACTCATATTGTTGGTTATCTTGACTTATGCTTATATAATTACCAAAATACCCTTAAGACTTAGCTTATGCCCATTTGTACCCAATTACTTGCACTTTACCCAAAATATTGACTTTAGTCAATCTTATACAATTTCGTGTGTAGAATCCATTAGTGACTTCAGTTTACTCAAATTTAGGCCCTAAATGATGAAAATACCCCTTGACAGCCATTTCTTAGTGCTTAAAGGGCAATTCAGTCATTTCTCACACCAGGCCTTTTCTCACTCTGACATCAACATGAAACTTACTTATTTTGCTCTTCTAAACTTAATGGAATCATCCAATTGATGAAATTCCAACTCTATCTTCATGCCATACAATTAGTAGCAATTATGAGTTCTCGGAAGAGTTGTGTCGGTTTCTCATCCTGTCTTGCCTAAACATATCCTTTTTACTTCTAATCACATGATTAACTAGTTAGGCAAGCATTAGATATCATTTTGACCGCTAAAATGCATAATTGAATGAGAGATGAATAGTACCCAACTTCTCATATACTCATCTAATCAACAAACCAAAATGGTAGAAAGGAAGCATACACTTACCTTAACTCGTTTATAAATTCGGTTTGAAATTTTGGTGACACTCCGACTGGTAAGATGGCACCAACGGCCTCCAATCAAGAATCTAAATCCATAGAATTGAAGCTCGTGATGAGTAGAAGAATGTTAGAGAAGGGTACTTGGAGAGAAGACGCCGTTTTGATAGCGTTTCGGTGCTCCAAAGATTTCTCACTCTTCTCTCTCTCCTCCGCGTTCATTCAGTTTTCGTTTTCTCGTTCTATTCTCGTCATTCTTGTTCTGATCTTTGCGTTCTCTTTCTTTGTTTCTTTCATTCTTATCTAATTCATTATGCGTTCTTATCTGATCACTTAGCAAGCAGGGAATTAATGAGAAAAGATGATGAGTCATTAAAATATGGCTCTTATATGGCTATACCCATTAGTCCACATCTTTAGCTTTCTTGCATGATAATTCATTTCCTTTGTCATGCATCTTTATCCAATAAAATAGAGAGACTCATAGAGAAAATTATTATTCTCAAACTATCTCATTGTACCTATTATACCACCTTCATGTGGTTAATCGTAGCCTTTACTTAATGGCTCTTTATCTTTTCTTGGGTATTAATTCACTTAGTAATCATTTTCCTCCCTTTTTAGTTCCCATCTCATTACAATCATTAGGAAAAATACCCATATCTTGCTTTATTGGAAAAATTATCATTTTGCCCTTATGTTATTGGTGAGAATTACTCGTGCCCATTTGTGACACTGGCCAAACCAGGGCCTAGTAGTCTACTTAAATTAGGCTTATTCTTAGTTTCCTTATTTTAAAATTTGGGGTATTACACCTTTGCCTTTAGAAAGATGTCATTTGGTCTATGTAATGCACCGGCAACATTTCAAAGGAGCATGATGGTGATCTTTTCAAATATGGTGGAAAAATTCATTGAGGTGTTCATGGATGATTTCTCAATCTTTAGAGAATCATATGATCACTGTCTTGCAAACCTGGCAAAAGTCTTACAACGTTACGTGGAGACAAATTTGGTTCTAAATTGGGATAAATGCCATTTCATGGTGAAAGAAGGAATTGTGCTGGGTCACAAGGTATATGATCGAGGCATTGAAGTGAACTGAGCCAAGGTTGAAACAATTGAAAAGTTACCACCTCCATCCTCAACCAAGGGCATTCGGAGTTTTTTAGGACATGCGGGTTTCTATAGAAGATTCATCAAGGACTTCTCTAAAATCACAAAGCCACTTAACATGATGTTAGAGAAAAACACTCCTTTTGTGTTTAATGAGGAATGTTTATCAACCTTCCAGACTCTAAAAAGAACCTTGACGTCTGCACCAATTATCATGGCTCCAGATTGGAACCTTCCATTTGAAATGATGTGTGATGCAAGTGATTATGCAGTCAGAGCTGTTTTAGGCCAAAGAAGAGGAAAGGTTTTTCATGCCATCTATTATGCCAGCAGGAAACCCTCAGATGAACAATTGAATTATGCAACAACAGAAAAGGAGCTTTTAGCAGTGGTGTTTGCATTTGACAAGGTCATTGTCTGGACGGACCATTCTGTAATCAAATACTTGATCGAGAAGAAAGATGTTAAGCCTAGATTGATCAGATGGGTACTTCTGCTACAAGAATTTGACACAGAAATTAAAGATAAAAAAGGGACTGAGAATCTCATTACAGATCATCTTTCTTGGTTAGAGCCAGTTGAACAAAAGAGAGAATCACCCATCCAGGAGAATTTCCCAGATGAGAAACTCTTTACTATGCAATCACAACCCACCCCTTAGTATGCTGATTTTGTTAATTATTTGGCAAGTAGAGTAATGCCTTATAAACTTTCTAAAGTACAAAAGAAAAAGTTTATAGCTGATATGAGGCATTACATTTGGGAGGATCCTTTCTTATATAAACAATGCCCAGATTGAATTATCAGACGATGTGTTCCTGAGGAAGAAATAGCCAGCACCTTAAATTAATGCCATTCATCCCCATATGGTGGTCATTTTGGAGCAAATCGAACAGCTACTAAAGTCCTTCAATCTGGGTTTTACTGGCCTACACTTTTCAAGGATGCCCATAAGATTGTGACAACCTGTGACAGATGTCAAAGTACAGGAAATATCTTAAGGAGACATGAAGCCCCTTTAACTAACATCTTAGAAGTTGAGCTTTTTGATGTATAGGGGATCAATTTTATGGGGCCTTTTTCATCATCATTCAACAACCAATTTATTTTAGTAGCTGTTGATTATGTCTCCAAATAGGTTAAAGCAACTGTTTTTCCTACAAATGATTCTCGGGTAGTTATGAAGTTTTTAAGGAAAAATATTTTCACGTGATTTGGAGTGCCGAGAGCTATTATCAGTGATGGAGGAAAGCATTTTTGCAATCAATAACTTCAATCTGTGCTTGCTAAATATGGAGTCACCCATAAGGTTGTAACTTCATATCATCCACAAACTAGCGGATAAGTGGAAATCTCAAACAGAGAATTGAAATGGATCCTAGAAAAGACGGTGAATTCCAATCGGAAAGACTGGGCAAGAAAATTAGATGATGCACTTTGGGCTTATAGAACTGCCTTTAAGACACTTATTGGTACATCTCCGTATCAATTGATCTATGGAAAAGCATGCCATTTTCCAGTAGATATGGAGCACAGAGCATATTGGGCAATAAAAGCCTTAAATTTTGACTTAAAGGCAGCTAGTGAAAAGAGACTTCTCCAACTTAATGAGCTTGAAGAATTTAGACAACAAGCTTATGATAATACCAAGTTATACAAGGAGAAGACAAAAATGTGGCATGACAGGAGAATTTTAAGGAGAGAGTTCACACCCGAACAAAAAGTGTTGTTATATAACTCAAGGCTAAAGCTATTTCCAGGAAAGCTGAGATCAAGGTGGTCATGACCTTTTACTGTGGTTTAAGTATGGCCATATGGAGCAGTAGAGATTCAAGATGGTGATCGAAAATTCAAAGTGAACGAGCAAGTGAGTATAATGACGGTGCGTTTAACACTTTGAAAACTGTCATAGCTTTTGAGAAAACAACAGGTAAGTCCTAAAAAAATAATTAAAAAAATTGTCTCTAATCTTTAGAAGACATTGAGGACAATGTCTGATTTAGGTTGGGGGAGAAAAAAAAAGCATAATTTCTCCATCAAATAGTTAGTTAGTAAAACCATTAGATGCATGGGGTATGAAAAGATGGCAGAGTAAAGAGTTATTCTTAACTCTTGAGACGCATCTTATTAGTTGCATTTTTTTCTTTCTTTCTGTTTCATCTAAAAAAAAGAGAGGTCCGATAAAAAAAATAAATAAAAATTTTTTTGTATGAGTGTTTTTCAATGATTTTAAGAAGTATATAAGTTTGAAGCATGGAGCAATTGAGTTTAGAGATTTTATAGCATGATTGAACAACTGATTGTTGGATTTGGTGATGAATTTTGAGATTGAATGAGCTGAATTTGAAAGTACCTAACCGTGATGTTTTGAGCCTATATGATCAATAATAATTATCTTTCTTGTATTTGATATTCATCTATTAAGTTGTTAATCTAGAACTTGCTTCAAATTTGGTTGAAATTACATATCACATGCACATTCGAAAATGATAAAGGCATTCATTTTCTTTAGCCAAAGCCAAAAATCCAACCTTACAATTACACCATTGATAAGCCCCTTTGAGCCTAATTGATTATTTATTTATTGTCAACCCATTAATGTGTTTTAATGATATATCAAGTGCTTTTACTTAGTTTAAAAAGACTAACAAAGCATTTGAAATCTTTGTGAAATGGGCTTTTGACAAGTGTGGGGGTGTGTATATTATCAACTGTAGAATTGAAAAAAAAAGAAAAAAAAAAGAGAAGTTAAAAAAAAGAAAAAGAGGATATTTAGTTTTGGAATAAAAATTGTGGGTTGCCATGATAAGTCTATTCATAAGATGACCCATTTTTCAAATGCTCTGTTTATTTCTTAGATGTAACCCTTCATATCACTATTTACATTCCTTTTACCCTAGCCCCATTTTTTCAATAAGTCCTTGTGATTTGAATTATGCATGTGAATTCGGTAGTGGAGATTGAGATTTTTAACAAGCTTAGAGTAGTGCAACTTTTTCAGGTGAATTTGAGCGAAACACTTACCCTTAAACACTGGAGAGATTGAGAGGACGAGTCACAATTATGAATTTGGTTCATTCATTTTCAAATGAAGTTACCAGTTTATACTTTTATTGATTCAAGAATACTATGATCTCTTTATTCTTTAATTGTGTCCTTGTTTATAACTTG
Organism: Albizia julibrissin; assembly: GCA_037074505.1. Lineage (NCBI taxonomy): Eukaryota > Viridiplantae > Streptophyta > Magnoliopsida > Fabales > Fabaceae > Albizia > Albizia julibrissin. The sequence goes on along the minus strand of CM073480.1, from coordinate 40,861,669 downwards.
ACACTTCTGATTTTGTTGAAAGCACTTATTAGTCAATCCTTCTTGTCCAAGGATGTCCAAGAACTAAGTGTGGGGGAATTTGATAAGTAAAATATCTGCACATTTATTTTCCCTTATATGAAGCATTTTTTGGATGACATTTGAGCTTAATGTAATGAATTTGGGTGTAATTGATAAATAAATAATGATTTGACATAAAATAGAATTCATTGGACAATACTAAATTTTTACGCTGTTTCAGTTTTTAGCCAATATCTGGATCTCTAGAAGTTGAATTGGGACGTTTTTTACTTGGATAGAAAGTTGAGAAAAATTCCTACAATTTTATGTTGAGGTAAAAACTCAGTTCTGTCCTTAAGAGCTCCGAATTTTGCTTAGAAGTTGAGCACATGATTCTGTCTAGGTCTGACCTTTTTTCCACTAATTTGACCATAACTAGAGCCACAAATATTTAAATGAGGAGGTCTCACATGCATTTTTAAGCTAAGATCCAGATCTACAACTTTCATGAAGACAACAAAGTGAGATTTCAACGTTTTAATTGTCAAACATTAGTTGCAATCAATGACCAAGATGGTCACAAAGTCAATATTGGTGGCTTAGAGTCAAGATTCTTACCTAACATGTGCAAATTCTTACACCCATTTCATCTATAAATAGAGGAGTTGAAGGCACAAGGGAGACACTATCTTAAAGTTTAATTTCATGCATTTTTATTGTTCTTGCATACCTCCTACATGTAAGGTTTAAGTAGTCCTCCTTTATGGATGGTATAGGTTGCCTCCTACATGGAAGGTTTTACCTCCTATATGGAAGGCTAGATTTTTCTATTTTCATGTATTTTGTAGTTGTATCTTTATGTTTTAGAATTTAATAATCATTTTTTCTGCAATATTTATGAAGTTTTCAATTTATTTTGGTTTTGTTCTTAATTTCATCATGAGCTAAATTTTCATTTTCCTAGGGTGATGACGTAGCTTACTAATGACGGATTGAATCTTAACTTATTAAATCTAGTTTTAATTTTTCCTTCATGATTGAGTTTTAATTATTGTTCTTAATGCTTTCAATTGATTGGCCACCTTTTGGTTGATTTCCATATGCATGTTGAGACCGGAAGGAGATACATGTGTGTGGATCCTATAATTAAAACCATAATTTGCATATGAAATAGGAATATATTCATATGGGTTCAGTAGTCTTAATTGAGTTCCATAAATCTTAATGCATGATTGATTGCTTAAATTCATATAGGAATATATTGGCTTAGTAATTAATTATAGAATTACTTGACCTTGGAAGAGGCTAGTAATTAAAATAGGGAAACTCGACTATCAATCATGTGGAATAAATTGGACTAGAATAGATAAGTGATTCAATCCGAAGTTTGCTAAGTGAAATCTAATCCCTAGGGCCTTTTTATGATATTTGTCTTTATAACAATTGCATTTTCATTTAATCATTTTTATCTTGCAGTCTCAACCACTAACTAATCGATCGGCTAAATAGTATTAAAATTATCAATTTTGGTACTTAGTGATCAATCCTCGTGGGAACGATACTCTACTCACCTCTATATTACTTGTTTATGACAGTGTACACTTGCACTTCTAAATACACCATCCTACACTCGTAACAGAGCTGAATCCCCATTTTGAGAAACCAACAAATCGGTATCATCTCTCATCATATATTTTCTAAACAAAACATCAACCCACAATCCTTTACTTCCAAAAATTAATTTCCATGCCATCTTTGCTCCAAAAGCACGGTTGAGTGAAGATAATTTCTTGAACCCGAGCCCACCCAAATTTATTGGTCAAATAAGTTGATCCCAACTTATAGGATGGAAACCCTTAGAGGAGTTACTGCTACCCCAAATAAATTCTCTTTGTATTCTCTCAACTTCGTGACATATGGTATTTGGGATACGAGCAACTTGCATGGGGTACAAAGGGATTGCACTAAGCACCAACATAGCCAAAACAATTCTACCCTCAACAGTTAGGCTTTTTTCCTTCCATGCAGATAATCTAGTTTTCACTTTATCCATAATGTACTGAAAAGTTTCGGTTTTTCTTCTTTTGCGAGATAAAGGAAATCCTAGATACTTCCTTATTGCAGTAGAAATTGCCATTCCTAAACTACTACTGATCTGTTGCTTAACAACGGTTGACACTTTAAGAGAGAAAAAGATATATGATTTACTTTTACTGACTTTTCCCCCTAACGCCAAACAAAATTTTTCAAGACAATCCATCATACATTTTTCTTGTTCCACCGTTGCTTCACCAAATAAGAGTAAATCATCAGCAAACATAACGTATGAGATCGCAGGCCCTCCTCGCGTTATCCTAACCAGTTTCCAAACACCCTTATTAGTAGCATCACTAATCAATTGAGACAACCTATCCATACATAAAACAAACAACAAAGGGGACATGGGATCTCCTTGCCTTAAACCCCTCCTTGCATCAAAAAACTCTGTCTGATCCCCATTCCACAAAACATTGTAGGATGCTGAAGTCACACAAGACATTATCAACTGAACAAACTCATATTCCAATCTTAAATCAATTAGTACCTAGTTCAAAAAGTCTCAATTAATACGGTCATATGCCTTCTCCAGATCTATCTTTATAGCCATTAAGCCCTTTTTCCCTTTAGCCTTTTTCATGATGTTCATAACCTCCTGACCGATGATAATATTATCTTGGATATGTCTCCCTTTAATGAAACTCGATTGGAATGGTGAAACTAGATCGTCCAAGAGACTTCGCAGTTATGATACCTCATTTCCTAAAACTATGGTAGAGTACCAACTAGCTAATACTCACCGAATTTGAAACATCAGAGTTGCGAGCAATACCTCTATTGGTATGAATATTTACATATATTCACATACATGCACAATTCACAAGATTTACTTATCCTTACAACACAAAAAATGCCATCTATCTCTTCTACTTTATATACAAACCTAAAACTCATGAAATTCTTAAAATACACGACAAGAACGAGACAACCATAACTAAGTTCTTCCGCTGCTCAGCCTCAACTCTTCATTATTTACCTTCTCTTTGCCCCGCGAGCTCCCTCCCTATACTGGAGATTTGTTTTTGGGAAAAAGGGTGAGATTCACATGAATCTCAGTAGTAACACAATCAAACATATAAGATAACACACAAAGCATGCTTCACATTTCATCAATCAACAAAATCATCATAACATCATTTAGTGCAAATCATGCAATTCATAAACTGACATCACGCTAGTCAGGTTCTCAGCCCTTGAGGGCACCCGTGCACAGTGCATGTAATGCAATTCCATTACTGACATCGCGCTAGACAGGTTTTTGGCCTCGAGGGGCACCCATGCATAAATAGGCCTCGGGCACCGCTCATGCAATTATGAACATTTAACCCGAGTATCAACCCGACCAATAACAGGCCCCAAGTGATCACTCCGCTCAATCTAAACATGTTAGATATTTTGGTGATGATATCAAATAATACATATGCATGCCATGTCATATGAAGACGGTTACTACCTGGTTGCTCCTCTATGCAACTTTCCCACTCAATTCAAGCTCGGACAACTACTGAGGCCAAACCGGTTGTCAAGTCCTGAAATCTTTAAATACCATAAATGTGTTATTACTCATCCATGCATCCTTCCAAACTCATAATATTAGAAAATTTAGCCTAATGGTGTCAAATTACCAAAATACCCCTTACGTCTCGATTATCTGTATTTTGCTCAAAATCATGACTTAGTCCATTCCTATACATTTTCGCATGTAGAATTCATTTTTAACCTCGAATTTTCCAAAATCAAGCCCGAATGATGAAAATACCCTTGACAACCCCCAAATAAGGCTTATAAGGGGTAATTTTATCATTTCACCCTCTCAGGCTTTTATCACTTCATGGTCAACATAGACCCTACACAATTTTGCCTCCTAAATCCAATGGAAGCATCATAATTATCAAATTCCTATCCATTTGCCACGTCCAACACAAGGTCACCCTATAGGATTCCCATAAAAGTTGTGTCGGATTCTCGTTTTCTTTAGCCTAATCACCTCCTTTCTACTTATAACCAATATATTAACTAGTTAGACATTCATTGGACTTGATTTGGAGACACTTATATATTATGATCTCTTTAGTTTTCTTCAATTATCTCATGCCAAATGAATCATAATCAAGCCCAAAACAACTCTACTAACATCAATTAAGCAAGAGAAACAAGTTTGGGAAGTTACCTCTTGATTTCTTTAACTTTCTCTCTCCTGCTCATTTTCCTCTCTTTCTCTCTCTAACTCTTGATTCAGCTGCTCATCAAGGAATCCAAGAGTAGGGGAGTGAGGAAAAGAGATTATGTAGGGATTAGGTAGCTTAAAACACAAGGTACAAAGCTCTTACCTTGATTTTCGGTGATCCCTAGCTTCTCCTTCTCTCTTTCGTTCTTCACGTTTTCAGCCCTCACTCTCAACTTTTCTGATTTAGTTTGATCGTGAGAATGAGTTGATGGAGAATGAAGAGATGATATAATAAAATGGCTTCATTAATCATGCCAATTGTCACTTTTGCATTGGTCCAAAAATGCATTAGACTTTAATTAATTCTATTTCCCTTCATATTCTCTCATTCTAGCTGAAAATCCCATGAAAAATACAAGGGAAATCTGAATCTCCAATATCTCATTGTGTCATCTTGTAACTTGTTAACCAAGTCATTGACTTTTTAACTATTTGACTATTTTTGACAATAATTCACTAAAATTGGTTTATTTATGATCAAGTAGTCATTTTACTCTTTTTAATTCTCATTTAACTCAAATTAGTGGGAATATTAGAGAAAAATAATTATTTCTCATTTTATGGAAAAATTACCGTTTTGCCCCTACATTTCATGATTTACCGAAATAAATCAGTTTTTGCCCATTTCTTCAGCTTACCCTCATTTTGACATTCAAATGAAGCCATCATTTATGTTACTTAATTTCTCAAATTTTGGTTACAATAATAGGCCCTTAATTGTGCATTAATTGCCTCTTTATATCCTTATTCGGCCAAATTACGAGTAACCAGCGGTTGGAATATTTTCCATAAATTCACATAAATTCATACGCATCACATTTCACCTTTTATTCCACTAAATATATGTCAAATATACACATAAAGAGTGTTGGTGAAAATGGCGTATTACAACAGTCTTCTCGCAATAACCTTAAAGATGCATTTGTAATGAACAGAGCATAATAAAATTGGTCTAAAATGACTCACCACTTCAGGTTTGTCAACCTTGGGAATCAAAGCTATAAGGGTCTTGTTCTCTTCTGGCCGTACTTCCTTTCTTGCAAACACATACTTGACAAAGCTACACAGAGAAGCTCCCACAATATTCCAATTAGACTGGTAAAAAATAGGAGAGAAACCATCAATTCCAAGTGCTTTTTAAGGTCCCATTTCAAATAAAACCTTCTTAATTTCCTCCTCATCTGGGACACGGTGCAAGTTTTCCAGTCGTTCCTTATTAATAACAGGAAATGAAGCTTCAATTACCAAGTTGGTCAAGTTCTCATTGCACTCACAGAAGAGTTGCTTACAATAATTTAGGACTAAAGCCTTTTAGAATATACTCATTATCTACCCACTGTCCACCTCCATCTTTCAGCATAAATACTAGATTTCTTTTTCTTCTCATATTAGTCTTCATGTGATAATACCGTGTATTCCTATCTCCTTTTGTTATCCATTCTGTTCTTGCCTTTTGGAACCGTTTAATCTCTTCAAGCTTTAGTATCTCATCCAATTCTAATTGGAGTTTATTTTCCAAGTTACGTAGAAACCAAGACCGAGGATAATTAGATGAGCTCTGAATTCCCCTTAGTCTTACCAAGATGTTGCGTTTCCTTTGCTCCACAAAACCAAATGTTTTCACATTCCAATTCTGCAAGGCTTCTTGGCAGGAATTTAAAGAATTATTAAAATCCTCAGATTGCAGCTCCCAACATTTCCCCAGAAAATCTTTGAATTCTTCATGTGTTAACCATATTGCTTCAAACTTAAAGGATCGCCTTCTATGCTTAACACCCCCAGTCCTTGGAAACTATAAAAATAGGGGGTTATGATCTGAAAAATGAGTTCTTGAGAGGACCTTGAGATGGCAATTAGAAAAGGAAGATATGAATGATGGATTCACCAAGGCTCTATCTAGTCTCTCATATAAACGTTAGTAACCATGTAGTTTTGGTCCCTTCCATGTGAAACGTGGACCTTGAAAACCCATATCAGAGAGGCCACATTCCATAATTTTTTCATTGAACCAGTTGATACGAGTAATATTATTTTCTGCACCTCCTGTTCTTTCTATTGGACTCATAATATCATTAAAATCACCATAAAGCACCCATGGTTTTGTTATTTGGGAGGAGAGTAAGGCTAGCCTTGCCCATAGTGCATTTCTGAAATTGTAATAAGGTAAAGTATAAATTGCAGTTAGTTGGAAGGGAATTGTACCTGGGATTTCACATTCGAAATGAAAGAATTGTCGGTTCTCTTCAATTAGATTACAACAACAACAACAACAACAAAGCCTTTATCCCACTAGGTGGGGTCGGCTACATGGATCGCACGACGCCATTGTGCTCTATCAAAGACCATAGATTTCGATATATTATTAATTAAAAGGTCTCTCTCAATGACCTCATTAAGCATTCGTTTCGGTCTTTCTCGACCTCGTTTAAATGGACTCCATACTGCTTGATCAACCCTTCTCACTGGAGCACTCAATGGCCTTCGCTGAACATGTCCAAACCATCTCAAACGATTTTCTACCATTTTTTCGTCAATAGGGGCCACTCCAACACGATCACATATATGACTGTTATGAATCTTGTCCTTTCTTGTATGGCCACACATCCATCTTAACATCCTCATCTCAGCTACCCCCATTTTATGTTCATGATATCCCTTTAAAGCCCAACATTTACTACCATATAGCATTGCTGGTCTTATAGCAGTACGGTAGAATTTTCCTTTTACCTTATTAGGTACCTTCCGATCAAAAATAACTCCCGTAGCTTTTCTCCATTTATACCATCCGGCTTGAATTTTATGATTGACGTTTCCATCCACCTCACCATCTTGTTGTATAATTGATCCCAAATATCTAAATTTTGTCACTTGCGGGATGACCTGCCCACCCAATTTAACTTCCACTTCACTTTGACTTTGTCTCTTATCAAATTTGCAATGCATATATTCAGTTTTGCTCCTACTAAGATGAAAACCTCTCAATTCCAAAGTCCGCCTCCATATCTCAAGTTTGGAGTTAATTTCTTCCCTAGATTCAGCCAACAGCACTATATCATCCGCAAAAAGCATGCATTTAGGGATCTCCTCTTTTATAGGTTCAATTAGGACGTCTATCACTAGGTTAAACAAATAAGGACTTAAAGTTGATCCTTGATGTAGTCCAATCCTTATAGGGAAGTCCTTTGTAACACCTCCAGACGTTCTAACATTGGTTGTAACCCCCGCATACATATCTTGAATGGCTTTAATATATGCAATCCTCACCCCCCTTCTTTTCCAAGGCTTTCCAAAGCACATCTCTTGACACCCGGTCATAAGCTTTCTCCAAATCAATGAAGACCATGTGTAAATCTCTTCCTTTACTCCTATACTTTTCCATTATCCCCCTTAATAAATAAATCGCTTCTGTTGTAGACCTTCCTGACATGAATCCAAATTGGTTTTCAGCAACATCAGTCTCCAACCTCAACCTATATTCAATCACTTTTTCCCACAATTTCATTGTATGGCTCATTAGCTTAATTCCTCTATAGTTTGCGCAATTCTGAATATCCCCTTTATTCTTATAAATAGGAACTAAAGTACTTTTCCTCCACTCATCTGGCATTTTCTTGGTTCGTAAGATCTCATTAAATAATTTTGTGAGCCACGACACACCCTCCTCGCCCAAACATTTCCAAACTTCAATTGGAATACCATCAGGTCCAACAGCTTTACCAGTTCCCATCTTCTTAAGAGCTTCTTTAACCTCGCCAATTGGAATCCTGCGATAAAATGAAAAATTGAGGTCACCGTCTCGAGTTGTCAAATCTTCAATTAGATTAACTCTGATAAAATCCCTTCTCCAAACCGCCATTATTCCTCCTGAACGACCCTCACTGGGAATAAATTTCAGAGCATCAAAACCCCAAGAATGTAATGATTAAAAGGTATTTTCTCTAGCACATCTTGTTTCAGCCAAAATGATCATTACAGGCTTTAATCCATTACACGCTACTTTAATGTTTCTCAGGAGGCCCTTACCACATGCTCCCCTAACATTCCAGTACATAATACTATCCATAAATAAATTATTTAATGAATAGAGAAAGCCCATTTAGATTTCACTAGGCAATGAAGTCTCCGGGATCATAGATTCCTCACTAACGTCTTTGCAATCACCCATGACACAAAATGTGCCAAGTGTTTCTGGCTCAATCCCCATATTTTCTGGATCACCATCCATTATTATTGGATCTCCTGGATCAATCTGACCTTGCTGCATTGGGTCTGCTTCCAGGGCGACCTTATTCCTAAGGCCCATATCCATAGTTTCCTCAACCCCATCAGCCTCCATCGCATCACCCTCTGAATTATTTGATTGCTTCTTTTCCTCTATACTACTACTCAACAAATTGAAAACAATTGAATTGCATCTCCCAAATTTGGCCCATTATCACCAGTTCAGTCTCATTCAGCGTCCATTAAATTTAATGCAAAGCAAAAAAAAAAAAAAATCAGCCTCCAAAATTTGGCTCATTATCACAAGGATTGAATTTAACGGAAAGGGCTAGTCATTTACAATGTGATAAATCAAGGTTTGAATCCTCGTTAGAAGAGGTGCTTACTTTTAGTATCTGTTAATGTGTCCAACAAAAATACCTCCAATAGGACGATACTTGTGCCTAGCAAAAAAAAAGTAATGCAAACAAAAGAAAATCACGCAAATATATCACAAAGAGAAAGAAAAAGGTAAATGAGTAAAATGAAATGATGTAACTTTAGCTCTCCCTAAAAAAATCCATGTCTCTCTCTTTTCAATAAAACAATTCTTTTTTATAAAAATTTTAAATGTTTAATTTATTTAGTCGCATGGTTAATATTTTTCTAAAAAGAATAATCGATCGTATTGATAATTAAAATCAATCAGACAATGGAATTTCTAGCTAGGTTGTTTAAACTGTCCACACACCCCTATATAAATAAGATACATCTGATTCCTCATGAGCATATAAAAAGTAAATATTCACACACCTCATCACAAGGTTATGCAAAAGAATGTCACACACACGCATCCTCCTAATAAAATCATTGTTCAAGAAGAAAATTAAAAATTTACTCACGCTAAACATAAAAAATTCAAATTTATTCTTTAAATTCATCACTCTAAACATGACAAACAAGATACGTTGTCACACGCAAGTGCTTTAGATTTATTGTTATTCCATCACAACATTACACATGATCGTACAGACCACTATGGAATCTGTTGTTCTTTTTATTTATTTTTTATTTCACTTATTCCTTTTTTTTAAAAAAAATTTTAAAGAACATGCACTTACAAGCAAGATCGAACCTATAACCTCTGATTTACAAGGAAACTTTCATACTATTAAACTACAAGGCGTTTGTCTATTTCCCTTATTGTAACAATGCTTGCTTAAAGCAAATTATTTAGTACACAAGACCATCATCATCACTACTTTCCTCCCTTCGATCGATCAGTAAGGCCTTTGCCCAACATAGTTACCAGGAGGATCATAGTTGCAGCCAATGAAAGTTCCCCCATTGTTACACCTCACTTTAGCACAACCAACACGAATCGAATTTCTCCATACCACCTGAGTATAGTGCCCGCACTGTTTCCCGGCGGCGCATGAGTTGCTATTGTAGTCATAATCCGCCTTCTCGTCCACCCACAGCTTCACGGCGGCTGCACCACTCAAATCACCGGTGCTGCCAGCAAGGTTCTCACCGTACTTGCCACCACCACCAGAGTGGATCAGCTGGCAGTCAGCCTTGCGTTGGTCAGCATAGCTCCGTGCAAAAGCAGACACAGTATCATCCCAAGCTATGTTAGGAACACCCACTTGTGATCTTGCTGCGTTGTGGGCATTCACATAGTCTTGTGGTGAATCCTGAGCATTGGCTATGAGGGCAAATCGAAAGATGAAGAAAGAAACTGAAAGCTTGGGATATGAAAACTCCATTATTGTTGGATGAGGTGAGTTATGAAGAAATGGGAGGCCGTGGGGAGGAATTTATATATTAGTTTGAGGGGTTATGTGCACACAAAATTAAAGTTTAAGGGATATATGATTGATATTGAAGGTCATTTGTATGCACTTGGAAACTTGTTGAGGTTTCTTTAGTTTTAAAGGATAAGGGCTTTTTTACACACATGGATTTTCATGAGTAAATAAGCATGTGTGTCTGCTTGCAGGGCTGCAACTGCATAAACTACTTGGTTAGAAAAGATCTTAATTAAATATATAACAAATTATTAATTAGCAATAACTTAATAGGGTGGAAGTTTCAAACCAATCATAACGCGTGAATGACTAGAAAACTAAACAGTCTTCTTGCTACTTGTTTATGTCTCTGAGAGGTTGCGGTGTTCCAATTGATTTTCCACAAAACAGTAAAAAAGAAAAGAAAAGAAAGCAATTAAGTGTAGATTTTGAAGTTGACAATAAAATAATTTAAAAATTACTTCATATTTTCTTGCTCTAGTGCCTCAGACTTATTTTTGTGAGTTTTTTCTCTTTTAATTAATAAGATACAAGAATTATATTATCCCAATGAGAATAAAAGATGGATTTTTTTCCCAACTAATATACTATATACACAAAGATTGAGTATTAAATTCCCTACCAATTTATTTAACCTCCAGGCCAACCTTTGATATTTCTTTTGGCGAATTATTTATATATTACAGTTTATAGTGTATAGATTTTGAGAATATAAAGGTTCAATGTTTGAATTTTCTTGTTTCGTATAGGCTTTGAGCCATTCGGTTTAGCTGGGAGAAGTGTAGAAAATAACAAAAGTTTTATAAATTGAAATCTCTTCAAAGAGTTAATTGTGATTAATTCCAAAATATCCCTTAGCAAACTAAAATGACTAAAATTATAGTTTTTTTTATAGCTATTTGACTAATAAGTCAGATTTAAGTATTGGTAGACAAGGTTGTCAAATTTATGAATTTAAGCAAACTCATTATAGGGACCTAAACTAATATTGTAAATTTGGATTGTGATTGAATCTGTAAGAGCTTACCTATATCAACAAATTATAGCTATTACATATAGATGGCCGAATAATTAAAATACACAAAAATGGCAATAACTTGATTAAAATATATTTCCAATCTAAATCTGTGAAATTAAATTTATCAAAATTCATATTTTATTATACTCAATGCAGAAATTTCTAAAGTTCAAATATAAAAATCATTAAATATGATTAAATCTAAAAAATGATTATAAATTTTACAAAAGCTAAGATTGGATTATCGTTAAAGTTGTCAAACTCATCATAGAAATATAAAATTATAGGTTAAAATTTTAAAATTATATTTTTATTATATAATTACTAAAATATATAATTATGTAATTAAAATATTATCTATAACAAAAATTGTGTAAATATAACATTAATAATTTTTATAATTATTAGTGAATATCATTCTACGTAACTAAATATAAAAAATACAAGTTTTCATGTACGTGATCCAGCCTCAATCCACAAACTAGTCTAATATTGGCTAAACTATACTTTTAGTTTCTTAATTTTATAAAGTAGACTTTTGGTCCTATGTTTCTAATATTATTAATATTGCTAATAGACGATGTTGACACACCAAACTTAAATGATGATTATGCAGTTGATAAAATATATTTAAGTTTTAATTTTTAATATAATATATTTAGATTATTAAACTAAAATAAATAGAGGGTTGGAAACAAAATTGAGGATTTGAGGTTTTAATATTTATATTGTTAAAATAAAATATTTTAATACAATTATGGTTTTTATATTGATATCTTCATTAGGTTTTTAGATATTTTTTAATTTACACATATATTAAATTTAAACTTAAATTTACATAGTTATTACTTGAATTTGTTGCGTCAGCATTTTTCGCTAGCAATATTAATAATTTAGAACTATAGGACCAAAAACATACTTTATAAAACTAAAAGACTAAAAGTATACTTTAGTCATTCAATATTTATACAATTTCTGCAATCACATCCACAAACTCGCGGTGTTATCATAGAAAACCAAGCAAGTTCACACGCATTAAAATCATTTTCTTACCGTCACTATTTGGGCATCTAACTACTTAGATGAAATATAATTCTTTTTAATTCTTCAATATATAAAATTATAATATGAAGTTCAGTTATGTTTTAAACTATACAAAATAATAAGCAACGTTTTTCAAACAAAGGATTAGCGCAAGTACTAATTTAAAACAATTGAACTGCATCTCCAAAGAATGGCACATTGCCACATAATCTCTCTCAAAGTAAATGTTTATAAAAGTTTCAATAGACACCTCATAACATTAATCATGACACATACCAAAGAATCTCATATATAACTTTCCAATGAAATCACTGTTCAGAAAGAAAATAAACATACTTACTCTAAACATTAAAAACTTCAAATATATTATTTAAATAAAATTTATTCTTCAAACTTCCACAAAACAAGCCAAACAAGACACATTCAAATTAAATTAAATACTTTTAATTTCTTCATATATTTCAACACACCATAACACAATAACGTGTAATCTTCACTTTCCTTTTATCGATATCAGTAAGGTCTTTGTCCAACGATGTTGCCACGAGGATAGTAGTTACAAACAATGAAAGTTCCTCCATTGTAACACCTCACTTTTGTACAACCAAGACGAGTTGATCTCTTCCAAACCACCTGAGCATAGTGGAGGCACTTCCCACCAACGCATGAGTTGCTGTCGTAGTCATAGTTCAGCTTCTCGGCCACCCACAGCTTCACGGCATCGGTGCCGCTCATGTCGCCAGAGCTCCATGCGATGTTCTCACCGAAGTGGCAGCCAGAGTGGACCAGCCGGCAATCACCCTTGCGTTGGTTAGCATAGTTCTGGGCATAAGCAGCGACTGTGTCATCCCAATTTATGTTTGGAACACCCACTTGTGATGTTGCTGCGTTGTGAGCTCTCCCATAGTCTTGTGGTGAATTTTGAGCTTAGGCTGTGATGGCAAAGAGAAAGAACAAGAGAGAAAATGAAAGCTTGGAAGAGACCTATATTGTTTTTATTGTGTGATATGTTTTGATGATGTGGGAAATGTGGGGCATAGGCGAGGAACTTATGGGGATTTTGATGTGTACTATTATACTTCTCTTATTTATAATATAAATCACTTCAATTAATTTATCAAAATAAAAAAATGACAGTTGACTTGTTAAATTCATCTTAAGTTGACAAATTTTTTCAACTTTACTTATCCGAAATGAGGTTTTGAAGAATAGAAAGAAACAAGGAACCACATTTATGTATTAATTATGGTGGTAAATTTGACAAATAATCATTAGTTGCTCTCTATTTGACTTGTATTATAGAGTGAAGAATTATTCTAAAAATAACTTATATTATAGATTAGAGAGATTTTGTGCAATTTGTGCAAATAGAGAGAAAGAGACGGGCAGATCAAGTATTTAGTTATTTAAAATATACTAAACTCAATGAAAACCCACTTGGTGTTTGCAATCAATAGGGATGGTTTGTGGAAAAAATTATTATTTTGAGAGACAATGTGGATTATTGAGGTCTTACATTTATATGATCAAATAAGCCTTCTAACTTTTACAAAAAAATAAAATAAAATTAAGCCCTCTAACTGAAATTTGGACATCTAACAATTTAGTCCTTGCTATTTGCGAGTCAAAGGAGACGTGCTTATGTGTCTGCATACGTGGCATCTCGGTCAGCCTACCCTTTCTTTTCTTCTTCTCTTTCCCCCTCCTCGTCCCCCCCCCTCTCTCTCTCTCTCTTCCCACCCTCTAGAGATCCGAACAAAGCTCAAGCCTGGATTAAATCAACTATACTTGCCGGGCACTAAGATCACCTGCATCTTCGCCGGAAATGAGGTCTTAACATTCAACGATACTTCTCTCAGCGACAACCTGCTTCCGACGATGCAGAGTGTTCACCCGGCACTTGTCAACGTTACGGACAGACCAAGCCTTGTTCATCATTTTACAGGATGAAACGTTGGGAAAATGATGCTTTGATAATATAATAGAAGTGTTGAAAAGAAGCCCCATCCTCAGAAGTAGAAGTCATCTCATGAAAGGACTGGGTCTGATGGCGTTGAAGGTGTGGAGGTGGAGAAGCCATGGTTGAGAGGGAGAGGAGAGAGAGGATGGGGAGGGAAAGAGAAGAAGAAAAGGAGGGGCGGACTGACTAGGATGCCACATATGAGACACGTCAGCACGTCTCCTTTGACTCACAAACAGTAAGGACGAAATCATTAAAGGTCCAAATTTTAAGGATCTGAGTTTTGAAAAGTTAAACTATAGGAACTGACTTATAGTAAAACTATAAAGATCAAATAATTGATTTTCCCATGTGTGTGTGTGTAGGGTTTTTCATGAGTAAATAGACATAGTTGTTGATCTTATTTACCAGGCCGTCCCATATTACGTCTATATTTCATCAATTGTATGAACTATCCTTATCAAGAGGACAAATTGTTAGCTAAGAAAATTGGTGGTATTATAACAGGTGTGGAAATTTCAAAATTATCATAATGCGTGAAAGACCAGGAAAAATTGCTTCTGAAGTTGCCGTATTCAAATTGTTTATTTAGTTATATGTTTTTATTTAGTTATATGTATTTATATGTTATTATGCTCAAATAAACATTTTGCATGTGGTAGTTTCAGTGATGCATTAAATTTGGGTTGATTAGGGCAAAAAAGCTGGTGGGTAATAATTTGAGGCAAGTAGTGGCTAATTACTTTATGGAATTAATATCCATTATTTATTTATTGAAAGATAATAATGATATCTTGCATTATTTTACTTTTCAAAAAATTAGTTCTGTAATTACATAATGAAAGTACCTTGTAGGTATTGTAGCTGAAATTAAATTTCTTTCAGACAAAATTATTACTATAAGCTCTCCATATGCATAATTAGTTCATTGGCATTTATTTGTACTTACCTCCTCACTTTTCACTGCCTACCTAAAAGAGTCTTATAGTACTTCTTTTTTATACATTTATAGTAATTATTTTGTTAAAAATTAAATGAGAGAAACGTTTTGAATCTAAATTCTCACTGGTGATTAGAAGATCAAGTTAGAAAATTAGAGAATAATAGATAGGAGAGAGATTTACATGTCAGTTCAGTTTATTCACTTTATCTATTACTCTTCTTAATCGATTTTTCAACAACTAAAAAGAATCCATATAAAAAATATTTCACCTAATTCAGTTAGTGCCCTATTTAAAACGTCGTATAAACTGAATATGAAAAGAATTTTCACAGGCTATATATATTCATTATACAAAGACATTTAATTTTTCTTCTGATCTGCATTCCTTAGCAGCCGTATAAACCCAAGAACGTTCTTTACTCTATATTTTAGGTATATGTGATTGACTAAATAAAAATTTTATCAAAAAATAACAAACAGATCTTAAACAAGAAAACTAACCGTCTTCTCAGTCTCATAATGGACTCCGGCTTCTCTCCCTTGGCTTTTGGACCCTTTCCTCTCCTTTATCCAAAATGGTATCGTTTAAGGAGAGGTTGGGTTTTTTTTTTTTTTAACAAATAACATTCAGCTCTTTAAAATATTTTTTTTAATAGTATTCAGTATTTTAAAATAATTTTTGATGGATTGATTACCTTCAAATATTTTTTTTAATAATAAATACTATCTAACAGACTGCACTCTAAAGTATTTTTTTCAGTAATACAATATCGACAAAATTTTCAACATTTTTTCTCCCCACGCACTCGTGTGGGAGCCTAGTTCTCTCCGCCAAGCGTGAGAGTGGTAAGGTCGAAGGTACGGCGGGTGGTCGGTGCTGGAGATAGGAGGCTCGGTGGTGTAATCGATATTTCTGAGATGGCGAGGGCAGCTAGAGCTGATTGTCTGCGGAGCATTTGTCAGTGCTCCTCATGGAGGAAACTCAGATCTCAGCTCCGTTAGTGTGGAGGGAGGTAGATGCAGAGAAAATCTTAATTGGCAAGGTCTTGTCAACCAAGACATGTACACGAGCTGCAATGGAAACGATCTTGCAAAAGGCTTGGAATCTGCAAGCTGGATTTGATGTGATTTGTAAGACCCCGTCTTATTATTGATATTGCTCAGAGTAGCAATTACGTAGCTCAGTGGGCACATAGAAATAGCATAAATATACTGATATATTGAAACAATATTGCTTGATTATATACAGAATTCCCCATAGGGTGTATAGAATAATACAGACCTTAACAAATATAAAGGTCTTCGGATAACCAACGCCTCCTCTCGTATTGGCCCGGAACCTTCCGTCACCAGTAATTACGATTATGCTCTTTGAGCCGCTGCCTGCTGCTGGAAACTTTAAATGTTTATGGAAAGGGTGAGATTCGGGGGAATCTCAGTAGTAACATGCTTTCAAACATATAGAATGCGAAAATAGATATGCTATGCCATGTCATGTAAGATGATCAAAATTATGTGTACACTTGCCCAAGGCCAAACTATATGTCTGCACCTTGGTCTACTAGGTGCCCTTGTTGGGTCCCTGACCACAACATGGCGAATTGGTGTGTCAAAGACACTAGCTCATGTTACAGTGAATGACATATACAACATTTAGTAATCACATAGTATATGTAGGAAGAAGTTACTACCTGGAACGCGCCTTTTCCTTGCCTGTCAATCGATCCAGCTCCGTCTTCGGCTCGGACTATCGGTATATTCTAAAATTACAAATATAGGATATATGAGTTATTATTTATCCATAACTCATTATAAACTCATGGTGTTGGTTATCTTGACTCAAAACTGCAAAATTACAAAAACACCCCTGAGAACCCGGTCCACGCCCCTTCGTACCCGGTCAAATTGTACTATTTCAAAAATCATGACCCGGGCTTATCCTACACAATTTTGTGTGTAGAATCCATTGTTGACCTTAGATTAGTCAAAATCAGGCCCAAATTACGAAATTGCCCTTGGCAGCCCCTAACTTAGGGTTTTAAGGGTAGTTTGGTCATTTTGCATTCTAGGGCTTTTCTCACTTCACAGTCTACATGAACCCTACACAATTTTCCCTTCTAAACTCAATGAAACCATCAAATTTATGAAATTCCAGATCAAAGAAGACGAAAATTCCCCTGGACCAGATCTGGAAAATTAAGGGAAAATGTTGTTTTCTTGATTTCAATCCATAAACCTCCTTCTTTACACCTCTAATCACTTGTTTAATCACTTAAACACCTTTCCCTCATGAATATTAGAAAATTGGGCAGCATAACCCCTTAGGGTTTGAGCTTCCCAAATTTACAAAATCAAGGAAAACAACAACAACAACCAACAACCATCAATAATCAACAAAAGAAGCTAGGTTCTTGAGTTTACCTTGGATTTCTTGGCTTTTCCTCTCTAAAACGTCACTGTTCACTATCTCCTCTGTCTTGATTCTTCTTGAAAAACATGGATTTCATAGAGGAGAAGAGATTAGAAGAGGTTCCCAAATGATTTAGAAGGCATAAGCACTTAAAATCACACCTCTTACCTTTGATTCTTGCTTCTTAAACCCTAGCTCTTCTCTTTGTGCCTTTAAGCTTCTTGAACTCTTCTCTCTTTCTATTTGTTTGCTGCTGATCGTAAATGAAGAGGAAGGAAGAGGTCATGAAATGTTATCATAATACCTCCCTCTTGCTTTTTACTTTAGTACATGTGCTTATCTTTGATTGGCTCTTTTTTTTTCTTCTTCTTCTTGAATAAATGTAACCAATTGAATATTTTTCTCTTGCCTTTCTTGCTGACCGAAATAATGAGAAGAGAAGGGATAATGGTTTGCCCAAATATCTCTCTTACTTTTGATAATATTTTTGTTTAATGTAAATTTACATATCCTTGAATCACTTGGCTATACTTTTTCCTCTTGGATCTATTATGACCAAGTATATTTATTTCCCTTCATCTCCTCTCACTTGGAAGAAATTGAGGGCTCTTGGAAGAGCAAGATTGGCTTCTTGAATAAGCCATTTCCACTTCAACTTTTGGCCTACAATTTTTGACTTTTCAAACTTCCCCTTTTTACTTGGTTTTAATACTTCAACTTGGCATTTGGAATTCATTATTAACCCCCTTTTGCTTCTTAATCAAAAGTGACGTCCCACACACTAGAAAAAGGAAACAATATGGGCTATGGATTTATGTTAGCCAAATGACTATTTTGCCCATACATTTTTTTCCCCATTTTTGCACCTTGCTGAAAATCTGACAGAAGTTTCATCAAACTTTGAAAATTCATATCTAATTGCATAGATATCCAATTAGGGTGTTTCTAAAGGCTATATTACCCTTATTATGTCTAGTTTTAAGGAAAAATATATCCTTTAGCCAATTGGAAGCTAAACATTCCCAGAATTATTGTTTTTGGATGCTGTCACTGAAAATCGCCAGTTTCACTGGGTTAACTTCAAAAATACATATCTCTTTGTGTACAGCTCCAAATAGCTTATATGACCTATCAAATTAAAGCTTGATAAGTCTACTTTCATTCTGGAAATTTTCATAATTTCTGGATATCATTTACCTATTGAAAAATGTCTCACAATCATGACTGCCATGTGGAGAAACACACTAGTGGCAAATTTCATTTGGTTTCCCAACATAGTCTTGTTGTGTGACCACTCATTGTCTTATTTTGTCACTTAATGTGGTCTTTAATGCACCATTTTATTTTCCTTTGATGCCACAAAAGGTATTAAGAATTGTAGGGATTAAAATCGTGCCTTACTGAGACACTTACTAAACTGAAGCTTAGCAATTCACTTATTATAGGCTTATTTTCAATTCTCTTGTCCTAAAATTTGGGTGTTACATGATTGAAGTTACGGGGAATGCATTCATGTTTAAATTCTCGGAGGAAGAGGAGTATAGCAGAATTCTCTGTGGTCGTCCTTGGTCTATTAACAGATGCTTGTTGAATCTTCAGGAAAGGTCAAAGTACAAGTCATGTGAAGAATTAGATTTCAGTCATTGTCCGGTTTGGATTTAGATGCATAACGTGCCGATAGAGGCGATGTGCTTGGAGAATGTAATCACAATTGGGGGCTATGTTGGAGAATTGGTTCTGGCTGAGGATCCATACTACAATGGCAGGTATCTTCGTAGTTTCTTGCGTGCTAGAGTAGTGTTAGATCTAAGGAAGCCGTTATCTTATGGTTTCTGGATGCCTAGACTGGATGGTAGGCAAACCTTGTCAAACCCCTTAACACTTTGATATTTGCAGAGTCATGAATGCATAGTTCAGAGGGCATACAGAAGTAGTGAAAATATATTGATTATATTACAGGAATTTCTCATAGGGTTTGAAAAATATAAACAGAGTCCAAAAGAAATAAATTTTTACAACTAAAGATAACCAACTGCACTCCATTAGAACCGGACCTTCAATCACCAGTAATTATTGTTTTGCCCTTAGAGCCGCTACCTTCTGCTGGAATATTTTTAAATGTTGAAAAATGGTGAGATTCGAATGAATCTCAGTAGTAACATACAATCCGACATATAAAATGTGAAAATAGATATGCAATGCACCATGTTATGTAAGATGAAAATGCTGTGTGTACACTGTCTGAGGCCAAACAACTGTTTGCAACCCCAGCTTAACTCTGCGCCTTCGTTGGGTCCCAGACCACAACTAAGCTAATATGCGTGTCCCAGACACTGTGCTCATAATACAGAAAATGAAATACACAACATATAAATAATCACATAGTGTATGAAAGAAAGAGTTACTACCTGGGTCCTTTTTTAGTCCAATTCTTATCCAAAACTTTTAATCCGGCTCGGGCTATTACCCATTCCTATAAATTAAAGTTAACAAGTAATTGATTATTACTTGCATTACTACTACCTTTAATCATATTCTGTTGGTTATCTCAGTTTCAGTGATTTATGCATAGTATAATTCTACACAATACAATTTTTACTATTTTTCATAAAATTGGCAGATTTTTCAATCAACATTGAAAAATCATAATTAATTCTATAAAATTCTAAATTGACTGGTTCTAAAGCCTATGTAAATATATTTAAATATATTTTCATAGAAAAATACTTATATCTGACCAATGATAACACACTTTTCCCAGAAATTCACAAAACATCCCCTATTCCAGATTTCCTTCCAGAAATAGACTCAACTTTGGAAATTCATATCTCCTAATGTACAAGCCCAAAAATTATAATCCACCTATCAAATTAACTCTCTTACTGTATACTATAAATCTGAAAAGTTTCATAATTTTTGATAAAGTGTTGATGTTCCGAAATTTTACCACAACCAATCTGCCTTCCAAAAACATAATCTGGCAGTACTTAAATTCAAAAATTCATAACTAAATCCAAAAATTTCTAAATAGAGTGGTTCAAAATTATTTGTGAAAATATTTAAGTATAGTTTAAGGGAAAAATACGTACTATTAGAAATTACATGCCCAAAATTCCAGAATTCACATTTAACACAACTATGCCAGAATTTGTTCCAGATTCAGTGCCTAAACTTCACAAATTAATTTCTTATAATATACTAATCCAAATGGTACATATTATATATCAAATTAAATCTCCATATGTCTACATTATTTCTGTAAAGTTTCATAATTTTTGGACCAGTTTTGAATAACGAAATGAATTTTATAACCAAACTAATTCCAGAAAACTAACAGAACAACATCTCCTCTTAATTTCTAAAAATTCCTGATTTATTCATAATCATCCAAAAATTACAACCACATGTATTCTCACATAAATTTTCATGTAGAATCTATTGGTGACATCAAATTTACCAAATTCTTACTCCTTATATATCTACACCTTATTCTAACCATAAATAATAGCAACTTATTTTCAAAATCACTCAACTTTCAACAACTATAAATTCTCAAAAACAACCTAAACCAACTGAATAACAATAGAAAAAGATATAGAAGACTTACCTAAATAATATTCAAGGTTTGCCTATGGTGATTGACTTCTCCTTCTTCCACTTCTCCGGCAACTACTTTCACGTCTCTCTCTCTTTCTCTATATTTTCTACTTCTCTCCTCTTCTATGTGACTTGACTGATTGGAATGAAAAATGAGAAGTGTGTGTGTGTTGCCTTGTATTTATAGTGGGAGGGTGTGTGTTTGTTTATTAAATAAATGTGTGTGTGTGCCATGTGGTGTTTATTTTAATGGTTGTGTATGTAGTGTGGGAAGTGTGTGCCATGAGTGATGTGTGAAGAGCATGTGAAGCAAGTGTGGCATGTGGAGCATGGGTGGCATGGGAAGCATGGATGGCATGGAAAGCATGGGAAGTGTGGGTGTGTTTTTAACAATATATTTATATAGATATATTTTTATCCTATTAATAATACACACTTAGCCTTAATATTTCCCCTTATCTAATTTATGACCATTTATTGTTGTTTGATGAATTTTTAGGAAAATAGGCATTTAATTCCTAAAATAAATTTTGGGATGTTACAAACCTGGATCTCAATTCGTTATGAGAAGTTACAAAACTTTTGCCTTAATTGTGGCAAAATTGGGCATGATAACCGTAATTGTAGAACTGAGAGATTGATGTCTGTGTTTAATCTCAATAAACCACGGTATGGAGCTTGGCTTACCACCAATTTATGTCGTAGCTGGGATGAGGTTATGGTAGTAGTGCGTAATGACTGGGTAGAGGCTAGTTATGTCAGGAGGAAGAAGGAGGAGGCAATATTGAGGAATAAGGGTGAGTCTAGGAAGATGCCGGAAAGGGATTCTAAACTTGATGAGGAGGATTTATTCTTCATCAAAGTAAATAAATCTGCAGTGGAAGGTAAGGGGGTGGGATTGAAGAAGGATAAGGAAGTGAGGGTTCCATCTGTCACAGATGGTATTGATGGCGATAGCAGCTACTTTGTGACAATCAACAGTGAGCAAGATAAGGTCAAGATAATGGTAGGGGAGAGTGGTAATAAAGGGGTGAGGAGTGGTTCGGGTAGTGTTAGAAGGGTTAAGGATGAAGCACTAATTGGTGATTCTACAGCAAAAGGAGTGGATTACCAAAGTTATATTCCTTCGGTTGAGCAAATGGAGAACTCTTTGGCTATTGTTCCATATGGCGGGGAATGATCATGAATGAAGTCATATGTGGGATTAATGGTCTAGGACTGAAGAGGAATGCAGAGGATGGTTTAGAGATAATGGAGGTAAAACGCAGAAAATTAAATGACTAGAAATCTACCCCTAAGCATGCCATTTCCATTTATGCAGATAATGTGGGGAAGACTAAGGCACAAATAAGGAGGAATGCTAAAAAGAAGGTAAGGGAGGTGAAGGAGGATAAGTTGGATGAGGAAATGAATCATAAAGATAGTATGGAGGTTTCAGTACCTATTAATTCGGAGGAGGCTGATTTCACTTTTAAGGCTGGAAGGGGTAGGAGGAAGAAGAATGTATCTATAGGTATTTGTGGCTGGCCATTAACAGCCACCAATTCGCCATGAAGCTTTTATCTTGGAACTATCAAGGCCTAGGAAGAGCCTTAACAGTTAAGAATTTGAGGGACATGGTGAAAAAGAATGGTCCCTCAATAATCTTCCTAATGGAGACTAAAATGAGTTCTGTGAGAGGAAGGAGAATTAGGGAAAGGTGTGGATTTACTCAAGAATTGTGTGTTGAACCGAGGGGGTTAGCTGTGTGGTGGCATGACAATGTTTCCTTGATGGTGCTGTACAAATCAAAGAATATTATTCATGCTTCAATTAAATCGTCTAGTCTGAATAGGCCTAAGTTTGTTTCATTTGTCTATGGGCCACCAAAGGAAGGAGAAAGAAGGGCTATCTGGGATATTATGAGAAGAGTGGCAGCCAGTGTTAATGACTCATGGTTGGTAGTAGGTGATTTTAATGATTTTTTGTCTCAGGCTGAGAAAGGAGGAAATCCAAGGTCTTTATGGAAAATTATAAATTTCCAAAGCATGTTATCTGATTGCAATTTAATGGACTTAGAATTCAAAGGTTCTAGGTTCACTTGGTGTAATAAGAGGCCTAGTTCTATTGTTAGAGAAAGATTAGACCGTGCACTTGGAAATGTTGAATTTAGAAATGAATGTGAGCATGCTATAGTCTTTCATGTGGATCCGGTTGGTTCTGACCATCATGTTTTGGTAGTGGATTGCTGTTATTATGAAGAGAGGACTCCAAGAACCTTCAAGTTTGAGGCTAACTGGGTGCAGCATGATGACTTCTTACGGGTTGTAAGGGAGGGATGGAATGAGGTTGAAGGGGCAGGAGAAGATAGAGTGCTGGATTTGATACGAAGGTTGGATGCATGCAAGAAAAGGCTTATGGCATGGAGTAAAAATAATTTCCTAATTTTAGGAAAGTGATTGAACAGCTGAGGCAGAAGCTAAATGATTGTTATAAGGGGAATTTAACTGCTGAGAAATTAATGAAAGCTGAAGAGTTGGTTAGACAAATTGAGGCTGCTTGGGATAAGGAAGAGACTTATTGGTGGCAAAGATCTAGAATTTCATGCTTAAGCTGTGGTGATAGGAACACAAAATTCTTTCATAGCAGTGTTATCCAAAGAAGGCAGAGAAATAAAGTTCTAAGACTAAAGGATGAGAATTGGGTATGGCTAGAGGAAAGGGAGGCCATTAATAAATCCTTTAGTGAATTTTACTTGAAGTTGTTTAGTTCTGTTGGTTCTCGTCCTACAGATCAAGCTTTGTCATATGTCAAAGAGGCGGTTACTAAAGAGGACAATGCTTGCTTATTAAAACCAGTAGCTGATCAAGAAATTGAGGAAGTCGTTTTTTCAGCTGGGAACTAATAAAGCACCTGGGCCAGATGGCTTCTCTGCCTTGTTTTATCAAACTGCTTGGAAAGAAATAAGTAAAGAGGTATGTGGTATGGTGCATGAGTTTTTTGAAGGCAAGTCTGGATTAAATAAGATTAATGCCACCAATATAGTGCTGATTCCAAAGATAGACAAGCCAAAGGGGGTGCATCATTTCAGACCTATTGGGCTATGTAATATATCTTATAAGATCATTTCAAAAATAATGACCAATAGGATGAGGGACTTAATGTGCAAAATAATTTCACCTAATCAGAGAGCATCTATTGCTAGTCGTATGATTCAGGACAACATTATCATAACTCATGAGGCTTTTCATTATTTGAAGCATAAGAAGACGGGAAAGAAGTGGGAACTAGCATTGAAGATTGGCATGAACAAGGCGTATGATCGCGTTGAGTGGAACTTCCTTGAGGCAGTGATACTGAAGATGGGTTTTTGTAGGGATTGGGTGGATCGAATCATGGATTGTATCTCAACAGCAGTGTTCAATCTGCAAGTGGATGGGCGTAAGGTGGAGACTTTTAGTCCTAAACATGGAGTAAGACATAGGGTGATCCACTATCACCGTACATGTTCATTATTGTTGTTGAGGTATTATCCCTTGTGATACAACTGCAAATTGATAGGAAAGACTTAAAAGGTGTAAAACTGGCTTGTAGAACACCAATTTTGTCTCATTGTTTTTTTGCGGATGATGCAATTTTGTTTTTAAATGCTGATGAGATGAATTGTAAAGTGTTGAAAATGATACTTGATGTGTATTGCAAAGCATCAAGGAAGTTAATGAACTTGTAGAAGTCAGGTATCTTTTTCTCCTCTAATACACCGTTGACAGTCAAGGAGGAAATATCGGCATGTCTTGGGATCAATTATTTTGACCAAGCTGGGAAGTATTTGGGGTTGCCGGTAATCTGGGGGCGCTCTAAAGCAGCAGCATTAGCATTTGTAAGAGACAAGATTGGTTTGAAGCTACAAGGTTGGAGACAAAAACTACTCACTTTTGCAGGTAGAGAAATTTTGATTAAGGCAGAGGCTAATTCCATTCCCATATATCCTATGAGTTGCTTTCTGTTCCCAAAAAAATCTTGCAGGGAGATTGATTGTCTGGTCTCCAATTTTTGGTGGGGGTAGAAGGGTCAGGAGGGAACTATTCACTGGAAAAATTGGAAAATCATGACTATGAGGAAGAATGAGGGAGGAATGGGTTTTAAGGATCTTCTTTGCTTCAACAAAGTTAGCTAAAACGACGTGGCGGTTATTGGAACAACCAAGTGGTCTATGGTGCAAAATTCTTAAAGGAATTTATTTTCCTAAAGGGAATTTTCTTCAAGCAAAGAAGGGTAGGCATGCGTCATAGGGCTGGTCAAGCTTGCTGGAGGGGCGGCATTTGCTACTAAAGGACTTGTGCTGGAAAGTAGGTAATGGCAAATCCATTAGTGTTTGGGAGGATAAATGGATTCAGGGGTTGAATGGTTATAAGCTTCAGCAGGGAGAGTTGTCAGAGGAGGACAAGAATTAGCACAACAGAAAGAGAGGAGATCCTGAAAATTCTATTCCTGCTAATGAGGGTGCTAATCGTGCAGTTTGGCTAGCAAATAAAGATGTCTGCTACTCTGTTAAATCAGCTATGTTGTGGCAAAAATAACATGGAGGGTGTGAAAATTAAGGATCCTGGTACGTCATTTGTTGTTTCCAAATTGATGTGGAAGAGTATCTGGAAGGTCACAGATTTGGAAGAGTATCTGGAAGGTCACAGTCCCTCCTAAAATTCAGCATTTTCTTTGGAGATTAGGAGTTGGGGCTATTGCAACACAAGATAATCTTTTGTCGCAAATCGGGAATTTGAGATGGAAATTAAAGTCTGTTGGAAATTCCATCGCAAATTGGAATTTCCAACGGGAATTTTCCACAAAAAAAAAAATCAGAATTTGTGATGGAAATTTCTCACAAAAAAATCACGTCAGAAATTCTGTTACAAATCAAAATTTCTGAGAAATTTGTGACGGAAATTTTCCATCTCAAATTCTGTTGCAAATTACGTCAGAAATAAGCATTAATTAATTCTTTAAAATTTTTATCATGATTTATTTAATTAATGATTAATCTATTTATTATGTATTAATTATTCTATTATCTTCCCTACATTTCTTCTTCTTACTAATTTTCAAGTTTATGACTTTCTTAAGAAATATTTTTTTTGTCAAATTTTCTGACGGACTTTCCATATGTAATTCCTTAAAAAAACGTTACGTTAGAATTTGCGACAGAATTTCCTACAAACATTTTCCATCAGAAACTTTCTGACGGAATTTCCGACGATCTTTAGACGATTTTAAGTAAATATATTAAGTATACATTTTACTATATTTCACACACCCAAACACAGAAGTTTTTTGGAAAGTTTCATATTGATGTAAACCGTTTTATGAAATTTTAAGTGCATTTTGCATCTTTTGTCTAAAATATCCATAGAAGTATATGAAATTTATACGCTGTTTGTCAGAAAATAGTAATTAATATTAATAATTCATATTAAATAATAAAAAATTGAAATATTAACTAAATTATTTTCTAAAAAATCACACTTATATTTAAAATAGTCAATAATATTGGATGGCAACATCAGCCATCAACTTGTGAGTTAAAGTAATTTAAACCAATGAAATTATTGAATGGATCAAGCATTGAATGTTTCCAGTTAAAGTTTACAATTTAAAACAGTTTTTAAGAAAATTAAGAACTTAAAACCAAATAAATTAGAGCTTAATTATTATTTAATATGATTTTTTATATTTTAATTTATTTTCCAAAGGTTATATAATTTAAATTAAATTTCTCTAACTTTAACATAAATTTTACATTCTTGTTTAACTTATTAATTTTTATCTGAAGTCTCATTTTTGCCTTCTAATTTCATTTTTATTATTTTTATAATATAAATAATACTATTTTATTTTATGGATGTGTCAATACTATTTTATTTTATGGATGTGTCATGTAAAATATTTTGCTAAAGTTGCTTAATTAAATGGTGTTAATTAAGGAAAACCATTTGATTATATTTTCTTTAAAAAATGATTGAGAAACATATGTAAAAACGAGGTAAAATTAAGGGACTATATTATAACAAAATGAAATTGATGAGAAAAAAATGTGAAATTTGAAACAAAATAAGAAATTCAAATTAAAACCATATAAAATTGTAGAATGAAATTGAAACTAAATTCAAAATTGAGATAACGATTCAAAACTGAATAAAATCAAGAGATAAAATAAAATTTCAAAAAAATTAATATCTATCAATATAAATATAAATATAAAATATATAGTAAATTCATATAAATATTACGTATAAAATGCATGTTAGGCGGTTGAAGTTGAAGAACGTTGATTATTCGTAAAGAAACAATACCAAGCTTAAAGGAAAGTAATATATTACAAGACTTTGTTCCACGCATCCATAAGCCTGAGAATTGGTTATATATAACTACTTGCATTTGTTAGTGTCCCAAGCGTACTTGATAGATTTTTTTTGACTTTTAAATTTTGTCATCAAGTTGAGTGTTCCATTAATAATCTTAAGTTTCAGAAAAAATTATTCTTCTAGAATTAGCATGTGCACTCAGGAACATCGTCAAACAACTAAATAAAATAAATATTCGTGTGACGGTTTTTGTGCAAAGCCCACCCCATATTTTTAACTGTTTAATATAATAATTTAATTTGAAGAGTCTAAAAAAATTTGAAGCCCCATCTTTTTTTTTTTTTTATCATTTTCATCCCCACTGATGGATTGCAAAATGAACATAATTAAGATTCAGAACTTTAGAAAATCATTTATTTTTATTTTCAGGTAGTTTACAATTTCTTCGTTGATCCATGTTCATAAAGATTCGACAGGGTTTTACGTTGGCTGTCGGGGCCTAACACAACCTTCCTCCTTTACCTGGGCTTGGGACCGGCTATAAACATAGGCGGAGTTATTGAGAGAGACATTTTAATTAATAATATATCGAAATCTATGGTCTTTGATAGAGCACAATGGCGTCGTGCGATCCATGTAGCCGACCCCACCTAGTGGGATAAAGGCTTTGTTGTTGTTGTTGTAGTTTACAATTGTGAATTTTTAGGTAAAAGTTTTTATTTTTACTTTTATGTATTACTACCACAGTTTTCTAAGATACTAGTATTAAATCTCAATCATTCATTTTTAATTTAAAGGCTGCGATGGAACTAAGAAGGAAAAAACAGAGAAAATTTGATGGGAAAAAAATCCAAATTCAGAGAATGAATATTGAGATGAACAAGAGTGGTTTGATTTGAAAATTAAATAAAAGAAATATTTTGAAATTTAATAATCAAAGAATTAGAAGGTCCAATAAAAGATTCAGAGACAGAGAGAGAAACATTTGAGCCTCATCCTTCTCTCTCTCTCTCTCTCTTTTTTTTTTCCTTTTTCATTTTTAATATGAAAAATAGACTCCTTATAATGAATTAATGAAGTAACGAATAATAGACTCCTTTCGACTAGGTTTGATCTATAAATAAAAGCTGAAAATCAAAATCACGGCCACTTGTTTAAGAAATGATAATTCTGATCACTCACGTTATCAATCTATAATTATTTCCTATCTCTTTCATTAATTGACTCTAAAATTACAAGAGCTGATTCATATTAAAAAAAAATTCATATCTTATTAAGTTATGTCTCTTTGACACGCTACATAAGATAGTTTGAATGGAAACTCCACAAGTTATTCATTGTACAAATGGTTTAAAATAATAAAATTCTTCATTTACATACAGACTACAAAATCTGCATATCATTTTCTAGCTACGAATTCGAATACACGTTACACAAAGAACTTTCTATTATTTCTCATCTAACTATTCTTCCTTCTTAGCAGCCAAATAACCAAAACGTTTTTCACTTTTATTTATTACTATTATTTTAAAGAATTTTTTTTTGCATTGAAATAACCATTTTCGGGAAACTGTATGCTTTAAATAACTTTATGGGCAAATTACAAAATAGAACCATATAATGAAATTAATTACAAATAAGGAGGGATATCAAATTTCAGAAATTACTCCCAAAGGCCTTGGCTCTTTTCTTGGGGGGAAAAGTGTCATGAACATAATACCTCTTGAAATTGAAAGCTGAATTAGAGAGTGGTACTTATAAATTTCTTGTGTGAATTATAAATATTTTTTAATATGATGTAAGAAAACTTGAAATTAACTATAGAATTTTAGTGTGGCACTTGCAATTTTTTTTGTAACTTATAATTTAGAAAAAAAAATGTTAAACAATAAAAGGCAACCCAGAAAGTGATTATTGCTAAATTTGGGAGCGACACTTGTGAAGTTTTTCTTTCCTACGAAACAACTAGAAAATTTTCAGCATCTCAATTCATGGCAGTTGAATTTAGAAGTGGCACTTGCAAATTTCTTTTGTATGTATGACTTTTTTATTTAAAAGAAAAATCTTGCAGATTTTCAACCGTACTCCTTTTAAATTAACTACTAAATTTGGGAGTGGCATTTATGAATCCGATTTGTATGAGTTGTATGTACACCTTTTCAAAAAAATATTTATTAATCTTTTCCCAATTAAAAGGATTAAGGGATTTAGGAGTAATATCAGAAATTTGATATCATTATTTATAATTAATTTCTTTACATATTCCTAAATTGTAATTTACCCTGACTTTCCCCCTTACATTAAGGCCCGAAATTAAAGGGCAAAGTTCATTTTTTATGATGACGAGCAAGTCAAGGAGGTATTGTTCAGTGTTTGGTTAGGGACCGAATGTGAGTCAATGATTATAAGTCAATATTGATGGACAAGTCAATGGTTCAGTCCACATCAGCCATGGCGTGGTATTGGAGGCATATACTTTGATCCTCAGAAATTATTGCTCCTTGTATATTTTTTTACTTAGAAAACTTAGTTAAGCTTGCTTCTAATTAAATTATGTGATTTTTTTAATATATTATATTATTTATTCTTTAAAAAGTTCTTTTGCTAATATTATAAACATTTCAAAATCTATTGGTTTTGATTTAATTGGATGAAAGTATATTAACTATTAAGTGCTCCCTCTGTTTTTGCCTTTGTCCATTCTTATATATTTTTCCAAAAAAAGGTCGACCATCATAGATTTTGATTCTTTCACTAGATAAATATTTTCCCCTTCAAAATAAATGGATTTATAATTTTATTTAGTTATTACAATGTCACAAGGTTAGTAAGAATTGCATAAATATTAAGCGCGGACAAATTTTTTTCCTCATAAACTTTCTGCAGTGACATTATTGAAGTTAATATGAAACGAAACACCTGTTAACACTTCTAATATAAGTCTTAGTATATTTCTAAATTCTTTTTTGTTACAATATACTTCGAAATTCTGATTGAAACAAAAAAAAAAAAGTTTACAAGGCCATTAAGAAAGGCCTCTCATAGCTCCCCAAAAGTCCAATTTAGGGAACCATATACAAAGCCCACATTGTGATTGGGTTGAGAAATGAAGGAGCTTTACCCAAAAAATTCATATACTAATTTTGATGGCAAAAATAATAAAATATTATAAAAATGGTCCTATAGATCCTTTTTTATGCATGGTTTGGGGTTTTGGCATTGTTTTTATTATATTTTGTACTCCTACATGTTGCTAAGACTCCCAGTTAGGGATCAGAAGTAACCTAACTGGAATTAATATAGGTCTCTTCGGTACTTTTTGTTTTAGATATGAACTTGATGGCTATTTATTTTTATTTTTATTTCGAATAAAATTATATTAATTTCTCTCATGCTTCATATGGATCTTGTGATTGGCCATCATAATATCTCATCAATGGCTCGATAGACTGAGAGATGGTTCTAGAAAGATAAACACAAATAACTACACTAAAGTAGATTTAGGAATTTGTGGTAACTTACGTTGGAGCTTCATGGTTAGGTTAAGACTTTAATTACGCTAGAATAAATTCAATCTTACAGCTAATTGACTGAAAGTTTATTAGAATATTATGTAACTACAAAGAGTTCACTCAAAGGAAAATTTACACTACTATAGAAAAGGGTTTTAATCATAGTTATTTTCGACCATATATCACGGTTTCAGTAATATATATAACGGTTCTAATAAAAAATCCATTATATTAAGGTCTGGTGAGGCTATGATATACATAATACTGGCATAATAAATAACAGGCACACACGTAAACAACAGTTATATAGTTGGTAATGTAGGCATAATACATAACAACTCACTAAATAACCATTATATATTCAGTAACATACATAACGATTGTTAATTTAGAATCATGAAGTTTTAAAATATGTAATGGTTGTTATATAATAATTGTGATATATCAATGCTAGACTTTTCAAGTGAGAGTTTTTGAATAGTTGGACTAGACTGTATAATAGAACAATACCTTCTACATTGAGTACCCATGCAATTTGGGATGTATCAAGACATTCATTCATGGCTTTGAGGATAGAATCAATGGCACTCATGACTATACGAATTAATAATGTAACTGTTCACCTACATCTTGTGTCTTTTCACAATAATTGAGCAAGGCAAACAAGAATAGGGTGAAAAAGAATGAATATCCCTACCGTAAAGGGTGTAAGGCGTATGCAAACCTCCAACATAATTGTAACATCCCTAAAAATAGGAAAAAGGGATAAATATACAAAAATAAATTTAAATAATGATAAAAATTAATTGTTAGATTTAAAGGCCTATTTTCCAAAAAAATTGAGGAAAAAAAGTTAGAGGTCATAATTTGGCTCAAAAATTTTAAGAAAATTATTTGAAGGCTTTATGAAGCTAATTAAGAAAGAAAATCCTTAAAAATGATCAAGGATTAATTTATGAAATTAGATAATAAGCCAAATACCGATTTAGAAATTAAGGAAACGTTGGTAACTTTATTATTCGGACTTAAAAATCAGAATTGGACTGAGGATAAGCCAAATTATGGAACCTAAAGAATTTAAAAAAATTTAAATTAGACAAAGTGGGAAATGTTGAGCCTAATGTGTGTGATTATTGGGAGGAAAATATACCTATATATGTATAAATAAAACACACACACCTAGTGCCAACACCTTGACACACACTTGGCACTTAGAAGCATACCATTAGCTCTTTCACACTCTCAATTTGGATCCTATACTCGACCCACCTAACACCAACAATTAAAACAAAGACACTCACATACTCCCTCACTCTTCAGTTGATTATTTTAGCCAAAACACAGAGAAATAGAAGAGAGAAAGAAAGGAAGAGTGAGAGAGAACTGGAGGTGATTTCCCGCTGGAGAAGAGGAAGAAAAAGGTGCCAAACCTCACATGCAACCTAGGAGTTGGGTTCATGTAAGCCTCTTCCACCCTTTCCCACTTTCTTTTCAGTAGATTAGTGATTTTTTGGGAGTATTTGGATGCTGGAAGTGAGGTCTATTTGGAAAAGCAATTCTGTCACCTTGAGAGCTTAGATGATGAGATTGCATGTCAGTTTTGGAGGGATTTTGGGACTTCTTTGGTTTTGTAATTGGGTTACTAAAACTAGGATTGCATTTCAGTTTCTTCATCTCTATCATGTCACCAAAAAAATAGAGGTTCTGCCATAAAGTTTTAGAAGCTCAAACAGAGTTTATAGGAGCTATTTTATTTAGGTTCTTTGAGTTATTGAAATTTTAGGATGTGTAGTAGGTCATAGAATCAAGAAAAGCACAATTTGGAGTAAAAATGATAGAGATCTTGAGTGTTGAAGTCAAACTTTCGAATTTGAGTAATTCAAAGAGCCAGTCAATTTAGTGCTCTGTTTTGATAAGTTAAAACTTGTTCAATGTTTACAAAATTTTACAGGGAACTATTACACATCTAAAGCTTTAAATGAGCCTTATAATGCATCAATTGGATATCTAGAGATAAAGTTATGATTTTTGGAAGTTTGGTCGGGAAACATGGAACAATCTAGGAATTCAGGTTCTAACAATAGAAAAATGGATGAATTTCATTAGGTTAATCTGATAAATTAGATGTCTAATTATTTTTCCCTTAAAATAGACATTTATAGCCACTAAGAGAAAAAAGACGTTTCATAGAGGTAGATTTGTAACAGTTATAATTAACTGCTACCAATAGCATGATTTGTAGCAGTAAGCCTTGCACTAAGTGGTGTGCTGGTAAGCCAAAGATTTTTGTAGCAGTTAACCAACATAAAAATCTACAAACTTGATGCCAATTTCCCACCAAAGCTTGTAGCGGCTTATTTGTAGCAGTTATTTCATGGAAACCGCTACAAATGTGATGCCAGCTTGGCGCCAATAGGCACAAAGCAGGTGCCACATTTGTGGCGGTTAGTTTATAGTGGTTATGTTGACATAAACTTCCATGGAATGCAAATGGCCGCCTCCTTGTAGCGATTCCGTGTAACCGCTACAAATGTAAATGGATATTTGTAGCAGTTTTTGTGTACACCGCTACAAAATGTCAAGGGTCTATATATTTTTAGCAATTCCATATAACCACTACAAATGTAAATGGGTATTTGTAGCGGTTTTTGTGTACAACCATAATAGAATTTCAATGGTCTGTATATTTGTAACGGTTATTTGTAACTGATACAAATTATTCCGTTGCCTGAGGTACTTTATAGCGGTTTGTCTAGCAATTTTTTCTATAACCGCTACAAAATGCAGCGCTATTTAAACCCAGTGACATTTTACTTGTCTCATTTTGCCATTTTGTTTTCTAACGTCTCTCTGAGAGTTTTCCTTCAGATCTGAGTTTTCTGATGTCTTTGTGGAAGTTTTCCTGTAGCATTTCACATAGGTATGAAAGTTACATATTTTCTTTCCATTTATTATTATTATTATTATTATCATCATCATCATCATCATCATCATCATCATCATCATTATTATTTTTATTATTATTATTTATATAAAGATGACTAATTTTTTTTTATTTTTCATATTTTACAGTTTAATGGCTTTAGGAAGAGATAAGGGGAAGGGGAAGGAGGCTGAGCTTCCTCTTAGACTGCTTTTGCGGGGTAGCAGCAGCAAATGAGGGGGCAATACAGATGGAGGGCAACTGCGCCGCAGCAGATGGCCCCACAGCAGCCACAGGAGCTAACCCCACCATAGCCACAGTAGACGGCCCTATAGGAGCCAACTATATGACAGGTGCCTCCTGCTGTTTAGGGAGAGGGAGCTGATCTGAGTATAAGTAACTACGATGAGAATGAGAAGTTTGACATCCACATTCCAATTAGTGACTTGGAGCGGTTCTTAGATGAGGAGGAGGCACAGGACCAGAACAACCTACGACGATCGTCTTCCTGGTTGATTGGGTTTAAGATGCAGGTCAAAGGTAAATGTAATTTTTTATTTAATAAATTAAATAGTTAAATTTGACCTGTTAAATGTGAATTTAAATTTAACTAACGTGTGTGGTAAATTGTGCATATGAGCAGGGAATATTTCTACGAGGAGGCTGAACGTGGCCGATATAAATAGCCTGAACTAGACACTACGAGTTGTAGTTCCGTATAATGAGGCCTTAGACCAGCCTATCGACAATGGGGTCACATGTTCAACCGCTACCTGAACCAGCTGGGCTCGAATTGGATGTGGTTCCCCATTCACTTCAAGATGTGGAAGAATGTTCCAAAGGGGCCAAAGGATCTGGTATGGAATAAGGCAGTGAAGGTAATTAATTGATTTAATTATATTAAATGATTTAATTTATAATTAATTGTATTTAAATATTATTTATTAATTTTATGATTTGTAAATAATCGTATTTAATTATTTTTTATTTAATTTTTTTATAGGATAGGTTTGTAGTTCAGGACAACAGAAAGAGATACACGCTGATAAAGATAGGCGACAGCTAGAAGAATAGGAGGAATCGTCTCTTCCATGTCATGAATAAGGATGGGACGATTCCTCTGCAGCAGTTGATCGAGGACGTCCTAGACGGCATCCCACTTAATGACTGGATGAGTTTTGTCCAGTACAGGAGGAGCCTAGAGGGACATGTATTTTTTTTAATAACTATGATTTGAGTAATTTTTGTTGTTTTAATGTTTTTTAATAATTATTACTTTTTTTACTTTTTTTTCATAATTTTAAAGTTTTTTTATAGGCTCTTTCTTAAAGAAACACTAGGAGCCAATGGCAGCAGAGGGTTCACCACATACTGGATCGAAGACATTTGCTATGACTTATAGCGAATTGGTAATTTTTTACAATTTCAGTTAATTTTACCTTAATATTACTAATTTAATTTCAATTAAATGTTTATAATACTAATTTAATGTTCTTATTATTTCAAGAGAGGAAGGCTCAGTAGGAGAACTGCCGGATGGATCACGGAGAGTTATTCACGGTTACACATAAATACCGGGACATGACTCTAACGTCTCAGCAGGCAGAGGAGGCTATTGTAAGAAAATTTATTGTTTTATTTTTATTTATAACAATTAATTTATTGTTAACAACAACAACAACTTGTTTCATAAAATTGCAGGAGCGAATTCATCAGTCCCAGGCTAAGCTGTGAGAGACCTAGACCCAGGAGTCACAGGGATCTGTAGATCCCAATGCACCCTTAAAAGTTGGTCTGAGACCAGTTGAGCACCCTGAACGCATCATAGGTATGGGGTTAGGCGCCAAACCTAGCATGGTTTATGGCAAGAGCGGCACCTTTGAGGCTGGCACCTTTAGAGCATGGACCTCAGGCACCAGAAGACTGAGGGAAGAGATTGTTCAGGACATCCGTGAGGAGGCTGCCAAGCAGTTTCAGGTGCAGGCTGACTACTACTACACACAGCAGACCCAATGGCGAGACATCACGAATGACATGTTGTCTAAGTCATGGAGGCGATTGTTTCCCGACGAGCAATATCCATAGGTCCCTCCTATCCCCATGTTCATTGTTTAGCCGCCTCCTCCTCCTTCTGCTGATGATGATGCTGTTGACTCCAGTCAGCCTTGTCCTTGTCCTCCTCCTCCTCCTCCTACCCCTGAGAGAGGACTTGATGATCAGGCTCCTGACTCTTAATTTAGTTAGTTATAGCTTGTACATTGTAGAGAAAGTTTTACTTTTTATGTTCGTAATATTTTAATTATTTATTTGAGTTTAGTTAGTTAGTTATGTTTTAATTAATTATTATAGTTTGCATATTTAAATTTATTAATTTTCAAATGGTTAAAATTTAAAAGAATGAAAATAAAAACCACCATAAATGTTTAGATAACTAAAGAGATAAAATCCTATTATTAGACATGAATAAACAAAATTGGAAAATAAATAAATAAACAACTTGAAAAAAAAACTGCATTTTGTAGTAGTTTTTACAAAGATTGTTTATGTCATCTAAAACAGTGGAGCACATAAGGTGACATTTGGTTGATAAGAATGAAGATGGTAAATTAAGACATCCTCATGATGCAAACGCCTGGAAAACGTTTGACAAAGACTTTCCATCTTTCATGGATGACCCCAGAAATATTTGGCTTGCTTTGGCGACCGATGGTTTCAATCCATTTGGGAATCTTAGCACAAGTTACAGTATTTGGCCTAATCTTAGTTCCCTACAACTTACCCCCTTGGATGTGTATGAAACAAATCACCTTTATTTTTTCTATGATCATTCCAGGAAAAAAGCCATTGGGTAATGACATCGATGTGCATCTCCAACTACTTATTACGGAATCGCTTGACCTGTGGAATGTCGGCATCGAGACATATGACGCATATGAGAAGTTACTGTTCAACTTGCATGCAACCTTGATGTGGACGATTAGTAACTTTTCATGTGATGCCTCATTTCCTATAGCCTTAGATGAGTACCAAAGAGTAGTGAAATTGCTGGTGGAACTAAGATTAAGTCCCAAATTAGGAAAACGTTCACAAATTTCTAAACCTACCTCAGG
This sequence comes from Albizia julibrissin, assembly GCA_037074505.1. NCBI lineage: Eukaryota > Viridiplantae > Streptophyta > Magnoliopsida > Fabales > Fabaceae > Albizia > Albizia julibrissin. The sequence goes on along the minus strand of CM073480.1, from coordinate 40,824,479 downwards.
ATTCGAACTTGGGATTGGAAAGGAAACTCAAGGTAATAAATTTTCTCAAATCTTTTCCACACGCGTTCACTATCTCGCTAAGTCTCATCAGTACTTAAGTTCATTTATCAGAGTGTGCGAGTGTGTTTCTGCTTACGTATCATGATAAGTTCTTTAGATTTAGATTCTTCTTTTACATCGGAAGCGTAATTACTCAACCAAAATATCATTCATCAACTAAGTTACTCATGAAATCTTGTCATGCTTACATAACTATATACATCATATACATATATCCCAAAACATTCAAAGATATAGACATAGATATCCAACAAAACTAGAGTCTTCGGTGTTTAATCCTCTAGCCATTTGCATGTACCTTCCTTTTTCCCCTGGAGCTCTCTCCCTGTACTATAAATGATTTTTGAAAAAGAGTAAGATTCGAAAGAATCTCAGTAGTAACATAATGTCAATCATACAATTATAACATCCAAAGCATGCTATATAGTCATCATTCAACAGAATCATCATAGTAGCACTTAATGCATCACATGTAGGTTATAAGCTATCATAGCGCTAGATATATTACAAGGCCCCGAAGGATACCCGTGTAAATAAGCCCCAAGTACCCATTCGTGCAACAGTAAGCGTTATACTGGCTTGAACGTCTACCCGTGCAAATAGGCCCTGGGAGACCACCCTGCATATTCAGAATACGTTAGATAATTCTTGATGATTTCACACAACATACAATGTATATTATAAAACAAATAAAAGACAAGTTAATACTTAGTTGCTTTACTCTAGCAACTTCCTCCCGTTTATTTGAGCTCGGGCAAGTTTTAGACTCTGGACGGTCGTCAAGTCCTACAATCCGAAAATATACCATAAATGATTTATTACTCATCCATGTATTACTCATAACTCATACTATTGGTTAACTTAGCCTAAAAGTGCTAAATTACCAAAATGCCTCTATAGATCTCGATCTAACTATACTTTACTCAAAATTATGACTCGGGCCAAGCCTACATAATTTCACATGTAGAATCCATTTTTAATCTCAAATTAGTCAAATTCATGGGAAAATGATGAAAATACCCCTGGCAGCCTCCTACTTGGAGCTTTTAAGGGCAATTTGGTCATTTCACATTCTAACCCTTTTCTCACTTCACCATCAACATCTACCCCACACAATTTTACCATTTAAACTCAATGGAAACATCAAAATTATCAAAATTCATGCTCCTTTTCCACGCCAAGCACAAGGCAGAACTTTAAGGTTCTCTGAAAAGTTATGTCGGTTTCTCGTTTTCTCTTATTTAATCACCTCCTTTCTACTTTTAATCACATGATTAGCTATTTAGACATTCAATGAACATGGTTTAGAGAAACTTGGATAGCAAGGCCCCTTAGGTTTCTTCATCTAACTTTCACAAAGCATTCAAAACCAAGCCAAGAACAACAATAATAGCATCAATCAAGCAAGAGGAACAAGTTTTGAGGTTTACCTCTTGATTTCCACTCCTTTCTCTCTCTACACATTTTTCTTCCTCTCTCTCCACAGCCTTGATTTATCTTAAAAATCATGGTTCCAAAGGAGGACAAGTGATTAGAGGAAACTATGGAAGGATTAGGAAGCAAGAATCCCAAGGTTACAAGCTTCCTTACCTTTGTTTTTGAAGAACCTTAGCCCTTGTTGCTCTTTCGTGTGCTTCACTGCCTCAACTCTCTCACACTCTATTTGGTTCAGCTCATGCACGAAAATGAGATGAAGGGATGAAGAAAATGATGATATATTAAAGGTCAAATGGTTGTTATATATGTGGCAACTTCTCATTGGTCCATGTGTTTCTATTTTTTTGTCTAACATTTCATTTCCTTTTTCCCTTCTCTATTCTGCCGAAAATGCATGAGAATTGAGCGATTATATATTGATCTTGCACTATCCCATTGACATCTTGTAAGTTGTTGACTTTTAGACATTTAACTTTTGACTATTTGACCTTACTTGATAATATTTCTCTAAAATAGGCCTACTAATTATCAAGTAGCCATTTCCCTCTTTTTAATTCCCATATAACTGAAATTATTAAGAATATTAGGAAAAATAATTATTTCTCACTTCATGGAAAAAATTACCATTTTGCCCCTACGTTTCATGATTTACCAAAATAAATCATTTCCTTGCTCATTTCTTTTCATTTGGCTGAATTATATGTAACTGGCGATTGAAATATCTCTATAAATTTACACACACCATAATTCACCATTTTATTATACTAAATATCACAAATACATATACAAGGAATATTGATCAAAAAGTGGGGTATTACATTCCTGACCTAGGAATATTATCTGGGTGGAATGTGCATACTGGGTCGGCATGTCCATCTTACAATTTTGACATTGACGCAGTGCGCCTTCCCTACAGTTGAAAGTGGTGCTTCATGGGCGTATCGAAGGTTTCTTGATGGAAATCACAAGTTTAAATTGTAACAGAATCATTTCAATAGGAAACCATAAAAAAGAGGACCACCTCAGACTTTATCTAGTGCAAATATCTTACAACAACTTGAGGAAGTTGAATTTGAGTTTAGAAAAAGTGACGATGTAGCTAAAGCAGGGCAAAGACGGGCAGGACTTCTGCTTCTGTGCCTCAGTAATAGAGGAAGATAAGCATTTTCTTCACTCTTCCATATTGGAAATCTAATTTACTTCGCCACAGTCTTGATGTCATGCACATTAAAAAAATATATGTGACAATATGCTATATATACTGCTTAACAAAATCGACAAGTCAAAAGATCATCTTCAAGCGAGGAAAGATTTACGAGCCATGGGAGTTCATAAAGACGCATGGCCAGATGAGAATGAAAATTTTCAACCAGCAAAGTTCACCCTCACAAAACTGAACAAGGAAGTCTTCCTCGCGATGTTGAAGAAAATAAAAGTTCCTGATGGCTATTCAAGCAACATTTCATGAGGTATTATATAGGCTTGAAAGGTTACTGGCCTTAAGAGTCATGACTCACATGTTCTTATGCAACAGTTACTTCTGCTAGCTATAAAGAATGTACTTCCTCCCAATGTGTCCATCATTTTGGTGGAGCTTTGTTCTTTCTTTTGAAAGTTATGTTCCAAAGTTTTGATCGTTGAGGAGCTCGATCAGCTACAGTCCAAAATCATTCTTACACTTTGTCATTTGGAAATGATTTTCCTCTGTCTTTTTTCACTGTGATGGTTCACCTGACAGTCCACATTGTTCATCAAACAAAGCTCACTGGCCTAGTTCAATATAGATGGATGCATCCTATTGAGAGGTACTCTCTTTACATATGTGAATCATTATTAGTTCATATGTTTGCTAGTCGCCCATTTCAACATTTCGTATCATTTCTCCTTCTTTACTTTATAGGTTTCTTAGGAAACTGAAATCTTATGTAAGGAATAAGGCATGGCCAGAAAGTTCTATAGCTGAAGGTTATATAGGGGATGAGGTTTTCTCAAATATGTTTTGATGATAACAAATTTTGGTTAGAATGAGTATATTGTGATTCAAGTGGTTTAAGAAAAGATTTGAGTGATTAAAGGTTGATTGAAGAAATGAGGATAAAAACTTGGATCTAAAGACATTCATTTCTTTTCAGTAATCACAGATGATTACTCGAGTGATAGAAACATCACTCGAGTGGAGGCCTCCAATTTTCAAGAGATTTTGCAAGTCACTCACCAAGTTTCTGAAAGTGGAAAGGAATCCACTCGAGTAAGTAAGTATTCACTCGAGTGACAGGGCTCCACTTGCAGAAGACAGCAAGTTACTTATGGTTTTTTTGAGAGTTGAGAAGAATCCACTCGAGTGAATGTGATCACTTGTTGTTTTCAAAAGTCACTCTCTGGTTTTTCAAAATTTATAAAAAATATCACTCGAGTGACAGAATATCACTCGAGTGAAATGCTCTCACCTATAGATGTCACTCGCGAAAGATGAGCAAGTTAGCCAAGGAACTCACTCGAGTGAAAGTCATTCACTCTCCATCTTTTTACAATTGACTTGTGGAACTCAGGAAGTTAAAGGCAAAGATCACTTGAGTGAATAGTTGCCACTCAAGTGATAACTTGTAACTTGCAATATTCTACAAGTCACCTTCTGGAAACTTGAGAGTGCATTATAGTTCCCACTTAAGTGAACCAGATTCACTCAAGTGAATATGGTTCCACTCAAGTGAAATATCACTCACTCAAGTGGAGTCTTATTGTCTACCTCTGTTTTGAGCTTTGTTATTCCTGATTCATTTTATTATTTTATTAGAGTTATTAATCATTACTTATCTTTTATATATTATTACTAATCATCCTTGTGTTTAAGTCTTAGAAGCTTTAACGATGAAATGAATTCAAAACTACCAGCGGTGGTTGGTGGTTGTCAAAGGCATTAAATGCTCAACCATAAAACACAGAGAACAATGTAAGAGGAATTTATTACTGCAAAGATGAAAGCAACGTTAAGCTAAAATCCCTCAACGGCTAGGAAGTTACTACAACGAATAGTTCAATACTCAACGGCCATTAATGAAGTTCATCTACAAATACTCAAGTATTGAATACAAATGAACTAACGAAACTATTCATCGACGAAACATCATTTATTATCTAGTTTTTTGTAACACATTTGGTCATTATTTTCAATACTTCAGTGATCATTAATTTTCTCTGTAGGAGAGAAGTTTATTTTCTGATTCATTTTCATACTCTAAAAATCTCAAGGTAGTGGGGCCTTGAGTGTGGGTGTCGGATTACAACGTGTAAGGGGGAGTGAGTCTTGGTGAGGATCATCCACTACCTGATACGTTATATTTGGGTTCCAAGAACCAGAATAATCTTGGAGGTATAGTGGAAACTCAGAAACGCTCTGAGAACTGGACATAGGTCAATAAAGTTAGACCGAACCAGTATACATCGGTGTTTTTACAGTGATATTTCTCTTAACTTCATCATTTACTATATCTGTCATAATCCCAATTTTCTTACAAATCACCCAATTCACCCCCCTCTTAAGTGAAGTCCAATCTAACAGAGGTCCTATATTTCTATTCAAGGTACTTTGATGACATTGAGACGGCTTTCAACTGACCACCTCATATAGAAGATTGTCATGAACCTAAACCAACATCAAGAAGTTGCAAGCATATAGACATGTCTTGATTAATTGCACTCAAGTTGAATCCTTCATTCATTAAGAATTGTACACTCATATGTTATTCTATATCTATCTGTACATTTCATGATCGCCTTCCTATAATTAATTGCAGGGAATTCATAAATCATGTGAAGTATCAACTCAGGATCCAAACACAAACATCCTCTAAAGTTGACAAAAGGATCCACAGAGAATTCCCAAGCTAGTTTGTGCGCAGAATACTAAATGACCACAACCCATACTCACCAGATTTCAAAGCTCTCGCAATCAACCCTCTTAACTATGAAAAAAAGGTTTATAGCATACAATGTCAATGGTTTCAAGTTTTGCACTGTTTCATGAGATTAAGGATTGCAAACTCAAAATTCGGGTGTTTTTGGCACCTTTCGGACAAGGAGTTATGCAAACAACAGTGAGGCAACATGTAGTTCTGAGGCATCCCTTACTACGAAAAAATTCATGATGTTGTCGAACTAAATTACCAAGGTTGTTTCACTATGACACTGTTCAAGTGTTTGTGGACAAATACCATTACTTCCTGGGGACTTACAACTGACAACTTAGGCATCATATCAATAAATTTCTCCCGGCCAATTCACACTGGTCAATTTAAAGATGATGAGTCGTATATTCTTGCCTCAGAGGTACACCAGGTTTATTATGTCAAGGATGAGAGGTACAGGGATCGGAATATGGTAGTTCACTTAAAGCCTTGAGACCTTTACGACATGAGTGATGGGGATAACGTCGCCTATGAGAGTGAGTCATTCCAACCTTCCAATTTCGAAAACTTCTTCCCTGACGGCAATGACAATTTACCTATAGTTTGGTATGTGTTTATAAGTTCACATCATTTAAATTTAATTTTTCTATAAAATAATACCACACTAACATTTTCTCGACAAAATTTTTGTAGGGATGGTGATGAAGAATGTTTAAAAAATTTTTGCTTTTGTTCTTGTAAATCTTAATTTATATTTAAAAAAAACTTTGACCAAACTTTGTAGTGGTTTTATAACCTCTATAAAACCAACAAAAACTACTACAAAGTGATTAACCACTACAAAATAGCAAAAAATCGCTACAAAGAGACTAACCGCAACAAAGAAAGTCATATCAACTATTACAAGCGTTATACAAATCCCTATAAATATCTCCACTGTATCTTATTTCAAACACTCCTCTAATTCTTTCCAGCCTACTTTTCTCTTTTTTCTCTTATCTAAGAATTTTTTTTTCAAGAGCTGTGCAAGGTTATTGAATAAAGTAAAATTTATTTTAATTCTCTTATTTTAACATTTTTTCCTTCTTATGATACTAATTTTAATTATTTTTCCTTTTTGTCCAGGAATTGAACAACTTTTCCTCAACATATTCAATATTCCTTCTATAATGATCAACTTCTAGTAAACAACATAATAAGTCCTTATTACCTACACATTTTTAATATTACTTGTATAAACTTTATACTTATCTAACTCAAGTTAATCATTCTTCTCAAATAATAATTACTTTTATTTAATTTGATGCAATAATAAACTAGTTAACACAATATAATGGACTCATATTATTGTATAATTTTTTTAAATTTTCTCATCAATTTGTAGCCTAGCGCCAAAAATATTGAATCCAATTTGTGTTTTAAATTTGTAGCGGTCAACCGCTACAAATTTAAAACACAAATTGGATTCAATATTTTTGGCGCTAATTCTAAAATTTCATATTTTTGTTACAGTTTTGTAACCGCTACAAATTTTGGGCGCCAGTTTTTTGGAAATTCAAATTTTCACTTAGTAGCAGTTTTAGAATCTCTACAAATTTGGAGCCAAATTTTCATTTCGCTTTACCGCCAACATGTGTAGCGATTTTTTAACCGATACAATGTACACAGATAATGTGTTATCAATATGAGCATCTTCTAGTGGCTTATTTTAACCACTATAAAGTTAGTAGCGGTTTGTTGACGTGAGTAGCGGTTTGTTATAATTGCAACAAATCTATTTGCAATAGTGGATTTTGTAGCGGTTTTTTGAACTACTACTACTGGTATACCATTACAAATACACATTTTTAACCACTACTAAATGACAATTTCTTTTATAGTAAGCTTTCTATCGAATATTATAACTTAGGAAATAGATGTGTAATTTATAAGTCATGAATTTTTAAAGTTTAGGTTAAAAATATGGAAAATTCTAAGTTCTTAATAAAGCAATTAGAATTGTCATGGATTTTAGGAACTTAGGACCTTAAATTACTATTGCAAAATATTTGTCTTAAAAAGGGGACTTCAAGAGCTTCTCATAGAAGCTGGAACCACCTCATTTGAAATTTTATAGCCTAAGATATTATTTTTCAAAGTTACTTAAAAATTGTGATTTAGTAGCGTTTAAAAATGTATATTTGTAGCGGTTTTGACCACTACAAACAGCATTAGTAGCAGTTATAAAAACTACTACAAAAGCATCCGTTGCAAACGATTTTGTAGCGGTTTAATATAACCGCTACTCAAGGACAAACATTGCTACTGATATTAGTAGCGGTTCGTTTACACTACTACAATAATCGCATAAAGTCAACTCATTGACAATTTTGTAGCAATTTTAAATGTTGAGCAGCCGATCTGTAGTGGTTATATAACCGCTACAAATATTTCATAATAGCGGGAAAATGGGAAATGAAATTATTGACTCCTTATTATAGCAGTTATAAAACCGCTACTAAGTTGAAATATACATTTTTTAAAAATGGTGTCAATACTTTTCTAGCGGTTATAGAACCGCTACTAAATTGGTATGAAATTTTAAAAGTGCGTGCCAAAAAGTAATCAAATTTTAAATTTACTTTTAAATTTATAGCCGTTTGAATAACGGCTACAATTTTTAGAAAAATGAAAAAAAATCATCCAATAATTTAATTCAATTGTCCCAATATTTACTATATAAAAAATTAAATTACATTGAAAAAAAGACTAAATTGAGTTGTATGAATATAAAATTTATATATATAATATTAAGAAAGTGTAGATAATATTGTAGATTTATAGGTAACAAGTATTTATTTTGTTGTCTAGTAGATGTTGATCATTATGGAAGGAACATAACAAATGTTGAAGAATAGTTCATTAATTTCCGCAAAAAAAATACTTATGAATATTATAAGTAAAAGAAAAAAAATGTGAAGATAAAATAATTGATAAAAAATTTACCATATTTGATAACCTTACTTTGGATCTTGGACTCTTAAAAAAATTCCTAAATGAGAAAAAATGAGAGAGAAGAAGGGAGTAAAGAAGTGGAGAAGTGTATAAAAAGAGTTGGTATTTGGGTATTTATAGGGATCTATGTGACTCTTGTAGCGGTTAATGTCATGATTTTGTAGCGGTTGTCTGTTTATAGTTTGTAGCGATTTGTTTACATTGTTAGTCAAAATTTTTTTTTGTTTAGAAAATTAATAATTAGAAGAACAAAAGCATGGTTTCACTTAATCATTCTTTGTCTCCATCCCTACAAAAATTTTGTGGAGGAAATGTTAGTGTGGTATTGTTGTGTAGAAAACATTAAATTTAAATTATGTGAACTTTTAAAACTCACTTAACTATAGGTAAATTATCATCGCCTTCGGGGAAGAAGTTTTCAAAATTGGTGGGATGGAATGGTTCACTCTCGTAGGTGATGTTATCACAATCACCCATGTCATAAAAGTCTTGAGGCTTTCAGTGAACCACCATGTTCCAATCCCTGTATCTCTCATCCTTGACATAATAAACTTGGTGTGCCTCTGACACAAGAATATAGGGCTCATCATCTTTGGATTGACTGGTGTGAATTGGATGAGAGAAATTTACTAATGTGATGCCTAAATCGTCAGTTGTGAGCCCCCAGAAAGTTGTCGTATTTGCCCACAAACACTTGAACAGGGTAATAGTGAAACGACCTTGGTAATTTAGTTCGACAAGATCAAGAAGCTTTCCATAGTAAGGGACACCTCCGTATTGCATGTTGCCATCACTGTTGCTCGCATAACTCTTTGTCTCAAAGGTGCCAAAAACACCCAAATTTTGAGTTTGTAATCCTTGATCTTGTGATACCATGAAAAACTTGAAACTATTGACATTGTATGCTGTAAACCTTTGTGTATGATCAAGAGGGCCAGTTGTAAGGGCTCTGAACTCTAGTGAGTGTGGGTTGTAGTCATTTAATGTTCTGTGCGCAAACCAATTTGGAAATTCTCTGTGGACCTTTTTGTCAACTTCAAAGGATGTTTGTGTTCGAATCCTGAGTTGACGCTTCACATAACTTTTGAATTCCCTGCAAGTAATCATGGGAAGACGATCATGATTTGTAAATAAAAAATATAAGGATAGTTGTAGAATAACATATGAGTGTACAATTCTTATTGAAGAAAGGGTTCAACTTGAGTGCAATTAATCAAGACATGTTTATGTGCTTGCAACTTCTCAGTTGTAGTTAGTTTGAAGTTCTCACTTCCTCCAATTGGTTTACTAATATGAGGGATTAACAACTTTATGGATGTTGTTAGCTCAGGCTCAGGATTAAAACAATCGTCTACACGAGACGGTCGGTTAAAAGCCATCTCAATGTCATTAAAGTGCCTTGAACAGAAATATAAGACTTCATCCCCTATATAACCTTCAGTTATACAACTTTCTGTCCACACAGTATTCCTTATGTAAGATTTCAATTTGCCAAGAAACCTATAAAGTAAAGAGGGAGAAATGATGCTAAATGGTGAAATGGGTGACTAGTAAATTGTGAAAGTAATGATGTTGCACATATGTAAAATGAGTATCTCTTAATAGGATACATCCATCAATATTGAATTGGGCCAGCGAGCTTTATTTCATGAACAAGGTAGACTGTCAAGTGAACCATCACAGTAAAAAAGGAGGGAGGAAAGATCATTTCCAAATGACAAAGCGTAAGAATGATTTTGGATTATAGTTGATCGAGCTCCTCAACAATCAAAGCCTTAGAACACGACTTCTGAAAGAAGGAGCTTAGCTCTACCAAAAGGATGGACACATTAGGAGGAAGTGCATTCTTTATAGCTAGTAGAAGTAACTGTTGCATAAGAACATGTGAGTCATGACTTTTCAGGCTAGCAACCTTCTGTGCATGCATGTCAATACATCATGAAATGTTGCTTGAATAACCATCAAGAACTTTTATTTTCTTTAACGTAGCTAGGAAGACTTCCTTATTCTGTTTTGTAAGGGTGAACTTTGCCAGTTAAAATTTGTCATTCTTATCAGGCCATGCGTCTTCATGAACTCCCACAGCCCATAAATCTTTCCTCACTTGAAGATGATCTTTTGACTTTCCGAGTTCGTTAAGCAATGTGTATAGCACATTGTCGCATATATTTTTTTCAATGTGTATGACATCAAGACTGTGTCAAATTAAATTAGTTTTCCAATATGGAAGAGTTAAGAATATGCTTATCTTCCGCCATTGCTAAGGTGCAGAAGCTGAAGTAGTCCTCCTACTCTTTCACCCTGTAGTTGCCGAATTGTTGCTTTTTCCAAACTCGAAGTCAACGTCTTGAAGCTGCTGTAAGATGTCTTTACTAGTTAATGTATGAGGAGGTCTTCTTTTTTCTGCTTTCCCATTGAAACGATTATGTTACAATCTGAACTTGTGCTTGGCATCGAGGAACCTTCAATGACCCATAAAGCACCACTTTCAATTATGGGGAAGGCGGATTGTGAAGGAGTCAAAATTACAAACTGTACATGCTATCCCAATATGAACACTCTATCCGGATAATGTTCCAAGACAAGGAAAGTCACTTATGATCCACATCAAAGCTGTACGCAAGTTGAACAATGACTTCTCGTACGTGTCATATGTCTTGATGCCGACTTGCCACAAGTCCATTAATTCTGCAATAAGTGGTTGAAGATACACATCGATGTCATTACCTGATGCCTTTTTACCTGGGATGATCATAGACAAAATGAAGGAGCTTTGTTTCATACACATCCAGGGGGAAAGTTGTAGGGAATCAAGATTACCGACCAAATACTATAACTTGTACTCAAATTCCTAAAGGGATTAAAACCGTCAGTCGCCAAAGTAAGCCGAACATTTCTAGGGTCCACTGTGAAAGATGGAAATTCAGAGTCAAACATTTTTCAGGCTTCTGCATCCCATGGATGTCTTAATTTACTATCTTCATTCTTATCAACATCATACTAGCTTATGTGCTTAGCTATTTTGGACGACATAAACAATTTTTGTAACCACGGCTTCAAAGGAAAGTACCTTAGAATCTTTGCAGGTTTCTTCTTTTGCTTTTTTTCCTTCTGAATTGTCTTGTACCTTGATGTGTGACATCTCTTGCAATCCTCCCTGCCGGCTTCATCTCCCTAATACAGCATACAATCGTTGAGGCATGCATCAATTTTCTGGTAGTTCAAGCCTAATGTATTAATAATCTTATTAGCCTCGTAGAACGATGTGGGAATCTGCACGTCGAGGAACACATCTTGTAATAATTCCAGCAACATTGACATTTCCTTAGCTGTGATTCCACACAAGCACTTGATATGATACAATTTGATAAAGAAAGATAATTTCAAGTATTTTCGACAACCTTGATACAGAGGATGATCTGCGTTATCTATGAGGTTGAAAAAATCTCGCGCTGCTTCATTCCTGAAGAGCATAGGCTCTGAACCCAACACTTCTTCATTGAAGTTGTCATCATTAACACCGAACGCATCATGCACGGCATCATTAATAGGATCATCTTCATCTACTTGAACTCTAACTTGTGAATTTCGAGGAAGAGCATCATTGTATCTCATACCGGCCTTCTCACCATGAACTCTCCAGAACATATACTCTTCCAAAAAAGGCTTCACAAGTAAATGTTCCTTGACAACTTCCATGTATGCCACTTCTTGAACTTGCATCTCTGACACAGGCATACGATCTTTCCATTACAGCTCGCGTGAGAGTAAGTGAAATTCAAGAAGTTATTTAATCCGTATAAATAAGATAGAGAATTACGTGGCAACTTGATCCATGATTTATCCATAGCTAGAGGAAATAATTTAGCCAACAAAATGAGTGAAATTACAAATGACACGTTACAACATAATTAAATTGAAGTTTCACAACATTCAAAAATTAGTAACGGTTATAAAATAGCCACTACTAATAGTAGTGGAACTAGTAGTGGTTACACAATCTAACTGCTACAAATGTTCATAACTGGCGAGACACGAAGATTCAAAATTCAAATCTGTAACATTTTATAGCGGTCAAAATGTTTTAACCGCTACCAATGTTCATGAACATTGGTGAGAATGCAGATTTAAAATTTAAATTTGTAACATTTTATAGTGGTTTTACCTACATAACCGCTATAGATTCTCACGAATGTTTGTCGAGGTTTTTTAGATTAACCGCTACAAATTGATATGAATGTTGGCGGGAATTATGATTCAAAATTCAACATTCAAAAATTGGTAGCGGTTATATTCCCTTAACTGCTACAAAGTGATGTGACTGTTGGCAGGAATGACAGATTCAAAATTGAAATTTGTAACACTTTGTAGCGGTTATAATTCACTAACCGCTACAAACGGAATAACAGGCTTTGTCGCGGTTATATTACCTTAACCGCTACTAAATTCATCTATTTTTTTTATTTTTTTCCCAAATTTTTTTAAACAAAATTAAATAACTTAATTAACAAAAAGAAAAAAAATTGTAAACTAAAAAAATTAAGTTAATTCAAACATTTTTTACAATTGTTAAAAAAGAATAAAATCCTAAATAAACTAAACTAACTATGAGGAGCCTGATCACCAGGTCTTGTGTGACACCTTACTTTCATTACCTCTCCGACTCTTAGTTTTCACAGATTAGAGTAGGTGAGCGATTATTATAATAAACTAATAGTCGTTCTCCTTATTTACATTAGAGAGATTCTCTTATTACATTAGAGCAGTTCTCTGCTTATACAACAATTATACATTCATATACATACACCCAGTACATAATTATACATATACACTACCTTTACATCAATAAAGAAGATGGCGCCTTGCGCTTCCATCTTCACTTCAACTTCATATCTCCTCACGCATCTTCACCTATCTAAAATGGTTAGTTGGGAGGAGTGAGATTCGAGAGAATCTCAGTAGCGAACATTACCATTATGCATGCAAGATATATATATGATGCACGACATGCTTGCTTTTTGTAAAAACATGCCAATTTAATGACATCCATATGCATACTCATATTACAACATACTCATGACCATCATATAACATAACAAGGCATTAATCAATCAACCAATCACATACAACAATGCAAACACATACATACCACATACATGCAGGCAAGGTAAGTTCACTACCTGTCGGACTTCATGTCCGTCCTCAATCCTTCGTCTTTGATCCGATTCGAGCACATCCATTCGTCGAGTCCTAGAATTCCAAATACATTTAATGAGTCACTACTCATTCATATAATATTCTAGACTCATTTTCAGTTGATAATTTAGCCCAATTATGCTAAATTACCAAAATGCCCTCGGAAGCCCGGCCCAACTGTACTTTTACCAAAATTATGACATGGGCCAATCTTACATGATTTCACGTGTAGAATCCATTTATGACTTCACATTAGTCAAATTCATGCCCGAATGACAGAAATATCCCTTGACATCCCTTATTTAGAGCTTAAAGGGTAATTCAGTCATTTCACACCCCAGGCCTTTTCTCACTTCGTCATCATGAACCTTACACAATTTGCTTTTTTAAACTCAATGGAATCATCTAATTGATGAAATTCTAACTCATGGCTCACGCCCCATGCATGAAAGCCAATATAGAGTTCTCAGAAGAGTTGTGTCGGTTCCTCCCTTTCTTTGACTTAATACCCTCCTTTCTACTTCTTATTACATGATTAGCCATTTAGACATATATTGGACATCGTTTCGTCCCCTTAAATACTGATTGAATGAGAGATGAATAGTACCTAACTTCTATAGTACTCATCCAAATGACAAATCAAGATGGTAAAAAGGAAGCTTACTCTTACCTTTACACTTTTCTGAATTCAGTTCGGAATTCTACCTTAAGTGGTCAACCAAGCCTTAAGCTTTTCCACTTATTGATTTTCCTTGATAATAATTCACCCACAAAGGGTTATTAATTATCGCCTCCTTTTAATTCCTATTCAACTCAAATCATTGGGAATATCAGGGAAAAACCATCATTTCTCATCTTATGGAAAAATTATCATTTTGCCCTTACGTATTACGATTTATCGTAATAAACCATTTCTTATCCCTTTTTGTTATTTCCCTTCAAACTTGACTAGTTTGGGCATTAATAATAAGGGAAAAATGGATGTTAGCCATTCATTGGTCAAATGACCATTTTTCCCTTACCTTTAATATTTCCCCGAGCTCTCCAGCTCACCATAATATTCCCTTTAATATCCAAAGATATAAAGTAATTTTGGGAAATACAATCATTCCTCACTAGGATACTTGCTAAACTAGGGTCTAGCAGTCCATTTAATCCAGGCTTAATCCTAAGCCTCTTGTCCCAAAATTCAGGGTATTACATCTTGTCTCAAGGGGGCCACCATCACCAGTCTGTCCATCAGATCTTATCTCAGAGGCGGGTTGATGACGGGCCTGGGAAGAGTCAACAGCATTATCATTAGATGGAGGACAAGGCGGCTGCACAACGAACCTTGGGATGGGGGGACCTCTAGGAACACCTCATCAGGGAACAGGTGACTCCACGCCCTGTTCAGCATGTTGTTAGTGATATCTTGCCATTGTATATGCTACGCGTAATAGTAATCGACCTGCTCCTGCATCTTCCTCACAACCTCTGATCGGATGTCCTCAACAGTCTCCTCCCTTAGATGTCTTTACCCGAACGTCCATGCTTGAGAAGGTCCTGACTCAGCGCTCCCACTCCTCCTATATACCATCCTCTCATATGCCCAGTGTGCTTGACTGGTCCCAAACCAGCTTTCATTGGTGCAGTGGGGTCACAGACCCCTGAGACTCTTGAGTCTTTGTCTCTCTCAGCTCAGCTTGGGACTACTAAATCTACACCTACAATTTTATGCAACAAGTTATTATAATTACTATTATTATCAACAATAAATTAGTTGTTTTAAACATTTTATTAATAATAATTGTCATTATTATACTTATAATGGCCTCCTCTTCCTATTGAGATATCGGAGTCCTGTCCCGGTGCCTTTGTGTCAGTGTGAATAACTCTCTGTAATCTGTCTGGCAGTTTTCCTCCTGAGCCTTCCACTCCTGCAATAATGAAAATATTAAATTAAAATTATCAAGCTTTAATTGAAATTAGATTAACACTATTAATGTTAAATTAATTTGAAGTTGTAAAAAATATCAATTCGTTGTAGGTCATAGCAAATGTCTTTGATCCAGCCGTGTGGTGGATAGTCTGCTACTCTTGACTCCACGTGTTCTTCTTTGAAAGAGCCTAAACAAATTGCTCAAATAAAAAAAATTACAAAACATTAAAATAATAAAAATTGATCAAATAATAGTTATTAAAAAAATACCTTCCCCTCTTGACCCCTCCTATACTGCACAAAACCTGCCCAGTCATTTGGTAGGACGTTCTCGATCAACTGCTCCAGAGGAATCATCCTATCCCTATTCTTGATGTGGTAGAGATGATTCCTCCTATTCTTCCAGCCGTCGCCCATATTCATCTGCGCGTACCTCTTACTGATGTCTCTGACGGTGAACTTATCATGTAATACAATTAAATAAAAAATATTTAAATATGAGTACTTAGAAAATATAAATTTAAAAATAATAAATAAAAAAATTAATTGTAAAATCATTTAATATAATTAAATGCAATTATTAATTACCGTAACCGCCTGCTCCCACGCCAGATCGTTTGGCCCCTTGGGAACATGCTTCCACGTCTTGAAATAAACGGGGAACCACATCCAGTTTGAGCCCAACTCGTTTAGATAACGGCTGAACAGGTGACCCCCATTGTCGATGGGCTGGTCCATGGGCTCATTCCACATAACAAGAACTCGTAATCTCCAATCCATGTTGTTCAGACCGGACACGTCTAGCGTCCTAGTGGAAATGTTCCCTTGCTTATCTGCACAATTACCATATACGTTAGTTAAATTTAAATTCACATTTAATAGAACTATATTTGCAAAAAAGTTAAATAAAAAATTACATTTACCTTGCACTTGCATATCAAACTCAGTCAACCGAAAAGATGATCGTCGTGGTTGGTTCTACTGCCGCGTGTCCTCCTGATCTAGCAACTGCTCTAACTCACTAAAAGAAATGTCTTTGAAGTTGAACATCTCCTCATTCTCATCCAAGTAGTCCAAATTGATCTCCTCTCCCTCTCTCTCGACCTATGGTGCGATCCCCTCCTGTCGGGACGTCTACTGTAGCTGTGGTAGGGCCACCTCCATAGGCTGTGATGGGCCCCCTCCTATGGCAGCTATGGTGCGGTCCCCCTTACTCCACACTGACCCCTACCATGAAGCTCTACTCTGTTAGATGTGATTATTTTTTATGATGACAAATATAGATATCAAATATTATGAGAGCAAAAGTTTGCATAATATACTTATCTCTTATATTGACTAACTACTATGTTTAATGTCGTATATCTTATAGATTAGTCAAAGAGATTGGAGAAAGAATAGCTTCAAGGAACTAATGGGAATATCAAGATTCAAGTTCCCAGAAGAAATACTAATCAGAAGGGAATTCAGAAGTCACTGTAGCAATTGTCACTGTTTGGCACTGTAGCATCGAGTGATTTAATAATCACTCGAGTGATTTTCAGAATCATTTGAGTGATTCTTGAAATAGTAAAAATCACTCGAGTAATTCACTAATTCACTCGAGTGATGTTCAGCGTTTCATGCTCTGTTGTTCGTCCAGCTGAGCGAGGCCTGGTTATTTGATCATATCTCCTAAAATACAACTCCGATTGAGACAAAACCAGTTGCGTATGAAACTAGACTCCCAATGCGTCATTTTGACACCAGAATAAACATCAAAGGAGATCATATAAAGGAGATATAAGTTTTCGAATCTGGCATTCATATTAGCGTCACTTTCTGGAACAGATTTGGTATTTTGGCTATAACTCTCAAACCACAGATCCAATTGAGCTGAAACCAATGCCATATGAAACTAGACTTCAAGATATTTCTATTGATATATAATATAGAAATTTTAGAGTCATATTCAAAGAGTTATATCATCTAAAAGTTTACCCCTACTTGCTGAAGAATTGGAAACGCAACAACGAAGTTAAAGTGATCTGAAGAACAGATCACTCGAGTGATTCCAGAATTCACTTGAGTGATATGGGTTATTCCGCAGATCACTTCTAGTGGCGCCAGAATCACTGCAGGAATTTTTCACTATTCCAGATTTCACTTCCAGTGATGCCAAAATCACTCGAGTGATATGAGATTTTTCAGAATCACTTCCAGTGCGCCTGAAATCACTGCAAGAAAAATTCACTGTTTGCAAAATCACTTCCAGTGATGCCAAAATCACTCGAGTGATTATGTTATTTTCATAGATCACTTCCAGTGAATTTCACTCTTTCTCAAATCACTTCCAGTGAACCAGAATGCACCTCCAGTGAAAGCCAGTATGCCTCAGATCACTACTGATGAACCAATATTTACTCAAGTGATATGAAGATCTTTCACTTCCAATCACTTCCAGTAATCATGCAACCACTACCAGAGAATCTGAATCACCTCCGATGAAACAAAGATCACTCCCACTGGATATCAATTACATCAGTTCACTATCTGTCAGATAATATCCAAGCAAGTGATTATGATGATTTTGCAGATCACTTCCAGAGATGTGCCAAGATCAATTGATATGAAGTTTTGTCAGTTTCACTTCTTGTCAGCATCTATGATCACTCAGTGCAATCTTCACTAAATCGAAATCAGTTCCAGTGACAGTCACATCCAGAAATCAAGATTATTGCCGGTGAAATGCTTCTACAGTCAAGTGTTAATTGTTTTATCAAAATCACCTCCAGTGAAGTTACACCGCACTCAAATGATTCTCATGTTTCAGAATATCACTGCCAGTGAGTTAGATGTTAACTCAAGTGATTCATTATTCTCATCAGAATTACTTCCAGAAACTTGACAGAAACAAGGAAAACAACCAGAATGATTTCATGGTGCACTCTACTGATGTGGATTACTTCCGGTGAATATTAAAATTCCTCAGATCACCTCCAGTGCCATAACTGATCATTTCCAGAGAATACCAACATGCACCAGATCACTTCTAATGAACTGATATGTCATTTTCTAAGTTTCACTTCCAGTCTCAAATCACTTCCAGTCAAGTATCATCCAGTCAATGATATGCCAGTGAAATGCTTCTGTAAATAACTTCCAGAAGTATGACAGAAATAAGGAAACAAGTCAAATGATTTCATGGTACACTCGAGGGATGCTAATCATTGCCAGTGGAATATTATCTTCTAAAAATCACCTCTAGAGAAATCAAATTTACTTCCAGTGATTCTTTAGTTTTCAAGATCACTGCCAGTGAAGTCTGTAATCACCCGAGTGATGTTTTCTAAAGTCTATTTCTCTGAGTGGATTTACAGGTGTTATGCACTACCGATCATATGGCATACACGGATCAATATTTAGCGACAACAAATCATGGGCAACATGACTATTCAATAAACGATTCAACTAACGTGCAAAACAGAAAGAAAGCAACGCTGAAACATTTGTAAGAGATCAACAGGAAATACTGAAGCATCTGTCAGAGCACCACGATCAATGGGCATAACGGTTGAACTTTCTGTCAGAGCACACAATCGGTTTACAATGGGAAAATATTTGAATGCTCCAACGGCTCTCGACCTATCTTATATAAATCGAAGCATTCAAGATGAAGAGATAGAGATTGTACAGAAAAATACAACAGCGAATAGAAATGATGAAGTAACGAGAACCCAACTGCCAACATGCTGCTGTCATGAATCTTCATCTCTCATACTCTCTGTTAATATCTGTTTTCATTGTCATGTACATTTGAGAGTGAATATTTGTATTGTACTTCAGTGAGTATCCTATCTACTTTATGAGAGAGTCTGTAAATCCTTACAAATATACTTCTGTATTGAACTTAAGGTAGAGGGACCTTGAGAGGGTTGATTACCTTACGGGAAAGTTGTAGAGAGAATTGCTAGTAGTACTTTCTACTCGTAAGACTTACAAAGTGCAAGCAGTAGAGAACGTTGATGCTTGTAAGACTTACAGTGGTCTAAGCAAGAGAGAACGTTGCTACCCGTAAGACTTGCAAGGGTAAGCAAGAGAGAAAGGACTTTGGGATTGCTTTGCTCAACTTACCGTAAGAGGGTGTAAACCTTACAGTGAGTAAGGGGGAGTAACTTCTAAGAGATTTGTAGAGGCTTTTCTTGTACCCGGTTAAACAATAAGATAGTGGATTAGAAATCTCAGGAGGAGCCTAGGGATTGAACGTAGGTCATCGTGGATTGGACCGAACCAGGATAAATCACAGTTTGCATATTCTCTTCCCTAAGCTTTTACATTTCCAGCATATATCATTTACATATCAGCTTATGTTTCTATACTTCCGTATGTATTGATTTGATAAGTTGCGAAAAGATTTTAAAAGATCATACTTTCTTATCATACACCCAATTTACCCCCCTCTTGGATGTCAGCCAGTTCTAACATCCTCTACTACTGTTACCATACAGAAGCGATCTGGGAGGTGGCATAACCTCCTTCCCCTTCCCCTTCCCCCTCCCCTATCTCCTGAAGCCATATAAAAATCTAAAATTTAAAGTAAACGTCTAACAGAAGCGTCAAAAAACAAAATGGCAAAATGTGAGAAAACAATAGGGTGGGGTTTAAATAGTACTAAACTTTATAGCGGTTCTTCTAGAAACCACTACGTAAACTGCTACAAAACTTCCTAGGGAAAGACGTATTCATTTAATGTGTTTAAATATTTGTAGCAATTATAGCTAACAACCGCTACAAATGTAATGTTCGTTGACATCCTATAGCGGTTCAAAACCAAACCTGCAACAAATATTACGACCGTTGAGCTTCTCTGTTCACAACATTTGTAGCGGTTAATTATTAACCACTATAAATGTAAATTCATTGACATCCTGTAGCGGTTTCTAGCTGTAACCACTACTGTAACCGCTACAAAGATACGTCTCTTTGCATTCTGTAGAATTTGTAATGGTTTGTCCATATAACTGCTACTAAATGTCAATCTTCTGGAAAAAAATTACAACATAGCTAACAATTGGTTTGAAAGTAGTTGCCAATCACATGAAATAATGCAAATGTTCTGTACTTGGTATCATGTTATGTAACATTATAACTTGATACAAATTATAGGCCATTTCCATTCTTTCATGTGTTGGCAACCACCTCAAAACCAATTCATAGCTTTTTGTTGCAAATTTTTTCCTTTATGATCTTTGACTCCCTACATGTGTATTTATAAGCTTCACATTTATAGCAGTCTAAGGCATAATCGCTACATATATGCAGATCATTTGAATTCTGTAGCGGTATACACCTTGACCGCTAGAAATAGACGGCCTTTTGAATTCTGTAGCAATTCTATTAACCATAACCATGAAAAAATGCATGCCAGCTTTGCACCATATAGCGCCAAGTTGGCAGTTTATACAGCTATAATGCTACAAACAAAACCCCATAATTGGCGTGCCAGCTCACACTAAATTTATAGTGGTTATTCAGCTGTAACCGCTATAAAATAAACTGCCATAATTGGCGCTCCAGCTTTATGACAGCTGGCGCCAAGCTAGCGTCAAATTTGTAGCGATTAGTGTTAAAATAACCGCTACACATTATTTTAAGAACCGCTACAAAGTTCACTCTACTAGACCCGCCATTTGGCAGGAGCTTACTGTTGCAAATTGGTAGTGGGTTTGTCATTAACCCCTAAAAATATTAGTATTTGTAGCGGTTAATTGTGACCGCTATAAATGCACCACTATGAATCATCTTTTTCTTTTTGTAGTGAATTAGGTTTAAATATGGAATTTCTAGATTTAAGGGAAAATTTGAGGATTAGGGACACGTTTGATAGACCAATTGAACCATATTAAGTACCTAAATCCCAAGAGTGAAAAGCATATAGGATGTTCTGAATTAGGAACACTTTAGGCATAGGCATGAAAGAGTAATTATGATAATCAACTAATTCAAAATTTAAGGACAAGAGTTATGAGTGAGTAAAAAATAACATAATCTTTATTATGTTGATAAATTAGAATAAGTAATGACCCCTCTCTTTATTAATTCAAATTATAGGATACGATATTTTCTCAAACCCTGAGATGACTCAATTGAAAGAAGGTAAAAAACCAGGAAAGGCAATCAAGTAGTAACTCTTTCTTTCATAGATTATATATTGTTCTACATGTATGTGTTTACCATTGATTATATTTTTTTTATGAATATATGGAATGATAATGGATTGAGAGTCCCAAGGCTGTAAGTCCTTATGTACATTGTTGCATGGGGTGTAACCCTGAGCTACAAGATCTACTATACAATTTGTATTGTGATGAACTGTACGTCTCGAGGTCATAAGTCCCGATATACCTAGGGTATGGGGTGTATCCCTGGGTTATAAGACCTATTATACCAGTTATGTTGTATTGAACTATGTGTACTATAAATGATGATTGTGCTTCATCTTGATTGCCGAGTTCTTAATCATATAATGATTTGTTTAGCATGCTTTATGAACTTACATATGTTATGATTGACTGCTATTACTACTGAGATTCTCATAAATCTCACCTATTCCATTAATGATATACAACAAAAGGCAGCAGCTCCAGGGGTAAGGAAGTAGTAATCGCTGAAAAATAAGAAGGTGGAGGAGAAGAGTTTATTTTATATTGGTTATCTATATACTAATTTGGATTAGACTTAGGTATTTTGGTAGCCTAATGTGGCTACATGTTGTGTGTGTGTGTGTACATAATCATAGTGAAGTTAGTACTTGTAGTTGTAGAAGTAGAGGTAGTATAACATACGTAATATGAGGTAGTCTTAGTTGATCAATTATACATAACGAAATGGTGATTACATTAGGCACGATAATTGAACTAGGATTGGGAAATTGCATGTTAAAGGCCCATAATGTAATCATCAATATACTAGTATTTGAGCAAAAAAAGCACTTGTATAATGATAAATGGAGCTAAGGATTGATGAGTCATAATGAAGTTGTGAACCACTATATAATTGTTTTTGAAAGTTTTAAATTTTTGGGAAAAGCTCATTCAATTACAAGTTCGAACCCTATGTTTGGGTTTAAATTTTAAATCATTTTCAAAGGTGTATTTGTCCTAGGATTGAAGCCTGACTTAGTGGTTCAAATTCATTAGATAAAAGCTTATCTGATAACTATAGAAATTAGGGTATCACAATAATAACATTATATCAAATCTTGCTTGAGATTTGCATAACCCTTGCACTCTTTGCAGTAGGGATATTTGTTCTTTTACACCCTCTATTGTTTGTATTGCTTAATTCTTGTGAAAAGACATAAGATATAGGTTAAGAGTTACATTATTATAAATATAGGTAAGGAGTGCCATTGATTCTAACCATAAAACTAATAATGTCATGGTTCATCCCAAATTGCATGGCTATTGATGTGAGAGCTAGGTACTATTCTATTATATAATCAAGTCTAACTAGCTCAAAAATTCTCAAATTGAAGAGTTTAGGACTGATCTCACATTATCAATTTTTAGGGTTTTAACTTGGTGTCACCTGCTCAATAATGTGCCGCCTTTGTTGATAACAGGCTTGAGGTTTGGTTTAGAACATTACATCTCTCCTATACCTAAACCTGTACAAGCTAAAACTATAGCTTTCTTACTGGCAAGATGAATGGCTATTTAGAACACAGACTCTTCATTGAAATAGATCTCCCTTGAAATACAAATAAAGAAAGCCAATTTAATGAAATATTATAAAAGAATTACTATTGACTTTTAATTCCTGCTAATTTAATGTCATTTTGAATGTTTTATCTCTTGTGACTTCAAAAAATTAGTTCAATCGGTCAGTTTGACAACTTTTTGTAATAGGAGAGGAACCTTTGATCAGATCAATAAGTTTCCAAAAAAAATGAGCACAACTAAGGTCAAAGCCTAGCTACACAACACAAAGTAAATAATGGAGAATGTAGAATGGAGAAGAGAAATCATACTTACAAATAAGGAGAGTAGAACACCAAAGGGATGCGACCAAGCTAGGACTCAAACGAAAATACGAGTTAGGGCAAACAAAGCAACTCGTGCAACTATCGCTCAAACAAGTGTTAAGTTTGTTTATTGGTGTGGCTATCGCTGAGAAGTCCAACGAAGGCTTTGGATGGTGGTGTTCGACTAAAAATGATTCTCGATAGACAAAAAAGACAACCAAAGTAGTAGGGTTTTGAGGTTAGTAGGTTACGTTCGACTAGACAAATATTAAGTTTATCTATTTAGGAAGTTTAAAGAGAAGTGAAATATAAAGGGTTTTGTCGGTTATCATGCTATTAAGTATTTAAGACTTTTCACTAGTACAAAATAGCCTTTTTAGACAACAATATTTACACTGGTCATTGCAAATAAAGTTTAAAAAGTATGATCGGTGGCAATTTTATAATTATAAAAAACTTTTGAGACTGGTTCTTAAAAGATGTAAAGACTCGCCTCATATATCTCTTATTACTGACCTTACTCAGAGTAGCAATGCGTAGTTCAGTGGGCACACAGGAATAGCATGAATATACTGATAATATTAATACAATATTACTTGATTATAATACAAAATTTTCCCCACCAGGGGTTTACACAATATTTACAGACCTTCAAACAACCAGCAACAGTCCTCTTCGCGCATACCTCTTTTCTGATCTCAGCACGTTTCCAATGCTCACCTATCTGAATGATTGTTTGGGAGGAGTGAGATTCGAGAGAATCTCAGTAGCAAACATTACCATTATGCATGCCAGATATATATGAATGTATGACATGCTTGCCTACACTATTTCATGTCAACATAATGACATACTGCATGCTCGATGTTATGACATACATATGGCCATTGCACAAATATAACAGAGCTTCAACCAATCATATATGTTCCACACAAATAGGCAAAGCAGTCACATAATCAATGCAAGACATACATATCACATACATGCAAAAAAGGTAAGTTCACTACCTGGTGGACTTTATGTCCTTCTCTTCTTGTCCCTTGATCCGCCAACCATTGCTCCTTCTTTATCACTTCATGGCCCTAGGCAAGTGATAACATCATTAGAGCCATGAAAAGTGAATACCCAATGGCCCACATTAGCCCTATAGGCTTACTTTCACCCTTGGAGTTCATTCCAATTATATTTGGCCAATTTCTTACTTAAATTCCAATGGTACTCATTCTACCAGCATTTTTGACCAAACTTTGGAAAATCATAATTAATTCTATAGAACTCCAATTGAGGTGGTTCAAAGCTCTATTTTAAGCCCTTCAAGTATAGTTTTATATAAAAATACTCTATTTTAAACACCACCACTAAAAAATTCCCAAAAGTTTTCCAAACACCAATTGTTTCAGATGTTCTTCCAGAACACAGGGCAGACATTTCAAAAATTCATATCTCCCAACATACTTGTCCAAAAATTAAAAAATACCTATTAAATTAAATCTATATGTCTCTAATTTAGTTCTAGAAATTTTGAGAATTTTTGGATAAGGTTTGGTCCTTGAAACATTACTCACAAACATACTATTCCAGAAAATTCCAGTTTTGCATGACCTAACTTCAAAAACATAGAACTTCTAGCACATAAATCCAATTGAGCATTATGAACTATTAAATTAAAGGTATTTGTATATAATTTTCATCTGGAAAGTTTCGGAATTTTTAGACAAGGTTTGCCTATTGAAAACTCGCGCACAACAACACTGCTTCCAGACAACGAATTACACAGCATTTATTCATCAATTTCCAAAAATTCCCAATTCATATACAAGCATCCAAAAATCATGAACACTTGTATACCTACACAATTTGGCCTCTTAAAGCCAATGGAAGCATCAAAATCATCAAATTCTTACTCCTTCTCCACGTCAAAACAGGGCAGAAAATCAGATTCTCAGGTGCAATATGTTGTTTTCTTGTTTTCTTTGGCTTAATCTCTTCCTTGCTACTCCTAATCAAATGATTAGCTATTTAAATACTCATTATACATGATTTAGCCATTGAAAACACCAATTTAAACCAGTCATGAATAGTACCCAACTTCCTTTATACTCATCCAAACGACAAATCAATCGGTTAAAAAGGAAGCTTACGCTTACCTCTACCCGTTTCCACAAACGGTTTGGAATTCCGACAACACCCCGGCAAGGGAGACGGCATCAAACACCTCCAAATGAAAATCTAAAACTGTAGGAATGAAGATCTCGATGAGTAGAGGAAGTTTCCTGAAGGGTACTTTGAGAGAGGATGCCGTTTTGGCAGTGTTTCGGCGCATATAATTTTCTCTCTCATCCTCTTCCATTTTTGTTCTGCTTCTTTCTCTCTCCTCTAGTTCTTTTTCTGTGAAATCTGAGCAAGAAGATGAGGAATTAATGGATATAGGAATCAGATATTTCAGCTGCCATGTGTCATAAGTTCATTGGCCCAAATATTGAATTTTCGCACAAAATACCCAAATTCTACAGATTTTTCATTAACTTTGAAAATTCATATCTAATTGTAAAAATTTCCAATTGGAGTGATTCCAAAGGCTATGCGACCCTTATTGAGTATAGTTTTAAGAAAAAATATAATATTTGGCCAATTGGAAGCTAACACTTTCCATAATTTTAATCTTTGAATACTGTCTTAGAAAATAATTAATTTCGCTGGGCTAATTTCAAAAATTCATTTCTCTTTGTATACAACTCCAAATGACTTATATGACCTATTCAATTAAAGCTTGATAAGTCTACTTTCATTATAGAAATTTTCATAACTTTTTACCATCATTTACTCATCGAAAAAGGTCACACAATCACCACTGCCACACAGGGAATTTCACCGGTGGTAAAATTACTTTGTGTTCCACTTTACTCTATTATGTGTGACTTCCAATCACTTCGTTATGTTATTCCCCGAGCTCTTTAGCTTACCAATATAATTCATTTAATATCCAAGGATATAAAAGAATTTTTTGGAAATTTAAACATACCTCATAGGGACATTTACTAAACCGGGGCTTAGCTGTCCACTTGATCTAGGCTTAATCTTATGCCTTTAGTTCCAAAATTCGGGATATTACAAAAGATGTGGTCTAAAAGATATTTTTAGATTGGTTATCCAAACAATTGATTTAAAAGATAAAAATAATTAAAAATTTAAAAATTTTGAAACTTTTTAGACCGATTGTTACTAATAACCTGTTTAAAAGATAAAACATTTTAGACTAGTTATTTCTTATAACCGGTCTAAAAATACAGAATTAAAAAATAATATATTTTTCCTTTTAAGACATGATGTTTCAAATGACCGGTCTAAATGATAAACTTTTTAGACCTTATTTTGATTGTAACCGGTCTAAAAGATTTGCCCCAAATTTATCTCTTTCTCAGAACCCTTTTATCATCACGCCTAATTAAATTGAATCTCATGCTCTCTAAATCCTCTCTTTCTTAGAACCCTTTCTTCCTCCCTTACTTTTATACCCACCACCACTATTCCCCTCCCCTCCTCCTCCTTCGCAATGGCCGCTCCTCCTAGTGCAGCCGCTGCCTCCCCTGCTGCTCAACATGTCGCTAAGAAATCTTCCAACCAGTTCCTCCAGAAATTTGCTCACCTCGATTCCACTTCCCACAAAATCAAATCTAAGCACTAATGCTCCATCTCTGAATCTCATCTGTTATTCATTAAAAATACAAAAAAATAACTTTTAAAACCGGTTTTATAAAATATAAGGTCTAAAAAAATAATTTTTAGACCAGTTTTCATAATAATCAATCTCAAAAGTATTTTTAAGACCGGTTATCATCACAACTAGTTTAAAACGTATGAATTTTTTTACTAGTTTTCCACATAAAAGGTCTAAAAGTCAGCTTTTTTAGACCTTATCTTGGAGCAACCGGTCTAAAAAGTAACTGACTTTTTAGACTGGTTGTATCAATACTTCATCCAAAATCGGCCTAAAAAGCCACTTTTACCTAGTCTAAAAAATGATTTTTCCACCAGTGTTACATCATGGTTTGTTCCAAATAACCGTAAGGTATGTTATTTTCTGAAAAGCCTATAGTTAACAGTTTTATTGTAAGAATTGTTATTTATTTGATCACATTTATCATGATTCTATTTTAATTATGAGGTATCCTATTCCTTTTTTAAAAAAAAATTATGGGCTATTATTTCCCAAATAATTACATTTTTATGTTTTTTAAAAATAAACAAAAAAATTAGCACCCTCTAGTGACTAGTAGCCTGATGATCTGAGGCATGCTGCTAATTTTTGGAACTTTGGTTTCCTTAAAGAGGAGCAGTCACATGCAATAGTGGGTAATGAAAAGGTACTTGATTCTGGTGCCATTCATCAGAGAATGAAGAAGAGAGATCCACATAGGTTAAAGGAAAGATTTTGAATGTTTAGCTGACAATTATTATATAGAAACCGTTATTTTTATTATTCATACTTTACGGTTATTTATTATAATTGTTATGTTTTTGTTTTTCCTGATATATAAGTTGGAAGACAAATTGTTTGAAAGTATTATATGATGGTTGTTTTTTAAGAACCGTCATATTTGTGAGTCATAATTTACAGTTATAAATTACAATCATTATGTTTTTGTTTTTGCAAATTCCACCTCACAATATATGACGGTTCATATATTTAACTATTAAATATTAGCATTATATATTCTTGCGTGAACTCCTCCTCGACATACATAATGCTTATTCGCTATAATTGTTAAGTATTTAGTATTATATATGCATGATTATGTAGTAGTATTTAGTTATCTTACTAAGGTAAATTCAACCCCCAAGCTAACACTCTATTGATCATTGGATAAACCTTTATTTCTATTATTGATCACGTTTTATAAATTTTTGTTCTCATTTAATTATTATATTGAAACTCTCTCCTAAGTCTCCTTTAAAGATCTTCAGCGGCGACACTAAAAGTCGTGCTGAAAGCGAGACCTTCAACGATGATTTTTTGATTCATAATTGACAATAACAAAGCAAGTCACCGATGAAACTATCTTTCAGTGGTGACAAATGTAGTCACCAAAATTTATAAAAACCACCTATAAAAGGTACTTTCGGCAATAATTTTCATTGTCATAACTGAAACTTCCAATAACGATTGCGTTGGCGAATTTTTTACGATGAAAACAATCGCCACTAAAAGTTAAACTTTTTGTGGTGAATAATTTGTTACAGTTCATATTCTTTCTTACACTCAACGGTTGGAACCATTTAGGGAATGGTTGAAGAATTGGATTGGATGATCCAACTTATCAAACTATCGGACCAAACATGATAGCAGATCAGATTGGTTTGGACTAGAAAACGTACTGCTTCTATAAATGATCCATGTTGGGCCGAAATTGAGCTGCCATTTAACCCAAAACCCGAAATTAAAATAAGAATGAGAATGGTTTTTAGAAAACTGGATGGCTTTTGGGCCTGACGAAAAGTGGGTTGAAAAAATAATTTATAATGAATAATTTGGTACAGTTCATATTCTTTCTTACACTCAACGGTTAGAACTATGTAGGGAATGGTTAAAGAATTGATGATCCAACTTAGCAAACTATCGGACCAAACATGCTAGCAGATTGGTTTGGACTAGAAAACGTACTGCTTCTATAAATGATCCATGTTGGGCCGAAATTGAGCCGCCATTTAGCCCAAAAACCGAAATTAAAATAAGAATGAGCATGGTTTTTAGAAAACTGGATGGGTTGTGGGCCTGACGAAAGGGGGGTTGAAAAATAAAATATATAAAAATAATAAAAAATAATTGACCCTCTAAAAAACTTTTTTTGCCACATATTATGTTGATAATTAGACTTATTATGAATTTATTTCTTATATATATAAAAAAATCACTATAAGATATCGAAAGAAAGAATGTAATCACCAAAAAGTTTCACAAGTGAATAGCACACTACAAAAAAAATCAAATTAGTGACGGAAATTCTATCATTAATCAGTTTAGTGATGGAAATTAGCGACGATTAGTGACAGAATAATGCACATGACAAGTTCTAATCTAAAAAATGTGGTAACAGGTCCATATTGCTCCTTGTCAATAAGATTTTTTTTGTGATTATATTCCTTTATTGAGACCTTATAGTAGTGATTTTCTCATTATATATTCATATAATTATTTTTACTAATTTTTTATATACATATATTATATATCATGGGTTCTCTACCATGTGACAAATCCCTATTTTGTCATATATTTTGATACCCTATTTGGGGATTTCTTTTCATAAATATTGAGCTTAAAATTCCTTTATTATGATTAATTGAGATTAAGAGTAAATGCAATGAATTGGAACTCAAAAGGGTAAAATTTTCATAATAATTAAAATTACTTTTAATCATTGATTCTTGAGAAGTGTTGATGTTGGATTGAGTCTAAAATGCATTTTTTTTTGTTTTTTAATTGCTAGAGCATTGATTGAGTTTTGGTTAGAGAAATAATGCCTTGCCCAGTGTGAAAATATCTTATTAATCTTGCTTAAGCTAGTTCGAAGGGTCTTTTAAGCATATTTTAATCAAACTAGCTAACGCCTATGTTATTTGAAGCAAGGAAAGCCAAAACTAATTTTCGAAGAGGATATCCATTTCACCATTATCTCATCATTCACTCACTCATTTTCATTCATTTATACCCATTTTATAAAAAAAATACCAACAAGAATTAGTTTAGGACCATCTTAATTCCATTGCAAAAATAGTTTATAGATTAAAAAAAAAAGAACAAACCATTTTATCCATTTTAAAGTCAACTTTTGGTACTTCGCTTACTTAGAAATCATTTTCATTTTCAGCTTCATAAAGCGAACAAGACTTGGATCATGCTACTATATTGCAATATTATTCAGTATTTGAACCCTAAGGCAACTAAAGAGAGTTTTTAGGGTCTAATTGGTGGTACCATGAAAAACAAGACCGGCTGACCTTTCTAATTTGATGTTTAGTCTGACTTTTAAAATATTACTTTACTAGTCTAATTTAAGAATTTAAACTAACATAACATATGGAGCTTAATAGAAGAAAGAGATTGAGGTTTGGATTTGAACACTATGAGATTCCAAATTCAAAAATCCCATTTTTAATGTTTCTGTTCTATCTAGAGACGGGAAAACGGGCCGAGCCCGTCTGGCCAGCTCGTTTAGGCCTTGAATTTACAAGGGCCGGGTTTGAGAATTTTGTTTAAAAAGTGAACGCGGGCCTAAAAAGGCCAGCCCTGTAGGGCCGAGGGCCTAAAAGAGCCGGCCTTGTAGGTTCACGGGCCGGCCCTTTAGGCCCTGATATATTTTTTATTTTTTAAAATTATTTATATGATAATAATATTATTGATCTTTTATATTTTGTTAATGATGTTGAAAATATTTAGTTGTTATTATCTTTTTTAAAATTAAGTTTCATAAGAATATTTTGTATTAAGAATCATAAAAATAAAAAATTTATAAAAGATATTTCTTATTTTATAAGAAAAATACGTTAGATATTTCTTATTTACTCTAAAGTTTCACATATGATGGTAACTTACTAATTTATTTGTATTTTATGTTTTTTATAGAGTTATTTGTCATTTTAGATTATTTTTTGTTGTAGATAAAGATTATGAATATATTCATGATTTGTGAGAAGAAATTATTGATATTTTTACCCTCAAGTAGAGCCTACTACTCAAACTGAAACACAATCAAATTTTCTTGAAATTGATGATAGTGGTGAAGAAGATGAAAATGATAGTCATCATACTCATGTTGCTTAGAGTATTTAACTTCTTACCTTCTTATACTTTTGTGCGGATTGTGAATTATTTGTGGATACTATTTTTTACCTTTGAATATAAATTAGTAATAGTATTTGTTTTATTGCATGAGGCGTGTAGACGTGTAGTTAAATCTTGTGTAAATAGCTTCAGGCCCTGCGGGCCCTCATGTTCTCGGGCCGGGCTTTGAAAAACGGTAATTTTTCTTACCTCGAGCCCTGTAGGGCTGGCCCTTTTAGGCCCTGGCCGGTCAAGGGTCAGCCCTGTAGGGCCGGGCCGGCCTTGATTCCCAACTCTAGTTCTATCAACATTGAGGAACAAAAGGCAACAACTATAATTTAATCGAGAAAATTGGATTGAAACGGAAAGTTTTTGAAAAATACCAGTGCAAAAATAAAAGAGAATGGAGTTACCTAGTGGGAGAAAAAGTTGTCTGAAGGCTTTGACTTTGAAAAATTACAGACGACTGATGGTGGGACTGGCAGCGCCGCAAGGAAAAAGAGAAAGAAAAGAAAATGATTTCATCAAGCCTAGGGTTTTGTGAGGATGAAGGAAATTAATTACATTTAATTGAGAGATGTTTATTGTAAAATTAATTAATTATTATTTCTAATATTATTACTTCTTTGGTCCTATTTATAGGGCATGGAGAAAAGACGATTTCTTGTCCTATTTATAGGGTAAAGAGAAATTTTCATATGAATGTACAATTTTACCATTTATTTATTATTTTATTAACTTTATTCTCATAGGGTATAATATATATTAAATAGGGGTAATTTTAAAAATGTGTTGAATTTTATAAAAGAGTAAATGAAGTTTAAGTGTTTCTTGTTCATGTGAGACATGTTGAAAGTATCTTATAAATATAATAAGAGGAGTATTCAATACTCCATCTATTCATTTTTATAAGATAGAATTGACTAATGGATTGCGTTGATCAAACAATTAGTTAGATGTAATAAATATTTAAAAATTAATTTTGTTTTCCAAAAATACCCTCATTTATGTAGAAGAGAAAGAATATGTGGTTAAGAAAGAATGTGTAGTAGAGAGAAAGTTATCTTATAAAATGGGGAATTAAATTAGCAATTTTTGTAATTAAGTGAGAGCAAAATGGCGAGTTTACAAAAATCATTTGAGACAACCCCTAAATCTATCTTATAAAAAGGAAGAAGGCATACCCAACAATTCTATCTTATAAAAATGAACAAAGAGAGTAACTGATTAATTTATCTTATTTTAGATTTTAATATCTTTTTTGGTAATAGATTTTAATACCTTTATTTGTCTATGATATATTATTTGGTAAACTTTGAATTTCGACAATTAATACTGGATTTTCTAAATACAACAAATATATTCTAAATTGAGATTATATCTCCATTAAAAACATGTCTTTTGAAAGAGAAGAAAAATAGGAAAAAGATTGACATTGTTAGTGGGTGACTTGAAATAAAAGCTTTTGGAAGTCATGCATGAGATCATATATGTTGCATGGGAATATAATCATTAAAATGGAATTGACTGCCACTAAATTTGCGCAGCTTGATTTAAGGGGAATAACTTAATTAGTGCATTATTCTTTGAAGTTTGAAGTTTCAACACACACAGTCCGGGAGGGAGGGAGAACCAACTAACTTAATTAGTGCATGGTTTTACGCTCGATCTGATCGACATGTAACTCTGTGTTAAATAGATTGCAGTACTTGTAGTCTAACCCAAAACACACAATCTAGAATAGTTAGAATTCAATGCCATCACTCACCCAGTGTCGTTACCCACTTCTACTGTGCCTGTTTGGATTAGCGGAGGAAAAGTGGGTTTTTTTTTTCTAATGTTGCTTTTGCAGAAGTCAAATTGAAAAATAGTCATATTATAAATGTGATTTGTGTTTGGATTGACAGTGGGAAAAATGGTGTTTTTTTCTAAACCTAATAAAAAAAAGCCAGAAGCTACTTCAATGAGCTTCTAGAAAAAAGAAGCTTTTTTTTAAAAAAAAACCCCAGTGAAAGCTAACATATTCACAAACGTATCAGCAGATGCCAAATGAGCTTTTACCCTCTAAATGAGCTTCTAACCCCTCTTAATGAGTTTCCAAACAGACCCGTGGTGCTAATGAAAGAAAACACACACACACACTCTATATATAAGAAATTATGAATATAATGATTTGGTGTGCACACACAGTAGTATTTTATTTTTAATGTCACAGTCTTCTTCTAACGACAGTTCAAGTATGATTTGCTTATTGGTTAAATTAGACAAACAAGAGTTTTGGGTTAATTCCTTAACCCTCTAGATATTTCGAAGTGTAGGCTTAAAACTGTTAACATTTTTTTATTATTATTTTTACCATGGACACATCCCCATTAAGTTATTGTTATATCTTTTTTAAGGAAATTATATTGTTACATAATATCAATAAAAGACACATGACCTCCTACATGATATCACATGTAAGTTAATAATTTTTTTAAACCCCTAATCTTAAGGCCAATTTTATAAAAGCCCTTAAAATTTTGGAGGTTAAATTTAAACTTTGAAATGGCAATAAGGTTATGTACCAGTACCAATTACTCAAAGTTTAATGGGGGCTTTATATAATTTAGTCTAAGGAATCTGTTAATCTATAAAATCAATAAGAGTTAGTGCAGTTGATTGTTGCAATTTTATTAATTGATGTAATTTTTAATTGATCCTCAACCTATCAATTATATTGATTGTATTTATTAAATTTTAATTTTATTGATGAAAAAAATAAATCAAGAATTAATAGTTGATCTTGATCAATTGTAAAATTTACTACATTCCTTAATTTTCCATCCAAATTTAATAATGCATTATACATGAGGTTATGACACTTCCATATATTGTTGGGGAGAAAAAAAGAACACTTATGTCCTCCCTCTGTCCAATATAATAGGCAGTTGCCAAAAACAAATCCAGTATATCAAAGTTTTCGTCTTTGTCTGAATTTTGTTTTCTTTCTAAACCTGCCCCTAATTAAATGGGAATATTTTTTAGGAAATCATTTATTAAGAGATGAAGGGAAATTCAAATATGGGTATTTATGAAAAGATATTTTAAAACATCATAAAATTATAAATTACCAGCTTCATCCAATTTTAAATGTAGGAGTTAGTTGGGATTTTAATTTAGTTTTAAATATAAGATCTCAATACAATTTTTTCTATTTGGTAAAAAAAACTCCACATTTTTTCTCAAAGTATCATGCAAATGATTAAAAAATATATTTTAGGAAAACCGACACAATTTTTTTTCAAATAATTAATTAAATTATTTTTTTAAAATTTTTTTTGTAACTAAGTTAATTAGTTCTTACATCTAAGAATGAAGAAGTATAGATTACAACAACCCACAGAGGTTATAAAAACTTTATATTATATTTAGAAATAAAGGGAATATATATTATTATATGGTCATCATACATTTGACTACTAGAGGGAATTTTTTATACCCTTTTGGAGGTTTAGAAAATAATAATTTTTGCATATAGATTGTCTCAAACATAAGCAAACAAACTAATTAAGATTTCTTAAACATCAAACCCTTTTAAGTCTCATATTACGATCGAACCCATTGGAATATATTCATCACATACAGGCAAATCTTAAACATTCGTAAGTCGCAACCGACAGATAATAAGCTCAAACCACAAATACGATGACTTAATCCACTAGTAAGGTCTCTCTCCAACGTAGTTGCCAGGAGGATCATAGTTACAACCTATGAAAGTTCCTCCATTATCGCACCTCACTTTGCCACACCCAACACGAACCGTATTACGCCAAACCACCTGAGTATAGTGCAAGCATTGTTGCCCGCCAATGCATGAGTTGCTGTCGTAGTCATAGTACGGCTTCTCATCCGCCCACATCTTCACGGCATCCGCTCCACTCATGTCGCCGGAGCTCCATGCGATGTTCTCCCCATACTTGCCGCCACCACCGGAGTGTACCAGCTGGCAGTCGCCTTTGCGTTGGTTGGCATAGTCCTGTGCGAATTGGGCCACCGTGTCATCCCAGGTGAGAGAGGGAACGCTCACTGCAGATCTGGTGGCACTGTGGGCGTTCACGTAGTCTGCCGGCGAGTCTTGGGCGTGGGCCAGGTGAGCCGTGAGGGCAAACCCTAGAAGGATGAGAGAAAATAAAAATGTTGATGACCTCATTTTAATTTGACGTTGAGACTTCAGAGAGAAATTGCTATATAGTTTAATGGGGAAGATAGGAGAGACATGGAGGTATTTATAGGCATAAAACGAGGGGAATGACTAAAATAATGAAAACTTAATCAATTATTAATTATTAATCCCTCCAGTTCTTAATATGAATCTATTTGGGGAGTTGATTTTGATTCTAAATATAAAATGTATTTTCATATTTGTCAGTCCCTTCTAGATTTACCCCTGTTGATGCTCCCTCAACAATAATCAAGCAATAGAAGAAATGATGGAATTAAGATCTGATTAGGGTGTTTTAAAAAATACATATCATTTTTTAAATATATGTCATATTAACTAACTTTTCTTACTTTTTTTTAAAAAAAAATTAGGTAAATAAATATTATATTAAGGACCGGAGAGAGTAATAATCTATCTAAAGATTTGGTTGTTATTAGAGAGCAAAATAACACAGGGATAACTATTTGAAATGCATTCGAATAAAGTTTATTTAGAAACTTTGGATATTGATTAATAGTATTTGAAATGAATTCAAATAAAGTTTTACCTTTATATTATATTATATTGAAATTACGTATTTATATTTTTAATGATTATTATTTATTAGAAACATAATTATGATATTTTACCAAATTATACTACCAATTTAGGTTACGATTTTTTCCTAAAGCAAACTATATTTCTTTGGTAAGATTTTAAAGAAAATTTGTTGCCTCATAACTTATACACTGACATACATTTCACCTTGATTAAGCCTTCAATCATGGGATTTTATAAACGGATAAATCAGAAATTTGAAGAATGAAATTTTCAAAATAAATTATTCTGTGATTATGTCCATGTGTCTCCTGGAAACATGTCAACATTATTCACTTTTCCTTTCTTTTGGCTGAAATATTTGTAATTTACGTTTCCTTATTAGCGAAAAGAATTTGGTTCTGTAACTACCGATGACTATAAAACAAAGGTTTTGGAAGTCACGAGACATTTTTACAGTCTTTCCCATTGCTTTTCAACGTAGAGAGAGACATTATAATTAAAATGAAATTGACTGCCACTGAGTTTTGCAGCTTAATTCAGGGGGACAATGCATCCTCATTCTTTTGAAAATTCTGTGTGTTTACATTCATGTCTATGTGTATGTTCGTATTGTGTGTAGTGTGTACATATGATGCATTCATAAGGAAATAGAGAGAAAAATAATTATGAATATGATGTAAAATATGAACTCAAGTAAAGGATGATAGTAAAATAATTCATTTGATTATATGAATATAATATTTGAGGAATATCTCAATTAAATACTTTTGAAATATTTAAAACCTGAATCAGGCCTACACTCTCAACAAATCCTTAGTAAGGCATCTTAGCCTTATTAGGGATTGCCTAATGTTGTCAAATGACAACAATACTCCTCTGTTTGAAAGGTAAAGGGAAGGCAGCTGTGCAGTGGAGGAAAAATTAATTTTGTTCTATCGAGTATAGACTTCCCACAACCGTTTATTTATTATTATATATATATTTCAAAAAGGTGAAATAAAAGTGGAGTGTCTTGTTCAAAAACCTTGATGCAGCAGGTTGCAGAAGAAGCCGAAGTTTAAGAAGAAACTCATAATTTCACAAAGACGACAAGATAATGGTCACCCAAAACAAAATTAACCTATCCACAATCAATCACTTTCCAGATAAAAAAATTTACCATTTTCTCAAACACAAAACCCTCATTTTACCGATTTATCTTCCAACCATAATGAACTCTATACATTGTGTGGTAGTAGAAATTTAGAACTTAGAAACAAAATCCTCTTTCAGAGAGTTTCTGGAGATGGAGGAGAATCAGAGTCATGGAGGATAACCAACAACAAACATATCTCTGGACCTCTCTTCACTATACATATATTCCTTTCTGTAGATGCGATTCTGTCTCTCCAATCGCCATGACTTGCCAGATTGAGAGCTCTCACCATGTCTTGACAGTGGGAATCTTTGTGCAGGAGAGATTGGTTCTAAATGCGTTGATTCCCTCAAGTGTAGTAGTAAGATCAATAATCAGCCTGAATTTCTCTAGACGAGTCTCTGCAAGTTTTTCTCTCAGTACAAAGGGATATTGTTGTCTTTTAACAACATTAGGAAATTTCTAATAACGCTAAGAGGCCTTATTAGGGATTTGTTGAAATTGTGGGCCTGATTTGGGTTTTGAGAATTTCAAGGGAAGTTAATTGGGATTTTCCCTAATATTTGTCTACAATTTTTTGTTTATCTATTTAATTTCATATATAGTAATATTTAGTGCTATTTTATTATATTTTGGAATAAACTTCATTATAAACTTTTTTTACCTGAATCATAAACCTTTATTACTTGCAACTTATAATAAAAATGCATGAAAGGTAAAATCATATAAGAAAATAGTTAGATCTATTTCATCAAATTCTCCAATCAGATGTGACCATATGTCCTATTTTTTGAATTATTATCATTTAATTATAAAACCTATATAAAAAAAAGGGCACATAGTCTTGTGTAATTGGAAAACTTGATGTAATAAATATAAGGAATTTGATATAAACACAGACCAATCATACACTAAAAGTATCTTTTAAGGAAAAATGATAAAAAATATCACTTAAACTTCAAAATCCAAAATCAGTGATTTTCTTATAAAATGAGTTGTCATTACCTATATTCTTGTAATTAATACCTATACTCTTGCAAGCAATAAGATTGATTTGAGATTTTAAAGTTCAAGTGATATTTTCTTGTGCTTTTCCCTATCTTTTAATTACCCTAGTACATATAAAATAGGTAAAAGTACACTTTTTTTTATATATATAATAGTACAAGCACTTGGGACTAGCATATCTAAAGCGAGGATACCAAGCAGAAAGCTAGGAGGTGAGTCAAAGAAAATAGGAATGAGATGTCTTTATTGATCTCTCCCAATTTCCTCTCCATTGAATGTCTCCACCGTTAGCTCAAGTTTCAATAGTTGAGATTTAATACTATTTAATATTATAATAATATTTTTATATAATATTAATTCTCAACCATTGAAATATAATGTCTCCATTAATCTCTTTCTTTATTGAATGTCTCCATCATTGGATCAAATTTTAATGGTTAAGATTTATTTTATTTATCATAGTAGATTTTTATTATATTTAATGTTGAAAAACATTATTTTTATATAGTATTAAATTTCAACCATTAAAACTTGATCTAATAGTGAATACATTAAATGGAGAGGAGATGGAGAGAGATCAATAGATACATTCCTCTCTCCCAAACCACTTCTGGGATACTCAGCGACTCTTTGGCCAAATAGGTCCGCTGCACCATTTACA
This sequence comes from Albizia julibrissin, assembly GCA_037074505.1. Lineage (NCBI taxonomy): Eukaryota > Viridiplantae > Streptophyta > Magnoliopsida > Fabales > Fabaceae > Albizia > Albizia julibrissin. Next base: position 40,785,594 of record CM073480.1, on the reverse strand, counting down.
TCTTTGCAACATCACTTTGTCGGTGCATACCAATCTCGCCCAATGCAACTTTTAATTTCATTTCAGAGGTCTACTTAGGAATGATCCTCACGACAGCTCTTACTAATCAAAAGTACACTTTTTGATTCTTTTATCTTACAAAAGTTCTTAGTTTGGTTTCTTAATTTATAAAGTATATTTTCATCACATAATTTTAATACCGTTAATATCATTAGTGAAAAAAATGATGATGTTTCCAGGCTAGCACCTCTAGAGCATAGACCTTTAGTGTTAGAAGGCCAAGAGAGGAGACTGTTCAAGACATTTGTGATGAGGTTGCCAGGCAGATTCAGGTGCAAGCTGACTTCTTCTTCACTCAATAGACCTAGTGGTAGGATATCATGAACTCTATGTTGTCTAGGACGTGGAGTCTATTGTTTCCTGACGAGGAGCATCCACAGGTTCCCCCAATTCCTGGGTTTGTCATCCAGCCGCCTCCTTCTGCCAATGATGTTGATGCTGTTGATTTTGTTCAGCCCCGTGATCCTGCCCCCTGAGAGAGGACTTGATGATTAGGCTCCAAATAGTTAGTTATATATCTTAGTTAGCTTTATTCATGATTTAGGACAATTATATTTTTATTTCTAACAATTGTAAACAAATTTAAACATTTGTACTTTTAGTTATGTAAATTCTTATTTCAATTAGACCTCATCAAACAAATTTGATAAAAAAAAAAAAAAAATAAAGAACTACCATTCATAGCGGTTTTTGTTTATGAACCACTACAAATTATAAATCTTAGTAGTGGTTAAATGGGTGAAACTGCTACAAAGTGTCATAAAACTTTGTAGTGGTTACTTCAATGCAACCGCTACAAAATTTGAAATTTGAATATCTTAAATCCCGCCAACAGTCATGAACATTTATAGTGGTTTTTTCAAGGTAACTGCTACAAAGACTTACACATTTGAAATTTGAATATCTTAAATCCCGCCAACAATCATGAACATTTGTAGCGGTTGTTTCAAGGTAACCGTTACAAAGTGTGACACATTTGAAATTTAAATATCTTAAATCCTGCCAATGGTCATGCACATTTGCAAAGGTCTCTTAAAAGTAACCGCTACAAAGTGTACATTTGAAACTTGAATATCTTAAATCCTACTAACGGTTATGAAACTTTGTAGTAGTTTCTCCACTTAATTGTTACAAAGTAGGACACATTTGAAATTTGAATGTCAAATCTTGCCAACGGTCATGAAAGTTTGTATCAATTTCTACTACTAAAACTGCTACAAAATGACACTTAGTAGTGGTCGTGGTAGCGGTTTGTTAACCACTACAAATTGTTGAACGTTGGAGGATTTGAATATAAGTTTCCAGGCATGTGTCATTCTCTCTTCACTCATCTTCTTTTCACTAGCTATAGATAAGTCATGGATCAAGTTGCCATACAATTCTCCAACATATTTGTACGGATTAAACAATTTCTTGGATTTTGCATACTCTCACTCCAGCTATAATGGTAAGATCATATGTCCATGTCGGAGATGCAAGTTCAAGAAATGGCATACACGACAAGTTGTTAAGGAACATTTGTCAAACCCCTTAACATTTTGATATTCAAAGAGTGACAAGCATAAAGTTCCACAAGGCATACAGAAATAGCGGAAATAATACTGATATTAAGTACAAGTTTACATTACAGAAGAATCCCCGTAGGGTTTGAAAATATACACAAAGGTACAAAGCATTCATAAGCAGCAAAAAGTGTAAGCATAAATAACTATTGCAGCAACAGAGAGCTCCGGGTCCCTAATCACCAGGAGCCACTGTCTTGCCTTTCGAGCCATTTGCTTCAGCTGTAAGGTTTTGTATTTTGGAAAAAGAATGAGATTCGAGGGAATCTTAGTAGTAACATGCTTACAAACATATAGAATGTGAAAATGGATATGCAATGTCATGTCATGTAAGATGATCAAACGATATGTGTACACTTGCCCAAAGTTAAACTACATGTTTGCCCTTGGTCGACTTAGCGCCCCTGTTGGGTCCTTGACCACAACTTGGCAAATTGGTGTGTCTAGGACACTAGCTCATGTTACAGAGAATGACTTTAAACATATAAATAATCACATAAGATATACAAGAAGAAGTTACTACCTGAATCTTTTCCAAACTCGCACGTTTGTCCAACTTTTGGATTTTGGCTCGGGCTATATCCAATTCCTATCATCATTAAAGTTATAAGTAATTGGTTATTACTTGTAGAATTATTGCCTTTAAATGGTATGCTACTAGTTATTTAATGCAGTTACAACAGATTCTGCACAATACAACTCTGTACAATGCAATTTCACTGTTTTCCAAAAACTGATAACTTGGTCAGACAACTTTGGAAATTCATAATTAATTCTAAAAAAAATACAATTTGACTGATTCTAAAGCCAAAAAAATATATTTAAATTTAATTTTGGGTAAAAATAGTTAGGTTTTCTCAATGTAACCATATAATTCCCAGTAATTCATCAAACATCACTGATCCAGATAGCATTCCAGAAAACAGAGCATAAATTCAAAAATTCATATCTCCCAATATACTTGTCCAAAAATTATAAAATAACTATCAAATTAAAGCTCTATATCTCTACTTTAATTCTGAAAAGTTTCATAAGTTTTGGACAAGGTTTGGTTAACGAAACACCATGCACGCTGCCACTACTCCAGACAGGGCAGAACCAACATATGTACATACCAACTTCAAGAATTTCCAAATTGGCATACAACCATCCAAAAATCATGAACACTTGAATAACTACACAATTTTTCCTTCTAAATCCAATGGAACCATCAAAATTATCAAATTCCTACTCCATCTTCACGTCACCCACAGAACAGAAAGTTAGGGTTTTAAGGAGAAACTTGTTGTTTCTTTGTTTTCTCTTGCTTAATCACTTTCTTTCTACTTCTAATCACATGATTAGCTATTTAAAAACTAAATGGGAATATTTAGAGGTAATTTGGGCAGAATTTCCCCATGATTATGCTTCAGCCCATAATTGAAAAACAAGAGAAAACATAGCAAATACCACCAACAACAACACCAACAACTTGATACAAGATAAGAGGATTAAGTTTTGGTGATTACCTCTTGATTTTTTATGATTTATTTCTCTAAAATTTCACTGTTCACATTCACTTTTCTCCTGATTTTTCTTGAAAATTATAGATTTAATGGAGTAGAAGAGGTTAGGAGAAGTTGTAGGAAGCTTAAGAGGCAAAATCACAAAGTTTTGCAAGTTCTTACCTCACTTTGTGCTTTAAAACCCTAGATCCTTCCTCTTCTTGTTCTTGAGCTTTGGCTGAACTCCCTCTCTCTCTTTAATCAGATTTTGGTCGAGAAATGAAGAGGAAAGATGAAGAGGATGATAATATATTACAATGGTCAAAAGGCTTTTACATGTGCAAGTTTCTTATTGGTCCATAATTGCCAAATACTCATTTAATTTTCATTTCCCTTTCCTTCATTCATTTCAGCCGAAAATCATAGAAAATAAGGGAGTATATATTGATGTCGAATTATCTCATCATACCATCTTGTAATTTGTTGACTAAAGTCTTTAACTTTTTGACTATTTGACCTTGCTTGGTAATAATTTGCCAAAATAGGCTTATTAATGATCAAGCAACATTTCTATCTTTTTAATTCACATTTAACTCAAATTATTGGGAATATTAGGGGAAAATAATTATTTCTCACTTTGTGGCAAAATTACCGTTTTGCCCCTACATTTTATGATTTACCGAAATAAATCATTTCTTGCTCATTCCTTTGGTTTAGCCTAATTTTTGACACTTGAAGGAAGCCATTATTTGTGTCATTTTATACTCAAATTTTGGTTACAATGTTAGGCCTTTAAGTGGACATTATTTGCTCCTTTGTGTCCTTACTTGGCCGAGTTGTGTGTAACCGACAATTGAAATTTTTTTGTAAATTGTTGCACACCACAATTCACCATTTTGTTCCATTACATGTATTCATTACATAGGAGGAATATTGGTGATTATAAATGGTGTGTTACAACATTTTCTTGTGAAGCCTTTTAGAGAAGATTATATGTTCTGGGGTGTTCATGGTGAGAAGGCTGGCATGAGATATGATAATGCTCATCCTCGAAGTTTATAAGTAGGAGTTCAAGTAGATAAAGATGATCCTATTAAGGATGCTATGCATGATGCGTTTGGTTTTCAAGACGACAACTTCAACAAAGAAGTGCAGGGTTCAGACCCTGTGTTCTTAAGGAAAGAAGCATCTCGGGATTTTTCAACTAATGGATGAAGCAAATCGTCCTTATATCAAGGTTGTTGAAAATACTCGAAATTACATTTCTTGCTCAAATTGTATCATATCAAGTACTTGTGTAGAGTCATAGATAAGGGAATGTCATTGTTGCTAAAATTATTATAATATGTGTTCCCCAATGCAAAGATTCCCATATCATTTTACAAGGCAAAGAAGATTATTAACAGATTAGGCTTGAACTACCAAAAAATTGATACATGCTCGAACGATTGTATGTTGTGTTGGGGAGATGATGCTAGTAGGGAGACTTGTAAGTAATGTCACACATCTAGATACAAGACAATTCGGAAGGGGAAAAAGCAGAAGAAGAAACATGAAAGATTCTTAGGTATTTTCCTTTGAAGCTGTGCTTACAAAGATTGTTTATGTCGTCTAAAACAGTGGAGCACATGAGGTGGCATGAAGTTGATAAGAATGAAGATGGTAAATTAAGACATCCACGGGATGCAGAAGCCTGAAAATCTTTTGACTCAGACTTTCCATATTTTGCAGCTGATCCTAGAAATGTTCAACTTACTTTGGCAACCAACGATTTTAATCAATTTGGGAATCTTAGCACAAATTATAGTATTTGGCCAGTAGTTCCCTACAACTTGCTCCTTGGATGTGTATGAAATAAATATCCTTCATTTTTTCTATGATCATTCTTGGAAAAAAGGCACTGGGTAATGACATTGATATATATCGCCAACCACTTATTACAGAATTGCTGGACTTATGGAATGTCGGCATCGAGATGTATGATACATACAAGAAGTCATTGTTCAACTTGTATGCAGCCTTGGTATAGATGATAATTGAATTTCTTGGGCTTAGAACATTATCTGGGTGGAATGTGCATACCGGGACAACATGTCTAGCTTGCAATTTTGACTCTGACTCAGTTTGCCTTCCCCATAGTTGAAACTGGTTCTTCATAGGTCATCAAAGATTTCTCGATGGTAAGTACAAGTTTAGATTGCGACGGAATCATGTCAATGGGAAACTGGAAAAAAGAGAACCTCATCAGACTTTATCTGGTCCAAATATCTTACAGCAGCTTCAAGATATTGAATTCAAGTTTGGAAAAAGTGATGATACAACAAAAGCTAGCAAGGCAAAAGACTAGCAGGACTTATACTTTTATACCTCGGCAATGACAGAAGATAACCATTTTCTTCACTCTTCCATATTGGAAATCTAATTTACTTTGACACAGTCTTGATGTCATGCACAATGAAAAAAATGTATGCAACAATGTGATATACACGCTGCTTAAAAGATCATCTTCAAGTGAGGAAAGATTTACGGGCCATAGGAGTTTGTGAAGATGCGTGGCTTAATGAGAATGACAAATTTCATTGGAAAAATTTACCCTCACAAAATTGAACAAGGAAGTCTTCCTCGCGACGTTGAAGAAAATAAAAGTTCCTAATGGGTATTCAAGCAACATTTCATGATGTATTGATATGCAAGCTCGAAAGGTTGTTAGGTTAAAGAGTCATGACTCACATGTTCTTATGTAACAATTACTTCCGCTGGCTATAAAAAATGCACTGCCTCTTGATGTATCTATCATTTTGGTAGAGCTATGTTCTTTCTTTCGGAAGTTGTGTTTCAAGGTTTTGATTGTTGAGAAGCTCGATAAGCTGTAGTCTAAGCTTTGTCATTTGAAGATGATCTTTTCTCCGTCCTTCTTCATTGTGATAGTTCACCTCACAGTCCACCTTGTTCATGAAACATAACTTATTGGCCTAGTTTGTAACATCCTTATTTTTATTTTTAGGATATAATTATAATTTAGAGATAAGTATGAATTTGATAGTAATTTTTGGGATTAAAAGAAAAGAGGAATCTGGTTAAAATATTTTTTTTAAAAAAATTAATTATTATTAAAAAAACTTCTTTATAAAAAAAATAAAAAAATAATATTATAAAAAAAAAAAAAAAAGTCAAAAGTGGTGCTGAATTTCGACGCCACTTTTGACAAAAGCTGCCCCCATTTTCCTAACACACACACACACACACACACTTTGGCGCTATTAGATGCTAAAGCAGGAAGAGGGGTATTTATAATACCCCTTAAAAACACTTCACGTAGTGAAGTGTTGGTGAAGAGAGGCGGAGAGTGAAGATACTTGTAGGAGTATTTTTGGGATCAATAAGGTACTTAAATTCTCTTCTAATTAAAAAAAGTTCTTTTATAAAAAAATGTTTTAAATAATTTTCTCTTTCCTATGATAGTAATTTTCTACTAGTTAGAGAATATTTTGGGGATATAATTTTAAGCAAGTTTTGAGTTTTGTCAATATATAACTATAGAAATGTAGAGAATAATTAATAGTTAATTTTAATCGGTTTAGATTTATTATTTGGTTGTTATGTGATTTTATAATTAATTTATTTTATAAACATGATATAAATTAATTTCTATAGGGTGTTTTACCAATTAAAAATTTGTTTAAATAATTTATTTGGATTATTAGAGGTATTATTGATATTTTAATCAATGTATTTTTGTTAGATTTGAGCTGTGTGAAAATATGAGTTAGGACTTAATATTTAAATTAGAGTTTGATATGATTTTAATTTTGTAGAAATTTGAGGAGTTGTTTAATAATTGCATTATCCTCATATAAATTACGAAAAAGAGATTTAATTGGTTAGAAGGTTGATATTGATGACTTTATGACTATAGGTATGACATGAGAGAATGATATAAAAATTATTTAAGGATTTTATTGGGTGACTTGGGCTCATGAGGAATGATCTATGGCTAAGGATTTTAAGGAAATTGGAATAATTGAGGATAATGGTTGTAGAAGAAATTGGGTTTTCGAGAGTTGATTACATAAATTATTTACTTTATTGTTGCTTGTGGTTAATTGGTATCTACATTGATAATGTAGAGTTTTTTTGTGATCAGTGATTACTCGTGTTTTTCTACTCAAGTTAAGGTTAAGCTTGGAGTGGAGGTAACCAAGGTTAATTTATTTTATATGCTTGTTTTGGACTAAAAGGTGTTTTCTGAACCTTACTTTCATCTATACTACTTGTATGTGTTTTGAAAAACTATGTTTATGTTTGAATATGAACTTAGTTCAGTGAAGCTATGTATTTTCCAACTTGTATATATGAGTGGAGATTATTATTAAGATTGTTACTGTTGTGTTAGTTATGCTGTTTGGGATGGAATGTTGTATAAGAAATGATAATCTTGTAAATGTTTACAAAAACTATACTAATTTATTTTTTTTATGTTATGGGATATGTTGGGTTGTATGGAAGAGATATGGTGAAATTGTGCCAATCAGCTCTCTCATTCCTGGCCCTGATTTTGAGTTGAGTGTTTAGGCGAACACCTCCTTGTTACGGTATATCGGTTGTAACTAGCTAACCTTTGGCCGAGTATACTAGCACTGATAGGTTGTACCATGTCCAAAAGCTATAAGGAGGAGTATAATGGATAAGTGGGGATGGTTCTAATTGTTAATCATATTATGTAAAGTTTAATTAATGAGAATATTATTGTTATGTTAATTAAATCTTCTTCTTTGACTTATAATCCTTTCCTGCATATTTTATAAATTGATTTTGGTTACTAAGACTTTATGTCTCATCCCATCATTATAAATAATTTTTCAGGCAAGACCTCTAACTCTATTAAAGGCCAAGGGAAGCAACCAGAGGCATAGGCGTTGAGAATCTTGTAAGCCTCTTTTGGTATTGGTGTTGTATTAATTTCCATATTGACATTATAGGGCCCTCATGTTTTTGGAATACCACATTTACTGTTTGGATAATTGTTTAACCCTTGTTAGGCCCGAAGCCTTATTTTGTGTACTTTGACATTTTAGTTGACCCACAACCACATCTGTGTTGGAAATTGTTTTGTGTAGATTCTAAGACTTATAGGCTATGATTTTCTCCTGTTTGTGATGTGTGATCAGAGTGATGAATTTCTCTATAGTGGGTTTTTGGATGGGTTTTGTGCCCTAAACTCCGATACGTAATAAATAAAAACAATAGTTCTCAATTATTACTAGTTAATCGGGTTTTTTTAAAACCATATTGGATAATAGTTGTTTGTGAGAAAGGGTCTTTTCACAGTTCCATATCAATAGATGCACTACTATAGAAAGGAGTTTTAACGTCCCTATTTCGGGCCTTTTAATGTCTTTTTATTGGGGAACGCCTATTGAAGTGACGTAGTATGGAAAGACTTTAGGCGTCCCTAAGCTATTAGGGACGTCTAAAGTTGGGACTTTAGGCATCCCTAATTTCCTTAGGGACGGCTAAAGTCTTACTTTAGGCATCCCAATTGCTCTAAAAAGGACGTCTAAAGTATCTTTAGATGTCCCTTTCGCTTATGGAAGTAAAAACTATTTTTAAAAAAAAAGTGTTTTATCTATAATTTGGTCTGCCTAAAAATTGAAAACCATAGAAACATGATCGAAGAATAAAGCATGGTATCCTTACAAATGGTAAGGAAACATCCAGCAATAGCTAATTAACTCCTACTACCATCTATGTACAAGAACCACCACAAAGTGTTGTAAAAAATGTTGTTTATACTACCTAAAATAAACATACACATTTACTGATCTATGTGTTGAAGAAGCTTCCCAGCTAAAATGTCACTAATCAAATTAATGTCTTCATGTAAGTAGGCAGCTTTATTATAAAAAATCTGCAAATTGGAAAATAAGATTAGATAAAATTAGTAAAGAATCCACAATTCAATTACAGTACCCAAAATATTATCATTTGATTGCCTGCTGAAAATCACTTGTAACACCGCTCTGAATGATGTTATACATGTAAAGAATAACATAGTAGCTGCATTCAGTAGCCCCTGGTTGTCGAGGGCATTATAAATCAAAAATAGTTGGTTAAAATCAATAAAGTTATATCTAAAATGACCGTCAATAAAAGAACTTGAATTGAAACCACATACTATTGGATAAAACCACTTTAGGTTTATAACAACTGTAACCTCACGTGACCCACCAAGCATTGTATGTGTATGGGTCCCATTACCTTTAAAATGTAAAACCATGAAAATTAGAATAATTCATTCAAGTCAAGAATAAATGAAATAAAAATAAAATAACTTACGTATTGAAGACGGATTTTGTTTCCCTGTCTGGCTTTTTACCCAAGGAATCAAACCAATATACGTGGTTGATTCGAGGATAAACAACACACAGACTCCAATGATAACTACAACAACATATGGATTAAAATGAAGTTAGATGACAAGGCAATTATTTCTTAAACTTCCTACAAAATCAAAATTAAAGTATGTACCCTTGAACAATTAGTGCTAGATAACAATAAAGTTTGATCTCTCCTATTGTGTAGCCCACATAATGTGTCCATTTTTGCACATCATTGCAATCCCTTGTCGTATTTGCCAGATACAAGAATCCATATATATTCCTCCTCCCTATATTGATGCATGTGTGGTTAAAGGACCTAAAATAGAAATCAAATGATAAATGAAATATTGAACGTATGAAACCAAAAAATCACTACATTAATTGAAGGAAAGAAAAACTAACCGTATGGCAAGTTTTACCCATCCTGTATCTATCTCCTCTAAATGCATAAACTCCCTGAGATCTTTATCGTCAATCATGAAGGGATACATCAATTGTTGACCCATAATCCCTGGATGCATCTGCAAGTTGATCTAACGAACACTTTGTAAATATGTTGCAGTCGTGCCAAGAAGGGCCATTTCCCTACATCTTGCTCATCCTATTATCATAACATAAAAAACTGATTATTAGTAGGATGCCAACAGATATCAAGTAATATAAAGGTAGTTTCTACCATTGGAGGGGTTGCAAATGTGCCAATAAGATTATAGGGCCAAAGGATGAAAGATCTTATCGCCTGACCCAGCGTGGCAACCTCTTCGTTAGGGACAGGGATGGTTATACCTTCTTCCCCCTCTCGAACACATATGACTGTCACCCTACATAAATGGTGTGGAATTTGATTATGATGGTGGGTGGTAGCTTGTCTGTGAATGAGAGCATCGGCAACAACACGAAGCAGTGGGGCATCTAAATAGAGGATACAAGGTTCTCCCGGCTCCAAAGTAGGAGAAGGCTAACCTAGTGGTTCCGGAATGGCAGAAGGCTGGCTAAGGGGTTCCTCTGTTGGGTGGTAACTTCCTTTAGTGCTGGGGAAGGCTGGGGATTCCTAAATTTTATGCCCATTACTTTGCATCTTCGATTCAAACATAGATTTCATTTCACCATGTAGCTTTGCCAACAGCTCTTCTCGGAGCTTGTTGTGAAGTTTAACTTCGAGCACTTGTTTGATCTTTACCACAAGCTCTCTATTGGGTTCAGCTTGTGATGAATTATATGAGGCTCGTCTAAAAAACTTTATCACACTAACTCCCCTTACCTCTCCTTGAACTCGATTAGGGTTATTAGGCTTCCCAGTCGCTGTTGACAATATGTCCATCAGTCCACTAAGAGTGAACAAACCTTAGCTGCTCTTCTCTTCGAGTTCATCCTATAGCATACAATTTATTGTAAACAAAAATTAAACACTAGCAATACAACAAAATGTCAAAATTATATACTTATACTTTAACTACTTACAATTCTCGAGGAAACCTCAGTAACAACATGATTTATGAACTTCCCACCGTTAATCCTTACTGCTTTCCATTTTTTGTGACGCGGATGAGGAGCTGGGGCCTGCACAATAGTGGTAGGATCTGATTTAGCTGCTTTCTTTATTTTCTCTAACTCTTCTTCCATCATCCTCCGCTCAAGCTTTTGATAACCACCACGAGACATGCAATGCTGATATTGAGTTGCTGCTTGCCTCTCGCTATTTACTGCACTTACTTTCTGTGAAAGAAAAACAATGAAAAATGAGTCATTGCTGTCAAGTATATTGAAATAAAAAGTTCTATACTATGATGAAAGAAAGTTTACCAAAAATTTAGGATCTTCCCGTGATGCCACGAATAACCTCCAGTCATCTGGAGGCAAGTATGAATAATGTTGACATGGGTCCTTACCCCTCTTTTCCCCTCGAATATACCTTTATATGAGCTTGTTTTTGAAATCTTTTCATCACAGACGCACCTCCCCTATCCAGTGCTTGTACATCTCTGTGGTGTCTAGGATATCAAACTCTTGCTAGAGGAATAAAGGAAATTATATTTTAAGAAATATGAATAAATATCAAAATGCAGATGTGTCAAAACTTACGTACCAAAATTTGTTGCCAAATCATAGCTTTCCTATTCAAGAGAACCCGCTTCCAATTATCATAGATGATGCGAACTTTGCTTCGACCCAAATAGCCTAGATAGCTAATGAAATGGTCTTCCTCAGGACCAAGTGGATTCATATTGGCATCGAAGTCTACATGCAGCCTATCCTATTGATGTTGATGACATGCAACCAATGTAAGCATCTTTGTGACTCCTATAGTTCTTCTCTCAACGGGTTGACCATCTTCCATTTGATGCTCCCTATCACTTTGTGAGTTACTAGAATTATCCATATTCTTGTTTACACAAAAATCACAGTCAGAGAGGTAAATAAGTTCCAATTAATTGAAAAAACTAACTAGGACTAAGGAAAAAAGCACACAATACTATTTTATACTTTAAGGAAAAAAAATCACTGTCAGATAGGTAAATAAGTTCCAAGTAAAGGTCTTACTCTATATTATTTCCCATATTCCTTCACAATGATCATTTCTTGCAGCATATTCTTTATCATCTATCAATTCTACTTCACTTACTCTAGGTTGAAGATTGGATCACCATACTTCTGTTTTTTACTTTGAAGTACAATGGACATATTTTTATTTGCAGGATCTGTGACATAAAACACTTGATTCGCCTGGCTTGCTAGAATAAAGGGCTCATCTCGATAACCAACTCTTCAAAGATCTACTGAGACAAATCCAAATTGTTGATCTATTACCACAGTAGTATTGCTAACCCACTTACATTTGAATAAAGCAACTTTAAACTTGTTGTAGGTTATCTCCCATATTTCTTCTACTATTCCTAAGAAGCCATGGATGCTAATATTGGATTTTTGTCTTTAGAATTGGAAAAGTGCATGGCTTCAGTTTCTACCATCACCCCACTATTTTGCATGGTACTTCTATCATCTTAGTCTTTTGTATAGAAAGAATACCCATTTATATCATAACCAGTCTAAATAATAACTTGAAATGAAGGCCCCCAAGCTAGCCACTCAATTGTCTCAAACACACCGGTCTTATACGAAACCTTTTCCTCAAACCACGCTATGAATGTCTTAATTTGCTCAATAGCTATGTGCATGTTACTCTTCTTTGGATTTATGTTCTTCAAACTATTTTTGTGTTCATCTATGTACGATTGAACTTTTTCCATATTATTCAAGTTATACAAGTGTGCTTGCAACACCTCTTCACGAGGCAGATTCTTCACTTTTAGACCTCGTGTTCCCTTGCTTCTCCCCTCTTCATGCTAAGACTATTCCTTCTTCCCTGATAGATAATCTTTGCAAAAGTTCATAGCCTCTTCAACTACATATCGCTCAACTATTGAGGCTTCAGGTCAATAAGGATTTTTAGAATACCCTTTTACGATCTTTATGAATCGCTCAAAAGGGTACATCCACCTCAGGTAAACCGGACCATAGATCCTTACCTCCCTTACTAAATGAACTATCAAATGCACCATGATGTCAAAAAATGAAGGAGGAAAATGCATCTCTAGTTGGGAAAAAAATAATATAACCCTTATTTTCTAGTTCATCCAAATGTTTAGTGTCAATGACTTTATTACATATAGCATTAAAGAAAACACACAATCTTGTTACAGTAGTTCGCACTTCATCTTTCATAATGCCTCTAATGGCTACTAGTAATAGTTGTTGCAATAACACATCATAGTCATGGGACTTCATTCCCACTAACTTTAAATCATCTATTGAGACATACCTTCTTACCTTAGAAGAATACCCCTGTGGCACCTTAATTTCATGCAGATACCCACACAAACGTCTTTTCTCCCCTTTTGATTGGGTATGCGCTGCTACATCTATGTATGCCCTCCTACCATCATCTCGTAGTTGTGGATGTAACCGTTCTCTTATTCCCATATCAAGAAGGTCTAGTTTCGTACTGATTTCATCCTTAGTCTTTCCTGGTATGTGCAAAAGCGTACTGATAAGACTATCACAAACATTTTTCTCCACATGCATCACATCAATACTATGTCATACATCAAGAATACACTAATATGGAAGATCAATGAAAATTGATCTCTTCTTCCATATGTTCTTCTCACCCATAGTCCTCTAATTCTTACTGAAGGTGACATTGATACATTCCACCTGACTATAAACTTTCTCCCTGATTAATGCCTTTAGAGCCTTTCCATGCTCAAGTAAGTCGTTAAAACGATTTCTTAACCTACGATATAGGTGGAACCGATAAAGAAACCTCCTTTGACCAAGGTAGACCATTTTTCCCATGCTTAAGTTGATGAAAGTGTGTGTCTGCTTCACAAATCATACATGCTTTATGCCCCTTCATACTGTACCCTGACAAGTTCTCGTATACAGGAAAGTCATTTATCATGGTGAAAATCATTGCACGTAGGTTGAAAGGCTCCTTCTTATATGCATCAAACACATCTATGCCTTCCTCCTACAACTTCTTCAAGTCCTCAATTAAAGGCGTCAAGTACACATCGATGTCGTTCCCTGGCTATTTTGGTCTAGAGATCATCATAGAAAGCATCGCATACTTGTGATTCATACATAGCCAGGGAGGTAAGTTGTATATTACAAGGAGAACTAACTATGAACTATGTATGCTTGTAAGAGTTCCATACGGATTGATTCCATCTGTATAAAGGCCAAGCCAAAGGTTTCTTGGCTCGTTGCCAAATTAAAGGAACATTTCATCTATTTTTCTCTACTGTGAAGAGTTGGTTGGGTGCCAAAGATATTTTCCGTCAGATATTCTTTCATCAGAATGCCATCTCAACTTCTTTGCTTTTGTTGGACTCGCAAACAACTACTTAAACTGCGGTATTATTGGAAGATACCATAACACCTTTGAGGGTTGCCTTTTAGTTGTCCCTTCACCACAACCACTATCTTTCTTCACTTTGTATCGTGACATTTTACACTTAGGACACTCACTAAGACCTTTATACTCCTTTCTGTACAATATGCAGTCATTAGGGTAAGTGTGTATCTTTTTATACTCTATACCCATCATAGACAAGATTTTCTTGGCCTCAAACGTACGGTTTGGAAGTACATTATCGTGTGGAAACATATCACACAACAATTCAAGCAACCATGTGAAACTACTATCAGTCCACCCACAAGTTGCCTTTAAGTTGACCAAATGCGATATTCCTATCAGCCATGTGTACTTACTCCCAGGGTACAAAGGTGTCTCTGTATCACTCCGCAGGCTGTTATATTCATGCAAATGCATAATGGATTCTACCTCAATACCATGAATCATTTTCTCTATTATGTCTTCATCTATCACATCCAAAACTTCCTTCTTGTGAGATGGACAATCTGTTACTTCCTCACTATGCCATATCCACCTTGTGTATCAAAAATTTATTCCATCACAAAGTAGGTGATCCCTTATAACTTCAACATCCCACCAATCTCATTTAAACAATTGACACAAAGACAAAAATACTTCCCATTTTTTGTTGGAGCATTCTTTCTAACAAATTCAATAAATTCTTCCACCCTATTCTCATATTCTTCACTAGTTCTCAAAACATTTATCCAACTATGATCCCTCTTATTGCCACCTAAGTCATTCTCAATAACACTCAAGCTTAGAACAATTGTAGGATTTTCTTTTTATTATAATTTTTTTAAAAAAAAATTGGTAGCATTTCCCCTTAAACATAAGACACCCAAAATTCCAATAACAAATCATTTCAGCTTATTTTTAACAAAACTAATTAATTGAGGCAATTTGGAATTCTTTTAGGTAATTATAATAGAGGAATATTCATGAAATTGTGCTATGAAAAGGGCATAGCGCAAACAAGATATAATAAGGGCATGTGCATATATATCATGCTGTGATGTTGAACAGGTTTGGTTCCCTACACACACACACTCTAACTCATAAGTCATAACTCACTAGCTATTTGGACAAAATTCATATAGTTTCCTACACCCACAACAATAATTCTAGAAAAATAATGTAAGTTAATATTTCAATAATTCCAATAGTTCCTATTAATCTAGTCAAACTAGAGATATCCTTAATAGCACAAAAATAATTTTAGAAAAACAAACGAAAGGGAAAAGATTTTCTAATATATTTAATAACAAGGGAAAATAAACTGAATTACGTACTAAGAGTTTGAATGAAGCGTCAATATTTGAGTGTTGTTTTGCATCTTTTGTCTTGTGAGATAGTCGTATGTGTACGCGTGAGGACGGAGAGAGGGAATGAGGACTATGTGTCTGTGTGTGATAATGGAATGGGAGTGGACGGAGTGAGGACTGTGTGTTTTTGTGTGGAAGAGAGGTAAACAGAGAGGGAGTGAGGACCGTATGTGTATGACAACAGAGAGAGAGAGGGATGGAAGAGGGAGTGGATGGAGAAAGAACTGTGTGTGTGTGTGTGACAACGGAGAGGGAGTGGATGGAGTGAGGACTCTGTGTGTGTGTGTGGAAGAGAGGTAGACAGAGAGGGAGTGAGGACCGTGTGTGTGTGACAATAGAGAGAGGAATGGAGGAGGAAGTGGACGGAGAGAGGATTGTGTATGTGTGTGACAATGGAGAGGGAGTGGACGGAGTGAGGACTGTGTGTGTGTGTGACAATAGAGAGAGGGACAGAGGAGGGAGTGGATGAAGAGAGGGAGTGAGGATGGAGGAGGGAGTGGACGGAGAGAGGGACTATGTGTATGTAAGGAAGAGAGTGACAATGGAGAGAGGGAAGAGGGAGTTGACGAAGAGAGGGAGTGGAAAGGGGTTTTAGGCATCCCCAACCATTTTTAGGGACACCTAAACCACCTTTATGCATCCCCAAGAATCATTAGGAATGCATAAAGGTTCTACAAGTCCCCATAAAGAGACCTGCAACCTGTCGTGGCTGTCTTATCAGTCAGGACATGGTTTAAGGTGTCGCCATTATAAATGGGGACACCTAAAACCTATCATCCCCAATTTTTTTGGGGACGCCTAAAGGTAGGAAAAATTACCTTTAGGCGTCCCCAATTTTTTTTGGGACGCCTAAAGGATTTTCTTGGTACCAAATATCAGCTTTTAGAGCCCCTTAAGTGTCCCATCTATGATTTGGGATGCATAAAGTCCAAAATTTCCCTTCCAAAATTACATAAATGCCATGGTGTTAACTTCTTACTTCCTATTTTAAAATAGGGACATATTTTAGGGAAGTAAAATGTATTTTCTGTAGTAGTGATGTATCCTATTGAGAGGTACTTATTTTACATATATGCGTTAGCATTAATTTCATAGTTTGCTAATCGCCCATTTCAGCATTTAGTATAATTTTTCCTTCTTTACTATATAGGTTTCTTGGGAAATTGAAATCTTACATAAGGAATAAGGTGCCGCTAGAAGGTTCTATAGCTGAAGGTTATAGAGAGGATGAGGTCTTGTATTTCTGCTCAAGGTACTTTGATGACATTGAGATGTCTTTCAACCAACCGCCTCGTGTAGACAACTGTCCTAAAAAAATGTTTAAAAAAAATGGTTAACAAGACAATGTGTTGTACGTAACTTCAAAATATTAAAAAAAAGGGGAAAAATGAGTGGGTATGACTTACAGGACAAAATAAAACTATAAGGAGGATGAAATGGGATTAAGAGGGCGAAGGAGTAGGGTCAGTTTGGTGCAAAAAATTTGACAAAAGAAATGAGGAAGGAGTGTCGCAGAAAAAAAAAGGAGGAGGAGGAGAAAATGTGAGAAGTGATGGATAAAAAAATGAGGGAAGTGTAGATTGAACTAGGGACGGTGATGAGTGACAAAAAGAGGAGAAGGAGGAAACATAGGAACTAAGAGGATAAGGGTGATGACACGTGTTGGATGAAGAGTAGAGACTAAGAGGATAAAGGTGATAGAAGCAAATTGTGGGAGAGAGAAGGGTTTGAATTTGTTTTTAAAAAATAATACTTTAGGTAGCGTTTGCTAGGCTAAGTGCCTCACAAAGTATGTAACAGCTGTGGCACTTCCTTGAACAAGCGCCACAGCTGCTGCTTCAATTTTTATTTTTTTTAAAAAATACTTTAGGTGAGGAAACGCTACCTAAAGTCACTAGGAAGCTATAAAGGAAACACCACCTAAAGTGTTTTTCTTAAAAAAAATTTTAAAATTTTTTTGGAAGAAGTTATGGCACTTCCTTAAGGTGCGCCTTAATCCCTATTTTTGTAGTAGTGAAAGAATGATAAAACAAATTATGTTTATGTTCTTGTAAACTTAAATTTATATTTTTTTTAAAAAAAATTCAGACTAATTTTTGTAGCGGTTACAAAACCGCTACAAAATTAAAGAAAACCACTACAAATGTGAAACCGCTACAAAGAATGTCACCTAAATTGCTACAGATACCAACCGCTACAAAACAGTCACATTAACTACTCCAAGCGCTATGCATATCTATATAAATACTCCACCACACCTCATTTCAATCACTCTTCCATCCCCCCTTTTTCTCTCTCGTTCTCTCTCATCTAGGAAGTTTTTTTGAAGAGCCAAAGAGTTAAGCAAGGTGATCAAATATGGTAATTTTTTTTAATTCTTTGATTTCAACATTTTTTTCTTTTTTATAATACTGATACTAATTATTTTTTTCTAGTAATTATATTTATCTAACTTAATTTAACCATTCTTTCCAAATATTAACTACTATAAGTTAAAGTTACTTAAATAATAAACTATTCAACACAATATTATAATAATGGACTCAAATTATTGTTTTTTTTATAATTTTCCTAACATTTTGTAGCAATTTTAAACTACTACAAAGTTTAAATCAAAATCTGATTAAATTTTTGGTGCTACTATTAAAATTTCATTCTATATTAGTAGCGGTTTTATAACCGCTACAAAAGTTTTAGTGCCAATTTTTTAAAATTCCTACATGTACTTAGTAACGGTTCTTAAATCGCTACAAAATTGGAGCCAAATTTTCATTTTTCATTTCCTGCCACATGAAATTGTGCCGCCAACATTTGTAGCGGTTTTTTAACCACCACAATCTCCTCAGATATTGTGTTATCTACATACGCATCTTGTAGCGGTGAGGAAGAACCGCTACAAATTCAGTAGAGGTTTTATTATGTGGGTAGTGGTTCAATAACCCTTGGCAACAGTGGCTTTTGTAGCAGTTTTTGCAACCGCTATTACTTTCATTTGTAGCCGTTAAAACCGCTACAAAGATACTATTTTAACAGCTACGAAATGACATTTTTTTTCCTAGTGGTGTGGGTTTGACTTGTGTGAGCTAATCATCTAAGGGCTTTAAATCATACTTGACTTAACGTTTACTTGATAAATAGATGGTTTGTTGGTAAAATAAAGATATATTATTTACTAACATTGCATTGTCATATTAATGTTGTTGCTTAAAGTTTATTTTCATTAGTTGTAGCAAGAGATTATACATTTTCATGAAAAGATAAACTTGATTTTGACTTGAAAGAGCTTTGTTAAATGCTTTTAAACCTTAAGCATAATATGTTCATTGAAATACTACTTGAGCATAAATTAATCTAGTTTTATGAAGTACAAAGGAGAGAAATAATCTAGGCTCCATTTAATCCTTAGAGTTAACGAATTATTTTTCTTTGTCAATTTTTAGTTTTAAAAATAGTTTTCCAAATTCTCTTTTCATGTCAAAAAATTCTTTTAGCTCAATTTAATTGAATTTACTAAGTCTTTTGTTTGATCATTTTGTTGCACAAATCTTCATAGGAATGATATTTATTTATCATTTTATTATTTGGCACGACACATGTACTTGATGTGCAGACGATATGATTGCTCTTGGTGTGTGAGGTTAGAAGCTTAACTTCAATCTAAACCCGTTTTAATTTTATACTCCTAGAGGTCTTGGTAAATGCTTCCTTGGCTATTTTTTATGTGCAAATTGACTTTAGTATTATAGCAGTAAAAGATTCCTTCAATGCTATGGGACCTCTCCTTGATCTTAAAAACATACGCTTAACTCTAAATAGTTACTTCCATTAAGAAATAGTCTAAATTTTTTTAATCAAAATTTAATTTTGCACACACAAAACATGTCAATGTAGACTGGAGTTTGGGGACCTCATCTAAATGTGGCGGCACATGACATTGTCATTGGGACAACTTGCCATTAACATATTAGCATAATATTTAATTAAGAGGTAGAAAAGAAATATTTTTTTCATACAAAGAGAAAGAAAGTATTAATTGTATTTTCATGAAATACATTGGAGAAATATCAAGTTGTAACAAAACCACACATTGGGCTCCCATTATACGCACTCTGCGTCTATATGTACTTTGCATAAAGTGTGCGGTACTCCATATTATTTACAACTTAGAAATAGTGCCCTTTTTTTTTTATAAATTTTATATATTTCATAGATCTGAACTATATAATTTTATTATGAACAGTTTAGATTTAGAGATGAGCACCTCATGATCCAGTAAGGTAAATGATTCAAACCTTATGGATATATTGAAAAAAATCCCAATTAAATATATCTAAAATATCAAAATTCAAATTCAACACTAAACTGTTAACTAATTCCTAACCAAATTAAGAGGCATAATTAAGAGTTTTTGAATATTGTTAAAATGTCAGAATACCCCTTTATAGTTAACAAGAAAATTGCACGTATGTTCCAATAGAGGAATTCTTTGGTGCGGTGGGAGTACCACCTCATTCATACTCTAATCAGTAAAATTACTCCAACGAGAAATGATTTTATCTTACATGGCATTGGTAAACAATCATCAAACATAATATATTATACTGATTTAATTCTGATTTAGTTAAGAGTCTAGGCTTGAATTTATATTTTAGTAAAAATGTATCCAAATAGTACTGCTTCTATTTATCAGAATTGTTTAGCCAGTTAAGAATTCAATCTTTTATGACATTTGAATAAAAATTAGTTAAATTGTAGACCTGAATATAAACTTTAATATTCCAATTGAATTTAATCAGAATTTTCAATTTTCCCTAGATTAAATCATATGATAAGAGTTACTTAAAATAAGTTCCACAATATGCTTAAATTTGATTCGATAACATGAAATATAATTATATAATAGTATAAGTGTACATTTATTCTTTTAATTTTATTATAGTTTGGTTCCTTAATTTTATAAAGTATCTTTTTTCCCCTTTAACCCTAACATTGTTAATTGGTCTTAAATGATTATTTTTTTTTTACCAATCATTGTTATTTTATTAAAATTAAACTCAATATATAAACATTTAAAAACGTTATACCAACATCTAAAATTTCAATATCAGCATTTTTGTTAATGCTATTAGGGTTATATGACTAAAAAAACGCGTTATGAAATTAATGGACTAAAATAAAATATTATCTATGGGAGTTAGAGGATTTAAAATGTATTTTTGCGTTAGATAATTGTATGGAGGAGATGAAATAGTACTGTAGTGAATGTGATTCACAAGACGAGTGTTTTGGAACCCAGACTGTATGAAGGAGATGAAATAGTACTGTAGTGAATGTGATTCACAAGACGAGTGTTTTGGAACCCGGACCAGACTGGCCGGTCTGGCCCGAAAACTGGCCACTCGGCCACCAAACCGGGCTGATTCGGTGATTGACTCGGTTTGGTACTTTTTTTATTTTTTAAAAAAAATCAAGTTTTTTTAAATTTTTTTCTTAGAATTTCATATTAATAAGCCTAAAATATTCAATTTCTCACCGGTTTGACCCTGGTTTAGCTCCGATTTGACTCCGATCTGACCCACTAACCCTTAACCCAGTACCCGACCGGTTCAATGACCGATCTGGGTTTTAGAACCTTGCAAGCAACTCTTTTCCGGTTTTTCTGTTTCTGTGGTTTGTGATCAGTCTTCGCCGCACAAAATCATCCGTTAATTTCATTAATCTTTTCTAATTTATTCTATTTTTGAACTCACTATGCGCCAAAACTTCCTTGTGTTTGTTTATTCGTTTGAATAATATTATATAGAACCTTTTAAATAGCGAAAATTTCATTGAGTCCCAAGAATGTGATATAATTTTAGTCAACCCAAATGTTTCTGAAACTTTATTGCACCTCTTTGAATCAAAATGAAATTAAGTTTTTAGGGTAAAAAATCAATGATGCCCTTACGTTATTTGTCTTGTACATTGTCTTATTTGTCTTATAAATGCCCATATTTATCTTGCAAATGGCTAAAATATTTTTAATTCCCGAAATTCTTTTAAATTTCTTTATTTGTCTTGTAAACGTTCATATTTGTCTTTTGAATTTCCATATTTGTCTTGTAAATGGTCAATGTGTTTTTAATTTCCTAAACTCTTTGGAATCCCTTTATTTGTCTTGTAAATGCTTTTTTTAAAAAAGAAATAAAAGAAGGGCATCATTGTCTTTTCATCCACAAAACTTAATTTTATTTTGACCCATGGGGTATAGTAAAGTTTCAAAAAAATTTTGGGTTAACTGAAATTGTGTCACATCTTTAGGGACTCAATGAAGTTTTCCCTTTTAAATATGTTACAAGACCAAATTCCCTGTTCTTTCCATCTGAATTTGTCCTTTACCATTTTGGGTTGGATCATTTTAAGAAAATAATTAATTAGATCATAAATTTTACTCCCTTCCGTGTTCAACGTAGGAGCTAATTAATTAGGGATTCTCTTTTACCCTCAATGTAAAACCTTAAAACACTATCTCCTAAAATTTTTATTCTTTTTGATAAAATACCCTTATTGATCACACATATTAAGAAAGAATTTTCATCAAGAGAATAGTTTGTAATGCAAATTATTAAATTGGTATTTTAGATAAACCAACATATATATTTTGTATAAATAACTAACTTAAAGCCAAAAAAAAAAATTTAACTAGCCCTTTTATTTGTAAATTACTTATTTAGTTCTTACATCTATAATTAATAAGAGTAGTTTATGGCCAACAATTTCTCTTGCAAACCTTAAATGCATGTATTCAAGTTTCATGATTATTTTTGTTTTTAATTTTAGGTCATAAAATATATTCAAAATTTTTAATATTATTTAAATATTGTACTTTTTAATATTTTTTTGGTAGGCCTAGGCTATTCACCGTTGATAGCAGTGATTGATCCTCTTAAACTATAAACTTCTTGAAAGGGCTTTATTGCTAGCTACAAGACCCTCTCCATACACACCGTCAGGAATCACTTTTTAATAATTTTTTTAGTATAAATGAGCCATTAACACTGCAGCCCAAAACATAGTTTGTTTAAATAAAAGGATTAGATTGATGATGATAAAAAAAATTATTAGATATTGATGATTAATAACAATAAAGTAAATCCCTTGTTGAGACTTGAGAGAGTTAAAAACAAGAGAGATCAAACCAAAAGCCCTAAATTATTTAGAACTAAAACACTACATAATATTACTTTAGTTTTAGTTATGATCATTTTGTGATGTTAGAAAAACATACTTCATTGATTTGTATGTGATGATCTCAAAATAAATAAATAAATAAACTCGAATCGAGAAACTTATACGCCTCATCTTATGAATCCTCATTTTCAATCGTGAGCTTAATTTAAGGGGATAATTTCAAGAAATCAACTTTAAATGCATCTTGAGACTTTTGGATTGTTCAATTGAACCCAAAATTCATGAGGATGCATGTGAAGTATTGGGTCCATCACAATTATTCAATTGTCAACGGCGGATTATATAATTTAAACAAGAAAAAAAAAGTACATGTTTGCTTCTTTACTTTTACATAAGGTTTCATTATAATCCTTTGATATTATAGAGTATCTTTTTTTGTCCTACAACTCTAACACGGTTAGTTTTATTAATAAAAAATATCGACATAAAAATTTTAAATGTTGACATGGCATTCACAAATGTTAGCATATTAAGTTTTATTTTTAATAATAAAAATAATTGGTAAAAAAACATCATTCCAGATTAAAGGGGTCATGGTTAAAGGATAGAAAAGATAATTTATAAAATAAGGGATTGAACTTAAATTTTGTATAAAGTTTGAGGATGAAATGCATACTTTTACTTGCTGGGGGCTGTTTAACTCAATTGACACTCAACACCCCCTTAACTCTCACTTAAGTATGAGATTATATGTCCTACCTTAATTTAATTTCTATCCACTCCTTCAATCGTATTTTTATTTCATTTCCATCTTTTCATTATATTGACTTCTATTTGATCCCTAAACATATGTTACTTTAAATTTAAACTCTAATGTTGTTCCTTAAGTTTATTTGGTCTCAATTAATCGCTTAATTGTACCTCCTTTTAATTTTAATTTCATTTTGTTATAATTGTATCATGATGTTTTTTAAGAAATTACCTCCTTTTAATAAGATTAAGAAACTTCTGGGAAAAATTAGATAAAAAAATACTTAATTAACGCAACATTCTACGTGGCCCATTGATAAAATTAAATGAAATCATTGTTTTGATTAGACGATAAAGGGAAAAACTAAAGTTAAAGAGAATAAAAAGATTTTGAAAAAAAATAGAAAAAAAATACATTTAATAATGATTTAAGAACATTAATAACAGCTGGCAATCTTGAAAATTTAAAATTTAAAAAACATGCTTCTTTATAAGAATTAAAAGATTTTAAGGTTCCTTTTTAGTACTTATTTTTTATATTTTTAGTATTTATATATAACATTTTTAATTAATAATAATATTTTTTACCGTTTTAAATAGTCATCTCGTGTGTTTCAAATACTTACCTTCCAAATATTAAGTTAAAGGTTTTATATATATAGTCTAGAGACTAGATAAAACCAAAAAAATGTGGAATAAAGGAGGGGACTCGAGAAAAATTATGGAAGTAAATTAAAAATAAATAAACTTCGAGAATATAAAATCAACTAATCAAGCTCAATTGAAGAAAAAATTAAAAGAATATAATTATATTTTAGCCATGTTAATTCTCCTTGACATGACATACTAGGAGGCAATGATTTCATAGCCGGACCGGATCGGACCGGACCGGCCGGACCGTTGGCCGGTGACTCAGATGGCTCGTTCTTTGGTTGAAAACCGTTTTAAAGATTGGGCCGCTTTGAGCTGACAAGAACCGGCTTTTGAGCTGGAATCCGTCACCAGCCGGAAACCGGAGCGAGTTTTGAAAAATCGGACGGTTCAACATATGGTGGTCCACTTACAATCTTGCACTAAAGAAGAAAGAGGAAGAAGAAGGCACTACAAAAAAATAGCGAATTAGCGACGGAATTTAGCGATGGAATTTCCGTCACTAATCAACTTAGAGACGGAAATTAGTGACGGATTAGAGACGGAACAATATTAGCGACGGAATTAGCGACGGAATTTGTTCCGTCGCTAAAAAGACCGTTACTAATTGATTAGTGACGGAATTTTGCATTCCGTCGCTAATTAGAGACGGAATTTAGCGACGGAATTTTTCCGTCTCTAATTAGCGACGGATTTTCCGTCGCTAAATTCCGTCTCTAATTTAGAGACGGAATTTAGCGACGGAAATTCCGTCGCTAAATTCCGTCACTAATTAGTGACGGAATTTACTAATTAGAGACGGAAAATTCCGTCTCTAATCCGTCGCTAATTATTTTTTTTATATATAATTTAAATTGCCACATGTCTACAACACGAGCCTCCACATGTTCCTCACCGGCGGCCGCCACGTGTACCAATCAGCCACCGCCACGTGTCACCCTCTACCTCGCGCCACGTGTCACAAGTCACAAATTGGTTGCATTTTGTGACCAAGTTAGGATTCGAAGCCATGACCTCTCACGCGCGTGCTAGTGCCTTTGCCAGTTGAGCTATGAAGAACCTGTGAAAGTTAAATGCAAAATCATATATATATATAAACATAGACACACACATTCACACATATGTACGTACGTACGTACGTACGTACATACATACATACATACATAATATATATATATATATATATATATATATATATATATATATATATATATCACTTACAAACAAAAATAGAAATACATAATTTTATATATTATTGAATATTTTAATTTAGTTTTCTTATTTTATTTTATGTAAATATTCTACCTAAATTTTTATTATTAATATATTTTTTTATTTATTTTATTTTATATTTTATATTTTTGTTTTTATTTATAAAATTTTCATTTTATTTGTTTATAATATATTATTAAAAATTCAAATATATTATATTATAATTTTAATTTCAAAAATAAATATGAATTAATAATTTTTATTTATTTATTTTAATATTATATTATTAATTTAAAATAATTTAAAATTTAAATTATTTTAAAAATTATAATTTTGAAAAAAAAATCGAATTATTAAAAAATTTAACTATTAGAGACGGAATTAGCGACGGAAATTCCGTCGCTAATTAGAGACGGAAAAATTCCGTCTCTAAATTCCGTCGCTAATTTTTAGTGACGGAAATTAGTGACGGAATGTAATTCCGTCGCTAATCCGTCTCTAATTAGCGACGGAAAAATTCCGTCTCTAAATTCCGTCGCTAATATTTAGAGACGGAATTTAGTGACGGAAATTCCGTCGCTAATTAGAGACGGAAAAATTCCGTCTCTAAATTCCGTCGCTAATTTTTAGTGACGGAAATTAGTGACGGAATTTAGCGACGGAATGTAATTCCGTCGCTACTCCGTCTCTAATTTAGAGACGGAAAAATTCCGTCTCTAAATTCCGTCGCTAATTTTAGTGACGGAATTTGTGAGGGATTAGGGACGGATTAGTGACGGAATAAAATTCCGTCGCTAATCCTGTATTTTTTTGTAGTGAGGAATGAAGAGAAAATACCAGCAGAAAATCCAGTACATACCTTTGTGTTTTATCTTTAATAACAACAGAAATAATGGAAAAAAATTAACAATGAAACCAAAACATGAAAACCTGAACCACTTGCTGGCTATGGCTATCAAACAAGATGAAGTTGTCCGGCCAAAAAAAATATACTGAGAGTTAGACAAAGGAGAAAGATGGGTATAAGGATAACAGGCGAAGCAACACGTCTGTTGAAGGAGGATGAAGCAACACCTTTCTGTTTCTTATGCAAATCGTACTGCATACGAAGGGTTTCTCATTTCTCAATGTAAATAAATTTGATTTATCACCTCTTACTCTATCAGTCAATCACAGCCCCACACATTCACTGAGGCATGGAACATTTGAAATTTTTTAACCCCAAGCCACAGATCCTCACACTAAGCAATGGGCATCGTTCAGGTTTCAAGTTTCAACGTTTTTCCCTTATTTTTCGTTTCTTTTTTTATTTTTTATGTTTTTAGTTTGAGTTATAAATTAATTTATTCCAAAAATTATAATTTTTTTATAAAAACAGATTTTATCATTATAAAAAAATGAAAAAAAATGCTACAAAAAATTTATAATAGTTTTAGTATATTTTTATTTATGTATTTTTTATTTTTGAAATTTTTTATTGTAATGTTATAGTGTTACTAATTAGACTTATTATAATATTATTTGTTTATATATTATGATATATACATATAATTATTTTTTTCTAATTATTACATCACCGGTTCAACCAAACGATTCAACCGATTCGACCGTTTAAACCATGACCCGCTAACTTTTCCGGCTCAATATCCGATCCAGTTTTTAAAACATTGCTAGGAGGTCATCAAGAGAGTCATCAAGCCTATATACATATACACACACATATATATGCATGTATGTATATGTAGCCATAGTCTTTTCTTAATTTGATGTTTTTTTTACCAGTCTTAATTTCATTTTTTAAAACAACTAATTTTTAAGAATTACTAAACCTCAACTAATATTGGTATAGTCGAAAAATATTGTTTGGACTTAGAAGCTAAAGGATAAAATAAAAATAATCTGACCGATTAGTCACGTTACCATTTGAATAGTGGGATCCAGACAAGAAAGTTAAGTTGGATAACGGTAAATATTAAAATAAGTTGTTTAATAGTTAATTATTCTTCCACTTCTATTTGCCCATACAGTATATTCACGCTCTGTTTGTGCTCCATGTATCTAATCAATTACTTCTTTGTTTCAACTATCATGCGCCTCGATTAAATAATCTATCAACTTTATTTAGAATTTTTTGGTTCACCGCACATGACGTTAAATAAATTATTATTAGCCTTTGTTTGGGTTATATTTCATCCACACATTTCGAAAGATATACCAAGTCAATTCTCGCTTTAGCTGAGTGATGAATTTAAAATTTCAAATTCAATCTTCAGAGATGATCCATTAATTACTTTTAACAACTTGACGTTGATAATAATTACTTTACCAGTTAAACTACTTTATTCACTTTTTCCTAAATATTTCATTGAATTTTGTTTATTTCTTACATGAAATTTATTTTCCAGTTGAGATTATCTAGGGTGAATAAAATATTACATAATACACCGAACCGCTCTAGCTAGTTGTATTAAAATATCATTGATATACCAACTAGTGCTGTCGCGCTGGTCCTAGTGGAAGGGTCGGGCTTTGACCTATTAAATATGAGGTCTCGATCGGTTTGAGACAGTGTACATTATAGATAAATAATGAATAAAATTAATTGATAGTATAAGACTTATATGTATAAATGTAAAAGTTCAGGAGGTTTATGGTAAGGTTTTAAAAGTTGGGGAAGTTATTGTCACATAAAGTTCATAGTGTTTTATATAATTTAGTTATTTATTTATTTATATAAAGAATCATTTATCCAAAGGCGATTTGTCTCCACTCTCAACACATTACTCTATTTTTATATGAGATCTCATCAGATTAGTTTATCCTCTCCTTCTATAAATACCTTAACACTAAACTCTTAATTCCCACCCCTCTTATCAAACAAGAAAAGCCCAAAAAACACAAAATGAGGTCCTCAAATCTCAATCTCTTGTTTCATGACAAAAAGCTCAAAACCATTTTTAACTTGTTTTGTGACAATCTTCACACTTAGTTGCTAGATAATTAATAAAAGGCTCTTCAAGAGATGATCTAGGATTGCACCCTATATTGCAATCCTTGGTTTAATTTTGAAGAGGTTACCAAAACACAAAGCACACGCCTTCTTTAGGGTCCCATATGGAGGAATGATGAATAAAATCTCAGAATCCACAATTCCATATCTTCATAGAAAGGGAGTATACTCTTCAAGTCGTAGTATATAGCTAGGTGGTATGATGGAAAAAAGAGCATGAAAACGTATATAAATTGGGTTAGGAGGTTCTATGACTTCATGACTCCTGATGCTTCACGCTTGACAAGAGAAGCATATGTGAATTATTGAGACCTTGACTTGGGGATGAACTAATTCAATGGGACAAGCTTCTTGAGGCCAAGCACTCTGGGATTCAAGTAGTTTAAGGATGATTTTATAAGGTTGGTGATGGTGAAGTCTAAGGTTGATTCAAGTAATTTATTTAGGCATGAGCATAGCATCCCTCCATCACCGTAGGAAAGTAACAAGGATTAAGCAAGTGAAATTTTTTTTGGTAATTTGTTTGATATGGTTTTTGTGTTGCATAGGTTTCAGATCCATATAAACATGCAAAATAAATTATTGGCGTTGTAAAATTGTTGCGTCACTGATCTTGATTGTCAGTTAATATGTTTGGTTAATTACTTTTATGATGATATTATAAAAGGATTATTACATATTTCATAGTGTGTCTCAAGTATATATGGGATCATGCATAGTAACACAATTTCTAAGTATTCATGGATTGCACCTACATAGCAAGTTGTTTGCTGATGGAAAGTAGAAAGTAGAATTAGAGTAATTGAGATAATATATGAAGGGCGTTTACGCAAAACCATAATTTTTTGATTTCATTCAACTTTCTTGGGAGTTAAAAGAAATTTTCCAAATTAAAATCAAGCCAGTTTGAAAGTCGCTTTAGTAACGTTCTCCCAATTCAACAATGAAGAAGGTTGATTGGAAGATTCAGTCATGAATAATGAACTAAGATATTATTCAACGAGACATTAGTTCCTCTCAACGTCATAGTTTAATGACAACAATAAAAAAGCACAAGCCAAATTTCACATTTTTCCTTTCATTAATTCAAGTGGTAGGTAATATATATCACATTACTACATGTTTATTTATATTTAATGCTTATTTTTACCTATATATAAAAAATTTTCAACAATTAAATAAGTCCAACCCCTTAATAGTTTGACACAATTCATAGGCGTACAGAAATAGCAAAAATATACTAATAACAAGCGCTTGTTTACATTATAGGAAATCCCATAGGATTCGAAAAATATATACAGAG
This sequence comes from Albizia julibrissin, assembly GCA_037074505.1. NCBI lineage: Eukaryota > Viridiplantae > Streptophyta > Magnoliopsida > Fabales > Fabaceae > Albizia > Albizia julibrissin. The sequence goes on along the minus strand of CM073480.1, from coordinate 40,755,748 downwards.
TCCAAAAGAAATCAAATTTGAAACCAAAGATAACTAGCTGCAGTCTCACTTGAATCGGACCTCAGTCACCGGTAATTACAGTTTTGCCCTTAGAGCCGCTACCTTTTGTTAGAATATTTTATATGTTGAAAAAGGGTAAAATTCGAATGAATCTCAGTAGTAACATACAATCTGACATATAGAATGTGAAAATAAATATGCAATGCCATGTCATGTAAGATGATCGAAAATATATGTGCACTTGCCCAAGGCCAAACGACATGTTTGCACCTTGGTCTACTCGGCGCCCCTGTTAGGTCCCTGACCACAACTTGGAAAATTGGTATGTCTAAAACACTAGCTCATGTTATAGAAAATGACGTATTCAACATATAGATAATCACATAATACATGCAAGAAAGAGTTACTACCTGGGTCCTTTTCTCAGTCCGGTTGTTTATCCAAAACTTTTTCTTCTGCTCGGGCTATTATCAATTCCTATAAATTAAAATTAACAAGTAATTTGTTATTACTTGTATTACTACTTCCTTTAATCATATTATGTTGGTTATCTCAATTTCAGTGGTTTCTACACAATACAATTTTGCATAGTGCAATTTCACTATTTTTCAGCAAATTGGCATATTTTTCAGTAAACTTTGAAAAATCATAACTAATTTTAGAAAAATTGAAATTTACTGGGTTTAAAGCCTAAATGAATTTCTTGAAATATATTTTCATATAAAAAAAATCAAAATCTGCTCAACTCAACCATATTTCTCCCATAATTTCTCGAAATACCCCTATTCCAAATTACTCTCCAGAAACAACAAAACTTTGAAAATTCATATCTCCTAATGTACGTGTCCAAAAATTATGTTCTACCCATCAAATTAAAGCTCTGGATTTATATTTTAAATCTGGAAAGTTTTATAATATTTTGTGAAGCTTTGGGTTTCCAAAATTTCGACACATCCAATCTGTTTTCCAAAAACACAGTTTGAGAGCAACCAACTTCAAAAATTTATATCTCTTAGTATACTAACCAAATTAAAACAAACTATATATAAAAAGATTAGAATATATAATTTAATTCTAGAAATTTTCATGGCCATTGAGGAAGATTATATAATTTTGGGGAGAATGTTAGATATGATTAGTTTTGATGATGACAAATATAGATGTCAAATATTAAGAGAGCAAAAGTTTGCAAAATATACTTGTCTCTTACCTTGACTAACTACTATTTAATATTGCATATCTTGTAGATTAGTTAAGCTATAGAAGAAAGAAATTGAGGAATGAAGAACTTGCAAGAATTAATGAAAAATATGAAGATTCAAGTTCTATGGATACTGTAGCAGTGGGCACTGTAGCATACGGTTACTGTAGCGTATTTCACTGTAGCTTACTATAGCAGCACTGTAGCATCGAGTGATTTTAACAATCACTCGAGTGATTTCAGAATCACTCGAGTGATTCAGAAAACAGTGAAAATCACTTGCAGTGATTCAGTGTTCACTCGAGTGATTTGCAGCTTTTTCATACTCTGTTCTTCGTCCAGCTGAGCAAGGCCTGGTTATTTGATCATATCTCTTAAAATACAATTCCAATTGAGACCAAACTAGTGGAATATGAAAATAGACTCCCAATGCGTCATTTTGACACTATAATCAACATCAAAGGAGCTCAGACAAAGGAGATATAAGTGTTCGAATCTTGACTTCATATCAGCGTCACTTTCTGGAACAGATTCGGTATTTTGGCTATAACTCTCAAACCACAGATCTATTTGAGCTGAAACTGGTGCCATATGAAACTAGACTCCAAGAGATTTTCATTGATATATAATACAACAATTTTGGAGCTATATTTGAAGATTTATGCCATCTGTAATTTGACCTCTGTTTGCTGTTGAATTGGAAGTGGAGTTTCTAGTCAAGTGATCTGAATAGAGAGCACCCGAGTGATTTTTACAATCACTCGAGTGATCAGAAGATCACTTGAGTGATCATTAATAATCACTCGAGTGAAATGCGTCAGAATGCATATCACTTCCAGTGGCGCAGAAATCACTGGAAGAATTTTTCACTGTTTGTAATTTCACTTCCAGTGATACCGAAATCACTCGAGTGATATGGGGTTTTTCAGAATCACTTCCAGTGAATCAAAAATCACTGCAAGAAAAATTCACTGTTCTCATTTTCACTCCCAGTGCAGTTGAATTCACTCAAGTGATTAGTCATTTCTGCAGATCACTTCCAGTGCAAGGCGAAATCACTTCAGGAATATTTTACTGTTTTGAAATCACTTTTGGTGACATGAATTTCACTCGAGTGATCGTCCATTTCAACTGATCACCTCCAGCACCGTTCTTGATCACTCCCAGTGATAATATCAGTATACCTCAGATAACTACCAGTCAAATATTATATGATCAAGTGATATGATGTTTTTTTGACAGAAGAAGCCTGAACGCACTGCCAGTGAATCCCAACTGAATCAGTATTGCTTCCAGTGAATCTCTATTAGCTCGAATGATTTGCTTGTTCCTTGAAACCACTTTATGTCAGATAATATCCTGATATGATTATTTTGGTTCATCACTGTCAATGCATTAAAATGCACTCAAGTGATATACTTACTCTTACAATGTCACTGCCAGTGAAATACTGATGCAGTCGAGTGGTTTATTGTTTTATCAAAATCAGCTCCAGTGAAGTGACACCACACTCAAGTGAATTGAGATCAACGCCAGAGAATTTACTGATTGCTCGAGTGATTCATTGTTCTTATCCGAAACACCTCCAGAAGCTGTCTGAACATTTGAGTAAAATATTGTCTTGAGAAAAGTCACTTCCAGTAATCACGCAATACACTACCAGAAAAGTATTGTGTTTATGAAAATCATTGCGAAAGAATCAAAATCACTTCCAAGACAAAATCACTGCCAGTGAAGTTAAAATTCACTCGAGTGAAATATTACTTCTGAGAAAACACTCCCAGTGAAATGTATAATCACTCGAGTGATATTTAAAAGATTCTCTAATGGCTATTTTCTGTCAGTGTATTACAGGTGTTATCCACTACCACTCATCGGAACAACATTCGACGGAAACTACTCATGGGCACTAGCAATATTCAACAAATAACAAATAACGTGCTAATTGTAAGCAACGAATGAAGCATCTGTCAGATCAATAAAAAACGCTGAAGTATCTATCAGAAACGCGATGGGATTTCAACGGAAAAATATTTGAATGCTCCAACGGCTCTCAACCTATCTTCTATATAAATTGAAGCATTCAAGAAGAAGATATAGAGATACTACAGTGAACAGATACACGAGCGACAAGAACCCAACTATGTCAATATGCTGATATTATAAGTCGTCCGCCTCATATACTCTCTGTTCTTATCTGTTTATATATCATGTATACTTGAGAGTGATAATATTTTGTATTGTACTTCAGTGAGTATCATATCTACTCTGTGAGAGAGTCTGTAAACACTTCATCTGTATTTCAAAAGTGTTCTCAAGGTAGAGGGACCTTGAGTAGATTGATTGCCTTACCGGGAAGTTGCCAGTAAGACTTTCTGCTCGTAAGACTTACAAGGTGCAAGCAGTAGAGAACGTTGCTGCTCGTAAGACTTACAGTAGTTTAAGCAGGATAGAACGTTGCTGCTCGTAAGACTTGTACGGATAAGCAGGAGAGAAAGGTCTTTGGATTGCTTTGCTTGACTTGCTGTAAGAAGGAGTAAACCTTACAGTGTGTAAGGGGGAGTTACTCTTGTGAATTTGTAGAGGCTTTTCTTGTGCCCAGTTAAACAAGAAGATAGTGGATTGGAAATCTCAGGAGGAGCCTGGGGACTGGACGTAGGTCATCGTGGATTGGACCGAACCAGGATAAATCACAGTTTGCATATTCTCTTCCCTAAGCTTTTACATTTCCAGCATATATGATTTACATATCAGCTTATGTTTCTATACTTCTGCATGTATTGATTTGATAAGTTGCCTAAAGATTATAAAAGATCATACTTTCTTATCGCATACCCAATTCACCCCCTCTTGGGTGTCAGCAAGTTCTAACATAATTGATTGTGTGTGTTTATCTTGCATTTAAGCTTCTTCTATGACTGCTCTTAGATCATTCTCTGTCTAACTAAAATTTCTGCTATTTATCATGATCTGGTTATATAGATTAAGGTCCCTGAAATCTTCAATCAGTTTTTGCTCGTGAATCATAAGGGCTACTACCTGCATTGTTTTACGGCTTAATGCATTTGCTACTACATTAGCCTTGCTTGGATGATACTTAATCTCGAGATTATAGTCTTTAAGTAACTCCATCCACCTACGATGTCGCATATGGAGCTCTTTCTGATCGTACATATACTTTAAGCTTTTATGGTCGCAGTACAACTCTATAGTCACTCCATAGATATAGTATCTCCATATTTTTAATGCAAATACAATTGCTGCTAACTCAAGATCGTGTGTAGGATATTTTTGTTCATGAGGCTTCAGCTGACGAGATGTATATGCCACTACTCAGCCTTGTTGCATCAAAACACATCTCAATCCATGCCCACAGGCATCTGTGTAGACAACAAAGGTCAATTGTGGATCTGGGATTGTTAGTACTGGTGCTGTTGTTAATTTTTATTTCAGCTATGTGAAGCTCCTCTCACAACTGTTGTCCCAAATAAAAGGTTGAGTTTTCAGTGTTAACTTTATCAACGGCAAAGCTATTCTGCAGAAATTCTGTATAAATCGCCTGTAATAACCAGTAAGACCAAGAAAACTACGTATATCAAATACAGTTTTTGGCCTCTTCCAGTTTAGTACTGCTTCCACCTTGTTTGGATCTACCGAGATTCCTTGCTGTGAGACTACATGACCCAGAAATTTCACTTTTGAAAGCCAAAACTCACATTTGCTTAGCTTGGCATAGAGTTGTTTACTTCTCAATGTGTTTAGTACAACTCTTAAGTGGTGTTCATGCTCTGCTTTGCTTTGGGAGTATACCAGAATGACATCAATAAAGACTACCACGAATTGGTCCAATATGGATGAAAAATTCGATTCATGTAGTCCATGAATACTGCCAGTGTATTGGTCAGACCAAATGGCATTACCAGAAACTCGTAATGACCATATTGTGTTCTGAAAGCAGTCTTCGACACATCATCTGCCTTTACTCTGAGAACACACAAGCTCCTGATAGTTGATCAAGCAAGTCATCAATTCTAGGAAGAGGGTATTTGTTTTTAACAGTCACCTTGTTTAACTCCCTGTAATCAATACAGAGTCGTAGGGTTCCATCTTTCTTTTTCACAAATAACACCAGTGCTCCCCATGGTGAGACACTAGGTCCTATGGGAGTCGTATTTCCATCTGCGTTTGTCGTTTACCATTTTGGTTGGATCATTTTAAGAAAATAACTAATTAGGTAATAAATTTTACTCCCTTCTGTCTTCAAAGTAGGAGCTAATTAATTAGGGATTCTCTTCATCCTGAATGTAAAACCTTAAAACACTTTATCTCCCAATTTTTTTTTCATTTTTTATAAAATACTCTTATTAATATACACATATTAAGAAAGAATTTTCATCAAGAGAATAGTTTATAATGCAAATGATTAAATTGGGATTTTATATAAACCAGCACATATTTTGTATAAATAACTAACTTAATTATTCCCCACCAAAAAGCTAACTTAACTAGCTTTTTTTATTTATAAATTAGTTATTTAGTTCTTACATCTATGATTGATAAGAGTAGTCTTTTGACCAACAATTAATTTTTCTTGCAAACCTTAAATGCATGCATTAAAGATTTATGATTTTTTAAAAAATTTTAGGCTATAAAATATAGATATTTAAAAAAAAACACGTAAAATTATGTGTGTCTTATCATTATGAGTGTATGACATATTCAAAAATTTTAATATTATTTAAATATTGTACTTTTTAATACTTTTTTAAGTTATAAATGAGCCATTAACGAACACAGCCCAAAACATGGTTTGTTTAAATAAAAGGATTATATATATTGATGATGACAAAAAAAGATTCGATATTGATGATTAATAATACTCCCTTCTATCCTTAATATAAGACTTATTTACCTAATTTAATTAAATTAAAGAAGTTAGTTAAGTTAGTTAATATGACATGTGTTTTTTTAAAATATCCTCGTCATCTTCCTTAATTCTCTCATTCCTTCCTATTCTTGATTATTGTTGAAAGAGTATTAATTGGGGTAAATTAGAAAAAGTTTAACAAATATAAAAACTATATCTTATATTTTGGGTTAAGATCAATTTTTTAAATATGTCTTATATTAAAGACATGAGGAAGTATTAAAGTAATTAATTAAACCCCTGTTGAGACTTGAGAGAATTAAAAACAATGGAGATCAAACCAAAAGTGCTAATTTCTTTAGAACTAAAACACTGCATACTATTACTATAGTTTTAGTTATGATCATTTTGTGATGTTAGAAAAACATCATTGATTTGTATGTGATGATCTTAAAATAAATAAATACTAAACTCGAATCAAGAAACTTATACGCCTCATCCTCATATGGATCCTCATTTTCGATCGTGAGCTTAATTTAAGGGGAGAAATTGAAGAAATCAACTTTAAATATATCCGTAGTTCCAAAAAACAAAAAAATTAAAATGCATCTTGTCACTTTTGGATTAACATTATTTTATACTAGAAATTATCTTATTGATGCAAATTATTAGGCTCGTGAAATTTGAACCCAAAAGTCATGAGGATGCATGTGAAGCATTGGGTCCATCACAATTATTCAATTGTCAACGGCGGATTATATAATTTAAACAAGAAAAAAAAGTACATGGTTGCTTCTTTAGCTTTACATAAGGTTTCATATAATCCTTTTAAATTATAGAGTATCCTTTTAGTCCTATAACCCTAACATGGTTAGTTTTATTAATAAAAAATATTGGCATAAAAATTTTAAATGTTGACCCAACATTCACAAATGCTAGCATATTAAGTTTAATATTTTAAAATAAAAGTAATTGGTAAAAAATCATCATCATTTGAGATTAAAGGTGTTAAGGTTAAAGGATTGAAAAGATAATTTATTAAATAAGGAATTAAACTTAAATTTTGTATAAATTTAGAGGATGAAAGGCATACTTTTATCTATTGGAGCTATTTAACTCAACCGACACTTAACACCCCCTTAACTCTCACTTAATTTTTTTAAATATTATAATTTGGTATTCGGTTTGGGGTTTGTGGCTGTGCCTCCCAACACAAGTGTCTCCTTTTGGACTTAAACTCAAGACCTAGAGGGATCTAATAAGGCCTTACATTGCTATACCAATTCTGCGTTGGTAACTCTCACTCAATTAAGTATGAGATTGAATGCCCTACCTTAATTTAATTTCTATCCAATCCTTCAATCTTATTGTTACTTCATTTCAATCTTTTAATTTTATTGACTTCAATTTGATCCCTTAACCTATATTACTTTAAATTTAAATTTTAATGTTGTCCTTTAATTTTATTTGGTCTCAATTAATCTCTTAATTGTACCTCCTTTTAATTTTAATTTTATTTTACTATAATTTTATCATGATGTTTTCTTAAGAAAATACCTCCTTTTAATAAGATCAAAAATATCCTGGGAAAAATAAGATTAAAAAAAGAATATTTAATTAACGCAACATTCTACGTAGCCCATCGATAAAATTAAATGAAATCTGTAACATCCCAAAAATTTAATGCAAGGATTAATTTATAGAAACTAGATAATAAGCAAAATTATGGAACCTACGAAAATTAAGGAATCTTAAATTAGACAAAGGGAAAAATGAAGACCTAGTGTGTGTAATTAATAGGATATATATATATATATATATATATATATATATATATATATATATATATTTAAAAACTCACCAACATATGAGACAAACACACATATGCAGGTGGCACTCTCTTTTGATGCATGCAAGACATGTTCCATCTATTCACTTACACAAACACACTCATTACCTACTCCTTATTTCTCTTCTCTTATTCGTACAACACACAAACTCATCCATCACTCAAATAATCAATAAATAAGACACTCTCTTCCCTCCCCATTCACTTCATCATTAGTTCATCGTTCAACCAAACAGCTAGAGAAAGACAGAGGTAAAACAGAAAAGAAAAACAAAGAAATAGAATAGAGGAGGAGAGTGAGACGTGAGTGAGAGCTGAAGTTTTTCATCGGAAACAAGAAAGAAGGAAGGTTGGATTGCCACAAGCAACCATATATTCTGGTACAAGTGAGTTTCATTCATCCTTATCTTTCATTTCCATTAGATTAGAGGCTGTTTTTAGTGGTTTTGGGTTGTTGCAAGTAAGGAACTTTATCAGAAAATTTCTGTCACCGATCAGTTTTAAAAACTAGTGATTGTTTATCCATTTTGGGTCTCTTTGCTTCTGTAATCATGTCCCAAAACATAAGAAACATGTTTAAGAGTATGTAGAGTCGAAATCTTTGAGATTGGAGTGAAAAACTATGATTGCATGTGAATTTTCTCAACTCTGTTTTACTCGCTGGAAAATAGAGTTTCTACCGGAAAGTTGAAAAAGCTTAAACGGAGGCTATAGATGGAGTTTTTGTCTGTTTATTTTTCATATAGAAATTTTAGGATGTTTAGTAGGATATAGAATTAAGAAGAGCACAATTTAGAGTCAAAATGAGTGAGTTATAGAGTTTTAAACTCAGATTGTCAAAAACTGATATTTTGGGAGACAATCTATTTCGTGTTGAGCTTTGACTAACCTAATCATATCCAGTATTTATGAAATTTTACATGGAGATACTAGACATCTCAAGATTTAAAAGTTGGGTTTAGAAACAAGTGCAATCCTGGACGTTCAGATTCTAGTAGTTGGTTTCATGGTGTTTTTGAATTATTTAATCTTTCCCAATGGCCATGAAAATTTCCATAAATAAATTAAATATTCTAAACTTTAATTTGATATATATTTTGTGTTATTTGGATCAGTAGATTGAGAGATATGAATTTTTGAAGTTAGCTGCTGTCATAATATGTTTATGGAAGTTAGATTAGTTCTCACGTGATTTTAGAAAACCAAAAATTATGAAACTTTCCATATATAAAGTAGACATTTAGAGATTTAATATGATATGTAGATCATAATTTTTTGATGAGTATATTAGGAGATATGGATTTTCAAAGTTATGCTCTGTTTTTGGAGAGTAATTTGGAATAGTTGCATTTCGTGAAATTCTGGGAGCAATGTGTTGAAACTGAGTAGATTTTGATATTTTTCCATGAAAATATATTTTAATAGCTTCATATTGGATTTAGACCCAGTCAATGTTGAATTTTCTAGAATTAGTTATGATTTTTCAAAGTTGACTGAAAAATATGCCAATTTTCTGAAAAAATAGAAAAATTATACTATGCAAAAATTGTACTGTATAGAAGCCACTGAAACTGAGATAACCAACAGAATATGATTAAAGGTAGTAGTAATACAAGTAATAACCAACTACTTGTTAATTTTAATTTATAGAAAAAGTTTTGGATAAATAGCCAGACTTTAAAAGGACCTAGGTAGTAACTTTTTCTCTCATATACTATGTGATTATTTATATGTTGTGTATGTCATTTTATGTAACATGACAGTGCCTGGGGCACAACAGGAAAATAAGCCAGGGTCTAAACATATTGTTTGACTATGGACATGAGTTAAGCCAGTGTTGCAAACAGTCGTTTGGCCTTAGACAGTATGCATACAACACGAGTTAGCATTTTACATATCATGGTGAATTGCATATTTATTTATCGCATTTTATATGATTGATTGTATGTTACTACTGAGATTCATTTGAATCTCACCCTTTTTCAACATTTAAAAATATTCCAACAGAAGGTAACAGCTCTAAGGGCAAAACCCTAAATACCGGTGATTGAAGGTCCGGTTCTAGTCAGAGTGCAATTGGTTATCTTTAGTTTTAAATTTTATCTCTTTTGGACTCTGTATATATTTTTCAAATCCTATGAAGATTTCTGTAACGTAAACAAGTACTTATAATCAATATATTTATGTTATTTATGTATGTTGTCTGAACTATGCATTTATTATTATGCAAATATCGAATTGTTAAGGGGTTTTACAATTTTGGTATCAGAGCAGTGGTTCTGGCCATAATGTGCGTAGTTTTGGCAACAGGATAGTATACTGATATGCTTGATTATACAGTGACAAGAACAGCGAAGTGAATTACTTCGGCTGGTTCACAGTCAAGCCTTAGAGAAATGGTAAATATGTAGAGGGCAGTATAAGGATGACCTGGATCCGTTGGATAAGGCCAGAGTATGGGCCTCAATGTAACATCTTCTTTTTAGTAATTAGAGTTAATTGTAGTTTAAGTTTTGTTTGATCAAAGATTTAGAGTAAACAAAAAAAAATGAAATAACCCCTAAATGTAATTATCTACAACATAGGAATATGTGTGTGTAGACTTATTTTATTATTGGAAAGTAGAATAAAAAAATGTGTTGTCTTTATATATATATATATATATATATATATATTATAATAATAATTATTTTAATAAAAAGAAAAATTGTAATCATTCATCTATAAATTCTCATTTTCTCCACCTCTCCTCCTACTCTTAACAGCCGTTTAATCTCTAGGTATGCTTTTTCTTTCTCCTCTCTCCTTCTCATAACTGAGCATATTCTCTTTTCCATTGTATATTCTCTATAACCTTTACATTTCTCCTTCCTCATTGTCTGACTCAGTACGTCTTGTCTTATCAAATTTATCTATTTATTTATTTTTCCTTCCATCATACTCCAAAGACCCAAGATTTCTCCCATAATTTCTTAAATGTATTTTTATTCCTCTCATGATCTTCTCATTCATTTCAAATAACCACGGTTGAACTCTTTTTTTCATTGTTCTTAGTATCTGGGCATAGGTTATGATTAATATAGTTGTTATTTTCATTTTTTTATAATAAGTTGTTATCCTTATCATACTAGATATGTACTCCCTTAAAAGCCTCCATTTATTTCTTTTGGGGAAAAAAAATTTCCTTTCCTCTTTCTTGTTAGACGTATGTATATATATTTTGTTAAAAAAAATTCAAAATCATTTACTTGCACTTGCTTTTCGTGGTGTTGGCATGTTTTATATATATAATAAACAAAACAAGACCCATTTCCTCTTCCACTTTCTTGTGTCCATAAGTGTGTGTCCTATCCTTTATATATATATATATATATATATATATATATATATTATAAATAAACAAACAAGACCCATTCCTCTTCCATGTTCTTATGTCCATAAATGTATGTATATATATATATATATTTCTATCCCTTTTCTATCTTCAAGACCTCGTGTGGTGAGATGTTATATATATATATATATATATATATATATATATATATATATATATGATCTTGATTGTTGGACCACTTTATTTTATTTTATTTTTCTTGCTTATCTTTATTTCATATTGTTTTTTTTTGGGCGTGTTGTCTCTGCCAACCAAGTCCAATGTATAAGGCTTTAGTGTAGTGTTAGAGTAATTCTAAAATGGTTATGAGTAATATATTAATAGGTATTTATGTTTGACATTGAAGACACTTATTAAGAGTTTTGGAGTGACTCTTGTGTGATTACTTGTAAGCTAGGGAGTAACAGGTAACTCTGAATATTCTCCCATATACTTGTAAATTGTGTATGATTGTGGATAACTATTTTTCTATTTAAAATGGAATGAATTATAGTTATATGTGTATGTATTGTAGATTCTCAAGTAAATAATGTTACAATGAAATTTTTTTATAACTTATTTTTATTCACATAATTAATAATTTAATTATAATTAATGTATTGTTGGATTATTGGTTCCTTTTAGGCATGTTTGAATATTGATAATATTTAATATGAATGGAATCATGATTTATTGTACCTTGTCTTTTATTTATATTTATTGATGATTAAATATGAATGTCATGGCGGTTGCATTTATGATGGGATGAAGTAAGGAGGAATTCATATGTTGAGATCTTTTACCACGTGATATGCCATCACTCGGTGCACAGTGGATGACACTTGTCAGGGCCCCTTCTTCTATATTTTCCTTTGGCCGGGATTGCATTGGAGCTGTGGGACATGTGACACCTCCTTAGTTGTGTTTTTCTAAGGAGGGGAGCCATAGTCCAGACTTAAGCTCTACACCTTTGGCCGGGTGCATCTTAAGAACTGGTGAGCTTGGAACAATCCAGTTAAATGGATGAGTTTCTGTTGGACTATGTGTTAGCCTATGGCTCTAGTCAGTGGAATAAGGATGGACGGTGATATAAGGGAGGTTGCATTTTGCATATTGCATAATTATATATTATTTGTTGTGATGGAAGTACTGATTGACATGATGAAAATTAAATTAGCAATTGTCTTGTATGAGGATTATGGTACATATAAATATATACATAATCAGTTCCTTTTTTTTTATCATGTGTGGTTTGCTTGTGTACGGTAGAAATTTTCAGTAGTTACTGAGACGTGGAATCTCACCCCCCTATATTAACATTTTTCAGGTGATTATTCTAGTAGGGAGTAAGGGAAGGCACCTATGGAGTGAGCCTTGAAGGCTCTCTTTTGCTCCTAGAGCATCTGTTATGTTGTTATTATTTGGCATGACCCTAAAAACTTTCACATTTTATTTTGTTTTGCTGAAATATTTTGAGAATATGATTTAACACTGTGATGTGCGATTTATTTGAACTGATTTTTTTGTATTTTGATGATTTTGGATGTTGAACATCCTTATTGGTGATATTTCAAATACTTTGATTAAGTGTTTGGTTGTTTAGTTTGAGGTGTTACACTCAACCTAGAGCAGAAACATCAATAGGCTGACTAGTGTTAAATAGATAAGCCACAGACAACTTAGTGGTCTTTAGGGAGTAAATCACAGGGTACGTGTCCGAGTGCATGTACCAGCACTGATATGTAGTACTTACACAGTACTTTGATTCCCAGAGGCAGTAAACATGACTTTTTAGATAAGGGCAAGCACGGGGTACCGATGGTCGAAACCAGTTCGAGCCGATATTTGTATTTTTTTGCACGAGTACACAAAAGTTAAGCATGCTCAACCTAGGGAAATCTCGGGATGGGTGACTCCCTAGGAAGTTACATGAACATGTTATGTTATGTAACACAAAGGAGTAAGAACATATTGTAAAGTAGTTCAGAGGTTGTACATTATTACAGGTTTTCCCTGTCTACTATAAACCTCTGTTATATGTTATTACAGGAGTACCAGTCTACCCAATATGTTGTGAAATGACTGATATACCCTTATGTTGTGACGAAATAAAACATCAGAGTGGCACAGTAGAAGCATAGGTAATCTATTTACAACTCTTGAAAGTTGCAAGAGAGGTTGTTAGTTGCACTATAGCTTACTGTAGCATCGAGTGATTTTCAGAATCACTCGAGTGATTCTGGAAATAGGGAAAAATTCTTGGAGTGAATCACTATTCACTCGAGTGATCTTTGAATTTTCATGCTCTGTTTTTTGTCCAGCTGAGCGAGGACTGGTTATTAGATCATGTCTCTCAAAATACAACTCCGATTGAGACGAAACTAGTTGCATATGAAAATAGACTCCCAATGCGTCATTTTGACATCAGAAGAAACATTAAAGGAGCTCAGATGAAGGAAATATAAGTGTTCGAATTTTGCCTTCATATCAGCGTCACTTTCTGGAACAAGTTTGGTATTTTGGCTATAACTCTCAAACCATAGATCCAATTGAGCTGAAACCGGTTCCATATGAAACTTGACTTCAAGATATTTCCATTGATATATAATATAGAAATTTTAGAGCTATATTATAAGAGTTATTCCATCTATAATTTGACCCCTATTTGCTGTCGAATTGGAAGTGGAGTTTTTGAGTTCAAGTGATTTGAACAGAGAGCACCCCGAGTGATTTTTATAATCACTCGAGTGATAATTTATAATCACTCTAGTGAAATGCTTCAAATGGTAGATCACTCGAGTGGCACCAGAATCACTGTAAGAAAAATTCACTGTTTCGAAAATCACTCCTAGTGCAGCCGACTTAACTCGAGTGATTAGTCATTTCCGCAGATCACTTCCAGTACAAGGTGAAATCACTTCAGGAATATTTTACTGTTTTGAAAAACACTTCCGGTGACATGAATTTCACTCGAGTGATTATCCATTTCAGCTGATCACCTCCAGCACCGTTCCTGATCACTCCCAGTGAACATCAGTTACCTCATATCACTTCCAGTCAGTGATTACTTAGTGCACTCTTCACAGTTCCAGTGACAGTAAATCAAAATTATTACTAGAGAATCAGAATAACTTCCAAGAACTAAGATCACTTCCTGCAAGATAATATTCAATGTTTAAGGTAAACCAGATCACCTCCAGTGAAATGCTTCTCCATTCGAGTGAAATGTTGGTTTGAGAAAATCACTTCCAGTGGATTGTATAATCACTCAAGTGATTCAGTTCCTATCAGAAGCACCTTCAGAAGCTGACTGAATCAGAGTAAATTTTAGAGTTCAATCTCTAATCAGTATGTTTACACCTGTTGCTATACTTAAACATCATTCAAGATTTATTTCAAGTATGAAACATGAGATCAAACATTTGGGTTACATCTTCATATATGAAGGTCACTCACGGAGAATATTGTCACTAAAAATGATGAAGTCCCAGAGTGCAGAAATCCTATCTCTGATTATTGATCAAATTTATTCATGACTAATACTCCATTGTATCAGTGGTTGAAGTGTTTCTCCAGATTAACCATGAAGAAATCATGAGAAGAGCTGAAAAGTTGTTTCACGAGAAGCCGAGCGTCTACTAATAACGGCTAGTTTTCTAAAGTGGAAATCTGTCAGAACAAGCAGTACGACTCCAAAGGGTATGTTGAGATGCTATCAACAGATCAATATTTAAAGACCTATCTGACAACGAATCATGGGTAGCAACAGAATTAAATGAACAACCAAGAACGTGCAAACAGAAAGCAACGGTATGAGTTATCTGTCAGAAGCATGATCAGCTTCCAACAGGAAAATATTCAAACATGCTCAACGGTCAAATGAAGCAATGGGTCTTCAACAGACGAATGCCAACAACAGTTATCTTCTACAACCCAGCTATATATAGAAGAGCATTCAAAGAAGGATGTAGCGTACATAAGAACGAAAACATAAACATGTTGATATCCTAAGTCTTCTACCTCCACCCACTCACTGCTCTTCTCTGTGTCTTCAATATCATGTATATTTGAGAGAGTGAATATTTGTATTGTACGTCAGTGAGCATTTATAAACTCTGTGAGAAAGCTTGTAAACACTTCATCTATATTTCAGAAGTGTTCTCAAGGTAGAGGGACCTTTAGAGAATTGATC
The DNA here is from genome assembly GCA_037074505.1 of Albizia julibrissin. Lineage (NCBI taxonomy): Eukaryota > Viridiplantae > Streptophyta > Magnoliopsida > Fabales > Fabaceae > Albizia > Albizia julibrissin. The sequence continues at coordinate 40,740,266 of CM073480.1, read as the reverse complement.
ACCTTACGGGGGAAGTTGTAGAGCGAATTATCAGTAAGACTTTCTGCTCGTAAGACTTACAAGGTGCAAGCAGTAAAGAACGTTGCTTCACATAAGACTTACAATGGTGTAAGTAGGAGAGAACGTTGATGCTCCTAATACTTGCACGGGTAAGCAGGAGAGAAAGGTCTTTGGGATTGCATTGCTTGACTTGCCGTAAGAGAGTAACCTTACAGTGTGTAAGGGGGAGTACTTTGTAAGAGATTTATAGAGGATTTTCTTGTGCTCAGTTAAACAAGAAGATAGTGGATTGGAAATCTCAAGAGGAGCCTGGGGACTGGACGTAGGTCATTATGGATTGGACCGAACCAGGATAAATCACTGTTTGCATCTTCTCTTCCCTAAGCTTTTATATTTCCAGCATATATGATCTATATATCTGCATATGATTTTATAGTTCCATATGTATTGATTTGATAAGTTTTGAAAATATTTTTAAAAGATCTGACTTTCTTATCGTACACTCAATTCACCCCCCTCTTGAGTGTCAGCCAGGTCTAACACCTGGGTCCTTTTCTCAGTTCGGTTGTATATCCAAAACTTTTTCTTCTGCTCGGGCTATTATCAATTCCTATAAATTAAAATTAACAAGTAATTTGTTATTACTTATATTACTACTTCCTTTAAATCATATTATACTGGTTATCTCAATTTCAGTGGTTTCTACACAATACAATTTTGCATAGTGCAATTTCACTATTTTTCATGAAATTGGCAGATTTTTCAGTAAATTTTGAAAACTCATAACTAATTGTAGAAAAATCAAAATTGACTGGGTCTAAAGCCTAAATTAAGCTCTTGAAATATATTTTCATAGAAAAATATCAAAATCTGCTTAACTCAACCATATTTCTCCCATAATTTCTCGAAATACCCCTATTCCAAATTACTCTCCAGAAACAGAGCACAACTTTGAAAATTCATATCTCCTAATGTACTTGTCCAAAAATTATGTTATACCCATCAAATTAAATCTCTGGATTTTTATTTTAAATATGGAAAGTTTTATAATTTTTGGTGAAGTTTTGGGTTTCCAAAATTTCGACACATCCAATATATTTTAAACAAACAAAGTTTTAGAGCAACCAACTTCAAAAATTTATATCTCTTAGTATACTAATCAAATTAAAACAAACTATATATAAAATTAAATCTTAGAATATATACTTTAATTCTAGAAATTTTCATGGCCGTTGAGAAAGATTAAATAATTCAAAAACACCACGAAACCAACTGCTTGAATCTGAACTTCCAGGAGTGCACCTGTTTCTAAACCCAAATTTCAAAAATTATAAATTCCTCTACAGAAATCCAAATGATGCATTATACAACTCATTTTATATATTTTTATGTTTACTACATCCATGTAAAATTTCGTAAATATTGGATAAGATTCACATGGTCAAAACACAACACGAATGGGACTGACTTCTAAAAACGTCAGTTTTGATAGTCTGTCTTCAAAATTCAATAACTCATTCATTTTGACTCCAAATTGGGTCCTTTTTGATTCTATGTCATACTACACATCCTAAAATTTCCATATAAAAAATAATCAGGTGAAAAATCCATATGTAGATTTTGTTTGAGCTTCTGCAACTTTCCGGTAGAAACTCTATTTTTCGGTGACCAAAACTGAGTTGAGAAAACTTACATACAACCATGGGTTTTCACTCCAATCTTAAAGATTTCAAATCTGCATACTCTTAAAAATATTTCTTGTGTTTGGGGACATGATTACATAAGAAAAGAGACCAAAAATCCTATGTAAAATTGACATACAATTGCTTATTTTTATGACAGAAGCTGTCCAGTGAATTTCATCAGGTTCAGCAGCTCAAAACCATTGAAAACAGCCTCTAATCTTATGGAAATGCAAGATAACGATGAATGGAACTCACCTATATTTGTTTATGGTGCTGTAAGTGTATCTTGGAGCTTCTTCTTCCTTCATTTCTCTCTCTGTTTTTTTTTCTGTTTCGTTTCTATTTTTTGGTTTTCCTTCCTTTTACTCTTTCTTTCCTAGCTTAAGGTAGAGTAAATGGAGAGGTTAATGAGTTTTTTATTTATGGTGGGGGCTCAATGTGTGTGCTGTCCAACGTGAAGTGCATGGAGAGACAAGAGAGTGTTTTGAATAAATGGGCAAGTGTGTATGTACGTCGTTCATTCGTCTGTGCATGAAATCAAATGAGAGTAAGGTGAGGTGTTATGCTTTGTATGATGTGTGTGTGTGTGTTCAATGATGCTCCAGGTGTTCCAAACGAAGAGGAGAGTAATTGATTCATTGTTTGTGTGTGTTGGTAAGTTTATATATACACATATAGGTATATTTTTTATCCTACTTATTACACACATTGAGTCCTAATTTTTCTCTGTCTAATTTAAGATTCCTTAAATTTTGTAGGTTCCATAATTTAGCTTATTATGTAGTTTTCATAAATTAATCCTTACATTAAATTTTTGGGATGTTACAATTCTCCCCTAGTAAAATAAATTTCATCCTCGAAATTTGTAACATATATGAAGACATAAATTTTGGGTAACGTTTCTTCATGTCTTCTTTAGCTTCCCAAGTTGCTTCTCTAGGAGATAACCCCTTCCATACCACTTTGATAAATGGAATACTCATGTGTCTCAGTTGTTTTTCCTGCCGATGAATGATTCGATCAGGTGTGACCTCATATGTTAAATCATCTCGCACGTTTACCTCTTCATATTCGATCACATGTTATGGGTCAGGTTGATATTTCTTTAATTGTGACACATGGAAGACATTATGTAGTCTACTCAAACTTGGGGATAAAGCTATTTGAGATGCTACTGGCCCAATCCTAGATAAGATTTTGAAAGGACCAATATACCTTGGGCTCAGCGTTTTCACCTTTAACGCCCTGCCAATGCCAGTAGTATGTGAAACCTTCATGAATACATGTTTTCTAACTTTAAACTCAAGAGGTTTTTGCCTCTTGTTGGTATAGCTCTTCTGTCGACTTTGTGCAGCTAGTAACCTCTGCTTAATAACCTTTATTTGCTCAGTTGTTTGATCAACAATATATGGCCCATACATCTGCCTCTCAGACAGCTCTGCCCAACATAAGGGTGATGACACTTCCTTCCATGCAACGCTTCGTAAGGAGCCATTTGAATGCTCGAATGATAACTGTTGTTGTATGCGAATTCTGCCAAAGGAAGGAATTGGTCCCAACTGCCCTTGAAATCAATCACGCACGCTCTGAGCATATCCTCTAGCATTTGGATTGTTCTCTCAGTTTGCCCATTTGTCTAAGGATGATAGGCCGTACTGAATCAGAGCTTAGTACCCAAAGCCCCATGTACCACCTTCTAAAATTTAGAAGTGAACCGAGCATCTCTATCAGATATAATATTCTTTGGCGTACCATGTAAACGTACTATCTCCTTAATATAAATGTCTTTAAGTTTATCGAGGGAATAATGAATGCTAATTGGGAGAAAATGAGTTATCTTTGTAAATCGATCTACTATAACCCATATTGCATCATGATTTCAGATCTTTGGTATTCCTGTCATAAAATCTATGGTGATACTCTCCCATTTCCACTCAGGAATTATAGGGTTTTGCAATAGCCATGAAGGTCATTGATGCTCGGCTTTGACTTTCTGACATGTAAGACAAGGAGCAACAAACTTTGTCACGTCTCTTTTCATGCTTGGCCACCAATATGTGGATTTTAGATTGAGGTACATCTTAGTTGTTCTTGGATGCAAAGTATATTTACTCATATGTGCCTCTTCCAGGATTTGTCTTTTCAACTCAGTTTGTGGTAGAATATATATTCGCTTCTTGTATCTGACTAGCCCACTTGATGACAAGTCATACTCCTGAGTTTCTCCCTTTGAAATGATGTCTCTAATTGATTGTGTGTGTTTATCTTGTATTTGAGCTTCTTCTATGACTGCTCTTAGATCATTCTCTGTCTGACTGACATTGCTGCTATTTATCATGATATGGTTATATAGATTAAAGTCCCTGAAATCTTCAATCAGTCTTTGCTCGTGAATCATAAGGGCTGCTACCTGCATTGTTTTGCGGCTTAATGCATCTGCTACTACATTAGCCTTACTTGGATGACACTTAATCTTGAGATTATAGTCTTTAAGTAACTCCATCCACCTACGCTGTCGCATATGGAGCTCTTTCTGATCGTACATATACTTTAAGCTTTTATGGTCGCAGTACAACTCTATATCACTCCATAGATATAGTGTCTCCATATTTTTAATGCAGATACAATTGTTGCTAGCTCAAGATCGTGTGTAGGATATTTTTGCTCATGAGGCTTCAGCTAACGAGATGTATATGCCACTACTCAGCCTTGTTGCATCAAAACACATCACAATCCATGCCCACAGGCATCTGTGTAGACAACAAAGGTCAATTGTGGATCTGGGATTGTTAGTAATGGTGCTGTCGTTAATTTTTGTTTCAGCTCTGTGAAGCTCCTCTCACAACTGTTGTCCCACACAAAAGGTTGAGTTTTTCGTGTTAACTTTGTCAACGGCAAAGCTATTCTGGAGAAATTCTGTATAAATCGCTTGTAATAACCAGCAAGACCAAGAAAACTACATATCTCAAATACAGTTTCTGGCCTCTTCCAGTTTAGTACTGCTTCCACCTTGTTTGGATCTACCGAGACTCCTTGCTGTGAGACTACATGACCCAGAAATTTCACTTCTGAAAGCCAAAACTCACATTTGCTTAGCTTGGCATAGAGTTGTTTACTTCTCAACGTGTTTAGTACAACTCTCAAGTGGTATTCATGCTTTGCTTTGCTTTGGGAGTATACCAGAATGTCATTAATAAAGACTACCATGAATTGGTCCAATATAGATGAAAAGTTTGATTCATGTAGTCCATGAATACTGCCCGTGTATTGGTAAGCCCAAATGGCATTACCAGAAACTCGTAATAACCATATTGTGTTCTGAAAGCAGTCTTCGACACATCATCTGCCTTTACTCTGAGTTGGTGATAGCCTGATCTCAGGTCAATCTTTGGGAACACACAAGCTCCTGATAGTTGATCAAGCAAGTCATCAATTCTAGGAAGAGGGTATTTGTTTTTAACAGTCACCTTGTTTAACTCCCTGTAATCGATATAGAGTCGTAGGCTTCCGTCTTTCTTTTTCACAAATAACACCAGTGCTCCCCATAGTGAGACACTAGGTCTGATGAACCCTTTCTCTAGCAGCACTTCAATTTGCTTTTTCAGCTCAGCCATCTCGCTTGGTGCCATTCTATATGGGGCTTTTGATATCGGTTCTGCTCCAGGCTTAGTGTCAACTGTAAACTCTACTTCTCTGTCTGGGGGCAATCCACTGATATCCTCCGGAAACACGTCTGGAAATTCATTTACAACAGGGATACTTTCTAATGTTGTTCCAGCCTTTGATTTCATGGAGAAAAACACAATATACCCTTGACAACCTTTATGTAAACATTTCTCAGCCTCAGCTACAGAGAGAAAATTTAGATTGATTTCCGTATTGGCCTTAACTAGTGGAGTAGGGTAAATGACCCTTTTTCTTCCACAGTCAAGTAATACATTGTTTGCAGTTAGCCAGTTGATTCTGAGAATCACTTCGAGTTGTTTCAGTGGGGAACAAATCAAGTCTACTGTAGACTCAAGCCCCTCAACATTTACTATACAATTTAAACAAACTTCTGTGGTGACGAACCCATTACCCGTAAGCGTGGATACCGTCAAGTCATATGGTAACCTCTACATGCCCAGGTACAAGTTCAGGGCAGGGTTTTTGCCTTAACACAAGAGGAAGCTTGAAAATCACCAGAGCTAATTAAAGGTATGAATTCTCTTAATGGTAATCTGGTACAAGCATTATTCGATTCAGGAGCTAGTCATCCATTCAGTGCCCCTTAATAGTTCGATATTCACAGAGTATTAAACACACAATTCATAGGCATACAGAAATAGAAAAAATATACTAATAACAAGCGCTTGTTTACATTATAGCAAAATCCCATAGGATTTGAAAAATATATACAGAGTCCAAAAGAAATAAAATTTAAAACTAAAGATAACTAGCTGCAGTCTCACTTGAACCAGACCTCAGTCACCGGTAATTACAATTTTGCCCTTAGAGCCGCTACCTTCTGTTAAAATATTTTATATGTTGAAAAAGGGTGAGATTCGATTGAATCTCAGTAGTAACATACAATCTCACATATAGAATGTGAAAATAAATATGCAATGCCATGTCATGTAAGATGATCAAAAATATATGTGCACTTGCCCAAGGCCAAACAACATGTTTGCACCCTGGTCTACTCGGCGCCCCTGTTGGGTCCCTGACCACAACTTGGCAAATATGTGTGATTAAAACACTAGCTCATGTTATAGAAAATGATGTATTCAACATATAGATAATCACATAATACATGCAAGAAAGAGTTACTACCTGGGTCATTTCTCAGTCCGGCTGTTTATCCAAAAAATTTTCTTCTGCTCGGGCTATTATCAATTCCTATAAATTAAAATTAAAAAGTAATTTGTTATTACTTATATTACTACTTCCTTTAAATCATATTATACTGGTTATCTCAATTTCAGTGGTTTCTACACAATACAATTTTGCATAGTGCAATTTCACTATTTTTCATGAAATTGGCAGATTTTTTAGTAAATTTTGAAAACTCATAACTAATTGTAGAAAAATCAAAATTGACTGGGTCTAAAGCCTAAATGAAGCTCTTGAAATATATTTTCATAGAAAAATATCAAAATCTTCTCAACTCAACCATATTTCTCCCATAATTTCTCGAAATACCCCTATTCCAAATTACTCTCCAGAAACAGAGCACAACTTTGAAAATTCATATCTCCTAATGTACTTGTCCAAAAATTATGTTCTACCCATCAAGTTAAATCTCTGGATTTGTATTTTAAATATGGAAAGTTTTATAATTTTTGGTGAATTTTTGGGTTTCCAAAATTTCGACACATCCAATCTGTTTTCCAGAAACACAGTTTGAGATCAACCAACTTCAAAAATGTATATCTCTTAGTATACTAAACAAATTAAAACAAACTATATATAAAATTAAATATTAGAATATATAATTTAATTCTAGAAATTTTCATGGCCATTGAGGAAGATTACATAATTCAAAAACACCACGAAACCAACTACTTGAATCTGAACTTCCAGGAGTGCACCTGTTTCTAAACCCAGATTTTGAAAATTATAAATTCCTCTACAGAAATCCAAATGATGCATTATACAACTCATTGTAAATCTTTTTATGTGTACTATATCCATGTAAAATTTCATAATTATTGGATAAGATTCACATGGTCAAAACACAACATGAATGGGACTGACTTCTAAAAACGTCAGTTTTGACAGTCTGTCTTCAAAATTCAATAACTTATTCATTTTGACTCCAAATTGGGTCCTTATTGATTCTATGTCATACTACACATCCTAAAATTTCCATATAAAAAAGAATCAGGTGAAAAATCCATTTGTAGCTTCCATTTGAGGTTCTGCAACTTTCCGGTAGAAATTCTGTTTTCCGGCGACCAAAACAGAGTTGAGAAAACTTACATACAACCATGGGTTTTCACTCCAATCTCAAAGATTTCGAATCTACATACTCTTAAACATGTTTCTTGTGTTTGGGGACATGATTACATAGCCAAAGAGACCATAAATCCTATGTAAAATTGACATACAATTGCTTATTTTTATGACAGAAGCTGTCCAGCGAATTTCATCAGTTTCAGTAGCTCAAAACCATTGAAAACAACCTCTAATCTTATGGAAATGCAAGATAACAATGAATGGAACTCACCTATATTTGTTTATGGTGCTGTAAGTGGATCTTGGAGCTTCTTCTTCCTTCATCTCTCTCTCTGTTTCGTTTCTGTTTTTTGGTTTTCCTTCCTTTCACTCTTTCTTTCCTAGCTGAAGGTAGAGCGAATGAAGAGGTAAATGAGTATTTTATTTATGGTGGGGGCTTAATGTGTGTGCTGTCCAACGTGAAGTGCATGGAGAGACAAGAGAGTGTTTTGAATAAATGGGCAAGTGTGTGTGTACGTTGTTCATTCGTCTGCGCATAAAATCAAATGAGAGTAAGGTGAGGAGTTATGCTTTGTATGATGTGTGCGTGCGCGTTCAATGATGCTCCAGGTGTGCCAAACGAAGAGGAGAGTAATTGATTCATTGCTTGTGTGTGTTGGCAAGTTTATATATAAACATATAGGTATATTTTTATCTTATTTATTGCACACATTGAGTCCTAATTTTTCTCTTTGTCTAATTTAAGATTCCTTAAATTTTGTAGGTTCCATAATTTAGCTTACTATCTAGTTTTCCGTAAATTAATCCTTACATTAAATTTTTGGGATGTTACAAAATATTTGAGTGCTAAATGTTTATATTTAATGGTTGTTAACCGTTAAATATTGGGCAATAAATTTCACGATTATTCAAATACAACCGTTATTTATAAGGCACTATATTTAACAGTTGTATGAAAATGACTGTTAAATATAGCAATTTATGTATAATAGTTGTTTACTAATAATCATGAAATATTTTATACAATACTTAACAGTTAAAATGATGAATGCTGGATATGAGATTATGAGAAGAAAATGAGAAAGAGGATCATGAGAGAAACTCAACCCAAAATTAATCTAGTTTTATGAAGTGCAAATGAGAGAAATAATCTAGGCTTCATTTAATCCTTATCAATTTCTAGTTTTAAAAATAGTTTTCCAAATTCTCATTTCATGTCAAAAATTTGTTTTAGCTCAACTTAATTGAATTTTCTATAAGTCTTTTGTTTGACCATTTTGTTACATAAATCTTTATGGGAATGATATTTATTTATCACTTTATTACTTGGCGCAATCCATATATTTGCAGTGCAAACAATATGATTGCTCTTGGTGTGAGGTTAGAAGCTTAAATTTAATCTAAACTCTTTTTAATTTTATACTACTGGAGTTCTTGGTAAACGCTTCCTTAGCCATTTTTTATGTGCAAATTGACTTTAGTACTATAGTAGTAAAATATTCCTTCAATGTTATGGGACTTCTCCTCTGTCTTAAAAATATACACTTAACTCTAAATCGTTGATTCCATAAAGAAATATTCTAAATTTTTTAATCATAATTTAATTTTGCACACACAAAACATGTCAATGTAGATTGGAGTTTAGGGACCTCATCCAAACGTGGCACATGACACTGCGGTTGAGACAACTTGCCATTGACATATTAGCATAATATTTAATTAAGAGGAAAAAAATAAATATTCTTTTGATAAAAAAGAAAGGAAGTATTGATTGTATTTTATGAAATATTCTTTCAATAAGTTGTAACAAAAAGCCAGATGATCCAGTAGACTCATGTATTTCTTAAATTTTCAATCTTATTTAATAAAAAAATATATAAACTATTTGTTTTTAATGGTTGCCTGCCATCAGTACGATGTCAGATCTTGCATTAAGGGAACTAAAAATGGTAACATGTTATGTTTGTATGGGATGATGAGATTCCCCCCCCCCCCCTTACCTGAATATATGGGACGATGAGATGAAGCTTAGATTAAATGATGTGATGCCATGGTTAAAAAGGTGAAAAGTAATCGAGTCCACTAGAAAGAACTTCATTCCCTTGAAACAAGGTAAATGATTCAAACCTTATAAATAATTTGAAAAAATAAATTCCCAATCAAATATATCTGAAATATCAAAATTCAAATACAAGACTAAACTGTCATCTACTCTCTCTGATTCTCAATATAAGACACATTTACCTAATTTGATTAAATTAAGGAAATTTGTTGAGTTAATTAGTATGACATGTATTTCCTAAAATACCATAATCATCATCCTTAACTGCCTCTTCCCTCTCATCCTTGATTATTGTTTAGGAAGCATCAATAAGGGTAAATTAGGAAAAGATTGAGAAATATTAAAACTATGTCCTATATTTAGAATCTAGATTAACTCCACAAATATGTTTTATATTAAGGATCGGAGGAGTAATTCCTAATCAAATTAAGAGGCCTAATTAAGAATTTTTGGATATTGTTAAAATACCAGAATACCCCTTTATAGTTTAAAAAAAAATGCATGTATGTTCAAGTAGAAGAATTCTTAGGTGCGGTGGTGGGAGTACCACCTCATTCATACTCTAATCAATAAAAATACTCCAACGGGAAATGATTCAATCTTATGTGACATTGGTATAAAATCATAAAACATAAGATATCATAATGATTTAATTGTGATTTAGTTAAAAGTTTAGGACTGAATGTAGATTTTAGTAAAAATGTATTCAAATTAGTTCCACTTATTAGAATTGTTTAGCCATTTATGAATTCAATCTTATATGTCATTTGATTAAAAATTAGTTAAAACTAAAGGCCTGAATATAAACTTCAATATTCCAATTGGATTTAATCAGAATTTTCCCTTGATTAAAATAAGTTCCACAATATGCTTAAATGTTATTTGATAACATCAAATATAATTATATAATAGTAAAAGTGTTCATTTAATCTTTTAATTTTATATATACAATTATAGTTTTGTCCCTTAAATTTATAAAGTATCTTTTTTTTTCATTTAACCCTAATATTGTTAGTTGGTCTTAAAATGATTAATCTTTTTTGCCAATCATTGTTATTTTATTAAAATTGAACTCAATATATCAACATTTAAAAATGTTATACCAACATCTAAAATTTCAACATCAGCATTTTTGTTAATGCCCTATTAGGGTTAAATTACTTAAAAATATGCTATAAAATTAAAGGACCAAAATAAAATCTTATGTACTGTGAGGATTAAAAATGTATTTTTGCGTTATATAATTGTATGGCGGAGATGAAATAGTACCGTAGTGAATGTGATTCACAAGACGCTCAGCTCTTTTCAGGTTTTTCTGTTTCCGTGGTTTGTGGTCAGTCTTTGCGGCACAAAATCATCCGTTAACATCGTTAATGTTTTCTAATTTATTCTACTTTTTGAACTCACTATTCGACAAAACTTCTGTGTTTGTTTGATTCGTTTGAATTATATTATATATAACCTTTTAAATATGTTACCAGACCTAATTCCCTGTTATTTCCATCTGCGTTTGTCCTTTACCGTTTTGGTTGGATCATTTTAAGAAAATAACTAATTAGATAATAAATTTTACTCCCTTCTGTCTTCAAAGTAGGAGCTAATTAATTAGGGATTCTCTTCATCCTGAATGTAAAACCTTAAAACACTTTATCTCCCAAATTTTTTTCATTTTTTATAAAATACTCTTATTAATATACACATATTAAGAAAGAATTTTCATCAAGAGAATAGTTTATAATGCAAATGATTAAATTGGGATTTTAGATAAACCAGCACATATTTTGTATAAATAACTAACTTAATTATTCCCCACCAAAAAGCTAACTTAACTAGCTTTTTTTATTTTTAAATTAGTTATTTAGTTCTTACATCTATGATTGATAAGAGTAGTCTTTTGGCCAACAATTAATTTTTCTTGCAAACCTTAAATGCATGCATTAAAGATTTATGATTTCTTAAAAAAATTTAGGCTATAAAATATAGATATTTAAAAAAAACACGTAAAATTATTTGTGTGTCTTATCAGTATGAGTGTATGACATATTCAAAAATTTTAATATTATTTAAATATTGTACTTTTTATTACTTTTTTAAGTTATAAATGAGCGATTAACGAACACAGCCCAAAACATGGTTTTTTTAAATAAAAGTATTATATTGATGATGACAAAAAATGATTCGATATTGATGATTAATAATACTCCCTTCTATCCTTAATATAAGACTTATTTACCTAATTTAATTAAATTAAAGAAGTTAGTTAAGTTAGTTAATATGACATGTGTTTTTTTAAAATATCCTAGTCATCTTCCTTAATTCTCTCATTCCCTCATATTCTTAATTATTGTTGAAAGAGTATTAATTGGGGTAAATTAGAAAAAGTTTAACAAATATAAAAACTATATCTTATATTTTGGGTTAAGATCAACTTTTTAAATATGTCTTATATTAAAGACCTGAGGAAGTATTAAAGTGATTAATTAAACCCCTGTTGAGACTTGAGAGAATTAAAAACAATGGAGATCAAACCAAAAGCGCTAATTTCTTTAGAACTAAAACACTGCATACTATTACTATAGTTTTAGTTATGATCATTTTGTGATGTTAGAAAAACATCATTGATTTGTATGTGATGATCTTAAAATAAATAAATAGTAAACTCGAATCAAGAAACTTATACGCCTCATCTTCATATGGATCCTCATTTTCGATCGTGAGCTTAATTTAAGGGGAGAAATTGAAGAAATCAACTTTAAATATATCCGTAGTTCCAAAAAAAAAAAATTAAAATGCATCTTGTGACTTTTGGATTAACATTATTTTATACTAGAAATTATCTTATTGATGCAAATTATTAGGCTCGTGAAATTTGAACCCAAAAGTCATGAGGATGCATGTGAAGTATTGGGTCCATCACAATTATTCAATTGTCAACGGCGGATTATATAATTTAAACAAGAAAAAAAGTACATGGTTGCTTCTTTAGCTTTACATAAGGTTTCATATAATCCTTTTAAATTATAGAGTATCATTTTAGTCCTATAACCCTAACATGGTTAGTTTTATTAATAAAAAATATTGGCATAAAAATTTTAAATGTTGACCCAACATTCACAAATGCTAGCATATTAAGTTTAATATTTTAAAATAAAAGTAATTGGTAAAAAATCATCATCATTTGAGATTAAAGGTGTTAAGGTTAAAGGATTGAAAAGATAATTTATTAAATAAGGAATTAAACTTAAATTTTGTATAAATTTAGAGGATGAAATGCATACTTTTATCTATTGGAGCTATTTAACTCAACTGATCGACACTTAACACCCCCTTAACTCTCACTTAATTTTTTTTAATATTATAATTTGGTATCCGGTTTGGGGTTTGTGGTTGTGCCTCCCAACACAGGTGTCTCCTTTTGGACTTAAACTCAAGACCTAGAGGGATGTAATAAGGCCTTACATTGCTATACCAATTCTGCGTTGGTAACTCTCACTCAATTAAGTATGAGATTGAATGCCCTACCTTAATTTAATTTCTATCCAATCCTTCAATCTTATTGTTACTTCATTTCAATCTTTTAATTTTATTGACTTCAATTTGATCCCTTAACCTATATTACTTTAAATTTAAACTTTAGTGTTCTCCTTTAATTATATTTGGTCTCAATTAATCTCTTAATTGTACCTCCTTTTAATTTTAATTTTATTTTACTATAATTTTATCATGATGTTTTCTTAAGAAAATACCTCCTTTTAATAAGATCAAAAATATCCTGGGAAAAATAAGATTAAAAAAATATATTTAATTAACGCAACATTCTACATGGCCCATCGATAAAATTAAATGAAATCTGTAACATCAATTAGACAAAGGAAAAAAATGAAGACCTAGTGTGTGTAATTAATAGGATAAAAAATACATACATACATACATATATATATATATATACATATACATATATATATATATATATAAACTCACCAACATATGAGACAAACACACATATGCAGGTGGCACTCTCTTTTGATGCGTGCAAGACTGTGTTCCATCCATTCACTTACACAAACACACTCATTACCTACTCCTCATTTCTCTTCTCTTATTCGTACAACACACAAACTCATCCATCACTCAAATAATCAATAAATAAGACACTCTCTTCCCTCCGCATTCACTTCATCATTAGTTCATCATTCAACCAAACAGCTGGAGAAAGAGAGAGGTAAAACAGAAAAGAAAAACAAAGAAACTGAATAGAGGAGGAGAGTGAGAGCTGAAGTTTTTCATCGGAAACAAGCAAGAAGGAAGGTTGGATTGCCACAAGCAACCATATATTCTGGTATAGGTGAGTTCCATTCATCCTTATCTTTCATTTCCATTAGATTAGAGGTTGTTTTCAGTGATTTTGGGTTGCTGCAAGTAAGGAACTTCATCAGAAAATTTCTGTCATCGATCAGTTTTAAAAACCAGTGATTGTTTATCCATTTTAGGTGATATTTTGGGTCTCTTTGCTTCTGTAATCATGTCCCAAAACACAAGAAACATGTTTAAGAGTATGTAGAGTCGAAATCTTTGAGATTGGAGTGAAAAACTATGATTGCATGTGAATTTTCTCAACTCTGTTTTACTCGCTGGAAAATAGAGTTTCTACCGGAAAGTTGAAAAAGCTTAAACGGAGGCTATAGATGGAGTTTTTGTCTGTTTATTTTTCATATGGAAATTTTAGGATGTTTAGTAGGATATAGAATTAAGAAGAGCATAATTTAGAGTCAAAATGAGTGAGTTATAGAGTTTTAAACTCAGATTGTCAAAAACTAATATTTTGGGAGACAATCCATTTCGTGTTGAGCTTTGACTAACCTAATCATATCCAATATTTATGAAATTTTACATGGAGATAGTAGACATCTCAAGATTTAAAATGAGTATAAAATGAATCATTTGGATATCTATAGAGGGAGTTATGATTTTTGAAATTTGGGTTTAGAAACAAGTGCAATCCTGGAAGTCCAGATTCTAGTAGTTGGTTTCGTGGTGTTTTTAAATTATGTAATCTTTCTCAATGGCCATGAAAATTTTCATAAATAAATTAAATATTCTAAGATTTAATTTGATATATATTTTGTGTTATTTGGATCAGTATATTGGGAGATATGAATTTTTAAAGTTAGCTGCTGTCAAAATATGTTTCTGGAAGTTAGATTAGTTCTCACGTGATTTTGGAAAACCAAAAATTATGAAAATTTCCAGATTTAAAGTAGACATTTAGAAATTTAATTTTATATATAGATCATAATTTTTGGACGAGTATATTAGGAGATATAGATTTTGAAATTTATGCTCTATTTTTGGAGAGTAATCTAGAATAGTTGCATTTCATGAAATTCTGGGAGCAAAGTGGTAAAAATGGGCAGATTTTGATATTTTTCCATGAAAATATATTTCAATAGCTTCATTTTGGATTTAGACCTAGTCAATTTGGAATTTTCTATAATTAGTTATGATTTTTCAAAATTGACTGAAAAATCTGCCAATTTTCTGAAAAAATAGAAAAATTGTACTATACAAAAATTGTACTGTGTAGAAGCCACTGAAACTGAGATAACCAGCAAAATATAATTAAAGGTAGTAGTAATACAAGTAATAATTAATTACTTGTTAATTTTAATTTATAGAAAAAGTTTTGGATAAATAGCCAGATTTTAAAAGGACCTAGGTAGTAACTTTTTCTCTCATATACTATGTGATTATTTATATGTTGTGTATGTCATTTTCTGTAACATGACAGTGCCTGAGGTACAACACGCGAATAAGCCAGGGTCTAAACATATCGTTTGACCATAGACACGAGTTAAGCCGGGGTTGCAAACAATCGTTTGGCCTTGGACAGTATGCATACAACACGAGTTAGCATTTTACATATCATGGTGCATTGCATATTTATTTATATCATTTTATATGACTGATTGTATGTTACTACTGAGATTCATTCGAATCTTATCCTTTTTCAACATTTAAAAATATTCCAGCAGAAGGTAGCAGCTCTAAGGAAAAAATCGTAAATACCGGTGATTGAAGGTCTGGTTCTAGTCGGAGTGCAGTTGGTTATCTTTAGTTTTAAATTTTATCTCTTTTGGACTCTGTATATATTTTTCAAATCCTATGAAGATTTCTGTAACGTAAACAAGTACTTATAATCAATATATTTATGTTATTTCTGTATGTTGTCTGAACTATGCATTTATTATTATGAAAATATCGAATTGTTAAGGGGTTTTACAATTTTGGTATCAGAGCAGTGGCTTAGGCCATAATGAGCGTAATTTTGGCAACAGGATAGTATACTGATATGCTTGATTATACAGTGACAAGAACAGTGAAGTGAATTACTTCGGCTGGTTCACAGTCAAGCCTTAGAGAAATGGTAAATACCTAGAGGGAAATATAAGGATGACCTGGATCTGTTAGATAAGGCCAGAGTGTGGGCCTCAACCTAGAGCAGAAACACCAATAGGCTGACTAGTGTTAAATAGATAAGCCACAGATAACTTAGTGGTCTTTATGGAGTAAATCACAGGGTACGTGTCTGAGTGCATGTACCAGTACTGATATGTAGTACCTACACAGTACTTTGATTCCCAGAGGCAGTAAACATGAATTTTTAGATAAGGGCAAGCACGGGGTATCGATGGTCGAAAGCAGTTCGAGCTGGTATTTGTATTTTTTTGCACGAGTACACTAAAGTTAAGCATGCTCAACCTAGGGAAATCTCGGGATGGGTGACTCCCTATGAAGTTACATGAACATGTTATGTTATGTAACACAAAGGAGTAAGAACATATTGTACAGTAGGTCAGAGGTTGTACATTGTTACAGGTTTTCCCTGTCTACTGTAAACCTATGTTATATGTTATTACAGGAGTACCTGTCAACCCAATATGTTGTGAAATGACCGATATACCCTTATGTTATGATGAAATAGAACATCAGAGTGGCATAGTAGAAGCATAGTGAATCTATTTACAACTCTTGAAAGTTGCAAGAGAGGTTGTTAGTTGCACCCGTGATTATCATCCCACATCACAATATGACCTGTGAGGTCAACAGTGACACAACACATGTGGTATACCGTATGATCTATGTGATCCTAATGATGCAGCAATGAGGTAGCCTTATCAGAGCATGTTATTCAACCCCATGATCAGAATGTACCCTTGACATGGCCAGATGAGAGTTCTGGTTGCACTGGTGAAAAGCACAAGTAGCCCTATGGTCAAGAGGCGGTGTGTAAAACATGCGGCTGAGGCGGTGTGGCCAGTAATGTTACATCCTATGTGATGTACAGTGATATTACCCATGTAAACCTGTGTGGTTTACAGGAACATGACGAGTATGGTATATAGTGACACCACTTATATAGCTTACAGTCACACAATTTGTATAGGTTGTTGTGACCCATGTAAATAGAGATAGGGATGAGCCCTAGAACAGTAGGGCATAATGGTGGCAAATACCTCTCAAACAGTATGATGTTAATAATTCTAGAATTAACTACCCTACTCATGTGGTAAAGCTAGCAACAATTAATTTTGATTTGAGATCATGAGACAATTACGGACATGTTGATGTCTGCTCTGAAACATTTATATGACAAGATACCATGATGTGACAAGTAGGGATAAAGCAAACATTTTGGTCTGGAACAAAATCATTGCCTTTATCCTGAATAATGCACACTGTACGGGCAGTAACGGTCAAATAGTCCTTTGACCCTGAACCTCGAGCAGATGGACATATTTTTAGACAAAGCTAGTTATAGACAAATAGAGGTATAGATAGACATAGAAATAGTAAGCCCAGCATACACAATTGTACTACGCAGCAATATCAAAATATTTAGAGTTGTTAGAATAGAATGGCATAAGTCGTAAGGCTAAATATACCAGGCAACGTTCCTATAAGGCAATGAGACTTAGAATCATTAGCGGACTATATGTCCTGAGATCATAAGACTTGTTGGACTAGTATGTCCTCAGGTTAGCAAATTGCTAAGCAATAATAAAGACAATAAGACCTAAGGTACATGTTTGCATAGGGCAGAGTCCTTGGGCAATAAAACCTAACAAGAACTTTGTGCTGTATAGAACAATATTGAACACGTTGAAGGGTAACTCTATGTCAAGTTGAGTAAGTATAGGTTGTGGTTACCAAAAGTTAAATTTTTGGGCCATATGATCTCACAGCAAGGAGTCTCAGTAGATTTACACAAGGTGAAAGCAGTACTGAACTGGAAGAGGCCAGAAAAAGTATTTGAGATACGTAGTTTTCTGGGTCATGTAGGTTATTACAGGCGATTTATACAGAATTTCTCCAGAATAGCTTTGTCATTGACAAAGTTAACACGGAAAACTCAACCTTTTATCTGGGATAAGAGTTGTGAGAGGAACTTCATAGAGTTGAAACAGAAATTAACAATAACACCAGTATTAACAACCCCAGATCCATAGTTGACCTTTATTGTCTACATAGATGCCAGTGGGCATGGATTGGGATGTGTTTTGATGCAACAAGGCTAAGTAGTAGCATATGCATCTTGTCAGCTGAAGCCTCATGAATAAAAATATCATACACACGATCTTAAGTTAGCAGCGATTGTATTCACACTGAAAATCTGGAGACACTATCTCTATGGAGTTACTTAAAGATTATAACCTGAAAATCAAATATCTTAACTTATCAAATCAGATAATGATTAACAACAGCAATGTCAGTCAGACAAAGAATGATCTAAGAACAGTCATAGAAGAAGCTCAGATGCAGGATAAATGAGCACAATCTATTAGAGATATGATTATAAAGGGAGAAACTCAGGAACATGACTTGTCATCAGGTGGGCTAGTCAGATACAAGAAGCGAATATATGTTCCACCACAAACAGAGTTGAAACGACAAATCCTAGAAGAGGCACACAAGAGTAAATATACTATGCATCCAGGAGCAACTAAGATGTATTACAATTTGAAATCCACATATTGGTGGCCAGACATGAAAAGAGACGTGACAAAGTTTGTTGCTCGTTGTCTTACATGTCAAAAAGTTAAAGCCGAGCATCAATGACCTTCAGGGCTATTGCAAAACCCTACAATTCCTTAGTAGAAATGAGAGAGTATCACCATGGATTTTATGACAGGACTACCAAAGATCTGAAATCATGATGCAATATGGGTGATAGTAGATCAATTTAAAAAGACAACTCATTTTCTCCCAATTAGCATTTATTATTCTCTCGATAAACTTGCAGACATTTATATTAAGGAGATAGTACGTCTACATGGTATGCCAAAGAACATCATATCTGATAGAGATCCTCGGTTCACTTCTAAATTTTAGAAGGTGGTACATGAGGCTTTGGGTACTAAGCTCTGATTCAGTACGGCCTATCATCCTCAGAAAAATGGGCAAACTGAGAGAACAATCCAAATGCTAGAGGATATGCTCAGAGCGTGTGTGATTGATTTCAAAGGCAGTTGGGACCAGTTCCTTCCTTTAGCAGAATTTGCATACAACAATAGTTACCATTCGAGCATTCAAATGGCTCCCTATGAAGCACTGTATGGAAGGAAGTGTCAATTACCCTTATGTTGGATAGAGTTATCTGAGAGGCAGATGTATAGGCCAGACATAGTTAATCAAAAGACAGAGCAGATAAAGCTAATCAAGTAGAGACTACTAACTGCACAAAGTTGACAGAAGAGCTATGCCGACAAGAGGCGAAAACCTCTTAAGTTTGAAGTTGGAGACCACGTATTCATGAAGATTTTGCCTACTACTGGCATTGGCAGGGTGTTAAAGGTAAAGAAGCTAAGCCCTAGGTACATCAGTCCTTTCGAGATCTTGTCAAGGATTGGGCTAGTAGAATATCAAATAGCTTTACCTCCAAGTTTGAGTAGACTACATGATGTTTCCATGTGTTACAGTTGAAGAAATATCAACCTGATCCAGAACATGTTATTGAATACGAAGTGGTTGACATGCGGATGATTTGACGTATGAGGTCACACCTGACCGAATCATTAATCAGCAAGAAAAACAATTGAGACATAAGAGTATTCCGTTCATAAAAGTGGTATGTAAAGGGTTATCTCCTAGAGAAGTAACCTAGGAAGCTGAAGAAGACATGAAGAGACGTTACCCGGAATTTATGTCTTCATAAATGTAACAAATTTTTAGGACAAAATTTATTTTATGAGGGGAGAATTGTAACATCCTAAAAATTTAATGCAAGGATTAATTTATGGAAACTAGATAATAAGCCAAATTATGGAACCTACAAAAATTAAGGAATCTTAAATTAGACAAAGGGAAAAATGAAGACCTAGTGTGTGTAATTAATAGGATAAAAGTATACCTATATATATATATATATAAACTCACCAACATATGAGACAAACACACATATGCAGGTGGCACTCTCTTTTGATGCATGCAAGACGTGTTCCATCCATTCACTTACACAAACACACTCATTACCTACTCCTCATTTCCGTTCTCTTATTCGTACAACACACAAACTCATCCATCACTCAAATAATCAATAAATAAGACACTCTCTTCCCTCCGCATTCACTTCATCATTAGTTCATCATTCAACCAAACAGCTGGAGAAAGAGAGAGGTAAAACAGAAAAGAAAAACAAAGAAACAGAATAAAGGAGGAGAGTGAGACGTGAGTGAGAGCTGAAGTTTTTCATCGGAAACAAGCAAGAAGGAAGGTTGGATTGCCACAAGCAACCATATATTCTGGTATAGGTGAGTTCCATTAATCCTTATCTTTCATTTCCATTAGATTAGAGGCTGTTTTTAGTGATTTTGGGTTGCTGCAAGTAAGGAACTTCATCGGAAAATTTCTGCCACCGATCAGTTTTTAAAAACCAGTGATTGTTTATCCATTTTGGGTGATATTTTGGGTCTCTTTGCTTCTGTAATCATGTCCCAAAACACAAGAAATATGTTTAATAGTATGTAGAGTCGAAATATTTTAGATTTGAATGAAAAACTATGGTTGCATGTGAGTTTTCTCAACTCTATTTTACTCGCCGAAAAACAGAGTTTCTACCAAAAAGTTGAAAAAGCTTACACGGAGGCTATAGATGGATTTTTTGTCTGGTTCTTTTTCATATGGAAATTTTAGGATGTTTAGTAGGATATAGAATCAAGAAAATCAAAATTTAGAGTCAAAATGAGTGAGTTATTGAGTTTTAAACTCAGACTGTCAAAAACTAATGTTTTGGGAGACAATCCATTTCGTGTTGAGCTTTGACCAATCTAATCATATCCAATATTTATGAAATTTTACATGGACATAGTATACATCTCAATATTTAAATTGATTCATAAAATGAATCATTTGGATATCTATAGAGGGGGTTATGATTTTCGAAAGTTGGGTTTAGAAACAGGTGCAATCCTGGAAGTCTAGATTCTAGTAGTTGGTTTCGTGGTGTTTTTTAATTATGTAATCTTTCCCAATGGCCATAAAAATTTTCATAAATAAGTTACATATTCTAAGCTTTAATTTGATATATATTTTGTGTTATTTGGATCCGTATATTGAGAGATATGAATTTTTGAAGTTAGCTGCTGGCAGAATATGTTTCTAGAAGTTAGATTGGTTTTCACGTGATTTTGGAAAACCAAAAATTATGAAAATTTCCAGATTTAAAGTAAACATTCAAAGATTTAATTTTATATGTAGATCATAATATTTGGACAAGTATATTAGGAGATATGGATTTTCAAAGTTATGCTCTGTTTTTGGAGAGTAATCTGGAATAGTTGCATTTCGTGAAATTTTGGGAGTAATGTGGTAAAACTGAGCAGATTTTGATATTTTTCTATGAAAATATATTTCAATAGCTTAATTTAAGATTTAGACCCAGTCAATTTGGAATTTTCTAGAATTAGTTATGATTTTTCAAAGTTGACTGAAAAATCTGCCAATTTTCTAAAAAAATAGAAAAATTGTACTATGCAAAAATTGTACTGTGTAGAAGCCACTGAAACTGAGATAACCATCAGAATATGATTAAAGGTAGTAGTAATACAAGTAATAATCAATTACTTGTTAATTTTAATTTATAGGAATTGGTAATAGCCTGAGTCGGAGAAATGTTTTTGGATAAATAGCCAGACTGAAAAAGGACCCAGGTAGTAACTTTTTCTCTCATATACTATGTGATTATTTATATGTTGTGTATGCCATTTTCTGTAACATGACAGTGCCTGGGGCACAACACGCGAATAAGCCAGGGTCTAAACATATCGTTTGACCATGGACACGAGTTAAGCCGGGGTTGCAAACAGTCGTTTGGCCTTGGACAGTATGCATACAACACGAGTTAGCATTTTACATATCATGGTGCATTGCATATTTATTTATCGTATTTTATATGACTGATTGTATGTTACTACTGAGATTCATTCAAATCTTACCCTTTTTCAACATTTAAAAATATTCCAGCAGAAGGTAGCAGCTCTAAGGGCAAAAGCGTAAATACCAGTGATTGAAGGTCCTGTTATAGTCGGAGTGCAGTTAGTTATCTTTAGTTTTAAATTTTATCTCTTTTGGACTCTGTATATATTTTTCAAATCCAATAAAGATTTCTGTAACGTAAACAAGTATTTATAATTAGTATCTTTCCACTATTTCTGTATGCCGTTTGAACTAAACATTTATTATTATGCAAATATTGAATTGTTAAGGGGTTTGACAAAATCATTGTTTTGATTAGAAGATAAAGTTCAACAAAAATAAAATGAAAGGAGATAAAAAGATTTTGAAACAAAAAATTATAAAAAAAAATACATTTCGGCTGTGTTTGGCTCAATGGAGGGAAGGGGAAGAGAGGGATTCTAATAAAGGGGAGGGGAAGGGATGATGGTTTGAGAGGAATTTTCTTTTATATTGTTTGGATTGACAAAAAGAGAGGAGAATGGAGGGATTTTAATATTACCATGTTTGGTATAGGAGAAGAGGGGAGGGGAAATATTTTTCTATGGACAACTTTGCCTTTATTTCATTTAATTTGTATTTTATAACTTTCTAACATATTTAATAAAATATATTTATAAATTCCATTTAATACATAAAATTTTTATTTTATAATTATAAAAATTAAATAAATATAATTATAAATGGAATTCTTAATTCAATAATGAGAATGGTATTATGAGAATATTTTAAAATAGCATGGAAAATAAGTTAATATAAGTCCAAATATTAACCTTTCCCTCCAAATTCCCCCAATTTTGGAGGGGAGGGGAGGGAGAATTTTAGAAAATTTTCCTCCCCTTCTAAATTTTTTAACTATCCAAGTAAGGGAAGAAGAGTAAAATCCCTCAATTTCCATCCCCTCCCCTCCCATCCATTAAAGGGGAAGGATGCTTTAAGAACATTAATACCAGCTAGCAATCTTTAAAATTTAAAATTTGAAACAAAACATCGTTTTGGACAGGACTAAAAAACATTTTAAGGTTAATTTTTAGTACTTATTTTTTATATTTTTAGTATTTATATTTAACATTTTTAATTAATAATCAGTTTTTACCTTTTTTAAATAGTCATCTCATGTGTTTACAATACTTACCTTCCAAATATTAAGTTAACACACACACACACCGTGTGTGTGTAGAGAGAGAGAGAGAGAGAGAATATGATAAAACAAAAAAGTATGGAATGAAGGAGGAGACTCGAGAAAAATTATGGAAGTAAATTAAAACAAAATAAACTTAGAGAATGTAAAATCAACTAATCAAGCTCAGTTGAAGATAAAATTTAAAGAAGAAAATTATATTTTAGCCATATTAATTCTCCTTGACATGATATACTAGGAGGTCGTCAAGATAGTCATCAACCCTATATATATAGCCAACTAATTTTTTAGAATTATTAAACCTCATTTAATCTTGGTCCTATCGCACTGCTATAAGACCAGTAATGTTATATGGTAGTGAATGTTGGGCTTTAAAGGGATAACATTAACATAAAATGGGGATAGCTAAGATAAGGATGTTGAGATGGATGTATGGTCATACAAGAAAAGACAAGATTCGTAATATTCATATACGCGAACGAGTTAGAGTGGCCCCTATTGAAGCAAAAATGGTAGAAAATCTTTTGAGGTGGTTTGAACATATTCAGCGAAGGCCATTGAGTGCTCCGGTGAGAAGGGTTGATCAAGCAGTATGGAGTCCTGTTAGACGAGGTCGAGGAAGGCCGAAATGAATGTTCAATGAGGTCATAGAGAAAGACCTTTTAATTAATAATATATCAAAATCTATGATTTTTGACAGAGTACAATGGCGCCGTGTGATTCACGTAGCCGACCCCACTTAGTGAGATAAATGTTTTGTTGTTGTTGTAAACCTCATTTAATCTTGGTATTGTCGAAAGATATTGTTTGGAGTTAGCAGCTAAAGGATAAAAAAAATAATAATCTAACCGATTAGTCATGTTACCATTTGAATAGTGGGATCCAGACAAGAAAGTTAAGTTGGATAACGGTAAATATTAAAATAAGTTTTTTAATAGCTAATTATTCTTCCACTTCTATTTGCCCATACAGTATATTCACGCTCTGTTTGTGCTCTATGTATCTAATCAATTCCTTCTTTGTTTCAACTATCATGCGCCTCGATTAAAGAATCTATCAACTTTATTCACAATTTTTTTGGTTCACCGTACATGACATTAAATAAATTATTATTAGCCTTTGTTTGGGTTATATTCCATCCACACATTTCGAAAGATATACTAATTCAATTCTCGCTTTAGCTGAGTGATGAATTTAAAATTTAAAATTCAATCTTCAGAGGTGATCTATTAATTACTTTTAACAACTTGACATTGATAATAATTACTTTACCAGTTAACCTACTTTATTCACTTTTTCCTAAATATTTCATTGAATTTTGTTCATTTCTTACATGAAATTTATTTTCCAATTGAGATTATCTAGGGTAAATAAAATATTACATAATACATTGAACCGCTCTAGCTAGTTGTACTAAAATATCATTGATATACCAACCGGTGCTGCTGCGCTGGTCCTAGTGGAAGGTTCATGACCTATTAAATATGAGTTCTCGATTTGAGACAGTGTATATTATAGATAAATAATGAATAAAACTAATTAATAGTATAAGACTTAAATGTATAAATGTAAAAGTTCAGGAGGTTTATGGTAAGGTTTCAAAAGTTGAGGAAGTTATTGTCACATAAAGTTCATAGTGTTTTATATAATTTAGTTATTTATTTATTTATATAAAGAATCATTAATGCAAAGGCGGTTTGTCTCCACTCTCCACACATTACTCTATTTTTATATGAGATCTCATTAGATTAGTTTATCCTCTCCTATAAATACCTTAACACTAAACTCTTAATTCCCACCCCTCTTATCAAACAAGAAAAGCCCAAAAACACAAAATGAGGTCCTCAAATCTCAATCTCCTAGCCAATTTCTTCATCTTCTCAACCTTGTCTTGCATTTGCCTTGCCCAGAACAGTCCTCAAGACTTCCTTGTAGTGCACAATGAAGCTCGGGCCCATGTTGGTGTGGGTCCTCTCTACTGGAACCGCACTCTCGCCACCTACGCTCAGAACTACGCCAACAGGAGGAGTCATGACTGCAACCTCGAGCACTCAGGCGGCCCCTTTGGTGAGAACATCGCTGAGGGCTACGGCGACATGAAGGGCTTCGACGCTGTCAAGTTCTGGCTCACCGAGAAGACCAACTACGACCACTACTCCAACACTTGTGTCAATGACGAGTGCCTTCACTATGCTCAGATCGTTTGGCGAGATTCTCATCATCTTGGCTGTGCTAGGGCTAAGTGTACCAATGGCTGGATATTTGTGATTTGTAGTTATGATCCACCGGGTAACATTGAAGGCGAAAGACCATATTGATTCGAATATATATATACACACTCTGAGAAGTTGAACGGACATGTTCATTGTCTGTATTGTGGACAACTTCTATTTTATAGCATATTACATACCTCACCCTCATCGCATTATTGTTGGGATAATTAAATTTAAATCATGCCACATTAGGTGTGATTCAATGATGTGTACTGATAATGGTAATTTATAATTAGTAAAAACAATTCTTAAGTCTCGTTTTGCTTGTCTGCTAGTGACAATTTATATAGACAAGATGGAATCTGAAATTGAAATTCGCAGTTTGTTTGTGATGTTCTAAGTTAACTCATAGATACGCATGCCTTCGGCTTATTGGTATAACACTCGTCTTACATACCCCTTAATTACCTACACGGAAGCATTCATTATTACTTTGTTAGGGGTAATTACTTATTCACGACTTATTCTTACTGAATATCAGAGTTAATTCTTCTTCTCAGTGATCCCGATTACGGCTTAATTCAAATTCGCCTGTATTCTTACAACCAAATATTCTCTGTGCGTAAATAATGATACACACAGTATTCTAAACATAATTTGGTCTTCAGCTCTTCGTCTTCTTTCCTTCTGAATCATCTTCAAGCATTCTCTTCTTTCCTGTTCATATACCTATATGGTTGGTGGGGGAGAGTGAGATTCGAGAGAATCTCAGTAGTAAACATACACACAATGCATGTAAGATGAATGCTAGTGTATGATATGCTTGCCTTACATAGGCTTATGTTCACATAATGATATTCTGCATGCTCAATGTTTCGTACAACATACTTATGGCCATAGTAAAAATAGAAACAGAGCTTCATTCATTCATACATGCTTCACATAATCAAGCAAAGTAATACAGCAAATCAATACACAGCATAAACACCACATACATACAAGTAAGTAAGTTTACTACCTTTTGGACTTTGCCTCCTCCTCTTGTACTTCGATTTTCCAACCATAGTTTCTTCTTTGTCACTTTATGGCCTTAGATAAGTAATGACATTATTAGAGCCATGAAAAGTGAATGCCCAATAGCCATAAAGGCTTACTTTCACCCTTGGAGTTCATACTAATTACATTTGGTCACTTTCTTTCTCAAATTCGCATGGTAGCCAAAAGCTGCCAGCATTTTGACCAAACTTTGAAAAATCATAATTAATTCTATAGAACTCCAATTGGGGTGGTTCAAAGTCCTATTTGAATATATTTCAGTATTATTTCACATAAAAATCCTCAATTCGGGATATCACAGCCACAACATTTCCAGAATTTCTCCAAATATAACATGTTCCAGATTTCATTCCAGAAACAAGACACAACTTCAAAAATTCATATCTCCCAATGTACTTGTCCGAAAATTACAAAATACCTATCAAATTAAAGCTTAGGATGTCTAATTTAATTCTGGAAAGTTTCAGAATTTTTGGGCAAGTTTTACCCTATGAAAAATCTCGCAAAATTTCACTGTTCCAGACAGGGCATATCAACAACATGTACATTCAACTTCATATACAAGCATCCAAAAATCATGAACACTTGCATACCTACACAATTTTTCGTGTAGAATCCAATGGAATCATCAAAATTATAAAATTCATACTTCTTCATGACGTTCTGTTCAGACCAGAAAAACAGGGTTTTCTACAACAATTCACCAATTCAGAATTTTGTCCAACAACTTGGTCCAATATCATCATAAATCATCCTCTAACCATAAATACATGATTAAACCTCAAAAATACCCCTTGGACCGAAAATGAACAGTACCCCACCCTTACAAATACTCATCCAAACAACAAACCAATCGGTTCAAAAGGAAGCTTACGCTTACCTCTACGCATATTCGCAGTCGGTTCGGAAATCCGGCAGTACTCCGGGAAGGGAGACGGCACCAAACACCTCCAATCAAAAATCCGAAACCGTAGAAATGAAGCTTAGGATGAGTAGAAGAAGGTTTGTGAAGAGTACTTTGGGAGAAAACGCCGATTCGGTAGAGTTTCGGCGTATTGAAGTTCTTGGAAAATACTATTCACCTCTCCTCTCTCCTCCAACGTTTTTTCTTTATTTTGAATGATTTTTCTTGCCTTTTTGGGCTGCTGGACGAAAATATATGGCCTTGGAGGAGTTTCAAAAAGTTATGCCACGTGTCGCGATGTTACGGTACCATTTGTTCGGTATTCCACTGATTCGGTGACACATGTTACTTCTTTTTTCTAAAGTGGGTCCCACATCTTTTCTTGAGCCTTTAGCCATCCAAAATGTCAGAGGAAGTAAGGGTCTAATGATTTTCCCCTGCTCCCCGGCTCGGTGTTCGAGAAAGTTGTCGGTGACCTGACCGAAGACCGGTAAATTCCCCTGATTTCTGTGCCACATGTCACCATCTTAAAATGCCAACACAAAAGGTAAAATGTCATTTCATTATTAATGGGATACGTGTCACCTTTCCATTTAGCCAACATAAAAGGTATGTCATGATTACTTACTTTATTAAAGTTACTTTAATAAAGTTACTTTATCGGTGTCTACTCGGGATTCTACTCGGGACTTACTCGAGATTGCATCACGCATATCGAAGCCCGTCAAATGACACCAGGTCAGAGTATGTATGTGGGCCCCACATGGCACCACATACCGATGTCCAATTCAAAAACGCAGGGTACACATATATGCCCTGAATATGGCATGTGTACACCTACATCGGCATATTCCGCCCGACTAATCGGTCCCTTACGTCATGACATAGTTGGGTGGCGTCTTTCTACCAACCCAATTGCATTATATATGTGTTCTGTGCACATCTGAACCGACATTTTAGTCATACTGTCTATAGATACCGAGCCCTTTGCCCAGTAAGACCCAAATCTTATAGCCCCTGAGAGTCTTTCTATATGTCATAATTTATGGGACTCTTACTAATATAGGCTTGGTAGTCTACTTTATTCAGGCTTATTCTTAGGCCTTTAGTCCCAAAATTTGAGATATTATAATTGGTGTTTAACTAGTTTGATAGCTTTAATTAATTCAATGTGTAGTGTCATGTTGTATAGTTAGATTTAATTATACGTGAAGAAATCCTCAGAACAAAAGGATTCAAGGCAATTACTAATTTTATTAAAGAAATGGTTTTATACATTATTTTTTTTTATAAAGATTAACACAAATGAATATAGATTTTAAAAATAAATTATAATTTCTTGTAATATTTTATATCTTAATTCATAATTATATTCTCTCAATTATTCAGTAAGCGTATTTCATTATGTTTGATTATCTCATGTCTTATATATAAACACATATTTGTCTATCGATTTGGAGCCTCTGCATCTTTAATTATTTGAAGTTTTTTATTTTTAAATGAAAAATTATTTAGTAGAAAAATAAATAAGGTTTCTTATTAGATAAGCCATATACAATTTCCTTTTGTTTTTTCATCTCACAATTCTATGTATCTAAACTGAAATATACGTTGTGTTTATATTTTGACATGCTTTGATGCCAAACATCCCATATGGCGCCAAATTAAAGCCTTAACCAAAAGTGTTTTTTTAATTTTCTTTTAGTTAAATTATACACAACTCCCATAAATTTTATGTCATGTACCAATTAACTCCCTGGGTATTGAAACCTTACAATAAACCCTCACAAACTCTTGCATACCACTCTGGCTTTATTTATAAGTCTAGTTTAACAAAAAAATGTTGTCATTATTATAAGTCCAGTTTCAGAGTAATAAATGCATTTTTTACATTGTTGCCCCTATTAATTGTAATAGATAAAAAAAATTTATTCACGTGTTGACTTTTGGAACTAATCATGTATAAGGAAAAATTTGGAAATTTAGTTCATAATTAATGAGTTAACTAATTCTTTTTAGTATGTGAGAGTTAGTTAATTTGGACTTATAAATAGGACCATATTGGTACATGTAGATAGCACCCTTATTGTTAATTTTGTTCATTACTCCATTCGATCCTTTTTATAAGGAATAACTTTTAAAATCATGCAGTTCATAATGTTAGATAAAAACAATAAATGTGTAAAGTGTGTACTTTTTTTTCTAATTATACCTTTATTTATAAATAAAGTACATAAGAGATCATGAGTAAAAATTTATGGTAAAGAAATAATGAGTAACATATATTTAATAGGGAAAAAAAGGGAAAACAACTTAAATTTTAAAGCAAATATGACTTGTTCTTTATATTAAGGACCACCCCATCCTTATGAGAGAGAAAGTTCCTTATAAAAAGAATTAGAGGGAGTACTTATTTACATATAGTTTAAAGTTTAAAAGGGAAATATGCATATAGCTCAAAGTTTGTAAGGGTTATATGATGTACACAAAATATAAGTTTAAGGGGATATATAATTAATGGTAGGAGGTTGTATACTTGTATGGCCAAACTTAAAAGTTTATGGTGGTTTATCATTTAAGTTTTAAATGTTAAGGGATTTATTCATAGATGATTCAAAGGAGTTTTGTGTAATTTATATTTTTAATCTTTTTTTAACCTTATTTTCAGCCTTAAACTTCAATCACCACGGAATGGGGTCAATCTTTGCGGCTTAACATCATCCGTTAATATCGTTAGTTAAATTTGTTTTTCCAATACAATGTCACATCCTTCAGATCTTCCGACAACCTTTTTTCTGCTTTCGACTCAGTAATGGACAAAAGTTTCTTGAGGTTTGTTCATTCGTTTGAATATTGTAACACTTCTCTGTTTACTTTCTGCGCATTTAATCAAAATCTAGGCCTAGCTAATAATTCGCGTTCTTTAATTTCTTTGTCTTCGTTGTTTTTTATCAAGAGTATCATAAATTACTTCAAACTTGAAATTAATCCCCTTTAAGGCTTAAAATTAAAATAACTTCCACCTTTC
This sequence comes from Albizia julibrissin, assembly GCA_037074505.1. Classification (NCBI taxonomy): domain Eukaryota; kingdom Viridiplantae; phylum Streptophyta; class Magnoliopsida; order Fabales; family Fabaceae; genus Albizia; species Albizia julibrissin. The sequence continues at coordinate 40,709,730 of CM073480.1, read as the reverse complement.
TTAATAAGTATGATTCTCATAAATCAAACTTGTATTCTTCTTCTAATGGGATTGAGAAATCTCAGTACCTCAACTAACTGCTTATTTTTCACTTTGCACATCACTAAAATGAACAAAGTCCATGGCAAATTTGTTAACGTTGATTGTTTTCCATTATACAGAATCACAATTATTTCGGAAATATGATTTAATTACCTGATGACAGTGATTCAGTAAATGCGGCTCAATCAAACAATAAATTAATTCTACTACTATTTTTTAGAACCAAGACATTGTATTAGTCTAGATTAAGTTATAATCATCTTTGTTATGATGAACGTCAGCAAATTTGTAAGTGGAATGACCCGTGAATTTTTTTTTTAAAAAAAAGATGTTAAATAAATAAACTCTAAATGAAGAACTTGCATGCCTTATCTTTTAAAAATAAACCATCATTTTCCATGGAAAGCAAAATTAACGGAAGAAAATTATAAATCAACTTTAAACAAACTCATGAGATTAGACTTCACATTTTTTTGAAGTTAAAATATACATAACCCCTGAACTTTTGATTATGTACAAATAATCTCCTTAATCTTTAAAATTTTATAATAAATCCCTAAACTCTTAAATTAAATAGGGAAAAAGACAAAAAAAAAATACCACTTGAATTTCAAAATCCCAAAGGATTCTTTACTAAAATGAGTTGTCAATTGTTATACTCTTATAGTCAATAATACCTATATTCTTGTAAGTAACAAGACTAATTTGTGATTTTGAAGTTCAAGTGGTATTTTCTTGTCTTTTTTCCAACTAGATAACACTTATACAATTAATTTTGTATGTCATTTATCGTCACACACCTTAAAATTTATGGGTTATTTACATATTAATAAAAGTTTGATGGGTTATATGCACATAAAAATAAATTCTAAGGGTGTATATAATTAATATTTGGTGACTGTCACTACTACAGAAAATGAATTTAACGTCACATAAAGACGTCTCTTCTTTGAAAAGGGAAGTAAAAACTGTACGCAGTGACATTTACGTAAATAAAGAGAGACTTTTTAATCTTTAGACGTCCATTCTTCAAGAAGGGACGCCTGAAGGAGACATTAGGGTCCCTTCTTGAAGAAGGGACGCCTAATTTGGGGGTATTAGGCATCCCTTCTTGAGAAGGGACGCCTAATATAGGGTGCATGCCAGCCACGTGGCTGGCATGCACCCTTTAGGCGTCCCTTCATACAGAAGGGACACCTATTTATATGTTTAGGCGTCCCTTCTGTAAGAAGGGACGCCTAAACATATTTCCCTCCACTATTTTCTTCATTTCCCTCCATTCCTTTCGTTCACTCTTCCTCCCTCTCTCAAAAACACCGAGCTGATTCAGAAGGCCACCACAAGGTCAGTCCGGCCGTGCCCCCTTCCACCATATCCCTCCTTCTTCATTTTCTCTCATCTCCTCCTTCTATCATCTCACAGTTGCAGCATCGGAGCTCCCTCTCTCACGGTGTGTCGCGCGCCTCTCCTCCCTCCCAACCTCTTCATCATGCCATTTTCCAACTGCTAGCTGTAAGCTTTGTTTTTTTTTGCTTTTGGTTTATTTTATTTCACTTTAGTTAATGTCATGATCGACCATTTAATTTAAAGTAGTAGTTTTGCTAGAAACTATAAGCTACTCATATATGCCATAAGTACGAATCTCAGTCATAATCTCTTACTATAAGACTTCCTGGGAAAGAGATGAAAAGGGATAAGAGGAAGTAATTACCCGAGTTTAGTAATGAAATCAATCTCTGGGCTGATCTTCCTACTAATTTTTAGGAAAGGACGGTAAATTAGTTTAGTCTTTATGCTAGAGATTATATTCCATAAGTACATATAGTTTTGCTAGTTAACTAATTTTATTAGATTAAATAAGTTATATAATTTATTTAATTATAAAATAAATTAAACATGTTTAGGAAGCTCTGAGTGCTATATAAAAAGACACATTTTAGAGTGCTAAATGTAATTTAAGTCTAAAATCTAAACATGCATATATATAACTTGTTTTATTTTATAAAACAAGTTATCAACAAGTAATTTTCAACATTAACCAATTGATTTTAATTTCATTGGTTTGAAATAATGAATACATGTATAGAACTTTTAATATTATGTAGGTGCATAGAACTTTTAACTTGTACTAATTTAAACATATTAGTTCCCTAAAGAAAAATTGATATTTTAAATTGTTGATATTGTCCTTAATTGCCTAAGTTACTTTATTTTTTTTGTTTTGTTTGAATTAAGGTGAAATGGTTTGTTATTAAAATTGTGGGATCTTACACTTAATGGGAAATGCTGCCAAAATGTTTTTTTGAAAAAAGTGATAAAAAGGCAATCTCATAGTTAACAATTGTTATAAACTTGAGTGTTATTGAGAATGGTTTAGGTGGTAAAACAATGGATCATAGTTGGATGAATGCTTTGAGAACTAGTGAAGAATATGAGAATGGGGTGGAAGAGTTTATTGAATTTGCTAGAAGGAATGCTCCAACTAAAAATGGGAAGTATTTTTGTCCTTGTGTAAATTGTTTAAACGAGAGTCGACGAGATGTTGATGATATAAGGGATCACCTACTTTGTGATGGAATAAATCTTCGATACACAAGGTGGATATGGCATGGTGAGGAAGTAACTGATTGTCCGTCGCACAAGAAGGAAGGAGTGGATGTTATAGAGCAAGATAGAATGGAGAAAATGATTCACGATGCCAAGGTTGAATCCTTCACCCAGGCACATGAATTTGACAGCCTGCGGAGTGATGCGGAGACACCATTATACCCTGGGAGTAAGTACACACGACTGACGGGAACATTGCATTTGGTGAACTTAAAGGCAACTTGTGGATGGACCGATAGTAGTTTTACATTACTATTGGAATTATTGTGTGATATGTTTCCAGAAGATAATGTACTTCCAAACCGTATGTATGAGGCAAAGAAAATCTTGTCTACGATGGGCATGGAGTACAAAAAGGTACATGCTTGCCCTAATGACTGTGTATTGTATAGAAAAGAGTATGCAGATCTTAGTGAGTGTCCTAACTGTAAAACGTCACGATATAAAGTGAAGAAAGACGGTGGTTGTAGAGAAGGGACAACAAGTAAAAGGCAACCTTTGAAGGTGTTATGGTATCTTCCAATAATACCACGGTTTAAGCGTTTGTTTGCGACCGCAATAAAAGCGAAGAAGTTGAGATGACATTCTGATGAGAGAATTTGTGACGGAAAATATCTTTGACACCTGGCCGACTCTCCACAGTAGAAGAAGATAGATGAAATGTTCCCTCAATTTGGCAGCGAGCCGAGAAACCTTCGGCTTGGACTTTGTACAGATGAAATAAATCCGTATGGAACTCTTACTAGTACACATAGTTCGTGGCCAGTTCTCCTTGTAATATACAACTTACCTCCCTGGTTATGTATGAAGCGCAAGTACGTTATGCTTTCTATGATGATCTCTGGACTAAAACAGTCAGGGAATGACATCGATGTGTATTTGGCTCCTTTGATTGAGGACTTGAAGAAGTTATGGGAGGAAGGTGTGGATGTGTTCGATGCTTATAAGAAAGAGTCTTTCAAGTTGCGTGCAATGATTTTTACCACGATAAACGACTTCCCCGCATACGGAAATTTGTCAGGGTATAGTGTGAAGGGGCATAAAGCATGCCCAATCTGTGAAGGAGAAACACACTTTCGACAACTTAAGCATTGCAAAAGAATAGTGTACCTTGGCCACAGGAGGTTTCTTCATCGATTTCACCCATATCGTAGGCTAAGAAAGCGTTTTGATGGCTTACCAGAACATGGAGTTGCACCAAGGGCCTTAACCGGGGAGGAAGTTTATAGTCGGGTAGAACGTGTCAATGTGACCTTTGGTAAAAATCAAAGGACTAAGGGTGAGAAGAACATATGGAAGAAGAGGTCAATTTTATTTGATCTTCCGTATTGGCATTGTCTTGATGTAAGACACAGTATTGATGTGATGCATGTGGAGAAAAATGTGTGTGACAGTCTTGTAAGTACGCTTTTGCACATCCTAGGTAAGACCAAGGATGGAATGAGCACGAGACTTGACATTGTTGATATGGGAATAAGAGATCGGTTGCATCCACAACTAAGAGATGATGGTAGGAGGGCATATATGGAGCCAGCTGCGCATACGCTATCAAAAATGGAGAAAAGAAGTTTGTGTGGGTGTCTACATGAAATTAAGGTCCCACAGGGCTACTCTTCTAATGTTAGCAGGTGTGTGTCAATGGACGATTTGAAGTTAGTGGGAATGAAGTCCCATGACTATCACGTGTTAATGCAACAATTGTTACCAGTAGCCATTAGAGGCATTATGAAAGATGAAGTGCGAACTACTATAACCAGATTGTGTGTTTTGTTTAATGCTATCTGTAACAAAGTCATCGACACTGAGAAGTTGGATGAACTAGAAAATGAGGGTTATATAATTCTGTCCCAACTAGAGATGCATTTTCCTCCATCATTTTTTGATATAATGGTGCATTTGGTAGTTCATTTAGTAAGGGAGGTAAGGCTTTGCGGTCCAGTTTATTTAAGGTGGATGTACCCTTTTGAGCAATACATGAAGATCTTAAAAGGGTATTCTAAAAATCCTTATCGACCTGAAGCCTCAATAGTTGAGCGATATGTAGTTGAAGAGGCTATGGACTTTTGTAAAGAGTATCTATCTGGTAAAAAGGAACAGTCTCGGCATGAAGAGGGGAGAAGCAAGGGAACACGAGGACTAAAAATGAAGACTGCGGATCGTGAAGAGGTGTTGCAAGCACACTTGTATATCTTGAATAATATGGAAGAAGTTCAGCCATACATAGATGAGCACAAAAGGACTTTGAAGAACTTGAATCCAAAGAAGAGTGACATGCAAATAGCTATTGAGCAAAACAAGACATTTGTTAAGTGGTTTGAGGAGAAGGTTTCGCATGAGATCGGTGTGTCGGAGACAATCAACTGGCTAGCTTGGGGGCCTTCATTTCAGGTTGTTACTTGGACTGGTTATGACATAAATGGGTATTCATTCTACACGAAAGAGCAAGATGACAGAAGTACCATGCAAAATAGTGGGGTGATGGTTGAAGCTGAAGCTATGCACTTTTCCAGTTTGAAAGACAAAAACCCCATATGTGCATCAATGGCTTATTATAGAGTTATAGAAGAAATATGGGAGATGACCTATAACAAGTTCAAAGTTGCTTTGTTCAAATGTAAGTGGGTTAGCAATGCTGCTGTGGTAATAGATCCACAATTTGGATTTGTCTCAGTCGATCTTCGAAGTGTTGGTTATAGAGATGAGCCCTTCATTCTAGCAAGCCAGGCGAAGCAAGTGTTTTATGTCACAGATCCTGCAAATAAAAATATGTTCATTGTACTTCAAAGCAAAAAACAAAAGTATGGTGATCCAACCTTTAACCTTGATGACACACCACCTTTGACAACAAATCCACCTATAAGAAGTGAGGTCGAGTTGGTAGATGATGAAGATTATTCTGTAAGAAATGATCATTGTGAAGGAATATGGGAAACAATATGAAGTAAGAACTTTAACTATATAAAACTGTATTATGTCCTATGTGCTTTTTTCCTTTAATGTAGTTTATACAGATACCTGTAATCTACTTACCTCTCTGACAATCTACTTACCTCTCTGACAATGATTTTTTTTTGTCTAGGAATATGTCAAGTTCTAGTGACTCAGGGAGCCACAGCGAGCAGCATAATGGAAGGCAAGAAGAGCCACCCGCTCCGAGAAGAATAAGAGGTGCCACGAAGATGGCTGTATCGGCGAAGCGCCACTACAATGAACAGGAGAGGGTTCACATAGAGTTTGATGCCAACATGAATCCAATGGGTCCTGAGGAAGACCACTTCATTAGTTATATTGGTTTTTTGGGTCGAAGCAAAGTCCGAATCATCTATGATAGTTGGAGGCAGGTTCCCAAAAAGACGAAAGCCATGATATGGCAACAGATTTTGGTACATAACTTTCGATACATTTTATGTATTTAGAAATTTCTTCCTATTCAAGTTTAATTGTCTCCGTTTTTGCAGCAAACGTTCGATGTTCCTGACACCACAGACATGTACAACCACCGGATGGGAGAGGTTCGTTTGCGCTGGAAGGATTTTAAAAATAAGCTCTCCAGGAAGTACCTTAGAGGTGACAAGAGTCATCTGGATCCTTGTCAGGAATATTCATATCTATCTCCAGAGGACTGGAGGTTGTTTGTAGCTAAACGACAAACTCCTGAATTTTTGGTAAATTTTCTGTCTCCAGTATGAAAATTTATAATTTCAATATAGTTAATGCACTAATGACTTTTTTTCCCTTTTTCCCTTAAACAGGAATTAAGTGCGGCGAACACACAGAGGCAAGAAGCAAATCAGTACCAGCATTGCATGTCTCGGGGTGGCTACAGGAAGCTGGAGCGGATGATGATGGCAGAAGAGCTGGAAAAAATGAAGGAAGCTGCGAAATCGGATCCTTCCGTTGTTGTGCAAGCGCTAGCTCCTCCTCCACGTCACAAAAAATGGAAAGCAGGGAGGATTAAGGGTGGCAAATATATAAATCCTACTATTGCTGAGGTTGCCTCGAGGATTGTAAGTAGTAATAGCATAAGTAATTAATTGTGAAATTCTTTCACATTTCTAGGAAGTAATTTTCGTTCATAACGAATTGTATGCTACAGGACGAACTCGAAGAGCAAAGTAGTCAAGGTTCGTTCACTCCAAGTGGACGGATGGACATATTGGCAACGGCTATTGGGAAGGCTGAATACCCCGATCGTGTTAGAAGGGAGCCAAGGGGAGTTGGTATTTCGAAGTATTTTGGTAAAACCTCGTTATATTCTTCACAAGCTGAACCCAGTCAAGAATTTGTGGATAAGCTTTTCGATCAAATCCGAGAGGAGCTCCGAGATGAGATAATGACACAACTACGTGGTGAAATGAAATCGTGGTTTGATTTTCATCACATGGAGGCTACTAGGGTTAGAAATGAGGAATCCCCGGCCTTCCCCAGCACTAAAGGAAGTCACAACCCGCCGGACGAATCCCTTGTACAGCCTTCCCACACTCCGCAACTCGTTGCCGAGGCTTTCCATAATCCAGAACCCCTTGTCCAGCCTTCCCACACTCCAGAACTTGTTGCCGCTCCTTTCCATAGTCTTGTCCAGCCTTCCCATAGTACAGAACCTTGTGGCCAGCCTTCTCACATAACAGCACCACTGGGCCAGCCTTCTGCCACTCCGGAGTCGGGTGAATTGTGTATCCTCTATTTGGATGCCCCCATGATTCATGTTGTAGCCGATGCTCTCGTTTACACACAAGCTACCACCCACCATCATAATCAAATTCCACAGTATTTACGTAGGGTGACAGTGACACGTGCTCATGAGGGGGAAGAAGGTGCAGCCATCCCTATCCCTGACGTTGAGATTGCCACGCTGGGTCAGGCAATAAAAGGTTTCATCCTTTGGCCTCAATATCTTATTGGCACGTTGGGAACCCCACCAATGGTAGGAATTATATTCATATCACTTGACATTTATTGGCATCATTGTAATATAATTGGTTTTGTTTTCTATGGTTATAGGAGGAGCAACATGCGCTGAGATGGCCCTTTCTAGCACGGCTCCAACAGATGTACAAAGGTATTCCCCAAGTCGACTTCAATATGCCTCCAGGGATTGTGGGTACACAATTGACGTATCCCTACACGATCGACAATAAAGATCTTAAGGAGTTTATGCATTTGGAGGAGATAGATGCAGGATGGGTCAAACTTTCCATTTGGTTAGTTTTTCTTTTCTAAGTTCAAGATTTCATAAGTTCAATAATTCATTGGTCATTTTATTTCTATTTTAGGTCCTTCTACCACATGTGCATTGATATGGAAAGACCAAATTTATACGGATTCTTGTGTCCGGCAAATACTACATCGGATAATAATGATGTCACACAAAGGACGCATTATGTGGGCTTCACAATGGCAGCGACCAAATTGCGATATTACCTAGCGCCAATTGTTCAAGGGTACGTAGTAAAAAAATTTATTTTTGGATGTTTGAGAAATAATTTTCTTCTAATCTCAACTTCATTTTAATACTGAACCAACCGCCATTGTTTTAAATATTATTATTTTAATATTTATTAATATTGACAAAAAAATTTCTATTTATTCTGTTTTGCATAGTTGATTTATTTCCTTGCAATTTGTTTGTTATATTAAAATAAATCGAATGTTCCAATAAACATGAGACTGAAGCTAATTATTGAGAAAAAATAAAAGTACCGTTAGAGATTATTGATCCAATCCCGGATATACCTTTGGGTTTCTGAATGGAGAGATGTTTGAGCATGTCATTGTTAAGTAATAACAAAAGCAAACATGCAAGTATTATACGTCTTGCATAAATAGTACTCCATCTAATCCTTTTCATAAGTTATAATAACTATAGCACGTAAATTAAGAAATCAGTTAAAATTGTTTCAAAGAAATAAATGTGTGAGAAACATATTTTCCCCAAATGTACCCTTATTAGTTATTTATAGAGGATGAGTGAGAGAGAATGAGTCAGACGAACTGTTATAATTAACATAGAGGCATATAATCAATTAGGGATAAAAATGAAAAAAGTGCATTAACATGTTAGACATCTCCAAAGTGTAATTTGTATAAAGGACTGGAGCTATTTAAAAATTACTATAACTTACATATAAGAAAGACGGGAGGAGTGTATTAATTAGTAAAAGATAAGTACTTGCTATCTAAATTATGCAGTTCATCCAAATCAAATTAACATAAACATAAGATGGTGATACAACTATAAAATGAATGGGAATCAAAATATTTTGAAAAATATAAATTTAGATTAACTAAGTTATAATATTGACAAAAATGTTTATATGCAGAATGGAAAATTATATATATCTCTGTTGCATTATGGCTGATTCAACCTTGGTGGATTAGCCTAAATCCATTAAGCCATGATGCTAAAATGCTAATAATATTTACAGTGGGTTACTAACTTTGATATTTTCTTCATTTTTAATCTGTGTGAAGGAAACAATTTTGTACATTGAGTTACGTGGAGAGGCCATCGGTTTTGTTTTCTTAATGAAGCCATAACTCAAGCAATGGGTTACACAATAAATTAGCTAGTACATATATGTTTTTTTCTACTCTTTGTTCAACAACAAAAGCACTCTAGTCTCTATCCTCTAACACAAGTTGTGTATTTTTTGTGTGTTCATAACCATGTTTGTTATCATGGTACAATTTAATGCGGGGATTCGAGGGAGTAGATCGCATTCCAGTTACACCCATAATTTCACAACATCAAATGTTGTATAATAAAGAGATTATAAAGAGTTTGCAAGGATATGTGAAGCTAAAGAACATGCTCTATCACATGTTTAACATTTTGACACTCCTATCTCTATTATTAGTGGCCGATTCCAACTACCTCACCAAAATCAAGGAGAGGTGATTAAGTCACTTTGTATCAAAATGAAATAAGTTTTCAAATTTAATCATATTTAATAACATGAATTACATCCAAAAAGCATAGAAGTTGCAATTAATAAAATATTAAATAGGAGTAATTTTTTAAAATATGCATTTGATACCTCATTTGGTGAATTATAATAAGAATAGTCTATTTTGTCTGTAAAGTGATTCATAATGAGGATCAAATTATTGGAAAATGGGTTGGTCCACCCTTGATGGATTATGCCCAAGCCCAAGATGTTGAGGCAATAATATCAATAATATAAATTTTGGGTTAATACATGTAATATTCCTCAATTACTAAGAGTCATATTTTTAACCGATAGACTATAACTCTTTGGGAGATAATGTTTTGCCGATATGTTATGTCTCTCCATCAGAAAAATATATTGTTTCCTTGAAGAAAGGACATGTCGGTAGAGAAGATGGGACACGAAGAATGCTATAAATAAGTGTAAAGGGTTCAGTTGAAACGAGTAATCTGGAATACATAAATTCTAATATATTGATCCCTTATCCTCCTACTATATTTCTCTCTTCTTTCTGTCTTGTGGTATATTTGTTGTGCGTCATAATCGCTTCTGTCACTGTGATACAATTAAACGTGGGCACAAAAGTTTAGCGGTCGCACTCCAAGTACGTCTAAATATTCTTACATGGTATCAGAGCCAAGTTATTCCATAGCCTGTATGAGATTATTTTTTGAGTCAATATTTGTTTTCTGTATGAATATGCAAAATTGAGTATGAATTTTTTGTATTAGAATTGGTGATATATATATATATATATATATATATATATATATTTGTGTGTGAGTATATATATATATATATATATATATATATATATATATATATATATATATATGTTTTTATGTTCTCTATGATTTGTGAGCATTGAAAACTATCTTTCTGTATATTCATCCTTATACATGTTATGAGAATATAATGAAGTTATTTTTATTTTCAGTTGAGTTTTAATCTATGAGTATTAAGTATTCTGAGTCTTATAATTATTAGAATATGTTTTCTAGACATAGAAAGGGTATGCTAAAAGCCTTAGAATCAGAAAACATAGAAAGATAATATATTGTGGAGAGAGAGAAACTCATAATCTTTGTTATTTTGAAAAATGGGTATTTTTAAAGTATATTTAGGCTTTCTCATTGTGTAGATCTTGAAAAAAATGAAGAAAACGACACCAAGAACGTAAAAGAACGAACGTCAAACGAAGGAGATACGGAGGAGAGAAGTTTCAAGTCTGACGGACCCGACCCTTCTCTCCGTCCTGGTCGGGTCTGACCTGGCGGGAGGTTGAAGATGACCTCCCTTCCAAAACTACGTCGTTTCGTTTTGATCTTAAAAAAAACTGTGTTGGAAATCATGGGCTGAGAAAAAAAATTGTCTCAAGGCCCAATGGATCAGGCCCAATGGGAGAGGTCCTTAAAAAAATAGATGTTTTATTTTCTAGTTAAAAAAAATAGAAAGCCACGTGGCGCGTGAGGCCATGTGGCATCTCCGTCGGACATGTGGCGACCACCATTTGATAGAACACGGCGAGTGGAATCCACTGGACCGGTGCGTGTAGCCGGATAGTCCTTGGAAGGTGGTGCGTGTATGACGCGCGCCATAGTGAGTAGAGATTTTTTTTTCTGTTTGATTTTTTTCTTTGACTTCTTGTGGCACGTGGGGGCACGTGCAAAGCCCAAATGAGATTCCGTTTTTTTCCTAAAAATCACTAAATTCATGTTCTTTAATATGATATGCTATATGAGTATTTTGGATACCAATCGATATATATTTATGACGCTTTAAATGTGTTTATTAATGTTTTAAACCATTTTGCTACTTTTAAAATTTATTTATTGGTTCCAATTAGCTTATTTTTATGTTTTGAACGTGTTACAAACATATTTTCTTATAGATAGATATTTTTATCTTACTTTGATGTTAAGATGAAGCATGTTGTAGTTAATATTTTTGTTGATTACTCAATAATTATATGTTTTTGATAAGTGGGAGTCTTTTAGAAGATGATATTTTTAAGAAATTAGAATTGTAAAAGTATTTATATAATTCTTAATAGAGTTTAGTAATGTTATTAATACTTGTGTGATGGGAGATACAAATGTATACTCCTGATCATGAATTTAATAGTATTATTTTTTTCTAGTTGAGAATAATATAAATACAAGATATTGTATACTATGTTGTGTTATATATGAGATGTACTATAGTTTGATTTGTTTAGAGATGTGATAAATGTGAAATGGATTTGTCACAGAATCGAATATGGCAACTAAGAATATCATTGCTGAGTTAAATAAAGGGGACAAATTAAATGGTGATAATTGGGATATTTGGCATCGAAAGGTGCAATATATTTTGAAAGAACAAGAGGCAATTGAGCCTCTGACAACAGTTGTAGTGCAACTTGCTGCTGGGAATACGGCCTAACGCTGGAGAGACCAAGAGGTCTATGAGGCTTGGAAAAAGAAGAACAGCATTGCAAGAATTACATTGCTAAGCACAATGGCCGATGACCTCATGTGCGAATATGGAAAAAATAACACAACGTAAGCCATATGGGCAGTACTAAAAGAGAGGTTTGGTCACTAGTGCAAAATATCTTTTTAGACCGCATCATTTAGACAGGTTATTGCGGATAAGGTCTAAAAAATATGACCGATGGCAGTTTCGTAGTTATAAAAATTTTTTTAGACCGGTTGTTAAAATAACATGTCTAAAAGATATTATTTAGACCGATTATCCAAAGAACCGGTTTAAGAATATAAAATTAATTAAAAAATAAAAAATTTTAAGACTTTTTAGACCAGTTGTCACTAATAACCGGTCTAAAAGATAAAACTTTTTAGACCGGTTGTTGATGATAACCGGTCTAAAAGATGCGGAATTAAAAAATTAAATATTTTTTATTTTTAAGATCGGTTATTAGTTATAACCGGTCTAAAAGATGAACTTTTTAAGACCGGTTTTGTCAAATAACCGGTCTTAAAAGTCCTCCCTAATATTTAAAATCCTCTCTTGCAGCCTTAGCTTGCGCCTAATTTCAACTTTGAAATTTGATACTCATCAAGTTTCTTATGAACCCCTCTCTCATGCCACGGAAGCTCCTCCTTCCCACATCGCTCCTCCATCCATGGTAGAATCCATTACCATAAGACTTGGCTTTTATTCCCCCTGATTGGTTTAAGGTAAGCGCTCTACTTAATTAGTTTTATACATGCTTCAGACTAGCTACCGTCATATTCTTTTGATCGATTTCTATTGCAAAATTTTATACTCATATTTGCTTCAGGCTTAAGATTGCGTTATCTAAGAGAGTTTACAAATTGGATTCTTCACTAGGGGCCAAGGTTAGTGTTTTCTTCTTTCATTTGCCTTGTTTCTAAATATTTATTCTCTGACAAAATTTCTTAAATAAAAATTATCTTCCAACCTGCGATCTAATTACTTTCTTTTCTAACTCATTTCCTAATATTATTTCATATTGTTTAGCCATTCACATCTCATTATATATTTGCACTAGGTGTTGTAAGATTCCTGAGCTGTACTCATTGGGTTCTTCAAGTATGACTCCACCAGGATATATTCGTTATAAGTAATTATAAGTATGGCCTTGGAAACATGCTTTTAGTATATGTACAGATTGAGTAAACTAACGTAATTAATGGACTAGAAAAAAAAGACACTTTTTAGACCGGTTATTTGGATAACCGGTCTAAAAAGTGAATTTTTAGACCAGTTGCATAATAGGTCTAAAAAGTATCATACTTTTTAGATCGGTTGTTTCAAGACTTTATCTGAAACCGGTCTAAAAAGTCATTTTTCTACCGGTAGGTGGCATATCTACCACTAAGCTTAGACGGTTAACTATTAAGTTTGACACATTTAAGCTTAGGCCAAACACTTCCATGAAACAACATCTAAGAGAGATGACAAATATGATTAGAGAATTAAAGGAACCTGGGCATACCTTGTCTAATAAACAACAAGTTCAGGCAGTGATAAGATTATTGACATCCAATTGGGAGCACATGAAGGTCAATCTAACTCATAATGAAAACATCAATAATTTTAGTGATGTGGCCAAACACTTAGAACTTGAGGATGAATGCTTGGAGGCATATAAGTCCTTTGGTCATGCCTATTACACTGAGGGTGTAGGTCCTTCTAATACAAAACCCGATTTTAAGAAGGGAAAGAAATCCAAAAAGGGTGGAAAGAAAGAAGGGACCAAATTTATAAAAGGCAAAAAGGAATTCAAGAATAAAGGCAAAAAGGGCAGGAAGAAGAAGAAAAATGACTTAAAGAAAGTCAAATGTTTTGCCTACCAAAAGCTGGGTCATTTTGCACGGGATTGCTCTGAGCAAAATGAGGATGAGAAGGTACTAGTGAATTATGTGAATTCACATGTTTCTTATGTTTCAAGTACTATTTTTTTAACAGACAATGTTTGTTCTTCTTGGATTTTGGACTCAGGTTCAATAGACCATATGACCAGGGATAGAGGATTCTATGTAGAATACCGTCGGTTTCCAAATAGATGTAAGTGGCTTTGTGTAGGCAATAATGTAAAGATTGAAGTTAAAGGAATTAGAACTTGCAAATTAACTTTGCTATATGGAAAGACATTATTCCTTCATGAAGTGCTTCATGCTCCTGAAATTCGATGGAATTTAGTTTCTATTAAATGTCTTATAAATTATAGGTTTAATGTAAACTTTTATGATAAAGTAGCAGACATATTTCATAATTCTTTATTTTATGGCTTAGCTTTCCTTACAGAAAAGTTATTTCAAATGGATATAATTGATTATTATAATATACATGATTGTTTTGCTACTTCTTTTGATACAACTGTTGACATGACTATTTGGCATGCTAGACTAGGACATATTAATCAAAATAGAATAATTAAACTAGCAAAAGAAGGTTTCTTAGGTTTCATATCCAATATGGAAATGTCTTTATGTGAAAATTGTCTAGCAGGCAAGGCAACTAGAAAACCTTTCGATAACGGAACAAGATCAGAACAACCATTGCAATTAATCCATTCTGACATATGCGGTCCTATGAGCGTAAGGGCAAGGCACGAAGCTTAGTATTTTATTACTTTTATTGATGATTATTCACAATACGGTTATGTCTATTTGATTTCACGTAAGTTTGAGGTTCTTGAGTGCTTTAGACGATACATAAATGAAGTAGAAAATCAAATGGACAATAAAATTAAAGTATTACGTACTGATCGAGGTCGTGATTATTTGTCTGATCAATTTAAAGAGCTCTATGAAGAAAAGGGGATAATTAGCCAGCTAACTATCCCTGACACTCCACAGCAGAACGAATTTGATGAAAGAAGGAATATAACACTTATAGACATGGTTAGGTCAATGATGGCACAAGCAAACCTACCAATTTCATATTGAAGTGATGCTCTAATAATAGCTACCTTCATACTTAACTGTGTGCCCTCAAAATCAGTCACTTCAACACCTTATGAGTTATGGACAAAACGCAAGCCAGATTTAAGTATCCTTAGACCATGGGGTCAACTGCATACATCCATAATGATTCTCATAAATATGGGAAATTAGGTCCTAGAGGTAAAAAGTGTATCTTTATAAGGTACTCTAAACAATCCAAAGGATATATCTTTATAGGTGAAAATGAAGATTGAAGACATGGGTGATGAACACAAAGGTCAGAGACATGAAACTCCCACAATAAAGAGTAATAGGGAAAGTATACCTAAGAGACACTTCCAAATAGAAAGTGAAGCACTTATTGTTACTCCTTATAAGGATGATGAACCACGTTCAGTACAAGAAGCCTTATCAAGTTCTGCCAAGGATGAATGGAAAAAGGAAATGGAAGAAGAAATGAACTCAATGAGAAAGAATCAAGTTTAGGAATTGATTGACCTACCAAAAGGGCGAAAAGCCATTGGGAACAAATAGGTTCTCAAAATTAAAAGAAAAGTGGATGGGTGAATTGATAAGTATAAGGCATGATTAGTTGTAAATGGATATACACAACAGGAAGGTATAGATTATGAAGATACCTTCTCACTCGTGGTACGCTTTAATTCTATAAGAATTATTTTAGCAATAATAAATAGTTTAGTCTTGGAGTTACATCAGATGGATGTTAAAACTGCATTTCTAAACGGTGATCTGGATGAAGAAATCTATATGGAGCAACCATTAGGTTTCATTGAAAAAGGAAAAGAGAACAAGGTTTGTAAAATCAAAAGGTCTATTTATGGACTAAAACCATCATCCAGACAGTGGTATTTGGGGTTTCATAAAGCGATAACCTAATATGATTTCCAAATGATTAAAGAGGACTACTGTGTTTATATTAAGCATTTTGAGGGTAATTTTATGATATTATTGTTGGGATTCGTACACGCAGTGGAAAAATTAACCGTTTAAAAACCTCGAATCCCAATAACGGATCTATCAAAGACGTCTAAATCGAGTAGTTAGAATAGTACCTTTATGTTTTTCGTGCTTTCGATCTCTAGGAGTCCACACCTCTGGTCGCCTCCCTCTACCGGTATCCACACGAACAAGACCCAATGCGGCAGCGTGCTAGCGCCTCCAAGATGCCTCTCTAGGGTTTCTCGCGGCTCTCCAAGTTCTCCGTACAGCCTAGGGTTTCTCGAGCCCTTCGAATTTTATATCTGATGTAGGCCGTATTGGAATCTCAAAATTAATCTTAATTAATTTGAAATTCAAATTAAATCAAATAAATCTGACTTGATTAAATCTGTCAAACAGATTTAATTTATCATATTCATTTAATCTAATTAAAGAGCCAATAGATTTAATTTATCTTTATAAATCAAATCTAAGATATGATATATGTATTAGTTTTAATTATTTAATTTATCAAATAAATTAAATATAAAACTAACATCTTATAATAATATTATAATCTATATATATTATTATTATTTTTCGAATTTATATATATATATAATTCATCCACCCTAGGTCAAATATTGTATTCATTGAATCTTAGACACATCTTAGATTCAATGAATCTGGACATCATAGCTCGTGTTGGGCTATTCTTGTGTGCGACCCTGTAGGCCCACATGAAGTTGGCAGTGGGCCAAAAACTATTCTAGCCCACAAGTCACAAACGGCCTCTAGCAAGACATTGCGACTACACAATTCACATGAGGATCAATGATACGATGCAACCTTTTATACAACCATGTCACGTCCCTTTTTGTCACACGATATTTTGGTCAAGGATGAGGCATGGACAACGTCATCCTCCTGTTCATGATCATCACTTTCTCGATTCCTGAGTAGCCTGAAATTAGAAATGGAAACTCCTTCCCATTACAGTATGGCCATACATTTCTCAGACTCACTCATCGAGGGGCCCAGTAATATCTCTCACTAATGTGAGGGACAAATTCCATCTTGACCACTCACATTCCTCTTCATGAAAATTCCTAAGCCCGATTATAGCCTTTATCATCACCTGGTCAAAGGTGACTTTTGACTAGGTCAAAACTTAGCAAGTTTCATGCAGGAATCTATGATGATCTCAGGTCAGAGGGCACTGTGACATGATTATATGTATGAGATAAGCTTATGACTTAATCCATGCAACTTTCTCATAGCGGGTCAGTCCAGCACCTTATACTCCTACAAGTGCCTAAGACTTTGATTTGTATCTCTATACCTCATCAAAGTCATACTGGTCTTATTTCATCTTTGATCCCGCATAGATAATTGACCAGGGACATTTAGGATAATCTTTATAGTTCATCCAAGGATACAATTATCATAATAAACATGCAAATGATATGATAACAATAAGGAGAAATTCTTAAATAACAATAATGTTTAAGGTACAATGAGGCTGTTTGGAATAGCTTATGAAAATTTTATAAGTGCTTATGAATTGTAATTTATGGTCTACGAGGTAACTTTTACGGTCTACGAGGTAGCTTTTACGGTCTACGAGGTGCTTTTACGGTCTACGAAGTGCTTTCACGGTCTACGAGATAAATATGTGGAGGAGATTTATCTCGATTTACGTGAATCCGGCTTATATGATAAGCCCGATTCAAAAAAGCTATCACAAACAGCCCCAATGATTGGCCCTTAGGGCACAATTTCCAACAATTATCTCTATATGTAGACGATATACTATTAGCTAGAAATAATTTGACTTCGGTTATAGCTATTAAAGAATGGCTTTCGTCATTTTTTGAGATAAAATACATGGGTGAAGTAGAGTATATACTTGGAGTTAAGATCCAAAGAGATTGTTCAAAAAGAATCCTATCTCTTTCACAAGAAAATTACATTAAAAAGATTCTTGAACAATTCAATATGAGTAATTGTAATCCCTTGGATACCCTAATGGCTTCTGGAGTAACCTTAAACCATGATATGTGTCCCAAAACTGAGTCAGATCAAAAGAAAATGATGAAAGTTCCATATGCTAGTATTGTTGGTAGTCTAATGTACGCAATGATGTGTATAAGGCCAGATATCTTCTTTGCAGTAGGATTGGTAAGTAGGTTCCAATCCAATCCAGGTGAACATCACTGGAAAGTAGTAAAGAGGATCTTGATATACTTAAAAGGTACATCCAACTATGCACTATGCTATGAAGGAAGCGATCTACGCCTAGTTGGGTACTCCGATGCTGATCTAGGCGGGGATGAGGAAGAGCAAAGATCGACTTCAAGTTATGCTTTCTTGTTGAAAAATGACGCCATATGTTAAAGCAGCAAGAAGAAGACATGCATTGCTTTACATTCTATGGAAGCTGAGTTCATAGCATGCACCACAGCAATACAAGAGGCTTTATGGTTGAAAAGGTTTATTGAACACCTTGGTTTTTGTAATGAGAGTACTAATCTAGTATTAGTTCACTGTGATAATACCGCAGCTATAGCCTATATTAGAGATCCCAATTATCATAGTAAAACAAAGCATATAGATATTAAGTATAATTTTGTAAGAGATTATATAACACAGAAAATTGTTACTGTACAACATTTTTCGACCAAAAGTATGATCGCTGATCCCTTAACCAAGCTAATTACCAAGGAGACATTTGAAAAACATGTAAAGGCACTTGGTCTACGCAAAATGTAAAATTGCAGACTTCATGTAATAGATTTGTGATTAATTGAAGTAATTAATTATCATTATTGATTTTTTTAATTGTATACAACGTCTAGTACATCGTACAGGCTTGTGAGGTTGGCTCTCTCACACGAGCAATCGCCTTTGACACTTAGGAAGAGTGTGAAAAAATGAGACAATTGTGTTCACTAGTAAAGCCAGAATGTGCTAATATGATATAGAAGAAACACAAACTATGTTGCCTTGACAATAGTGTAGCATGTCGAGATGAAATCCATAAAATATAGTATAAATATGGATCGAATCATGGACATCCACTTCCATGATGCTTGTAGCCAAACATCAAATTCTTCAACATTGACATCTAATTAGGGTCAAAGAATTTGGGTTTAGATATTGGGAGTATCTAGACTTAAGTCTATATAGTGTTAATAACAGAATATAAAACGATGTACGCTCTTATGATGTAAGAGTAACACTGTAGCATGCGATTCATACCGTATGTGCTGGAGATCAGCAAATAGGAAACAAGGAGATCCTAGCTTAATTGTTGTGTGAGTCCTAGGAAGTTTCTAATCCTTCCATGATATCCTTTGACTTTGATAGTATCACGAAAGTATGCTTCAGTGACTGCTACTTTAGCATATGTCTTATGATCATGATAGATACGATCTATGGTATTATGTTAGGAAAGCGGTTGATGTATATTTAAGTGTTAACTATGCGAAAGGAAGATTACTTGGAATATGCACAAATATGTTAGTATCTGAGACATGTCCTTTATGATATTATTATTAATAATTTCATAAGTGTGGATACTAAGCATATGAGAAAAGCAATCTGAGTTTTATGCTGACTTGTAAGGGATTAGATTAGCCATATGAAAGTGTATATAAGTAAATCTAGGATATCTGAGGCACAATTATAAAATCAAGCTACACGAAGAAGGTTGTCTTGTGCTGGTCTCTGTATAAGAGATTTCTAGTACAGACACCTATATGCAGATGTCATACTTATGTGGTCATCGCAAAGCACTAAATATAAAAGAAGGAAGAAGAAAAGACGTAACTAATCTACGAAGTGAGTGGGAGATGTTGGAAAATGGGTTGCTCCACCCTTTGATAGATTAAGCCCAAGCCCAAGATGTTGGGGCAATAATATAAATAATATAAATTTTGAGTAAATACATGTAATATTCCCCAATTACTAAGAGTCATATTTTTAACGGATAGATTATAACTCTTCGGGAGATAATGTTTCTCCAATATGTTATGTCTCTTCATCAGAAAGATATATTGTTTCCTTGAATAAAGGACACGTCGGTAGAGAGGATGGGACACGAAGAACGCTATAAATAAGTGTAAAGGGTTCAGTTGAAACAAGTAATCTGGAATACATAAATTCTAGTATATTGATCCCTTATCCTCCTACTATATTTTTCTCTTCTTCCTGTTTTGTGGTGTATTTTCTGTGCATCATAATCGCTTCCATCACTGTGATCCGATTAAGCATGGGTACAAAAGTTTAACGGTTGCACTCCAGGTACGCCCAAATATTCTTACACAAATGATATTACTTGATATCTTCAATGCATTGAATGCTTTGAATTTTAAATAACAATATTCATATATCTACAATGACTTCATCAATGTTGTCAAACTCATAAATCTAAATAAACTTGGGACAAAAACGTAAGTATAAACCGTGAACTCAAGTTGTAAACTCATAAAAGTTCAATTTTATTAATACATAGGTGTTAAAAGTATATAATTAACTAACAAAAAGATAAAAAATGACTGAATTTGATTCAAATATATTTTAAATATGAATAATTATAATTAAATTCATCATCATTGATAATATACCAAACTCAACCAAAAGAAATTTCTATGATGTTTATATATAAATCTGTTGTGAGGCAAAAACAATTAAAGCTATTGAAATAAAAAAAGTAATACGACTTTAAGTGGGAGTTGACATGATTTTGCAAAATTGACAAAAACATAAAAACAATAAATATGGTATATAATCTTGTGAGTTAAACTAAGTTTATAGTTAATACAAGTTCAAGAACGAGTTCACAAAATTTTATAAATTAGAAACGTAAAAACGGTAAACTCAGTTAGTCAATTCGTGAGTTTGATAACAATGGTATTCGTCTTCCACCTCATTTTATAAGATGTCTTTGATAAAATTACGGATATATACCAATAAAGTCTATTAAATACAATTTAAAATCTTAATTTCTCCAAAAAAAATAAAGTATAAACTTCCAAAATATTTTATTTAATAAGTGGGATATATATATATATATATATATATATATATAGTGAAATATTGAGGGACAATTTTTGAATAAGCTCTATTAGTGTTTTTTTTTTCTTTTTGACCGGGAATAAATCATTATTTTCGTCAAAACATCTTATAT
Organism: Albizia julibrissin; assembly: GCA_037074505.1. Taxonomy (NCBI): domain Eukaryota; kingdom Viridiplantae; phylum Streptophyta; class Magnoliopsida; order Fabales; family Fabaceae; genus Albizia; species Albizia julibrissin. The sequence continues at coordinate 40,688,584 of CM073480.1, read as the reverse complement.
CAAAACCTCCGGGGAAAAAAACCATCTTACTAAAAAGGGGCAAAGGAGGAAGTACTTCTTTTTAAAAGAAGAAATAATATTAAAAAAACTGTTTAAAAGGATAATAACAGTTTGATGTTATATGAATAAAATAATCTTAATTAATAAAGGAATAAAGAATATTTGAGATTATTTGAATTATAATTAATGTTATCGACGGAGTAAAAGTATACAAAAATAATTAATTAAAAATTATTAAAATTTTAAGGGACAATTTTCTGAGAAAAAAATAAAACTTCAATGGCATATATACTCCTTTTGATCTTTATATTATAAGGCACCTTCTATATATAAGAAATGAATACTCCATATTAATGAGTATAAATTTCTAAATATGGTTTAATACTGTTAAAAAAAAAGATATGGTATTAATCAAGTTTTTTCCAATATCGCGGCTATTTAAATTTATTAACTCAAACTCTAGTTATGAGACCTGCGTGTGAGTTGTGTGTAATTTCTTGCTTTCCATCCTATTAAAAATAAGTCCTTAACTATGAGAGAGAATATAATAAAAATATGAAAAATTTATTTAAATATCAATAAAATTGCAAAATTAATTCTATTTTTAGATAAAGTTAATGATTTGACCACCTTTTCTTAATTGGGATGTAGTATTTATACAGAGATACTTTCGTGGGTCCTTTTTATAGGAAACAACTACTAAATTAATGTGGTTTAAAATGGTAGTTAAAAGCAATAAATATTTTAAATATGAATTTTTTTAATTATACTTTTAATATCCCAAAATGTATTCAAGAGCTAAGTGTACAAATAGACAGTGAAATTAATGATAGAATTGTCTTTAAAAATGGTACAATGACTTTAGTCCTAATTAGCTATCGGTAAATTACCTAATTTTCACCTAAAATTAGGAATGACCAAAACCCTGATTGGAACATAAGAATATATGGGAAATAGCATGAAATAGGACAAAAATGAAGAAAAAATATTAATGGCACAATAATTAATTTTGCCAAGAACAAGGATCAAGAAAGAAGTAGGAAAATATTGGTCAAACATTCAACACCATATATGGATACAATATTCAATTAATACCTCCTCACTTTCCATTTGAAGAGGACGCACAACACAAGCAAGGAAGAGAAAAGAATAATAATATAAGAACATTGACCAATATGTTCAAGAGAAAAGAAGGGAAGAAAAATAAAAAAGTAAAACAACAAATAGAATATTGATCCATTTTTCTCTACCTTGTTTAAGAGCATGTTTTGTCAATAATTCCTCTTGAATTGGGCAGCCACTTTCGGTCAAAAGAAAGGAAGAGGAGGAAATGAAAATGCTTAACCAAGGTAACCAAACCACTTTAGGTTAATTAACCACCAACTTTTTAAGTAGCCACCAAGTTGTGACACATGGCATTTTTCCTTTATTCTCTTGGTGATTCATAGCTAAGCATTAAGGAATGAAGGAAAGAGAATGAAAATCAGATCATATCATTCTCTTTCTCATTCTAAAAGTTGGCCAAACTCTTAAGGAAAGAGAAAAGGAAGAACCAAGTTGAAGTAAGATCTTCCTCCTTGATTTTGGCTTAGTAGATCACTTCTATGACTCAAACACTCTTCATAAACATTGTTCCTCTTGATGAGAGCTTCAATTCTATGGTTTTATAATTTCAAGAAAAGGTGTTTTGAGCCATCTTGTAAAAGCACAAGTTGAAGAACCAAAGAAAGAACCTAAGGAGGAGCAAGAGGTGAGCTTTAGCTTCATTTTGAGTTATGGATTGTATTAGTTGGTTGAGGATTTTTCTATGTGAAATTCTTCCATATTTTTGGTCAAGCTAGGGTTTTGAAGATTCATGGTCTTTTAATTGTGTTCATGGTATTTTATGATGTTTAGAAGGCATATGAAACTAGTTTGAGGCTTAAATTGGAAGTTTGGTAATTATTGGAATATATGGCAAATTTCTGCCAAAATAGGACACATATTGTAACACCCCAAATTTTGGGACAAGGGGACTGAGAATAAGCCTACAATAAGTGGACAGCTAAGCACCGGTTTAGCAAGTATCCTAGTAAGGTACGATTTTAATCCCTACAATTCTTAACATCTTTGGTGGCATTAAAGGGAAATAAAATGGTGCATTAAAGAGCACATTAAGTGACAAAACAAGACAATGAGTGGTCACACAACAAGACTATGTTGGGAACCCAAATGAAATTTTGCCTCCAGTGTGTTTCTCTACGTGGCAGTCATGATTGTGTGACATTTTTCAATAGGCAAATGATGTCCAAAAATTATGAAACTTTTCAGAATAAAAGTAGACTTATCAAGCTTTAATTTGATAGGTCATATAAGCCATTTGGAGTTGTACATAAGGAGTTATATATTTTTTGAAGTTAGCTCAGTAAAACAGGCGATTTTCTGGGGCAGCTTCCAAAAACAAATATTCTGGGAGGTGTGAGCTTCTAATTGGCTAAAGACTATATTTTTTCTTAATACTAGACTTAATAAGGGTCACATATCCTTTGGAACCACCCTAATTGAATGTCTATACAATTAGATATGAATTTTCAAAGTTTGATGAAAATTCTGCCCAGTTTTTCACTAAGTACGAAAATGGAGAAATTGTAAGGGCAAAATGGTCATTTGACCAACAAAGCAATCAGTCATTTGTTTTTCCCTTTTAATTGAGATAAATATTGGCTGGATTAGGGAGCAAGAAAGGGAAATAATTTATGTGACTCATATTTAATTTAAGCAAAAGAAAAGCAAGAGCCAATTAGAACTAAGCACATGTTACTATCTAAAAAGGAAAATAGATGATACAAGTGGCATTCAATTATTCCTTATTTCCCTTGACATTTCGGTCAGCAAAATGGGGCAAGCAAGAGAAATATTCATTTAATGAATATTAAACCAAGAAGAAGAGAAAAAGAAAATAATGACCAATCACAAGCTAACACATAATGAAGCAACTTGAGATATATTACAAAAAAGTTATTCCCTCCTTCATCCATTATTCATTTCGTTCAGCTGAAGTTAAAATAAAGAGGGAGAGAGCTTTGAACACTTGAAGAAGCACAAGAAAGGTCTTAGGGTTCCAAGAGCAAAGATCAAGGTAAGAGGCATGAAAACTTAGTGATTTTGTTCTCTAATCACCTTGGAACCACTTCTAACCTCTTCTACTCCTTGAAATCCATGATTTTCAAGACAACTCAAGAGAGAGGAGATGATGAACAGTGAAGTTTTAGAGAGAGAAAGAAGAGAAATCAAAGGTAATCTCAAGAACCTTGATTATCTTGTTGATTCTTGCTTGTTGATGATGATTTGTGGTTGATTTGGCTTTGTTTCCTTGATTTTGTAAATTTGGGAAGCTCAAACCCTAAGGGGTTATGCTGCCCAATTTTCTAATATTCATGGGGGAAAGGTGTTTAATTGATTAAACAAGTGATTAGAGGTGTAAAGAAGGAGGTTTATGGATTGAAATCAAGAAAACAACATTTTCCCTTAATTTTCCAGATCTGGTCCAGGGGCATTTTCGTCCTCTTTGGTCTGGAATTTCATAAATTTTATGGTTCCATTGAGTTTAGAAGGGAAAATTGTGTAGGGTTCATGTAGACTGCGAAGTAAGAAAAGCCCTAGAATGCAAAATGACCAAACTACCCTTAAAACCCTAAGTTAGGGGCCGCCAAGGTAATTTCGTAATTTGGGCCTGATTTTGACTAATCTAAGGTCAAAAATGGATTCTACACACAAAATTGTGTAGGATTAGCCCGGGTCATGATTTTTGGAATAGTACAATTTGACCGGGTACGAAGGGGCGTGGACCGGGTTTCCAGGGGTATTTTTGTGATTTTGTAGTTTTGAGTCAAGATGACCAACACCAAGAGTTTAGAATGAGTTATGGATAAATAATAACTCATATATCCTAAATTTGTATTTTTAGAATATACCGATAGTCCGAGCCGAAGACGGAGCTGGACCGATTGACAGGCAAGGAAAGGGCGCATTCCAGGTAGTAACTTCTTCCTACATATACTATGTGACTACTAAATATTGTATATGTCATTCACTGTAACATGAGCTAGTGTCTTTGACACACCAATTCGCCATGTTGTGGTCAGGGACCCAACAAGGGCGCCAAGTAGACCAAGGTGCAGACATATAGTTTGGCCTTGAGCAAGTGTACACATAGTTTCGATCATCTTACATGACATGGAATATCATATCTATTTTTGCATTCTATATGTTTGAAAGCATGTTACTACTGAGATTCCCCCGAATCTCACCATTTCCATAAACATTTAAAGTTTCCAGCAACAGACAGCGGCTCAAAGAGCATAATCTTAATTACTGGTGACAGAAGGTTCCGGGCCAATACGAGAGGAGGCGTTGGTTATCTGAAGACCTTTATATTTTTAAGGTCTGTTATTGTTCTGTACACCCTATGGGGAATTCTGTATATAATCAAGCAATATTGTCTCAATTTATCAGTATATTTATGCTATTTCTATATGTCCACTGAGCTACGCTAATGCTACTCTGAGCATTATCAATAATAAGACAGGGTTTTACACATATAAGGAGTTGGAATTTGGTTATTTTAATGTTACCATTATGTTCTACATGAATAATTATGTGGGAATATCCCCTAGTTATAAATTTTGGATCATTGGAATCTAATTTGTAACATTGCAAATTCTGCCAGTAAGAATTTCCTGCGTGACAATCTGATTGGGTGATGTTTTTGAATAGGCAAATAATGTTCAATAAATGTGAAAATTTCTAGTCTAAAATTAGACATATCAGACTTTAATTTGATAGGTCATAATAGTCATTTGGATGTATACACTAGGAGTTCTACATTTTTAAAGTTTGGTCATGTAAAACTGGCAAATTCAGGGACAGTGTCCAATAAAATGAAATTCTGTATTACTGTGTATAAATTTAGCTAATGGCTATATTTTTTCCTAAAAGTAGACTTAATAAGAGTCATATAGGCTTTAAAACCACTGCAATTGGACATTTTTGGAAAGATATATGAATTTTTAAAGTTAGTTGACCAATTCTAACAGCATTAGTAGCTGTGCGGAAATTGCAAAGTGTAATGGCACATTGTAATTTCTTTGAACACTAAGGGTATAAATTAGTCCCTTGGGATAATTTGACCACTTTAACTCATTGGTAACATGACTATAATAACCCTAATGATAACCAATATAAGAGAATGATTTAAAAAAGTATTAGGCTACGTAATAACCCGTTCATTCATCAATTCCGACATATAGGATTCGATATCTGTCTGGGATGACCATGGAACTGGTAACATATCTCGGAACATTGGAAAGATTAAGGTAGTAACTTCTCTCTCATATTCTATGTGTCTTGCTTCATGTATATTATTGCCATTATACATACTTGAATTGTGAACATGAATTAGGCAGAATTGCCCATTAAGCATTCAGATGAGAAGGGCTTTGGCCTAATAGAATACCTAGCGCTGTGGAAAAGGATGGTAAGTCCTTGAATAGAATTGTTTGATGCATAAACATATCTCTGAATGTTGAATGAATATTGAATTGTTTGGTATGTGGTGGTTCATATGGCATGCTTCTCTGTATACATTTTATATGAGTGTTACTTGTTACTACTGGGATTCATTTGAATATCACCATTTTCCAATAACTAACCTACAGCATGGGCAAGTAGCTCTCATGGGAAGAAGGTAGCTACGGACGGGTAAAAGTGAAGACTTAGAGTGTATTTTTATGTTGGTTATCTAATTTTTGGATCTATATATAATGCTGAATGGTATTGTGTAAAACCAATACCCATGGTAGTAGGAGTAAACTAACTGTAGACCTAGAAGTTTCTATGTAACCATTGTAAATTAATTAGAACAGGGCAACCGTACCCAGTAGACCCTTTAGTAACAAACTTAACCCCGAATATCAGCTAAGAACTTCAGTAAGTTCTCTGATATTAAGAAATGAAAACATACTTGAATGAATTAAATGGATTTTAAAATTGAAAGTAAGACCACAATTAAAATGTTTTGAAATTTTTTTTCGAAAACCCACTTAACTATAGGATCGAACCCTATAGTGAAGTCAAGATCTCAAATGGATTGAAAACTGTGTCTGGTCTCTGATCTGACATTAGGTCACGTTTTGGACTATTTTATATGGTATAAAAGTAAGGTGTTACAATATACTAATTTATAAAGAGAGTAAATAAGAGATAATGGGTGAAAATTTATTGTATAGAAATAATGAGTGGCATATATTTAATGAAGGTAAAAATAAAAAAACCAGTTTAAAATTTTAAACAAAAAGGATTTGTTCCTTATATTAAGGATCAGTCTTATGAGATAAAATATTCCTTATAAAAAGGATCAGATACAGACTGTATCCAAAAAAAAAAAAAAGGACGGGTGGGAGTACCTCATAATAGGGACAGTGGGAAGTAATTTGAGAGACAGAGGCTGAATTTTGCAGTTGAATGTTGTTTTTATTTTCAATCTTGCATGGTGATTGATTGGTGAATCATGAATTCATTGGTTTTTTTTTTTGTTTTGCAACGAACTCATCGAATCTGAATTCATTCTCTACCTCACAAACAGACGCACCTCTTTAAAACAAAGTGATTAAACTCCCCACTGGATTGTCCAGGGTACTAGATCAAAAGTCAGTGAGTCAGATCGAAGTTAAGCCGGAGCTAACTTGGGACAAAACCGGTGAAAAATTAAAGATTTTATGATTATTAATATGAAATCTTAAAGAAAAATAAAAAAAATCGATTTAAAAAAAAACACCAAACCAGGAACTGGTCCAGTTCGCTGGTTTCTGATCCGGGTTCTACTAGATTGCTTCAAAGTTGACATATATTGTTCATCGTTTTTCAGCTTTCTCTATCCTCTTCCTATATATATCCTTCATTCCCATCCCTCCCGTAACATTAAATACCATAAAAAATGAGGTCCTCAAATGCTAAGTGACACGTGTAATTAAGTTGTGAGGACATATTGATGTCCATACACACGGACGTGTGTGAAGTAATGTTTCCGCAGAAATGAGGCGCTAAGGTGATTTTATGTCATATTTAACTTGAAACAAATAATCTACACATGCTTCTTTTTTTTTTGGAATTATTTAATTATATAATGAATGCAAGACTATCCAAAAATTCACATTTATAAATAAGGGGGCAAAAATATATCTGGTGACCAGAGGAATGTCAGTGTGCACATGAAATGGAGTCATATATTTAGAAAAAAAATATGAGAGGGCATGGTTAAATAAGTATTAAAATCACTCCCTTTGATCTTTAGGAGAAATTAAAATATTTAAATAAATTATTTGATCATAGCATATATTATATATCATTAGATTATACATTAAGAAAATTAGTTTAAAGAAAAATGATAAATATATAATACTTTGAAGTAATTTATTTAGTTTTCTTAATCTCTCTAAAATAAGGTCAATTAGGTCTTATTAAAAATTAGAGGAAGTAATTGTTATTATTAAACCAAACCATCATTAAATTTAGAGGAGGAGAAAAGACTCTATTACACAACATAATAAATGGATTTCCGGCAACGGCGTCAAAATTTATTCTTTTTTTTTTTTGAGTAAAACAGAGCAATTTCTATTATTAGACCATTTTTATAAATTCACGTTAATACGAAAAAGTTTTTGGTTATTTTTGTATAATTATTTGAGGCCTCCTATAGTATTTTTCATGATTAATATTTTGGCCTTGTTCGAACTCGCATGGAAAAAAAACCTAACCTATTTTCTCTCACTCGTACCCCTTTTTTTCACATTTTTGACGTTAGGAAATTCGGGGTTCTTGAGGATTTCTCGTAGCTTCCTGGTCAGTTTAATTTCTTTGGGATTTCACAGGCTTTGATTGAGACTTTTTCCTCTTCTTGTCTTCTACAAATGGGCTACACTGACTTAACTCTTGGAATTTTGAAATGGTGCCTAGACTTCCTTAAATGCGTCGGATTTTTTTTTTTTTTTTTTCTGGAAAATGTGCCTAAACTTTGTCAACTCGTCAGGGGCCTATACTTTCTAAAATTTGCAATCTGATATTTAACAAGATTATCTGAAATTTGAATTTAAGCCACCAACTTTTACGGAAATACAGTTGCAGCCCCACACTTTGTAAAATTGACCTATTGGCCTTAATGTTGGTGAAATCACATTTGTTCCCCTGGACTCCCCGAATTTTGGTTTTGGACCAAGACTTTCTGAAATTAGATTTTTATCCCTCAACTTTTTCTGAATTACAGTTGAGGCCCTAAACTTTAAGAAATTGCAAATCTGGCAAAATATTTTGTGAAATTTCACTTTTACCACTAAACTTCACAATTTACTTTTTTTCCTAAAACGTTTCTGAAATTTGAGTTTCACCCCTTACCTTTCATGTAATTATATGTTAGACCCTCTACTTTGTGAAATTGAACTTCTGGCCTAATATTTTTTGAAATCATACTTTTACCCCTGAATTTTCTCAATTTTCTTTTCTTCTCCTCCACTTCCCCAAATTTTTATTTTGGCTCAAGACATTCTGAAATTAGATTTTATCCCTCAACTATTATGGAATGGCAGTTGACGTCCTAAACTTTTGAAATTGCAAATCTAGCGAAAACTTTTGTGAAATTTCACTTTGACTCCGAAACTTTCTCAATTTACTTTTTTGCCTATAAAGTTTTTAAATTTGATTCTCGCCCTCAACTTTAACTTAAAATTTGAGGCCCTTTACTTTGTGAAATTGAACTTCTGGCCAAATATTTTTTGAAATCGCACTTTGTCCTTTAACTTTCTTGGTTTTCTTTTGTTCCCTGGCGTAGCGTGGAGGTGCTAAATTTTGAAATTTTTGGACATTTGAAATTCAATTTACCATAAATTTTCTTAAATTTCTGTTATGAACCGAGACGGTCAATAACAGAAATCTCGGAGACTTTCTAAAATTTAAAATTTCTCAAATTTTGCAAAATATCATTGTAGCCCCTCAACTAAATTTTCCAAAATTTTTCACTTTGAAATTTCATTTAAGCCCCACAAGTTTGATCCTAGTTTTCCAAATAATATATCTCAAAATTCTGTTTAATTCAAGAAACTTCAATTAAGCCCCGTCATTTGAACATTCTCAGCAGCCGGCAAGTTGGGAACTTGTGGCCAAATCTTACGGGCAATTGCTGAAAAGATTGAATCCGAATGAAGTTTGTGGCCAAATCTTGCGTGCCCAAGAACCCTAAAACCGATTGATATGATCACGAGAGTAGAAAGGCTATGGTGGATGATCTCGCGGATTTGCGATGGGATGTTGTGATCCAAATTTCTCTTTTGAATGTTATATCTTGTACAGTAATGCCCGACCTGCTTATCGTTAATTTGTTTGGCAAGTTGATATTTTTTATTTTGACTTTAATATTTGTTTTTCAGAAAATCAATTTTAAAATTCGAAAAGCAATAAACTCAATCTTCACTTGAATCAGCTCGGAAGGTAAGTCCCAACCGAACATAATAAGGTAAATGCGGTTATTTGAATGAAGCCGGGGAGCTGTCTGAGGAAATGCCTCAGAGATATATCTCAAACATTGAGGGTTTGGAATGATTATGAGTCTCACATTGGGAAATCTCACAAGTGGAGTGAGGTTTATAAGTTTAAGGGGCTCTTCCTCCTAATAGGTTAGTCTTTTAGAATTGGACTCTCCCTTTAAGTTTGTGGTCATCACATTGGTGCTCTCAATAAGGGGTTGAGGGTACCTAATGTGCCGCCTATGCTGCCCTCCCTGCTAACCCTAAAAAAAGAGGGGCTTCCCAGATGTTTTTAGGTTTCTTCATTATATTCTATATAAAATGAGTGACACTTTGATATTTTATAGGTAAAAATAGAGCAATTTTCAAATTTTTATGATTTTTCAAAGATTATTCATAAAAATGGTGCATTTTTCTTTTTCACTTAGAGCAATAAATATTTGAAAAATCATAAAAAATTGAAAACTCCATTTTCTGCACATAAGATATTAAAATATCATTAATTTTATGTAGAATCTAATGATAAAAAGAAACATGAAAAATAATTTTGGAAGCCCCTCATTTTTTTTAGGGGCAGCAGGGAGGGCATAATGGGGGGCACATTAAGCATCCCCATCCCCTCAATAAGAGCTGATGTTTGCGAAAAGAGTTATCCACATAGGGTTTTAACTGGCACGAGGCCAAGAGTAGCGATGTTATGAGTCGCACATTGAGAAATCTTACAAGTGGAATGTCGTTTATAAGTTCAAGGAGATTCTATCTCCTAATAAGTTAGTCTTTTGGGATTGGGCTTTCTCTTTAGTCTTGTGATCATCACAAAATCTCACAAATGCTCTCTAGCTCTCTACTAACATTGTGGCTTGTGTGAGTATATTTTCACAAAATTTGCTATTGAGAGCAAATTTATGAAATATGAAATTTTTGTGTTGCTTAGCTTGAAACAAGTTTACTGATAACTCTCCAATTTTAGTATATTTAAAGGATATTTTACAGATATTTGGAGAGTTATCTAAACAAATTTTGAGAGATTTATTTGAGATCATGATAAGATATCGATTTGGCACATTATTTAGGGGATTCCAAATAAAATGTCATAATTTCATATTAAATAGGATTAGTTAAAATTAGGTTAAAGAATAAATAAAGTTAAGAAAGTTTTGTTGGCTATTTTTAGCATTGGTTTAAATAGTATTGGTAATTTATTTTAATTCTTGAAATTTAGTATTTTATATGATTTTGTTTTTCTTTCTTTTACTAGCCAAAAAAAAACAAAAGAGTTACAACATATTGGGCCAGAGATTGAGAAATAGAAAAAGAACTTTGGGCTGGAATCTAAAAGTAGAAGAAAAAAACAGAGAGGGATGACAGCATTTTGGAGGAGGTCACAGGTTGGTTTTGTAAAGCAGCTATTGTTGATGGGCTGAACCATTGTTGGGCTGCCAACACAAGGAAAAGAAGACGAAGGTCACAGACTGGTGGAAGAAAAAAAAAGCTGAGACGGAGGAAACCAGAGGGGCTGGGATCTGAAAGAAGGGAGCGGCGGCAGATTGTTCTAGAGGAGAGGGTTCCGAGTTGAAAGGAGCGGAGATTGAATAAGGAGGAGGCTACCTCCATCTCCATCATCCTTCACGATTCCACCATTACCACACCACCACCGTCATTCCACCACCATCAACCTCAGCATCATCGCTACACAGTTTTAGATCAGAAGTTACAGCAGAGGAGAGACAGTAACGCGAAGGAGGAAGGAAGGCAGCTGTGAATGGGAGGAGGCTGATCGTTCTGGTTTAGAGAAATAAACGAGAGTAACAGTGGCGGCTGGGGAGGGAAGCTGAGAGAGAAGACACGACTGTTTAGAAGGAGCTGGAAGTTGGAGACTATCACCGTCATTATCATCATCCATCACACTCTCTTCCATTGCCGGTGAAACAGAGCTGGAATGTGATAGATTCAGATCACAGTTATTAGAGCATCAACATCACCTTCAGTCTCTTGCTTCCGTCAACCACTTGGGCCCTCACTGCCATCATCGCCGGAGTTTTGAGTGCTGAAGAGGGGCCGTTTTCTCCACTGTTCTTCATCATCATTGTAGCAACAATGTCATAGAACCAGAGAGAGATAGAGTCCGACGGTAGCAGCGGTGTTGTAGTCACAGTCTGAACCATATTTCAGCATCATGAACCAGAGTAAAAGTCAAAGAAGAAGAGGAGGACGGTGAGCTAGTGTTTTCCACTATTCATCATCTTCATCATTTCAGTGACAGAATCGCTGAACCAGAGCGAGAATCACAGAGCTGACGAGAAGGAGCTAAATCAGAAAAGGAGAAGGATCATCAGTGCAAGTCTACTGTTCAGAAGCCATAACATAGTTGATTGCGATGAGAAGAAATGTTACTGTTCAGAGAATAGCATCAGTAATGAACCAAAGAGAGCTTATTCCTATTTTGATTTCATTGCTTCAGTTTGATTTTCATTATAGCTCTGAACTGAATTTAATTGTTTATATGACTCTGAACTCTGGATTTGCTGCTACTATGATAATTGGAATTAAAACCATGTGTGGCTAATTTTTCTTTAAACTTAGAGTAGCTATGAACTAATTTAGGGATTTGAGCATGTATGAACTCATTAATTTTGTGCTTAATATTAGTTTGTTTACTTAATCTTGTATTATTTTAATTACTTGGTGCTTGATCACCACTAAGAAGAAAATTGGGGAATTTAGATTAGCCTTGGAAGAGGGATCTTAATTGGACCATAGGATTAAGTAATGTGGGATTAGAATTTATTCTAATTTGCCAATAGGATATGAATATACCTATTGGACCCATATAATCATATTAGAGTGAAATTGAACATTTATGGCCTCTTGAGTAAATTAGTTAGGAATAACAATTTTAACTTGAGAGAGGGGTATGAGTAATTGGAAGATACTTATATCTATTTAAACTCTAGATTAACAAATTAACATTAAGTGCATTTATTTTGGGTATATACATGCTCTAACCTTGAAAAAGGGATTAGCCACTCTAGGTTGTTTTCCTCCACTGAAATTTCAAAAATATTAAATTTAGGACTTTTGCTTTTGCTTAAATTGATTTTCAAATTATTTTCTTTCTTGATTTGCTCAACTTAAATGAACATGGGAAATTTAATGCCTAATCATTAGTTTAATTGAATCTCTGTGGGATGACCTTGATTTGCTACTATATTATTTCCATGGCCCGTACACTTGCGGTGCTTATTTAAAATTCAGTAGCATCATTTACGATGGTGATATAAAAATTTAATCATTTTCATGATTTGTAGTATATATTTATAGTGGCATAAATATGCATGACTATTATGAATATGGCATATTATCTATGATGTTGCTTCAAAATTTAATATAAAAGTAGGGTGACAGAACATTAAAAAGATAACAATGTAACTCAGAAGAAGAGAGAGGAGAGGAGCTGGGCTAGAGCTTGGTGTCACCAAAGCTCGGTGCTCTCACCTCAGTCCTATTGACCTTACTCCATACATTTCCTTTTATATGCAGAAATCATGTGACCGTTGTAATAATGGCCATTAAAGACAGTTTAATGTGACAATTAAAATGACAATTACAAAATAAGTGTTAATGATAATTTAATATAATAAAACCTTTTAAAATGTTTCTAAAACTGGTCAGTTAAAACTCTAATGGTTATCTCCAATGATCTATTTGAAAACTCCTCTTATTAATCTTTTTGCTAACTCAAGCTCACATATACTAGGGTGTTTCCAATCTTGAGTTATATGAGACTTCTTCCTTTGACATACTTACACATAATATTTACAACAATCCCCCACATGTGTCCAAGAAAGGAAGCTTATAGTCTCATTAGCTGAGTTACACACATGAATATAACCATTGTACCTAGTGATATTTTGAACTTAAAACCAGACCTAGATTAATAATAATGGGTACACAGAGATGCTGATGGTCCTATGAACTTAAAACCAACACCTCTTTGGCATATTTAGGCATTAAGAGTCAGATTATATTAGCGCATTTTTGGACGTTAAAATGGCCATGCGTGTGTCCTAGTATTTAACAAATGCTCAGTAGATTTTGTCACAATCTCATAGAAGCGGACCCATTCCTTATTCATATAGGTGATTTCATGAAATGCATGTGTAATGAGCAAACCATCCTGTAAGATTATGAAATCATTACAAGCTTTTTCTCTACCTCACCAAAATGCATTCTAGCACTTTCTCGTACCATAGGAAGGGACTGATAATTTATTTTATTGCTAGCAAAACTAACAAATGACTTGTTCTTACTCATTGAACCTCCTTCATGGGATCATCAATCACATAGATTGGGTTGACATAGCTTTTAATTTCAAATTAGCTTTAGTCTCATTCCCCTCAGCTAATTTAATTCTTCCTAGAGTTTTGTTAACGGATCCACAGGTCAACTTTTTGACCTCACAAAATCGATTGAGATTACTCGACAATTTTTAAGCTAGCTTATTCATATAATATCTCAAACGATTTTGCGCTATTATTTTTCCTCCATAATGGCTATTGCCATTTGGCAATGACAACTCATCGACACTAAGTGTCGGTTATACACCATAATAATTGATAATAAGTTTTGAAAAACTTTGCCTATTGAAGCTGTCTTCAAAGTAATATAAACTGTGACTCACAATATTTTAATTTTGGCTATTAGTGGATTTTCTCAAATAAAATTGAAATTCTATTAACATCCTTGTATCTCATATAACGGAAATCTACGGTACATGATATCAATATTTATGATACCCCTATTTATTTTATTTTGGAAAAATTAATCATTTAGTCTTTATAGTTTCACTGAGTTTATAACTTAGTCCTTATAGTTTGACTTGTCACAATCCAGTCTTTATTATTGACACATCAGATAAAAAGGATCCAAGTGGAGTCCATGCTGTCACTTTTTCCCCTTTTCTGAAAAAAAAAAGTTCACCTTTTCCTGTTATTTTCTTCTCCTGATCTGCCACCAATAACGCCGCAGCTGTGAATCTGAACCATGTAACTGTGAACCTGAAGCTGTGAATCTTGACAGACCATGTATCTGGGGCACGCACGATGATGACGATGAGGAGCAAGAAGGAGAAGACAAGAAAGCTTGTGATTTTTGTTGGATGTGAGTAAAAGAGGCTCCCGAGAAATATTACTCCCTTTAGATTATATTATACATATAGCCTTCACTTCTTCTTCCTTCCCTTTCTCACTCCCTTCAAATTTCGCAACCCCGCCGTCAAATCTCTTTCTCCCCCACTTTGAGTTTACATTATCCTCTCTCCTCCAAACACGTTCCAAGCAAAATGATGGGCCCCTCTTGTTTTATCGCTCTTCTTTTGCTCAAGTCTCTGCTCTCTCTCTCACACATATGGTCTTTGCTATTTCTCCCTCCCTCTCTCTCACCTATGGTATCTCCGATCACTTCTCACTCTGCTTCTCGACGAGCTTCCTTTTCTTCTACTCCTTCTTGCTCGTCATCGTGCTTGGGCAACCCAGATACATAGTACGGACGAGATTCACAGCTGCGGCTTTACTCGTGGCGGACCGAGAGGAACGGACGAGCTGGAGGTAGGAGAAGAAAATGACAGGAAAAAGTGATTTTTTTTTACAGAAAAGGGAAAAATGACAGCGTGGACTCCACTTGGATCCTCTTTATCTGATGTGTCAATAAGAAAGACTGAGTTACAATTTTAATAAAACTATAAGGTGTGAGTTACAAACTTGGTAAAACTATAAGGACCAAATGATTAATTTTTCTTTTTATTTTTCTTAGAAGGATGGATATTAATACATGCTCAATTTTCATATGGCACAAGTAATATAGTCTAACATCCTTTCATATAAAGCAACAAAATCTCAAGAAGTTAACATCATAAGGAATATTTATATATATTCTTACACTAAGATAATTCTATAGCCTCTATATAATTTTGCAACTGAAACACATTTTCATTCACCACAATAATTGTAAGGTATCCCCATGTATTAGGCACCCCACACTTTCAAATACTCATTTAATTTGAAAAATATTTACACACTTTATCTAATGACTCTAATTAAATTAGAATCTCATTTCATATGGTCCCCTTCCATTCTAATTGAATTAGAATCATTCCCTTCCATTCTAATTAGATTAGAGATTTTCAAAGGGACGTCTAATTTTCTTAGACCGAGCTAGAAAGAATGGTCTACACATAAATATGAACATATGAAAAACCATGACGTGCACTTTATGTTTATTGAAGGAAGCTGTATTTCCACGGCATTTGTTTGCAAGAGCCTTTCTTCATTTTTTAAAGCCATTTGATGGTTTCTCATCAAAACCCACAACATAAATTTTTCATATGGTTTCAAATATAAGTGAAGACTTGATAGATATTTTACACTTTACCTAATAATAATTCTAATTGAATTAGAATTTTTTAACACAATATTTTTGCACCACCTAAACCCCTACTAAAAAAAAACACCTTCCCTCTTAATAAATCCAATTAATACACCACGAACCGCAGCCCTTGCCTGGGTGGTGGAGGGGGTTTCTCACTGAATAAATAAATGACAATTTAATGTAATAATTTTTAAATATTACTAAAACTGGTCAATTAAGACTTCAACGGTTATCTCCAATGGTCTATTTGAAGACTGAAGTCAGACTTTTAACTAACTCAAGCTCACATTTAATTGTATGCTATGTTGTTTTCAATTTTTCTTTGACACACTCACACACAATGTTTACAACAAAAACTTATTTAAAGATTAATTGTTCTCCATTTTTGCCAGATTTTGTTGACAAAAACTAATTTTAAAAAATGAAAAATATAAAATATAAAAATTGTTTTGGTTTTTATTTTTTATGTTTTTAAAACAAATTTCTATTTTTTATTTTATAAAAAACTCTTTTTTTATACAACAACAAATAATAAACCTTATCCCACTAAGTGGTGATGCCTACATGCACTACAAAAAACATGTAATTATTGATGTACAGAATTTGCTGACGGAATTTTTTAGTTGGTAAATTTTGATAAATTTACAAGTAGATTACTGACGGAATTTACTAACAGAATTGTTCCATCTCTAATCTTTCAGTAAAATTTAATTAACAAAAATATAAACATTAAATACAACTAAAATTAATATATAAATAATATTTTTCTATTTTGAATAAATAATATATTAATTAATAAATTTTTCCAATATCACCGCTGTTTAAAAGTTGATAACGAGTTTCAACTCTAGTATAAGACCTGCGTGTGAGTAGTGTGTAATTTCATACTTCCCATCCAATTAAAAATGTTCATTAACTATGAGAGAGAATATAATACAGATATGAAAATTTTTTTATTTAAATATGAATAAAATTGCAAAACTAATTCTATTTTCGGATAAAGTTAATGATTTGAGCTCATCTTCTTAATTGGGGTGTAGTAGTTACACGAAGATACCTTATAATAGGGACAGGCAGAAGTAATTTGAGACACAGGCTGAATTTTGCAGCTGAATGTTGTTTTTATTTCTAATCTTGTATTGTGATCGATTGGTGAATCATAATTGCATGGTTTTTTTTTTGTTCATCGTTTTTCAGTTTTCTCTATCCTATATATATATATATATATATATATATGATTCATTCTCATCCCTCCCACAACATAAAATACAACAAAAAATGAGGTCCTCAAATCTCAATCTCTTAGCCATTTTCCTCATCATCTCAACGTTGTCTTGTATTTGCATTGCCCGAACCACTCCTCAAGACTTCCTTCAAGTTCATAATGAAGCTCGAGCCGAGGTCGGTGTGGGACCTCTCTCCTGGAATAGCACCCTCGCCTCCTACGCCAAGAAGTACGCCAACATGAGGAGCCAGGACTGCAAACTCGAGCATTCGGATGGGCCATTCGGCGAGAACATTGCCGAGGGCTACAAAGACATGAAGGGCTCTGATGCCGTCAAGTTATGGCTCACCGAGAAGCCAAACTATGATTATGACTCCAATACTTGCGTCAATGATGAGTGCCTCCACTATACTCAGATCATTTGGCGAGATTCTCATCATCTTGGGTGTGCTAGGGCTAGGTGTCCCAATGATGGGGTGTTCGTTATTTGCAGCTATGACCCACCAGGCAACGTTATTGGCCAAAGACCATATTGATTCGAATACACAAACACATACACTGAATGAACATGTTCATTGTCTGTAATGTGGACAACTTCTATATTTATAGTATATTTCATACCAAACCCCCTCAGCTTTATTGTTGGAGAATCAAATATAAATCATGCCATATTTGGTGTGATTCAATGATAAGGTGTTCTGATAAATGGTAATTTATAATTAGTGAAAAATTCTGAAGTTTCGTTTTGCTCTTGACAATTAATGAAAAAAAATGGAATCTGATGATTACTCAAACGCCCATACTCCCATAGCTTAATATAAAAACTAGTTAACTAATTTGTAGATATTAAGAAAATTGTTAAATTAATTATATATTTGTAAAAAATAAATGTTAATTTTTCTAAAGTAATATTTTTCATCATTATCATAAGCCAAATCCCTTGCTTGGATCTGACCCTAGCTTCGATTTAGCATCCCAGCTATTGAACTAGACTACCAATAAGATACCGATCAAGAAATAATAAACTAGGATGAAGAAACAAGTAGTTCCAGTCCTAATCCTAGCATAGACAACACTAGAGTAGAACATGAGACAAGCATGAGCAATTCACCTGAAAACTCCTTCTAGTATTGAGCAACGTCAAGA
Organism: Albizia julibrissin; assembly: GCA_037074505.1. Classification (NCBI taxonomy): domain Eukaryota; kingdom Viridiplantae; phylum Streptophyta; class Magnoliopsida; order Fabales; family Fabaceae; genus Albizia; species Albizia julibrissin. The sequence continues at coordinate 40,670,236 of CM073480.1, read as the reverse complement.
TTCAATTTTGGCTTTGGTTCCTAAGGATCTCGGATGGCCTATTGCCTAGAGAAAATGGTAAGGTCATGCACTTAGCATCCTATAAGTCATTTTATATCATATGACAAGTTGTGGTGATGGTCGAACATCATCATTGTTTTTTTAAAATATTAAAAATGAAGTTAACAAAAAGAACAACTTAATAAATTAATTAAGAACATAAATTATTCTTTCCTACCATCCTCATCCTCATCCTCCTCTCCATCCTCCTCTTCCTCTTCCTGATACTCATCCTCTTTCTCATCATTGGAGGAGGGAGATGAAGGTAACAAAAAACAACTTAATACTTTATAGTTATTAATTAAGAACCGTAAAGTATTTTTGCCAACATACTTAAAAGTTCTACATTAATAACGATAAATTAATAATAAATTTAACAAAAAACAACTTAATAATTCATGGTTATTAATTAAATATTGCAAAGTATTCTTGCAAACATACTTAATGGTTCTAACTTAATAAAAGTTAATTAAAGCCTCCTCTTCCCCGTGCTAACTATGGGTGTCAACTTGTTATCCGATGATTGTTAGGAGAACATAGGTACCCTTTCATTACACGTTGTTCAACTTCCAACACGTGAGAAGATGGGTTTTTTCATGTCCCTTCCAAATGTCTATTACAGTATTTAAACTTCACATTTTTATTTATTTTTCCTATGTTTTCTTCATCATCCTCCTCTTTGTCCTCTAGCTCAATTGCCAAGATGAAATGCGGTATGGAAGACATGTCAGAAAATCCTCTTATCCTCTACTACCTCCTTCTCCTCCTCCTTAACCTCTACCTCCTGCTTCTCCTCTCCAACATTCGCCTCCATCTTTTACACCGCCACCTCCTCCTTCGCCTCCACGTCCTATACTTCCTTAACTTGAGGTAATGTTGTAGCATGCACAACAAACTAACCATACCGTGAGGAGGCTTTCTGGATACCTCTCGAGTATGAATAGGAAGGCCAATCTTATACTTGATAAGTATGTGATTGGCCATGATTAGAGCTGCTAAAATGGGTCTAACCCGTAGCCTGTGGGTTTTTCACAGGGTTAGGGTTGTACTTTTTCTGGCCCAAAAAAATATAGGTTGCACAGGCCCACACTGCACAGCCAGTGGGTTTGCGGGTTGGCTCGCAATTTTTTTTAAATAGCATGGGTTCAGTTCTACAATGTTGGGTCAGGCTGCCTTGTGTGAATTGAGGCATTCCGCATTGGGCCAGAATTGTTTTTTGTTAACAATTTTTTGAACAAAAAAATCACTCCCACTCTCAGACACGGTACACAGAGACACCAGAGTCCAGACCATTATTTCAATTCATTTCTCATTTCTTAGTCTCACACGGTTCTCAGACTCTCAGTTCTCACTCAGCTCTCTCCTTCTTTCCACTCGTATGTCGCATCTCACTCTCACTATTCAAGTTCCAGCCCTAATGGCCTAATCAGCCTCCAGCACCCTTGCCTACTGACATGTGACCTTCGGCAGCTAACTACCTTCTCCTTTGCGTCAATCATCTATCAAGTCTTGACTCTGATCTCACCAAAAAAATCCCTAAAAGTAAATCCCTAATCCCTGTCGTCGACTCGTCGTCCTCACTCCTCAGCCTCAGTCGGTGGCCTTTTCCTGCTTCTCCACCTTCGTCTCTAACCCGCCTTCTCCTTTGCCACTTTGTGTTATGGACTCATGGTGGACTGGTGGTTGATTTCTCCGGCACTACACTACCCAGCTCAGTCAGTTGTCGTCCGCTAAGTGCCTATAACTGGACCCAGTTATTTTTGCAGCGAAACCGAACACGATTCAGGTGATTTGAATCCTCAATATTGTTACTCATTTCTCTGAACAAATGATGTGTTTCCATTACTTATTGCAAAGATTAGTTTCCATTACTTGTGCAAATTTATTTTTTTTTGCAAAGATTCAACAAAAATGTGTTTCCATTCGAATCCTTAATATTGTTGTTACTCATGCCTACTTGTCGTGGTCTTGAAGATGAATGATTCTGTTCTTAATATTTTTTTATTTTATAGATTATAAAACACATAGAAAAGGTTGTCAAAGTACTTAAATAAGGCATATTTTTTCACCAATTCATTATTTTGCTCCCATTTCCTGTGTATTTCAATGGTAGTGAGCTGATTAAGAAACAAATTTTTCCTTTCTGCTGGTCAGTAGGTTTGCAGTTAGTGATTTGTGTTCAACTATTAGTGGGCTAGTATTGAGATTCAATTAAGCATTGTTAAGTTAGGTTACCATGTTAAGTTATTTTTATACATATTTATCTGACATTTTGATTATTAGTGGGTTACAATTTGTCTCTGCATTAATGTGTCTCCTTTAACCTTAAACCTTAATGTTCTTCCTCAATTTGACAATGGACATGAAGCTAACCTTTATTTTTCTTGTGTCATTGGTTTTGTAGTATATTAGAAAAAGAAATGATGGATTCATGTATTGTGAAGGAAGGTCTAGCTGATGATAATCAACAAGATAGTGAAGAAACCATTGCAGAAGCCCTAGATACACAATCACAAGCATAACCGGTAAGGGCAATACCTATCTCTATTGTCTCTTCGCAAGATTTGGAAGATGATTCAAGTAAAAAGGGGAAAAAGAGAACCACTTCTGAGGTTTGGAAGTATTTTACTAAACTTATAGTAGAAGGTAAAGAAAAGGCAAAATGTAAGGGGTGTGGGAAAGAATATTTAGTTGGAAGTAAGGATTATGGGACTTCAACCCTTAGGCGCCATATAAGTATTTGCAGTTCATTCCAAAGTATAAATACATTGGTGCTATGATGATATACCAAGAAGGGAAACTTAGAGCTAGAAAAATTGATCATAACATAGCTAGGGATAAGCTTTCTTTTTCTATCATTAAACATGATCTCCCCTATTCCTTTATTGAGTATGATGTAATTAAGGATTTCCACACTTATTTGAATCCTGATTATAAATGCATTTCTAGGAAAACTGTTGTTATGGATGTATGGAATTTCTATGTTAATTAGAAAGAGATTTTAAAGAAAACAATAATGAACAGCCCTGGGAGAGTGTGTTTAACTTCTAATTGTTAGACTTCAATAACTAGTAAAGGATATCTTTGTTTGACTACTCATTTTGTTGATGATAAGTGGAAACTGAATAGCAAAATTCTTGCTTTCTCTAAGATGGATCCTCCTCATTTCGATGTTGAATTAGCTACAAGGGCACATGAGATATTGATTAAGTGGGGTATTGATAAAAAAAATTTATATCACTCTTGACAATGCTTTTGCAAATGACAATATGCAAAATTCATTGAAAGAAATGTTGCTTTTGGGTAATAGCTTGATATGCAATGGGGATTTTTTTTCATGTTAGGTGTTATGCTCATATCTTAAATCTCATAGTTCAAGAGGGGTTAAAAGTAACTAGTAAAGCTGTTCATAAGATTAAGGAGAGTGTTAGATATGTGAAGCAATCTCAGGCATGCTTGATAAAGTTCAAGAAATGTATTGATCATGTCGGGAGGATTGATATATCAGTTGGTTTGAGATTAGATGTTCCAACTAGATGGAATTCCACCCATACAATGCTTGAAAGTGCCTTCAAGTATCACCGTGCTTTTGCTTATTTATTTATCATTGATTCCAATTATCGTCATTGTCCAACAAACCAGGAGTGGTCTAGAGAAGAGGCAATACGCTCATTCTTGGAGCCATTTTCACTTATAACAAACTTGTTTTCTGGGTCCTCATATCCTACATCTAACATGTATTTCATGCAGATATCAAAAATTGAGTTAATTTTGAAAGCTAATATGGAACATAATGATATTGTGATTCAAGATATGGCTATGAGAATGTTTGAAAAGTTTGACAAATATTGGAGTGATTATAGTGACATTCTTTCTCTTGCTATTATTCTTGATCCATGTATGAAGTTGAATGTCATTAAGTTTTGTTATGTAAGACTTGATCCCTTAAATTGTGATATCAAGGTTGAACACATTAAGAGGAAGTTATATTATGTGTTTAGAGTATAATGATATGGGAACTTCATCATCATCTTCTATCTCATTTGTTGGGTCCTCTTCAAGTAACAGTTATCAAGCCTCATGGCAAACATATTCAACAACCACTCATCCCTCTTCCTCCTCCTCCAAAAGTGATGAAGACAACTACTTGTTATGTTTTGCTATAAGCTTCCAATTCTTGAATATTTCATTTTCTTTCTTTAATGTTATTTTCATTAGATTAGAATTATAATAATACTCTACTCTTAACATTATATGATGTAGGATTATCTTGAGAGCATGAGCAAACACACTACAACAATGTGTAAATCTGAATTGGACAATTATTTAGAAGAACGAACACTTGATCCCACCTTATTTTCCATGTCTTGGATTATTGGAGAACTAACTCACCTCGTTTTCCATGTCTTGCAAGGATGGCTTTTGATATTCTTAGCATTCCAATTACTACAGTTGCTACCGAATCGGCTATTAGTATTGGTTCATGAGTTCTCACTAAGTATCGAAGTAGTATCCTTCTAGAGAATGTTCAATCTCTTATTTGTACTTGTAATTGGATGCTTAGTTTTCCTAATAGTGGTAATATACGTCCATTTAGTATTTACCTTATACCTGCAACTATAAAGTTTGTAATTGAGGAATTTAGAAAGTATGAACTATTAAACTAACATTTTTTCCATTTTATGGGATGTGGCAGATGCATCTAAGCTTGAGGAAAAGGAGGAAAATATTAATGTTATGGCTACTTCAGATGCTGCTTCACTATACCATATAAACTGATGTTTTGTTTTGAACTTTTAGTCATTTTCAAAATTCCCGTAAATGTCTAAATGCCTTTTGTTTTCAATGTTTTTTAAGAATTTAAGGTTCTATAATTATGTTGATCTTGTTGAGGACTTGAGGAGGTTGTGGTTGTTGTAATGTCATTGTATAATGCTGTGCACTTGGAAATTTGATGGTTGACTGAATACGGAGACACTAATGGAAAAAGATGAAGAAACAATGATGCCAGAAATCTATTGTTTCTTACACTTTCAAGTTCTTTTGCTATGATTTATACTTTAAGAGTTTCATGTGTTTCTATGTCCACATTCCTTACTTCTATGTCTGTGCTTTAGAGCCTTTTGAGGGTTATTAGTTTTTTATAATTCCTTTGAATTACGTTGTGTCTATTGCTCTTGGTCTTATGTGGTGTATGCTAACATGGTTCAAAATTTGTTGCAGCTGATGTGTCTGGCTGACCTTGAATTTGACTATATAAATCCTTATGATTCCTCATCTCAAATCAACAGAGTTGTTTTCCTTGAGTTTATAGTGCAAGGTGTCCTTTGCTTATTCTACCTTGTGTTGGGATTGGAAGGCACAGTGGAATAAATTAAACGTTTAAAATTTTTCCTAATCCCAATTGCGGATCTATCAATCAGTGTTTAAATTGAGTCGTTAGAATTGTACCTTTGCGTTTTTCGCCTTTTTGATTTTCAGAAGCCAACTGCTCAAATTAGCTCCCTTTACTGGTATCCACACAAACATGACCCAACACTAGTAGCGTGGTAGAGCCTCTAATGCCTCTCTAGGTTTTTCTCGTGGCTCTCTATTTCTCTTCTGCCTTAGTGTTCTCTAGCCCTTCATTTTTATAACTAATGTGGGCCATATTGGATATCAAAATTAATCTTAATTAATTTTGAAATCTGTATTGGATTAAATAAATTTGATTTAATTAAATCTGTCCAATAGATTTAATTTAACCGATTTATTTAATCTAAATAAAGAGCCAACAAATTTAATTTATCTTTATAAATTAAATCTGAGATATGATATCTCTATCAATGTTAGTTATTTAATTTATCAAATAAATTAAATATGAAACTAACACTACATAATAATAATAATAATAATAATAATAATATTATTATTATTATTATATATACTATTATTATTATTTTTGAATTTATATATATATAAAATTCATCCACCCTAGATTAAACATTATATTCATTGAATCTTAGACAGAGATTCAATGAATCTGGACATTATAGCTCGTGTTGGGCTATTCTTGTGTGCGACCCTATAGGCCCATATGAAGTTGGTAGTGGGCCAATAACTGCACTGGCGTACAAGTCATAAGCGGCCTCTAGCAAGACATTACGACTACCCAATTCATATGAGGATCGTTAATGTGATGCAACCTGTCATACAACCATGTCACATCCCTTTTTTTCACATGATATTTTGGCCAAGGATAAGGCATGGATAGTGTCATCCTCCTATTCTTGACCATTACTTTCTCAATTCTTGAGTAGTCTAATAATAGAAATGGAACCTCATTTCTATCACAGTATGACCACACATTTCTCAGACTCACTCATCGAGGGGCCCAGTAATATCGCTCTACTAATGTGAGGGACAAATTCCATCTTGACCATTCACAGTCCTTTGCATGAAAACCACTAAGCCCAACTATACCCTTTATCATCACTTAGTCAAAGGTGACTTTTTGACTAGGTCAAAGCTTAACAACTCTCATGTAGGAATCCATGATGATCTCAGGTCAAAGGGCATTGTGATGTGGTTATACATGAGATAAGCTTATGACTTAATCCATGCAGCTTTCTCATAGCGGGTCAGTCCAACACCTTGTACTCTTACAAGTTCCTAAGACTTTGATTCGTATCTCCATACCTTATAAAAGTCATACTGGTCTTATTTCATCTTTGCTCCCACATAGAAAACCGACCAGGGACATTTAGGACAATCTTTATGATTTATCTAAGGATACAGTTATCACAATAAACATGTGAATGATATGATAACAAAATGAAGAAATTTATTAATTAACAATAATGTTCAAAGTACAATGATTGGCCCATAGGGCACAATTTCCAACACCTTGTGACAGGGAATTGGCTTTTAAGGTTGTGTTTAGGGGTGGAAACAGGACAGGCTTGTGCCTTAACAGGCCTTTTTTTTAGCCTAAGCCAGGCCTGTATACAGGCCTAGCCTAGCTTGTGGCCTGTATACAGGCCTAGCAAGGAGGCCTGTAATTAAAAAAAATAAACAGGCTAACAGGACACAGGCTTCACTGTTAGAGTAAGCTTTTCACCTAAGAGGGGGGTGAATTGGGTGATAAGAGAATAACCAGATACTTAATAAAAATTATGAAACCTTAAAGCACAGTTATAAGTAAGAAGAGATATTACCGAAGTGGAAACAGGAGTTTATACTGGTTCGGTCACAATCACTTGACCTGCGTCTAGTCCTCAGAAATCCTTCTGAGCCTTTCACTATATCTTCCAAGATTCAGTGGGTTCTTGGCACCTCAGTACAACAGCAAGTTCCTCTTTGGACACTCGCTCCCCCTTACACAAGGTAATCTCAAATCCCAACTTAAGGTTCCTTAACCTTAAGTTATCACTATCGGAAATAAAGTGTTTTTGACTGACAAATCTCTCTCAAGAGTATATAGATGAAAACTGAAGTACCGATGAAGAAATAATCAGAGACAAAGCACTTGTGAGTATATGGTTTGCAGTGAGTTCAAGCGTTATGCATACTTCTTAATTTTTTGAATGTCTAGGCTTATATTTCAGAAGCTTTGAAGACCGTTGTGAATTTACCCGTTGATCAATTGTGCTTCTGACAAATATAACAGTATTGTTTTTCTTTTTGCACTTTGAAAGTTATTTTTGAATATTGCTGCTGCCCACTATTAATTGTTGTTGACTGTTGTTCAGTTACTTGTCATGTGCGTGGTAGTGGAGTACACCTGTAATACACTTAGGAAAATGACCGTTAGAAAATACTTTGAATATCACTGGAATGATTGTGATTCACTGGGAGTGATTAAAGAATCATTGGAAGTGAACTTTTTTTCACTGTAGATGATTTTCAGAGAGTGTTATTCTACTGGCAGTGATTTTACCGAAATAACATACCACATGATATTGAAAGTAATTTGGATCAACTAGCAATAATTATTAATATCAATATCTTACTAATAAAACTTATTTATTTTCGTCAAGTGGATCACAGTAACTGTCTGAGTGAAACTGATAAAATGACATATAACTGGAGTGAATTTGATGTCACTGGAAGTGATTTGGAAAACATTGAAATTTTTTGTAAGTGATTACTGGAAGTGATCTTGAGATTTCATATATTACTCGAGTGAATTTAGTATCACTAGAAGTGATTTTGCAAATAGTGAATTTTTCTTGTAGTGATTTTCATACCACTGGAAGTGATTTGAAATTTTCAAACATTACTCAAGTGATTTGTCTATCACTGGAAGTAATTTCCAAAACAGTGAATTTTTCTTGCAGTGATTTTCAATCCATGGAAGTGAATCTGGAAAATTCAAGGATTACTCGAGTGATATGTCTATCACTGGAAGTGATTTTCAAAACAGTAAATTTTTCTTCCGGTGATTTTAGATGCATTGGAAGTGATTCAGCATAAATCACACATCACTTGAGTGATTTGAGATCACTGGAAGTGAAATCCAGAACAGTGAAGATCATTCGAGTGATCTGATATTTTTTCATATCACTTGAGTGATTTTTAATGATCACTCGAGTGATCTTCATAATCACTCGAGTGATTACACAAATCACTCGAGTGATCTTGCTCAGATCACTTTTCTCACTTTCTTTGTTATCATCAAAACATGAATCTAACATTCTCCCCCTTTTTGATGACGACAAAACATACTATGTGATCATTTCCAAAATTTGGTTTTCTAAAGAAAATTACTTAATCTTTTTCAAAAATTTTGCAATAACTTAACCACGGCAAAGGACTAAGATCTTTGTTTCAAATATTGAAAGTGTTTGAATTCAGATTGAAAATATCAGTTCAAAGTTCAAAAACCTATTATTTGTGAAGAATCATCACAGAGTCAGAACTAAACTTGCAATAGTACGAGATAAAACTATTTACTAAGATCAACTTGAACATGCACGTTTAAAGTATAAATTCTTGCTTTGCATGAGAACATATAGACAGCTGCAAAAACAATCACAATCTCATTAATGACATATTCTCATTAGATCAGATATTTTGTCAATTACATAGTTCAGAAAGCATACTGAAACTACACTACATGACAATATGAACATAAATAGAAACTACATAAGAACATATATGATCATATCAGTTCTTCTCCCCCTTTTTGGCATCATCATAAGTAAAAGGAGATGCATAAGGCACAAATGGCTGGGTAGATGGAGAGACAAAGAATGATATGGGTGGAACATTTGGAATAAGTGAAAGCTGGTTAGGAGACTGGAAGGAGAATGTCGTAGAAGAGGGCTCAACAGGAGTGGTGTTAGTGGAATGAGTAGGCCCTATGATCTCTGTAGCAGCATCCTCAATGACAATCTCCTTAGTATAAGAACTGGAAGAGGTATGGTGTGATGAAGATGATGGAGTCTGGAGGATGGGATCACCTTAAGGAAGATCATTGCAGGGATATGGTCAGAGATGAAGGATGTGGAAGGTGCAAGAGGAGTATCTGAAGGAATGATAGGAGGGTTAGAAAGTGAAGGATTTGGAAGTGGAGGGTCTGAGGTAAAAGGTATAGATGTGGTGGCTAGTGGAAGATCAGTAAAGGGAATGTGAAGGTGAGACCTGAGTGCATCTTTAATCCTCTGGATCCTCTCTGTTTGATCTTCCTGGCGATTAAAAAGAATATTGAAGTTGTGGTTCATTGCCTCTACTAACACTTTAACTTGATAGTTGACTTGGTCAATCAATTCAGTGTTAGACTTCTTCAACTGAGATATAGCAGACTGGATGGCATCCTGAATATATGTCTAAAGAGCAGCCTGAGTAAGGAAGGACCAGAAGACACTACTCTGGATGATTGAGCCTCATCCATCTTTGAAGGTGAAGGGTCCATCTTCTTAGTATGAGGATCTCTTTGTCTTGCCTCAGGAGGTGGTGGATGAGGTCTCTGAGTCTGTGAGGAAGCTCTAGCTGGAAGAGTGATTCCCATCCATGTTAGATGAATCTTCCCAAATTTAGGAATCCTCACTATGTCCCCCTTAGGTGTCAAGTGCCAAATGCTGTGCATAGAAAGGATGTAAGACACAAGCCGAGGATAGGGAATCGTAGTAGACTTGGAGGAGTGAAATATGAACCTCTTCATTTCTTGAAAAATAAGTTCACCCACATTTCTCCTTTCTTTAGTCATAAGAGATGCCATCATCTGAAGATCCTTCCCCGTAATGTGAGTAAAGTTCTTTGCCTTGTTAACCATGCTACGGGAGTAAATGTAAAACAAGGCTCTCTGATCATTAGTTAGGGCTACTGGAGAAGTAGGTAATAGCACACCAGGCTATCCTGGTCTAAAGATATCAACTAACTCATGAATATGAAAGACTCGGAGAGGGTTCATAGGAACTTCCTCTATGTCTAGGTAAGTGTTTATGAGATCTCCAGATAATAGAACTTTTTGGTCTCTCACATTTGTCTCAATTCTTTCTACAATAATGTTCCCATGGTTATCCTTCACATTGACAATTTTCATATTACAGTAGAAATGCTTAACAACCAAGGGATTGTAAGACATTCTCAGTTTTAACCATGGTTCATATTGCTTCAAATATGGAGACAAATCAATATGAAATTCCTTTTTAAGCTCAGCCAAATCTACCCAAACAATAGGACATAAATCTCTCTTGGAAAATTGGGAAGTAAACACAATGGAGTTTAAAATCCTAAGATTATCCGTATTAAACCCAGGAGGAGGATCAAGAAGTTCAGGAGCTTCTTCAATCATAGACCCAGAATGAATCCAACTACCAGAGGCTTGAGATTTATACCGAGACTTCTGGGGAACAGAAGCAGCAAGAATATTCATAGCGTGAGCAATTTTTATTTATAATGTAGAGTCTTGGATGTCTGCTTCTCGTTGTTTCTCTTTCCCTTTTCCTTTAGAACTTGCTTGAGACCGTGTAACCATCCCAGTAGGTTTTTCGATAAGAATTCCTTTAGGTTTTAGAACAGCCTAATCTTCGGGTTCTTCCGGAGGCGTTGTTCTCGGCCTTTTAGACGAAGGAGAGGGCGGAGGAGATTGACCGGGTCTTTTGGTTCTAGCCATTTTCGACGAGTTAGGGTTCTGTTAGAGGTTTCTGAATAAAAAAGGGAGCGGATTAAAAGGGTCTGATGGAGAGTGATTTATCGGTGAAATAGAGAGTGAAATTTGAACTTTGATTCCTTGGGTTTCTGGGTTTGAGAGGTTGTCGAGGGTTTGAGAGTGATTGAGCGAGTGCGAGTGATTGAGAGAGTGAACTGAACAATCGCCGGAGAAAAACTGATATAATTAGAATTTTAACATTCACTCGAGTGATTTCGATATTTACTCGAGTGAATTTTAAAAAGCACTTGAGTGAAGTCTAAAATTACTTCACAGAAAATCAAAAATGCTGTAACTGCTTACCTCACTTGAGTATTTTAATCAAAAACACTTGAGTGACCTACCTGCAGTGACATTATCAGTCTGATCACTTGGTTACAGTATTTTTACTATTCACTCACTCGAGTTAGCCTTTATCATCACCCAAGTGTTTTCCTCTCTGTTTATCTCTGTTATTTGAAGATAGTACAGAGCATCTTGTAAAGCATTTTTATAGATACTCCGATGCTTAAGTCAGTTATAGAATCATCAAAACATTATGAAATCAATATTTATAAAGACTAAACAACTTACAATTCATTGGGATTTACCATTCCCAATTCCCTTCGTATGTACATGAATTGTTCTCGGGTGAGAGGTTTGGTGAAAATATCTGCTAATTGCAAATGTGTTGGTATGAACAACACCTTGACATCTTTTTTTTGAATATGATCTCTAATGAAATGATGTCTCACATCAATATGCTTGGTTCTTGAGTATTGTATAGGATTTTTCGCCAAACTTATTGTACTGGTGTTATCACAGTAGATGGGAATTTCCTTAAGATAAATGCCAAGATCCTGCAATTGTTGTTTTAACCACAATACTTGTACACAATAGCTTGAGGCTGCTATATATTATGCTTCCGTTGAAGATAAGGATACTGTAGTTTGTTTCTTACTGAACCAAGAAACAACTGCACCTCCAAGGAATTGGCGTTGGCCACTTGTGCTCTTCCTATCTGTTTTATAACCACCATGATCAGAATCAGAATAGGCAACTAGATATTCATTACCTCTTTTGGGATACCATATACCTAATTCTTTTGTGTCTGCCAGATATCTGAAAATTATTTTCACTACTTCAGCATGTGATACTTTAGGGCACGATTGAAATCTCGCACATAAACCAACACTAAACTGAATATCAGGTCTGCTGGCTGTGAGGTAGAGTAATGATCTAATCATTCCTCGATATTGAGTTATATTGAAATCAACTTCATTTTAATCAGCATTTATAAGGACCGTTGAACTCATAGGTGTATCTGCACCATTAGCTTCATCCAATCCAAACTTTTTGAGCAATTCTTTTAAGTATTTAGTATGTGATATGAATATTCCATTCTTTCTTTGTTTAATTTGTAAAATCAGAAAGAATGTTAATTCTCCCATCATAGAAATTTCAAATTCTCCCTGCATTATCTCAAAGAATTCTTTGCACATGGAATCATTAGTAGCACCGAATATAATATCATCAACATAAATTTGAACTACTAAAATATCATTTAGTTTTCGTTTTATAAACAATGTTGTATCAAATTTTCCTCGTGTAAAACCAAATTTGATGAGAAATTTGCTCAACCTTTTGTACCAAGCTCTAGGAGCTTGCTTCAAACCATATAAGGCCTTTTTTAATTTGAAAACATGATTTGGTTTGGATATGTCTTCAAATTATGGAGGTTGTTCTACATAGACTTCCTCCATGATGTACCCATTTAAAAAGGCACTTTTCACATCCATTTGATATAATTTGAATCCTTTAATTCACGCAAAGGCTAAGAGTACTCGTATAGCTTCCAATCTTGCTACAGAAGCATACGTTTCCTCATAATCAATACCTTCTTCCTGATTATAGCCTTTAGCGACCAATCTTGCCTTATTTCAGACAATAGTTGTGGATTCATCAAGTTTGTTTTTGAATACCCATTTAGTGCCAATAACCGAATGATCTTTAGGCCAGGGTACCAAATCCCAAACTTGATTTCTTTCAAACTGATTTAATTCTTCTTGCATTGCTAACACCCAATCATTATCTATTAGTGCTTTGTCAATGTTAGAAGGTTCCAATTGAGAAATGAATGCAGAAAAGCTAACTTCGTTCAAAACTTTGTTTCTAGTTTTAATTCCTTCATTCACTTCTCCTATGACTTGATCTAGAGGATGACTCTTGATATATTTCCAGGCTCTAGGTTGTTCTGGTTGACTTGATTCAACTTCTTTTTCAATATTATCAACCTCTAGATTGGGAGAGTTAAAAGAAGATTGGTTATTAATTATCTCATTGTCAAGGCTTTTACTAGAGAACACATTCATTGAATACAACATTAATTGATTCTTCTACTACACATGTTTGTTTATTAAAAACTCTATATGCTTTACTTTGATTTGAATAGCCTAAGAAAAGTCCCTCATCAGCCTTAGAATCAAACTTTCCAAGATTATCTTTACCGTGTTATGAATAAAACACTTACAACCAAATATGTGTAGATGAACGAGGTTTGGCTTTCATCCCTTGTAGAGTTTGTATGGTGTCTTTCCAAGTTTGGTTCTGACATACACTCTATTTGATATGTAGCATGCGGTGCTCATAGCATCTACTCAGAAGACTTGAGACACATTCTTTTCATTGAGCATTGCTCTAGCCATTTCTGTAAGAACTCTATTCTTTCTTTCCACGACTCTATTTTGTTGTGGAGTTCTTGGTACTGAAAAATTATGATCAATGCCATTTGTGTCACAATATTCTGCAAAGGCTTGATTATCAAATTCTCCACCATGATCTGTCCAGATGCCTACAATCAACATAACTTTCTCATTTTACACTTTCTTGGCAAAGGAAATAAATTTACCAAAAGTTTCATCTTTGGAAGACAAGAATATATTCCAGGTAAATCTGGAGAAATCATCAACAATAACAAAAGTATATAAATTTTCACTGAGACTCTTAACTCTTGCTGAACCAATCAGATCTATATGCAATAATTGAAGTGGTCTGTTAGTGGTAATTTCATTTTTCGATTTAAAGGAAGATTTTGTTTGTTTACCTCTTTGGCAAGCATCACAAATTAAATCATTTTTGAAATTTACATTAGGTAAACCAATTATTAAATATTTTATGAGTAATTTACCTAGTTGATGCATATTCACATGAGCAAGTCGCTTATGCCATAACCAACTCTCATCAGTGTTACTCAAAAGACAGTTTTCAGAAAAAATTTCATTCATATCAAGAGTATAGCAGTTACCTTCCCTTTTTGCCTTGAGTTTTGATTTCAAATTCTTCTTTTCAATTTGCAGATCCTTCTTGCTAACTATCAGACATTCTTCTGAGTCAAATATTACCTAGTTGTCTTTATCCGTGCTTTGGCTCATACGTAACAGATTGTGACACAAGCCTTCAACATAATATACATCTTTGACTTGTATTCCTTTATTACTCTGGACTTCCTCAAGTCCTGCTATCCTTCCGGTTTGATTTCCTCCAAATTTTACCTTGCCACCTTCCTTTGGTACTAATATGGTAAAATTCTCAGGATCACCGATCATATGTCTAGCACATCCACTATCTATATACCGTTTGTTGGACTTAGATGCCCTGAAGCAAACTTGCAGTTAAAGATAATTAAGTTTTAGGTACCCATGTTTTTTTGGGTCCTTTTGGGTTAGTACAGACAACTTCCTGATCATGAGACTTCTTAGGTACCCATTTATAGGTCCTATAATTCCTTTCTTTTTATGAAAACATGAAGAAGTGTAATGTCCTTTCCTATTACAATACTTACAATAAGCAAAAGGATTAGATGTATGCGTAGAATGTGTGAAATAACTTAAATGCGTTTTGCCTCCTGTTTTCTTCTTACCTTTTCTTTTGTCTAAATTTGGATCATATCCAATACCAGACTTATCATTCACAAAACGTTGTGCTTTTAAAATAATATTTAACATCTCACTTCCTTTTGTAAACTTTTCAAGAGTTTTGATAAGGTCAATATTTTTATTTTCAAGAAAGAAACAATTTTCGCAACTTTTATCTAAAGACTCTTTAATTCTTTCTTTAAGAGATTTGTTTTTCTTTTTATAAGCAATTAGTTCTTTAACTATCTTGAAAAATTCAGAATGTAAAGCATTATATTCATCTTGTAATTCATCATAGGTAGGATCAGGATCATTTACCTCTTCGTCTGCTTCCTCTTGAGCAACCAAGCATATATTGGCTATCTCTTTATTATCGCTTTCTTCATCTAAGGAGCTATCTTCCCATATTGTAGAAATAAATGCCTTCTTCCTGTTGAAAGATTTGACATTTCTCTTCTCTTTATTTTTCTGTAATAGTTCCGGACATTCTGATTTGATATGTCTAGGTTTACCACATTCGTAGCAGATGATCTCCTTGGTTTCTCTTCTTCCACTAGTTCCTCCTTTTTGTGAATTTCTGAAACCTTGGCCTTTATAAAACTTCTTGAATCTTCTCATCATCAGGCCTATCTCATCATCATCAACCTCATCGTCTTCTTCTTGGCTTTCTGCCTTTGTTTTTGTCACATTTAGTGCAAGACTCTTCTTTCTCCTGTCACCAACTTCCTTTAGCTCTCGCTTGAATTTTAGTTTCTTTCATATTCAAAAAGACTCCCAAAAAAAGAAGCTACAGATTGCATTGGTTCTCCTTTAGCCTCCTTTATTGCTGTGACTTTAGCCTCCTATTCTTTGGAGAGTATGTTTAATATTTTTCGTACTTGGATATTCTGATCATAGATTTTTCCAAGTGCTACAAGTTGATTCACAAGATGAGTTTATCTAAGTTCAAATTCAGCTATTGACTCACATTCCTTCATACGAAGTAGATCAAACTTTGTAACTAGCGTATTGATTCGATTTTCTTTTATTCCTAATGTTCCTTCATGAGCTACTTCCAAAGCTTGCCACATCTCTTTAGCAGTTTGAAGTGTATAGATTTTGAAGTATTCTTTTTGACTGAGCGCACTCTGAATCATCAGAATTGCTTTACTATTGAGGGTCACGAGCTTTTTGTCATTGTTGTCAAATTATGCTGGTGACTTAGGAACTTTTCAAGATTCTTTAGTCTTTGTAAGCACATAGTTTCCAGTTTCAAATACATCTCATAGCTCATATTCTGTAGCCATCACGAATACACGGAACTTAGCTTTCCAGAAGGAAAAATGCTCATCATTGAAACCTGGTGGTCTAGTGATAGAGGCTCCATCAGGAAGAATTCCTTTACCCATACTTGCCATCGGATCCTTCTAAGGTTGTTATACCTGAACAAAAAGACCTGCGCTCTAATACCAAATGTTAGAGCAAGCTTTTCACCCAAGAGGGGGGTGAATTGGGTGATCAGAGAATAACCAGATACTTAATAAAAATTATGACACTTTAAAGCACAGTTATAAGTAAGAAGAGATATCACCGAAGTGTACATAGGAGTTTATACTCATTCGGTCACAATCACTTGACCTGCGTCTAGTCCTCAGAAATCCTTCTGAGCCTTTCACTATATCTTCCAAGATTCAGTGGGTTCTTGGCACCTCAGTACAACAGCAAGTTCCTCTTTGGACACTCGCTCCCCATTACACAAGGTAATCTCAATTCCTAACTTAAGGTTCCTCAACCTTAAGTTATCACTATCGGAAATAAAGTGTTTTTGACTAACAAATCTCTCTCAAGAGTATATAGATGAAAACTGAAGTATCGATAAAGAAATAATTAGAGACAAAGCAATTATGAGTATATGGTTTACAGTGAGTTCAAGCGTTATGCACACTTCTTAATTTTTTGAATGTCTGGGCTTATATTTCAGAAACTTTAAAGACCGTTGTGAATTTGCCCGTTGATCGATTGTGCTTCTGACAGATGTAACAGTATTGTTTTTATTTTTGCACGTTGAAAGTTATTTTTGAATATTGCTACTGCCCACTATTAATTGTCGTTGACTGTTGTTCAGTTACTTGTCATGTGCTTGGTAGTGGAGTATACCTGTAATACACTTAGGAAAATGACCGTTAGAAAATACTTTGAATATCACTGGAATGATTGTGATTCAGTGGGAGTGATTAAAGAATCATTGGAAATGAACTTGTTTTCACTAGAGATGATTTTCAGAGAGTGTTATTCTACTCGCAGTTATTTTACCAAAATAATATACCACATGATATTGAAAGTAATTTGGATCAACTAGCAATAATTATTAATATCAATATCTTACTAATAAAACTTATTGATTTTTGTCAAGTGGATCACAGTAACTGTCTGAGTCAAATTGATAAAATGACATATCACTGGAGTGAATTTGATGTCAGTGGAAGTGATTTGGAAAACATTAGAATTTTCTGCAAGTGATTACAGATCCATTGGAAGTGATCTTGAGATTTTATATATCACTCGAGTGAATTTAGCATCACTGGAAGTGATTTTGCAAACGGTGAATTTTTCTTGTAGTGATTTTCATTCCACTAGCAGTGATTTGGAATTTTTAAACATCACTCGAGTGATCTGTCTATCACTGGAAGTGATTTCCAAAACAGTGAATTTTTCTTGCAGTGATTTTCAATCCACTGGAAGTGAATCTGGAAAATTCAAGGATCACTCGAGTGATATGTCTACCACTAGTAGTGATTTTCAAAACAGTGAATTTTTCTTCCGGTGATTTCAGATGTACTGGAAGTGATTCAACATAAATCACACATCACTCGAGTGATTTGAGATCACTGGCAGTGAAATCCATAACAGTGAATTTTTCTTACAGTGATTTTCAATTCACTGGAAGTGATCTACGAATTTTGCAGCACAACTCAAGTGATTTCATGGATCACTCGAGTGATCTGATATTTTTTCATATCACTCGAGTGATTTTTAATGATCACTCGAGTGATTTCACAACAGGCCTGCTTCAAACAGACCAAAAATAGGCCTATTTCAAACAGGCTAAAAATAGTCCCAATTACATAAATTAATGATCCACTTGAGATGGGATTTGGGAATAGGAATTATGGGATTTAGGGTTAAGATGTGAGGTGTGTGGGAATTTTTTTAAAAAAATACTTTATAGGCTTAGGCCGGCCGACAGGCCTAACAGGCCTGTCAGTAAGCCTGAGCCTGGCCTTTTTAAAAAAATAGGCCTCAAAGCAGGCCTGGGCTTGACCTTTTAGCCTGACAGGCCAGGCCGGAAATAGGCCAGGTTGCAAGCCCCTGACAAGCCGCCTAGCCTATTTCCACCCCTAGTTGTGTTGCAGTGAATTATATATGGACAAAATGACAATAGACTATTTCTAATTATAGTTAGGCCCAACAATCAACTTGAGGTTTTGTTAGGCTCTACCCCCCCAAGAAAAAAAACTAGGTTCTTCCTTCTGTGTTATTTGCTTTAACCTATGGTTCAATGGTTCATCTTTAAATTTAATGTATTAGAAAACAGGAAAAAAGCAAAAAATAAAAAAAAATTGCACACTGCGGGATGGTTCGCTAGGTTAGGGTTGGTGATTTTCCAACCCGTTTAAGTACGAGCCGCACAGGCTCACATCGTTTCGCCCGTGGGCTGGCCCGTATTACCAGTTCTAGCCATGATCCTAACAATGATGCTGGCTAACCCTCTGGTGATTAGTAGCCTGGTGACCTTATCAGTTCATCAGGCTAATCACCACTGTTCTTTTTTTTTCTTTTTATCATTTTCTCTTAAATATTTTGTAAAAAATATATATCCAACAGTTCTTATAGAAAAACCATCTTGAAGTAATATAAATAGCAGTTTTATTAAAATAACTATCACCATTTATAATGATATGTAAATCAAAAGAACGCGACGGCTTGATAATCCAAAAAACCTTCTCTATATAAATGTCCGAAAACTGAAATCTACTTCTCCACTTCCATTTTAACTTCTTATACCCAATTGCAAGCTTTTTTTCTTTTTCACCAAAATTATGGACAAACACAAGAGAAATTTTGCTTCATCATCTGAGAACAAACTGAAGGATAAACTCCCTCCACCAACAAGCATTGAAGGGCTCATCTACGCAACCTACGAGCTCCATCATATGATCTAGGTTTACTTATGAGAGCAAGGATGCATGGACCAATTCTTAAAGGAACTCACCACTCTTGTTTGCTCTTTGAACGAGAAGGTGGATAAGTTACTGGAGAAGGAAGAATCTGACGATGCATTAGATTTTTAAAACATCTCCATAACTTTTTATTTTTAGTTTGTTTATAAACTTTGTCTTTTATTTTGTTTGTAAAATAGAAAATCTGGCAAAAAATTTTGTGAAACATCACTTTGGTCGTCCCTAAACTTTCTCAATTTACTTTTTTTCCTAAAAGGTTTTTGAAATTTGATTTTTGCCCTCAACTTTCACATAATTATATTTCAAGCCCTTTACATTGTGAAATTGAACTTCTAGCCAAATATTTTTGAAATCATACTTTTACCTCTTAACTTTCTCAATTTTCTTTTGTTCCCTTGGTATAGTAGAGGTGATAAACTTTGAAATTTCTAGACTTTTGAAATTCACTTTTCCAGAAAAATTCTTAAATTTTTGTTATGAACCTAGACGGCTAAAAACAAAAAAAAAACCCAAGACTTTCTATAGTTCATATAATCTCATGGATTTATGATGGAATGGATGCAACATGATCCAAACTTCTCTTTTGAATGTTATATCTTGTAGAGTAATTCCTGACTTCTTATCATTAATTCATTTGGCGAGTTGATAAGTTTTTTGAAATGGCATGGTTTCTTGGAATGCTAAGATTTTTACTTCCATGCTAAGCTTAACAATGTACATTTTTAGAGATGCAATATTCAAGAGAAGCTTGTTGGAAAGGATGAGAAGATGGAGCCAATAAAACATGTTTCTTTAGGCCATTCTTTGGACTTGATGGAGTGTTGTAGGAGGATCACTAGGGGAAACTCATAAGGATTATTGGTGTGTGCTATTTGGTAAATGACTAGAACGCTCAAGGTTCTTTTAGGGGTAAGAAATTCCTTGGTGGGGGGTTGTAGGAATAGGTTGAGCAACTTTTTGCTTAGGAGCATGTCAGTATCATCCTTGTGTTTTCTCAAAGAAGGAGAGCAAGAAGCCGGGAGTTTCTTCTTTTTCTTCTTCTTTAAACTGAAGTCAATAAGGTCATCATTAGAGTTGAACCAAAAATTAGGGTATTAGAACTCACAATCAAACTCACACATACTAGGATCAAAATCCTAAATAAAATGACCATTGACATGCAAAACGAAAACATGTTGGGCTTTTTCAGTGAAGTGATGAATAGGAGGGTTTTCCTCACTTATGTAAGTAGGAGTTATGGTTGCAATTCTTTGTGAAGGTGCCAAACCTTTGGTACCTGGCCTTTGAAATGTGGTTCTGGTTGTCCCATCAGGCATCCACGAGACAATAGGAGGTGCTGTTGTGTGAACATCAGCAAGAGTAAAGTTAAATTCTCTTTCATAATTGTGATCCAGTCTAATGGAATAATTTGAGTAAGTTCTTCATTTGAAATTTGCCTAGGAATATTCACAATGGTTGAGCCATGATTATGGTCTATGAACATGAAGAGAGCATCTTTGGCAAAATTGGAGAAATAGAGGTCAAGAGAATGGTTTTGGATTTTATATGCAAGCTGGTGATGGAGAGTAGCCATAGTAGTCTTAGGGTCTGACTTAGCACCAACAATGTAGACCTAGACTTTCAGTCTCTGAGAGAGAGTCTCATTAGAGAGTTTGATGTTGAAGTTTGGGGCAATGGTTAGAACTACACTCCCATTGCTGAGAGTAGTAACCAAGGCTCCAACTAGAGCATGCTGATAAGCTTTAGAGGAAGTATCTAAGATGGCCACTTTGGCAAAAACGGGAAGACCTTTTCTACCATGAAGGGTAAGGGCAAGACAGATGACTCTAAGGTAGAGATGGGTATAACCTTTACTAATGTAAGAATTAATAAGGTTCTGTGGGATTTCTACAGTAACATATTGTTCTGTTGAAGTAGCCAACAAACCACATTGGTCAATTTTTAAGCTTTACACTATTGCTTTAATAGGAGGATTGGATCTAGAAATAAGTGTTTGGGTACTGCGGAAAGAAGAGCGCTCGGTGATATAAGGAGTATGGGTTGAGGAGTAGAAGGTCAGTATGTGAGGTATGAACATCATCAGGGATATGGGTAAATTCTATAAGGTTCTCTATCTGATTGGAGAGAGTACGGCGAATAAAAGAAGGCATACAATCTAAAGATAAAGAGGAACCAAGACGAACAGGTTCATATGTTGATTCACTCATGTTGATATAATCTTCTTACTCACTTTCTCTAACTATATAACTTCATTGTCTCTTGAAGACTTAAGGTTCTAATACCAACGGGGGTGGGTCTCCTATAGAAACCTGAGACCTAGTCCATATTATCTACAAGATTTTCCATGTAAACGTCACTCCATTAGCATTTCTCAGCCATATGGACCACATTAGGACCTCATCTTGGAAATATCTAGATTGAACCATATTCTTACAATAGAAATTCCCCCTTAGGATCAGGTCAGCTTCTTTTTGATACACAGGATCCTCAAAAGAGGCAAGTGCAAAGAATAATATAATCTCGAGAGTGATAAATGAAGAAATATAGAAAGATAGAGCTTTCAGATGAATAAATGTTTTGGAAGGAATTCATCTGAGAAAACACTCTTATATTCATAGAAGAGAGAATACAACACTCATTGCCCCCTCAGTAGCTGGGATCATTGTTTATATAGAAACTCAAGCTTACAATACGACAAACTAAAATTATTACATACTAGCTGTAAAGTAGGACAGCTAAGCATACCCGTGGCATATAATACAATAATTAAAGCAAAAGCACTCTAAAATAGTAGAAGCACTAGACAAAAATAAAGCCGGCTTTGTATAAAGGGGTAGGTCCACCATGTGCTGAAGGAATCTTGTCAGCTTACCATATGGATTTGCATATTGGCTCGTGGCTTGGTGACAAATTGAAGTAGTCTTCATCAAAATCATGACTAGTGTCATAGAGGTTAGGATTAGTGTCCTCATTTGTGTGTATACCTTCATCTTCATCCATCGGTACTGACACTTGTGAGCAGTATGTTGGATACTACGAGTTTTGGGATAAAGGTCCACCCATGGGTCTTGTGATCTTGAAAAGCTAAGTCCAAGTATAAATTTTGAGAGGAAGAAGAGGTCGGCTGAGTAGAGGATGACTAACTTTTCTTGTAATCTAGGAGGTTCAAGGTTGAGGGAGAGAACATATGGTGATGGGTTCTCTTGTACCATAATTTTGGGTCTTTTGGAACAAAGGGTTGGTCTGGAATGGGTCTTCTGGAACTTGCCAGAGGCCATATTTTTCAATTACCTTAGCAAGCTTTCTCCTCGAGACAAGGAGAGGAGAGGACCAAGCTAACATGGACCATAAAGTAGAACTAGTATTTTCACTTTCACAAAGTTTGTGGTAAACAGGAAGAGGTTATATGGCAATAAAACAAGCATAAAGAGTTGAAAACGACCATATATACCATTTTAATGCTTCAGGAATAGATCCTCTCATAAATCATGGTGGACGAAGGTACCCAATGCTTCTTCAGGTGCAGTTATGGATACATAGATGGATGAACCCGGAAAATTTTTTGAAGACACCGCCTGCTGAGCCTTCGATTTCAATAGAGGCATGGGTACTCTAGATTGGAAGAAATATAGGGATCAAATATTTTAAACATTAATTCTACATCAATTTGCTGCACTTATAGGAGTATGCTGCCAAGAATCCAGCCCAAAACTCAATATAAGTCAAAATTATAGGGAACCAAATGATTAATTTTCCCAAATTTAAACAAACAATTTGACAAACCATCTTAGCCACGGAATGAGGCTGGAGAGTATCGATATGCAGAAGCAGAAACACAAGGTTCTCGTAGTGATGAAGGCCAACTCAACTAAACTATGGAAGAGAGGAAAAGGAAGGTTTTTGCAGAAATGGGGAAGGGAGGACTAAGTCACAAGTGAGTTAAAAGTTTAGAAACTAAGTCGTATTGAGTGATAGTTAACGGACTAAGTTATAAGTGAGTCAAAAATTGAAAAACATAAAGATTAATTTTCTCTTTTTGTTTTTATTTTTTGTGTTCTTAGATTAATTTCATAAACATGTTTTGAATATGAGGAGAGAGAAAAATTTGTTCCGATGATTGTTCTAAAAAATCATATTCAAGAAAAGTATAAAAATTTATTTGAAATACTTATCAAATACTTAATTTCAACAAAACTTATTTAAAGATTAATCGTCCCCGTTTTTACCTGATTTTATAGACAAAAACCAATTTTACAAAATAAAAAATATAAAAATTGTTCTGGTTTTTTATTTTTTTTATGGTTTTAAAACAAATTTATATTTTTTGTTTTATAAAAATCTCTTTTTTGATACAACAAAAAACCAACAAACCTTATCCCACTAAGTGGCAATGCCTACATGCACTACAAAAAACATGCAACTACTATGGTACGCAATTTTTCCGTTAGTAAGACAGAAAAATTCAGTCCGTAAATTCCATAAAAAAAATACAATTACCCATGAAATTAGTGATGGAATCTTTTCAATCAGTAATTTGTTGCGAAATTTGCTGACGGATTATAGACATAATTGTTCCATTGCTAATCCGCCAGTAAAATTTAGTTAATCAAAATATAAATATTAAATACAAACTAAAATTAAAATATAAATATTATTTTTCTATTTTGTGAATAAATAATATATTAATTAATAAAGTTTTCCAATATCACCGCTATTTATAGGTTGTGAACTCCTCAATGAGGTTTAACTCTAGTATAAAACCTGCGTGTGAGTAGTGTGTAATTTCTTGATTCCCATCTAATTAAAAAATGTCATTAACCATGAGAGAGAATATAATACAGATATGAAATTTTTTAATTAAATATGAATAAAATTAAAAAATTAATTCTATTTTCGGACAAAGTTAATGAATTGACAAGATCTTCTTAATTCGGATGTAGTAGTTACACGAAGATACCTTATAATAGGGACAGGTACAAGTAATTTGAGACAGGCTGAATTTTGCAGCTGAATGTTGTTTTTATTTCTAATCTTGTATTGTGATCGATTGGTGAATCATAATTGCATCGTTTTTTTTTTGTTTTTTTTTTTGTTCATTGTTTTTCAGCTTTCTCTATCCTCTTCCGCTATATATATATATATATATGATTCATCCCCATCCCTCCCATAACATAAAATACAACAAAAAATGAGGTCCTCAAATCTCAATCTCTTGGCCATTTTCTTCATCATCTCAACCTTGTCTTGTATTTGCCTTGCCCGAACCACTCCTCAAGACTTCCTTCAAGTTCATAATGAAGCTCGAGCCGAGGTCGGTGTGGGACCTCTCTCCTGGAATAGCACCCTCGCCTCCTACGCCAAGAAGTACGCCAACATGAGGAGCCAGGACTGCAAACTCGAGCATTCGGATGGGCCATTCGGCGAGAACATTGCCGAGGGCTACAAAGACATGAAGGGCTCTGATGCCGTCAAGTTATGGCTCACCGAGAAGCCAAACTATGATTATGACTCCAATACTTGCGTCAATGATGAGTGCCTTCACTATACTCAGATCGTTTGGCGAGATTCTCATCATCTTGGGTGTGCTAGGGCTAGGTGTCCCAATGACGGGGTGTTCGTTATTTGCAGCTATGACCCACCAGGCAACGTCATTGGCCAAAGACCATATTGATTCGAATACACAAACACACTGAACAAACATGTTAATTGTCTGTAATGTGGACAACTATATTTATATTTTATAGTATATTTCATACCTCCTCCTCAGCTTTATTGTTGGGAATTAAATTTAAATCATGCCATATTGGTGAGATTATTCAATGATGGGGTGTACTGATAAATGGTATCTGAAGTTTCGTTTTGCTCTTGATAATTTATTGAAAAAAAAAAAGGAATCTGATGATTACTCATACGCCCATAGCTTAATATAAAAACTAGTTAACCTATTTGTATCAGATAATATACGTGCTGATTTTTTTAAAATACTCTTCTTCATTATTATCATACGATGCAACTTTCCCTTTATGGAAACCCCTTTACTGTATATGTGGAATCATAAGGATAGTTTAGGGGGGGAAATTTAAATGTGAAACAATGTGAATTATATTAAAGTCTTGCATTTAGGATTTAGGATCAAAGTGGATCCCTAGCTAGCTCCTATATATATTTAGGACTAGAGAGAGTATTGTTACCCCATACTTTAGATGATTATAATATCCCTACCATGAAAACATCTTAAACTATTCATTATTAATTTTCAATTGTTACTTTTTCGTGTTTATTAAATAAAAAATAAAAAATGTTCAATTTTAATTTATTTAATTTTTTAAAAATATTTAAATTTATTTAAAAGATTTGGTTTGTATATGGGGATGGGGAGGAAGGAAGATCCCCTTAATATGTGGGATATATTAAGATGTAAATAGGTGCGTTCTTTGTTTTTCATTCAAATAATTAGTCACACGTTTGACATTAGGGGTTAATTTTATTGGTAATTCATATCTTATGAAATGATTTTATTAACAAATCCACAATTATTAATGGAGCATTTTTAAAATAAGAAAAAAAATAATATAAAGTTGAGTTATTAATCAACAGGTTATGATCCTAGCTATATAGTCAAGGTTGTTAAACCTACAAGTTTAAGTAAACTCATGGCAGTGACATAAAATTGTATTGTTGTCTCAAATAGTAAGCTCGTAAAAGTTTACTTTTATTAATAAATAATTATTGATAATGTATAATTAAAAAATTAAAATATAAGAAATGACAACATTTTGATTTAAATATATTTTAAATCTAAATAATTGAAATTCAATCCATCAAAATTTATAATTTATCATAATCAATAAGAAATTTATATAAAATTCATATATAAAGTCACTAAGCATGATCAAATAAAAAAAAAAGTTTTATGAGCTTATGAGTGAGTTGACACTATTTTGTAAGTTGAAAACGTAGAAATGGCAAACTCGGTGTGTGAACTTACGAGTTTGATTGAGTTTACAACTATCATGAGTTTGATTTCAAGAGTGACTCAACATGATTTTGTAAGTTAGAAACGTAAAAATGATAAATTTTAAAGAGCCAACTCACGAGTTTGACAGCAACGGTCCTAGTGGAAGGGGTTTTGGCCATTTAAACAAGATGTTTGCACTTTTAGGAAAGCTAACAATGGGCAAATTTAACCTAATTAGATAGCTATATAAAAACGAAATATGAACTATATCAGATTCAATTATAATGATTTATAATTGGAGATATGTATCCACACTTGGAACATCTATAAGATGAATAGAATCGTTACCAAATTCGTCAACGTTGTTTGTTTTCCTTTGCACAGAATCAAAATTATTTTGGAACTATTATTTAATTACCTCATCGATGAGAACCATTCAATAAAAAAGGGATAAATCAAACAATGATTAATTCATAATTTGAAAACCAATACAATGCATTAATCCGGGGTCAAATTATACAAAACTTCTTTAAACTTTGGGTAAGTTGCACGTAACCCCCTAACATTTTAAAGTTTAAATTTAACCCCTTCAATCTTTCATTTTGTTAACCATGAGCACCTTGCCGTTAACTTGATTTTAAACGAAAATCACCATACCAAATCGATATTAGACACCTCCCATCCTACATGGCATTATATGTGATTTAATAATTATATATATATATATATATATATATTATTTTTAAGAGGGTTAAATTGTCATTTTTTCATTAAGGAAACACTTTTTTCCCTGGCTATTTGCATCTGCAAGCTTCCTCTCTCATCTATCAATTCTTTAAAAAAAAAAAAAATGCTCCCCCATTCTGCAGTGGAGGCGGAGGATTGTGGCAATCTCTGAGCAACGTCGCTGGTTTTGCAAGATTTGTAGGAGAAAAGGTGCTTGATCAAAGTCCTATAAGAAGAAATAGCCTTCGTGTACATTTTAAAGTTGATTTGAAAGGTCAAGACTTTGAATTTGTTCCTTTTGGCATTAGAAGGAGGGGCTGTCAAAGAGTTTCATTTGGAGTTGCATCACTTGAGTATGTATGCAGATGCAGATCTGGATCTGCAGAACAGGGGAGTTTTATTTTTAAAGACTTGAAAGATGGAAGGAGGCGGAGCAGATGCAGATGGAAAAAAGGGTTTTTTATTAATGATAAAATAAGACTTTAACTTTTTATAAATATAATATATAAGCACTATAAAATTATTAAATCATATAGAATGCCATGTAGGGTGTGAGGTGTCTAATATCGATATGATGTGACAATTTCTATTAAAAATCTAACAGTGAGTTAATGGCAAGGTTAACAAAATAATATATCGAGAGGAGTTAAACTTAAACTTTGAATTGTCAAAGGGCGTTATATGCAACTGACTCAAAGTTCGTGGGAGTTTTTATATAATTTAGCCTTGATCCAGTTTAAGTTATAATCATCTTTGTGAATGCAGAAGCATGTATGCAAATTTGTCAGTGAAATGATCCGTGAACTTGAAAAAAAAAGTAAAATAAATAAACTCTAATTAAGGAACTTGCACGCCTTATCTTCAAATAATAAACCATCATTTTCTATCGAAACCAAAATGAACGGAAGAAAATTGGAAATAAACTTTAAGCAACCCTTGACATTAGGTTTCACATTTTTTTTAAGGACAAATTATACATAAACCCTGAACACAATTGGTTACCATATAGCAAAGATAGCTTCTATGCCTTGGTAACTTCTTTAAAATTAAACCAAGAATTGTAATAAAAGGTGTAATCTTAGGTCATCTCTTGAGGAGCTTTTTATTAAATTTCTTAGAAACTAAGTACGATGATTGGTATGAAACAAGTTAAAAAGGATTTTTGAGCTTTTTATCCAACAAGTAAATTGCAATTAAACTGAAATGCTTTTGTCAAACCCCTTAATATTCTGATATTCACTATATAATAAATGCGTAATTCAGATGGCATACATAAATAGTGAAACTATACTGATAATAAGTACTTACTGGTATTACAGAAAATCCTCATATAGGTTGAAAAATATATACAGAATACAAAAGAAATAAATTCCACAACTAAAGATAATCAGATGTAACTCCTGGCTAGGACCGGACCTTCAATTGCCAGTAATTATGGTTTTGCCCTTAGAGCCGCTGTCCTCTGCTGGAATATTTTTAGATGTTGAAAAAGGGTGAGATTCGAATGAATCTCAGTAGTAATGTACAATCAGTCATATAAAATGTGATAAATAAATATGCAATGCACCATGATATGTAAAATGCTAACTCGTGTTGTATGCATACTGTCCAAGGCCAAACGACTGTTTGCAACCCCGGCTAAACTCGTGTCCATGGTCAAACGATATGTTTAGACCCTGGCTTATTCGCGTGTTGTGCCACAGGCACTGTCATGTTACAGAAAATGGCATACACAACATATAAATAATCACATAGTATATGAGAGAAAGAATTACTACCTGGGTCCTTTTTCAGTCCAACTGTTTAACCAAAACTTTTTCTTCGGCTTGGGCTTTTACCAGTTCCTATGAATTAAAATTAACAAGTAATTGGTTATTACTTGTATTACTACTATCTTTAATCATAATCTGCTGATTATCTCAGTTTCAGTGGCTTATACACTATATAATTTTGCATAGTGCAATTTTACTATTCTTCAACAAATTGGCAGATTTTTCAATTAACTTTGAAAAATCATAACTAATTCTAGAAAAATCGAAATTGACTGGGTCTAAAGCCTACATGAATTTCTTGAAATATATTTTCATAGAAAAATATCAAAATCTACCCAGGTTTACCATATTACTCCCAGAATTTCCCGAAATACCCCTATTCCAGATTAGTCTCCAGAAACATAGCATGACTTTGAAAATCTATATCTCCTAATATACCTGTCCAAAAATTATGTTCTACCCGTCAAATTAAAGCTATGAATGTCTAATTTAAATCTAGAAAGTTTCATAATATTTTGTCAATGTTTGATTTTCCAAACATTTGACACAAACAATCTGTTTTTCAGAAACACAGTTTGAGAGCAACTGACTTCAAAAATTCATATCCCTTAGTATACTAATCCAATTAACACAAAATATATATAAAATTAAATCTAAGACTATGTACTTCAATTCTGGAAATTTTCATGGCCATTGGGAAATATTACATAATTCAAAAACACCACGAAATTAACTACTAGAATATGGACGTCCAGGATTGCACCTGTTTCTAAACCCATCTTTCAAAAATCATAACTTCCTCTACAGATATCAAATGATGCATTCTACCACTTATTTTAAATCTTGTTATGTATACTATCTTACCGTAAAGTTTCATAAATAATTTATGTGATTTGGTTGGTCATAAAGCTACACAAAACTGACTGACTCTGATAAATGTCAGTTTTGACAGTCTAACTTCAAAAATTAATAACTTATTTGTTTTAACACCAAATTGAGCTCTTATTGATTCTATTTCATACTACACATCCTAAAATTTCCATATCAAAAAGAACCAGATGAAAAATCCATATGTAGCCTCCGTTTGAACTTCTGAAAGTTTCCAATAGAAACTCTGTTTTCCGGCGACCAAAACAGAGTTGATAAAACTTACAAACAACCATGGTTTTTCACTCCAATCTCAAAGATTTCGACTCTACATACTCCTAAACATGTTCCTGGGGTTTGGGGATGTGATTACAGAATCAAAAACACCAGAAATATCACCCAAAATCGTCATAAAATCACTGGTTTCGGTGACAGCAACTTTCCGATGAATTTTCTGAATTCCAGCAGAAGAACAACCCCAAAAAGCTACTGAAAATAGCCTCAAATCTACTGGAAAATGAAGATAATGATGTATGAAACTCACCTATATTAGATTATGGTGCTGCATGTGAGTTTTGAAGCTTCTTCTTTCTTCCTCCGATCAACTCTCTCACTCACGTCTCTCTCTTTGTTCTGCTGTGTTTTCTTTTTTTTTTCTTAAGCTCTCTCTCTCTCTCTCTGTGTCTCCTTTTTCAGCTGAACATATATGAGAGGTGGGAGATATTGATATATTTATTGAATGTGTGTGTATGTGTTGGGCGAATGAAAGAAGAGAAATGATGAGGGTGTAGATGTGAGTATGTGTGTGGTACATGTGTGTGTTTGTTGTGATGAGAAGGAGTCACAATGCATGGGTGGGGGCTGTACGTGTGTGTGCTGTCAAATGAAGATTGATCAAGAGTAATTATAATTTTTATGACAATTTTACCCTTTTTGGTTCTAATTCAATGTATTTACTCTTAATCCTAATTAATCACAAAAAAGACATTTTAAACTCAATAATTATGACAATAACCCCAAATAAAATATGAAAATCTATAAAAAATTAGGTAAAACACGAATCAATTTTAAGATTAAATACAAATGAAAACTCAAATGCTCAATGTTGGTATCAATGAATAAATTAATTATCACTAATCAAGCTAAAACAAATCTTAGCATGAGGTAATGAAAATGGACTAAATTAATGCACAATTATCCAAATGAATGTACAAGAGAGCACTCAAGGATTTAAGTGTTTAACTTATCTCTCAAGTATGGAAAATTTCATTTAATACCACCTAGACTAGGTCATACCATATGCTTGTAAAAATTCTTCTCTCTCCATCATTAAATAGCGCCTAGACTCATGAATCAAGGAGATTTTTAAAAGGGTTGTAATGATGGAATATGGCCTCATAGAATGGATTATGAAGCAAGTACTGCGCATAAGAAAATGTATTCAGTGGCATCCATTTTCTTAATTTAAAACTCAAATAATCACATCTCCTTGCCAATTAAAAAATAATGCCTTATTCATTGTTTCTTCTTTTCTTTTGTTTTTTTACCCTTTTTTTCTTTTCTCTATTTTTTTCTTTTTGGCATTTTTTTCATGCCCTTTTCTTCTAATTTCTTCTTCTTCTTCTTCTTCTTCTTCTTCTTCTTCTTCTTCTTCTTCTTCTTTCTTTCTTTCTTTCTTTTTTTCTTTTGCCCATTTCTTTTTCTTTTTAAATAATGTATCTACGTGGCATTTCTTCATACATACAATATCAATGGCAATTTGATGATGTTTTGATATCAATCTAATACAAATGAGATGCATACATAGTGCTTAGCTTATTAACATACAAATGATGGAATTGGAATGTGAAGGGCTCAAAGGGGGTTAACAATGGATTAGTGTATAGGGTTTGTGTTTGGGATAAAGGGTAATGAAATGAATGACCCTATCATGTTTATTAATCTAAATGCAAATGTGATTTTGAAAAAGAATTTAAATAAGTTCTAGAGGTACACTAGAATAGGTGGCAAACACATATTAATGAATGGAAATTAGGCTCAAAATCCTTCCAACAAAGCTTTTCATTCAAATGCACATTCACAAAGATTAATTGAACATTAACCTGATCAAAATATATTAACTCAACTATTCCAAATGCTAAGTCTAAGAGCAATAACAAATCAATTCATTAAAAATCAACCAATAACATATGCAATTCCCATAAGTATTTAGACAATTTTCCAAAACAAGGAGTGACAAAAATTCAAGAGCGTGGTTTGGAACAAGAATTTTCTGACAAATTTTTTAAAAATGATATATTTTTGCAATTAAGCACAATGAAGTACATAAGACCAAAATCCTAATCCCTTCCCCACATTTAAATCTTGTGTTATCCTCAATGCAAAACCTAAACGCAAAGGAATGACAAAAGCTCAAAGCCTAAAGGGGTGAAAACAAAAGAAATATACTTTTTACTAATGGTTTTGTCCCCCCACACTTATTCTCTTCACATAACAATTAAGCTCAAGAAATATATCAAAATGCAAAGAAAGCAAGTGAGGAAAGAGACAACCCTATGCTTAAATATATGTAGACTCTTTGTAGGAGAAGTTCTCATCCCAGATGAGAAATATACATTTCTTCATTGTAATCACTTTTCCTATATTGTATCCTCTTGGTAGTGTAAGTTCCTGTAAAAGAAACACCATACTGGCAACAATATCTAGTCCATAAATAAATATATGGAGAGATCTAAAATAAAACATTGGCATCATAGGAACTAGATTCTCCAAGTAACACAACTAAGAAAGTCAATTTGGCCCCCTTCAGTGGGAACTGAATAAGTGGTCATATTTTCAAAATCCTCTTGTGCTTGTAATGAGGAAAATGCGGAACTCAACTTAGTGTTGAGGTACATTACATCACTTTTGCAATCACAAGAGTTGGGAAGAAAAAGAGTGGAAGAAGAAAGAGAATTGATCAAGCTATCACCACCTAAAATTTCAAAACAAGTATTTTGATTTTCTATATTATGTGGCAAATCACAAGAGAGAACTAAATAGAAAGATTCATTTTCATTTACAATTTTATCATTCAAAACTATTGAATTTTT
This sequence comes from Albizia julibrissin, assembly GCA_037074505.1. Lineage (NCBI taxonomy): Eukaryota > Viridiplantae > Streptophyta > Magnoliopsida > Fabales > Fabaceae > Albizia > Albizia julibrissin. The sequence continues at coordinate 40,637,535 of CM073480.1, read as the reverse complement.
CCATATTGAAGTATCTAAAACAAGCAATTTAGAGGGATCAAAAATTGGACAATTTTCAAGGCTTTTATCAAGTGTAGCATGCATATTGATGTTATCATTTGAATTAGACAAAGAATCAAGGTCATGTAAAGTAGAAAATCAATTATCAATTTCAGCACAAATGGCACAAAACACATCACCCTCACATGAACAAACAAAAGAAGAATGTGGGGAAGAGGAAAAAATGAATTCTTCATCATGTTCAACAGCATTATAAAATTCCAAATCATGCTTGCCAACACTTGAAAGAGAAGAAGAATATGCTTCATCAACAGAGATAATATAAGCAACATCATTAACTACACAACTACTCTTAGAAATATCATGGTGAAAATTTTCAACATCAAGCATACGAGGGAATTCTACCATAATTTCTTCATCCATTTTCAAATTTGGTCCAATTTCTTCAAGCACCTACAATTAAAAACAATTAAACTAACATCAAATATTCTTAAAAATCAATTATTAAGAGTAATTACAATTTTTATGACAATTTTGCCCTTTTTTGTTCTAATTCAATGTTTTTACTCTTAATCCCAATTAATCATAAAGAAGACATTTTAAGCTCAATAATTATGACAAAAACCCCAAATAAAATATAAAAATCTATAAAAAATTAGGGATTTGTCAGATATAAATAACCTTATAACGACCAATAAGTTGTTAGTTGAGGTGGTAAAGGGCCTTACTCTTGTAAGGAGGAGAATATAAATTCGAATCTTAGGAAGCGCACTTGTTGGGAGAGGTGAAAACCTTTTACCCTCTAAATCTTGAGGGGGTAACCCTTCTATTAGTGTATATGTGTGCAGTATAGATTATATCACTTGTACTATTCATTGTATGCTTGCCATAGCATGTGTATAGTACCCTAGCATATATAATAGAGGAAGCTGAGCCCTTTGCCTTTAGTGTGGCTCAGAATATTTTATCCATTTTACTCTCTTTTCTATCTTGGTATCAGAGCATTCAATATGTCTATGTCTACAAGCTTTGCCGCCTCAGATCCCACTGGTTTTTCTTCCTCCTCAACTCCTAAAACATACTCATTCTTAAATTCATCCGGTCAAAACAACCACCATTAAGTTGGATCATGGAAATTACCTAGTATGGGAGTTCATCTTGCTGCTGCTAATCGAAGGAAATAGGCTTCAATTGCATATCGATGAAACTGGAGCAGTTCCTCCTCTCTCATTCCTGATGATGTAGAGACTGGACAAACCAAACTAAACCCAACTTATGAAGAATGGTACTCTACTAGTCAATTGCTTATTGGTTGGCTTCGAAATACAATGACATAGGAAGTTAGTGCCCAGCTTCTATACCGTCGCACCATTGAAGAGCTGTGGATTATTGGTGCTCAAAATCTTTCATGTCCATTGATGAAAGCTCGCATCATGGTACACAAAACAAAGCTCCTTTCAAACAAGGAAAAATGGTATGGAAATGAAAGAGTGTTTGGGAAGAATGAAAAGCATCACCGACTCACTCACACTTGCTGGTGTTCTTATTAGCACCGATAATCTCATTCTTCATGTTTTGAATCGCTTAAACATCAATTATAATGCCATTGTTGTTAAACTCATTGATAAAACATATTTAACATGGGTTGAAGCTTAGTCTTCCTTACTGCCGTTTGAAAGTTGACTTGAGTAGTTAAATCATTTTTCATCTCTATCGTTGCAACCATCAACTAATATTGCATAGAGAGAGAATGTCTTCTCTAATTGTAGTCATGGTTCTGCTGAATTTAACAATGGTTGTGGCTCCTAGCGAGGTTCTCAAAACCGTGGTGGATGTTGGCGTGGTCGCCATGGTGGTGGTGGAAATAGTGGTCGTCTGTACTATCATTTGTGCCATTGTTATGGCCATTATGTGGCCACTTGCTACCACCTGCATGATAGGTCATTTGTGCCTCCTCCTCTCCCACTAATTAATATGGTTCTGGTACCTTCTCACTACAAGCATTTTATGCTTCACCTCAGACCATTGCTAACCCCTCATGGTATATAGACAGTGGGGCCAATTTTCATGTGACCCCACATTCAGATCAACTTTCCAATGTCACTCCTTTTGGTAAGTCATCTCATATTTAACTTGCACAGAGGGACGAAGTCCAATATTGGGTTTAGGTTCTACATCTATTCCTTGTCTGAACTCTAAATTGTTGGTTAATAATTTGCTTGTTGTTCCTTCAGCAACCAAAAACTTAATGAGTATTGATAAGCTTTTTAAATATAATTATGTTCACATTAAGTTTACTAACGATGGTTGTACTGTAAAGGACAAAAGGACAGTGCAGCTTCTAATGCGAGGGACATCACAACAAGGAATGTATCCAATGGAAAGTAGCCTTAAGAAGCAACCTTAAGTTTATGCAGTTGCTCCTTCATCTAAAGAAAAATGAGTTTATTAAGTGGCATAAAAAATTAGGACACCCTAGTCATTGAGTGCTTAGACAAATGTTGAACAATTGTAATGAATCTATATCTATCAATGAAAAGTGTGTTTGTGAAGCTTGTCAATTTGGCAAAGCTAAGCAATTACCTTATTCAAAATCTTTGTCTCATGCTCAATCTCCTCTTGAATGGATTCATACCAACTTGTGGTGTCCCTCACCAGTACAATTGGTCAATGGATATCAATATTACATACATTTCTTAGATGCTTTCAGCAGATATACTTGATTTTATCCTTTAAAACATAAAGGCGAAGCTATAAATGCCTTTAATCACTTTCGAGCTCTTGTTGAAAATCAATTAAATACAAAGATAAAGGCCATGCAATGTGATAATGGTTCAGAGTTTAAGCATTTTATTCCGATAACATAAAATGCAGGGATACAAATGAGATATACCTATTCATATACCTCTCTACAAAATGGTTGTGATGAGAGAAAGTGTCAAACCCCTTAACATTTCAATATTCGCAGAGTAATAAGTGCAAAGTTCCATAAGGCATACAGAAACAGCAGAATCATATACTAACATTAAGTCCTTATTTACATTACTGGAGAATCCCCACAGAGTTTGAAAAATATTTACAAATGTACAGAGCGTTCACAAAGAAATAAAAGTGCAGTTACAAATAACCAGAATCAGTTCCAGATTGCACTAAGACCCTAATCCCGGGTAACCACCTCCTTGCCTTTCAAGCCGCTAGCCTCAGCTATAAGGTTTTGTATCTTGAAAAAAGGATGAGATTCGAGAGAATCTCAGTAGCAACAGACAGTTCAAACATATAAAATGCAATAATAAATATGCAATGTGCCATGTCATGTAAGATGCTAACTCGTGCTATATGCATACTGTCCAAAGTCAAACTAATGCTTGCACCCCGGCTTAATTCGTGTCCAAGGTCAAATGACATGTTTGGATCCCCAGCTTGTTCTCGTGTACCATCGCTGGATCCTAGATCACAGCTAGGCTAATGTCATGTTATAGAAGATGACATATACAAACATATAGATAATTACATAGTATATCAAAGAAAGTGCTACTACCTGACTCCTTTTTCAGTTTCTGAGTCTGTCTTAAACTTGTTCCGGCTCAGCTATTCCTAATTCCTATAAAATTAGAGTTACAAGTAACTGGTTATTACTTGCACTATTACTGCATTTTTATTATAGTTTACTGGCTATCTGTCACAGTTATAACAGTTTCTGCATATTACAACTCTACACAGTGGAGTTTCACTATTTTCCAGAAATGGGCAGATTTTTCAGTCAACTTTGGAAATTCATAATTAAGTCTAGAAATATCCAATTTGACTGATTCCAAAGCCTCAATGAATATATTTAAATGTAACCTTATGTAAAAATACATAGGTTGGACCACTAGATTCATGTCATTCCTAGAAATTCGCCAAATACCACTGTTCCATATTGCATTCCAGAAACAGGGCATAATCTTTGAAAATCCATATCTCCCAATGTATTTGTCTAAAAATTACAAACTACCTATCAAATTAAAGCTCTATGTTTCTAATTTAATTTTGTCAAATTTTAGAATTTTTAGACAAGTTTTGCAATACGAAACACATTGCACAATGTCACTGCCTCACAGGAGGCAGATCAAGCAACATGCACATTCAACTTCATAAATTTCCAAATTTCAACATATGTATCCAAAAAATCATGAATTCAAGTAGACCCACACAATTTTTCCTTCTAAAGCCAATGGAACCATCATAATTTTGAAATTCCCATCCTACCCTCAGGTGTTGTCTCTGGCCGAAACAGGGGTCTTAAGGAGGGAAATTGTGTTTTCTTGATTTATCTTGCTTAATCACCTTCTTACCACTTCTAATCATATGATTAATCATTTAAAAAATAAATGAACATGTTTAGAGAAACTTTTGGTAGCATTTCCCCTAGGGTTTGCTTCAGCCCAAATTCATAAGTCAAGAGAAAACAAGGCAAAACCACAAACAACCACAACACTAACATCAAACAGGGCAAGAGAAACAAGTTTTGAAGTTTACCTCTTGATTCCAACTCTTTCTCTCTCCTGGCCAAAATTTCTCTCTCTCTCTCTCTACACTCTTGATTTGTCTTGAAAAACATGGATTTCATGGAGGAGAAGAGGTTAGAAGTGGTTATAGAGAGATTAGGAAGCAAAATCATCAAGGTTTCAAGCTTCTTACCTTTGATCTTGCACTTGGAACCCTAAGCTCTCCTTGTGTTCTTAGCTCTTTGAACTCTCTCTCTCCCCTTTTTGCTTCAGCTAACTGGAATGGAAGAGGAAGAGGAGAGGTATATTGCTTTAAAATATCACTTTAGGGTTTACGTCATAATATTTGTTAATAGAAATTACACAGGAAATTTTCCCTTGGCTCATCTTTTTCCTTCCTTTTCTTAAATTAATGTTGGCGACAAAATATTTCTCTCCTCCCTTCCTCTTTGACCGAAAGTGTAGAGGAAAAAAGGGAGTATTCATTGCTTCTTGAATCACCTTAAAATTGCTTCTTCTAATATGACTAATCAAGGTCATACTACTTTTGTTACTTTTGACTTTTTAACCTTTTTCCCTTCTTGCTTTAATATGAGCTAACCATATAAATATATATATCTCCTTTGCTTCTCTCTTTTTGACCGTGCATAAAAGAGGAAAAAGGAAATAGAATTTGTCCCTTGAATGATCTCATAATTGCTTCTTCCATATATTTAGTCAAAGTCATATTGCTTTTTGACTTCTTGCTTTAATATTCACCAAATGAATATATGTTTCTTGCTCCTCTCTTTGGTGATCGAAATATGAGAGGAAAGGAGTTAATACTCCTTGGAATATCTATTTGCTTTATACATGTGCTTGTCTTTGATTGGTCAAGAGGTTTTTGTTTTCTTCTTTCTTGCTTCAATTATTTCCAAGTAAGTATACATATATTCCCTTGCTTGCCTCTTGCTTGACTGAAAATATAGAGGAAAGGGGAACATTCAATTGCTTCTTACAATATCTCATAATGACATCTTCTAATACTACTTAAAGTCTTACTACTTTTGACTTTTGCAACTAAATTTTCCCCATGGTAATAATACTCCAAAATAGACTTATCATTTTCTGAGTAGCCATTTATCTCTTTTGCTTCACCATTTATCTCTTTTGCTTCCCCCTTTGATCGAAATTATTGAGTAAATTTGGGGCAAAATATTTCCTTCTTGTGTTATGGCAAATTACAATTTTGCCATTACACTTTTGTGATTTATAGGAATAAATCATTTATTGCTCTTCTATCCTTGATTTGGCTGAATTTATGACACTATTATTGGGCCATTATTTGTATCTTTTTATACTCCAATTTAGGTTATCATATTAGGCGTTTAAGTGGACATTAATTACTCCTTTGTGTCCTTACTTGGCCAAGTTGTGTGTCACCGGCATTTGGAATGTTTCTGACAATTCATGTATATCACTACTCACCATTTTATTCCATTAAATGTATTATTTATATAAAAGGAATATTGATAATTCAAAATGGGTGTTATAGAAAGCATTGACATACAGTTAAAATTGATCTAACGTTGCTTGCTCAAGCTCATATGCCACTATAATCTATTGGATGGATGCTTTCAGGTTGCAATGTTCTTGATTAATCAGCTACTGTCTCCAGTGCTAGATGGATCCATGCCTCTGTTCAAACTGCTAAAAACAGAACCAGATTACAGTACTCTCCAACCTTTCAGCTGTGCTTGTTACCCTTGTCTCAAACCATATAATAGCCATAAGTTTCAATTTCATAGTAAAAAATGTGTGTACCTGCTGGGTCCAGCTTCTCAACAAAAAGTATAAAATGTTTGAGTGCCACCGGCAAAGTGTTCATCTCAAGGCATGTGGTGTTCGATCCTTGTCTTTTCCCTTTTGCTACTGGATTTCTTAATCATCATTTTTTGGCTGCTACATCTGATCAAGATATTCCACTGATTATTCAACCAGATCATTTTCTTTTGGTGCCTCAATCATCAAATCAAACATGCCCTGTTTATTCTTCTCCATCTTCTGCAACTTGAGCTACTTCACCGGATTTGTTGAACAATAATGACTCTCACCCCTTCCAGATCACTAACTAATCAGTCTCCAACTATCCTTTCTCCAACGGATAGTTTGACTGGGTCTGCTAAAAATGGCCCTTCTGAGCCGATTCTTCACCAAAATGTTGCTCAGCCCACAAATACTTACTCAATGGTCACAAGATCCAAACGTGGGATCTTTAAGCCTAGATATCCTTTTGTTGGGCTACTCAATTCCGAAGACACACTTTCCTTGGGTCATGCTTCTGAGCCACTTAATATTCATGAAGCCTTATCTTCACCATACTAGTACAAAGCTATGAAGGAATAATTTGAAGCTCTTCAAATAAGACTTGGGTCTTAGTGCCATACTATAAATCTCAGAAGTTGGTAGATTGCAAGTGGGTGTTTAGCACAAAATTTATAGCCACTTGTTCAATTCTCAAACACAAAGCTCGTTTAGTTACTAAAGAATTTCAACAAGGTCGAGGAATAGATTATACTGAAACTTTTAGCCTAGTGGTGAAACCAACTACAATTAGAATTCTTCTCACAATAGCAATCACTTTCCAGTGGGAAATTAGTCAATTACACGTGAATAATGCCTTTCTTAATGGCTTTCTACAAGAGGATTTTTTATGCACCAGTTGGAAGGTTTCATAGATCCGTGAAAACCCAACCATGTTTGCAAGCTTATCAAAGCTATATATTGTGTTAAAACAAGTGTCAAGAGCTTGGTTTGATCATCTAGGGTGCACTTTATTGCAATGGGGTTTCAAAAATGCAAAGAGTGATATCTTTGTTTATGCTTCAAACTAATAACCCCTCCATTTTTATGTTGATTTATGTTGATGACATATTAGTTACTGGAAATAATTCTATCAAATTTGAGATCTGTTGTGCAAATATTGAATGTTATGTTCTCTCTTAAAGACCTTGGACCCCTATACTATTTTCTTGGTCTTGAGATTTATAGAGATCAATGTAGTATTTATCTTAATCAAGGTAAATACACTCTTAATTTGCTAAGAAAATTCAACATGTTAGATTGTGCTTCAGTTCCAACTCCGCAGGTGATAGGTAGACATTTTTCCTTGGAAGAAGGAAAACCAATGACAGATCCTTGTCTCTACAGAAAGGCTATTGGATCTCTTCAATATCTTACCACCACACAACCGGAAATTGCCTTCTCTGTAAATAAGCTAAGTCAATTCTTGACCAATCCGAAGGATGTTCACTTTCAGGGTGTGAAACACATCTTATAGTATCTAAAGGGGACCTATCACTATAGACTGCAGTTAAAACCTTTCACTTCGCTGAGTTTAATGGCCTAATCTGACACCGATTGGGCAACTAATCCTGATGACCGTAGGTCCATGGCTGGGATGCGTGTTTATTTAAGTGGTTCTCTTGGATCATGGTGGTCAATAAAACAAAAGGTTGTATCTCGTTTCAGTACAGAGTTAGAGTACTGTGCTCTTGCCGATGGTGCTTCCGCACAATGGATTTGTTCACTTCTCTTTGAGCTTGGTCTTTCTCTTAGACAACCACCTATCATTTGGTGTGATAATCTTAGTGCAAAAGCTTTGGCTACAAATCTTGTCCAACATGCCAGAAGTAAGCATATAGAGATCGATATTCATTTCATTTGAGATCTTGTGCTTGTAGGAGTAGTTGATGTGCGATATGTTTCCTCCTCTCAGCAAATAGCGGACTGCCTTACCAAAGCGTTGACTCATTCACGATTCCAAAATCTCAAAAAAAATCTTGTCTTGGTGATTACACCCTCTCGTTTGCTGGGGAACGTTAGAGTATAAGATACATTAGTGTATGTGTGTAGTGTAGATTATATCACTTGTACTATTCATTGTATATTTGTCATAGCATGTGTACAGTACCTTGGCATTAATAAGAGAGGAAGCTGAGCCCTTTGCCTTCGGTGCAGCTCAGAATATTTTATCCATTTTGCTCACTTTTCTGTCTCCTTGATCAATTTTTTTTTTAAAAAAAAAACTTGTAACCATTGAAACTTTATAATGAACATTCTAAACATTCACATACGATTAATTTTGTACGTCACTTATCTACACATAGTTTAAAGTTTAGGGAGTAATCTACGTATCAATCAAAATTTTAAGGAGTTTATACACACATATATAGACAAAAATTATGTTTTAGGTCGTATATAATTTGATATTTTATTTAGAGGTTTTCCGCGCAAACTTGAAAGCTTAGAGAGGTTTATCATTAAGTTTTAAAGATTAAGAGAATTATCTGTACATGATCCAAAGTTCATGATAGTTTTTTTGTAATTTAGTATTTTTGAAATTAATATATAAAAAAAATAATCTTCGCTTGCAAAATCTGTAGGCTGGTCACTCGTGAAATCTGATTCATAATTCAAAAGGAGGCATGTGAAGGACTGGGTCCCTCAGTTTATTTTGTCATTATCAAGTTATATATATATATATATATATATATATATATATATTATTCACATGCACTTGATTAAATGTATGATAATACTTGACAACGACATTTGAAATCTATTAGTGACCAATTCCATGAATCAAGACTAAGTAATACCATTACTGTATTTTTTTTAAAAAAAAATACCAGCCAGTTTTCAGAAATCACATTTAGCTTAGACTAATCTAAATCGAATCAAGTTATTAACTATACAATATACTGAATCAATTACAATTCAGAATTAAAACTTAAAGAGTTACGGCCTGTCTTAAAGAGAACAAGTACCAAAATATACTGAATAACTACCATTCAAAAATAAAACTTCATTGTGATATTGTCCGGAAAAGAATGTCTTCATTGATCTCTTTCTCCACTTCCTCTCTATTGAATGTCTCCACTATTAGATCAAGTTTCAATGGTTGAAATTTAAATAATATTTAATGTTACAATAATATTTTTATATGGTATTAAATTCCAATAATTGAAACTTGATCTAATGGTGGAAACATTCAATGAAAAGAAAATAGAGAGAGAGATTCTTTTTCGATTGTCATCAAACTCATGAGTTAACTCTTCAAATTTACCATTTTTATGATTCTAGTTTACAAAACTATGTTAACTTACTTTTAAACTTGTGCTAGCTATAAACTCCATTAAACTTGTTAGTTCACACACTAAGTGTGTTGTTTATACATTTTTAGCTTGCATAATCATGCTAGCTTTTTCTATAAGTGGCTTTATATATGAATTTCATAGAAATTTTCTTAGTTAAGCATGATAAATTATGAATGTTAGTGGATTTAATTTTAATTATTTGAATTTAAAATATATTTAAATCAATTTGTTATACTTTTTATATTTTAATCATTTAATTGTACACTTTTAATACCTTGTTATTGATAAAACTAAACTCTGATCAATTTACAATTCGACTTCACAGTATTAGCGAATGTCTTTTTTACAAGTTAGCTTAAATTTGTGAGGCTAACAACCTTGAATACCACTCCACTCCTCTTTATTTATTTAATTATTTTTGGCTAACGATACCACTCACATATTAGTTAAGACATCTTGCAAAAGGTTTCTATGGTCATAAATATAGGTCTCTTTAAAAAAAGTCAACAACATTAAATTCTCTTCCATAAATGCCTTTATTAAATGTGTTGTATGAATATATCATGTGAAAAAAAAATTAATTAAGATATATTTGATTTAATATTCTTTCTTCTTTTAAAAAAGAAGTACTTCCTCCTTTGTCCTACTTTATAAGATGTTTTTCCCGAGTGAGTGATGTTTCATAATATATAAGATGCTTTGACAAAACTAATGATTCATTAATAAAACTGATTCCAAAATTATCCGTCAATATTTCACTCTTTAAGAGATGGAGATTTGAAAACCTCTTTTTTTTTTGTTTTTGTATATGGGAATGAAGGACATGGGTTAATTTTGGAGTATTTATTATATAGGAAGAGGATAGAGAAGAAGAGTTTTATTAAGGGAAAATCCCAAAAAAAAATACCACTTGAACTTTAAAATCCCAAATTGGTTTTGTTGACAATAAGAGTAATGAGATTAACAACTCAGATTTTTGTCAAATCACTAATTTAAGATTTTGAAATTTAAGTGGTATTTTTTTGGAATTTTCTCTTTTATTTATATAAATATACAGAAATATTTTGAGTGGACAGCTTCTGTCAGTTAGGGAAAGCCTCTTGTTCTGTTTCTCAATCACAAGATTCTATGGCCACAAAAAACCAAAATTCACTGAAAAACGATGAACAAGATAACTCGGAAGGGGTGCGTCTGTTAGCGAGATCGAGAATGAATTAATGTTTTTATTTTGTTAATTCATTAATTCATTCCAATCATTAATTTAAATGGTATTTTTTTGAATTTTCCTTTTTATTTATATAAATATACAGAAATATTTTTGAGTGGACAGCTTCTGTCAGTTAGGGTAAGCCTCTTGTTCTGTTTCTCAATCACAAGATTCTACGGCCACAAAAAACCAAAATTCACTGAAAAACGATGAACAAGATAACTGTGAAGGGGTGCGTCTGTTAGCGAGATCGAGAATGAATTAATGATTGGAATGAATTTGTTAATTCATTAATTCATTCCAATCATTAATTCATTCTCGATCTCGCTAACAGACGCACCCCTTCACAGTTATCTTGTTCATCGTTTTTCAGCTGCATTTTGGTTTATTTGTGTCCATAGAATCTTGTGATTGAGAAACAGAACAAGAGGCTTTCCCTAACTGACTGAAGCTGTCCACTTAAAATATTTCTGTATATTTATATAAATAAAACTCTTCTTCTCAATCCTCTTCTTATATAATAAATACTCCAAAATTCACCCATGTCCTTCCTTCTCATGTCATAAAATACAAAATACAAAAAAAAACAAAAGAGGTCCTCAAATCTCCATCTCTTAAAAGAGTGAAATATTGAGGGATAATTTTGGAATAATTTTTATTAATGAATCATTATTTTTTGTCAAAGCATAAGTATAATGAAACATCACACACTCGGGAAAAACATCTTATAAAATGGGACAAAGAAGGAAGTACTTCTTTTTTAAAAGAAGAAAGAATATTAAAAAAAGATTAAGGTGTATAAATACCATAAACTTTTCTTGAGTGCAATAGATTTTAAAAATCGAAGTAAAAATGGAACAACATTGAAAACACCTAATATCCATTATTTTTTGTAGTAGAAGACGGTGTGGCTCCCACATGTGAGAAAAATGCCTCAACTCATAAAATAACCTATAGCCGTTAGTTTTTGTAGTGGGGCCCGTACTATATTTCCCCATTTTGCTGCTGAATTTTGTTTCTATATTTTTTTTTCCCAATCTTGTATGGTGATCGATGGGTAGATCATGATTGCATCGTTTTTTATTTTTGTTTATTTTTTCCACGAATGCGTCGAATCTTAAGATGAAAATATTTATATATTGCTACTTTATTTCATTCTCGACCTCACTAACAGATACACCTCTTCACCGTTGACAGATATTGTTCATCGTTTTTCAGCCTTCTCTATCCTCTTCCCCTATATATATCCTTCATTCCCATCCCTCCCATCACATAAAATACAAAAAAAAAAAAAATGAGGTCCTCAAATCTCAATATCTTAGCCACTTTCTTCATCTTCACAACCTTGTCTTTCACTTGCCATGCCCAGAACAGTCCTGAAGACTTCCTTCAAGTTCACAATGAAGCTCGTGACCAAGTTGGTGTGGGTCCTCTCTATTGGAACGAGACCCTCGAGTCGTACGCTCAGAACTACGCCAATGAGAGAAGCTACGACTGCAACCTTGAGCACTCTGGCGGGCCCTTCGGCGAGAACATCGCCGAGGGTTATGACGACATGAAGGGCTCCGACGCCGTCAAGTTCTGGCTTACTGAGAAGCCAAACTACGACTACGACTCGAACTCTTGCGTCAACGATGAGTGCCTTCATTATACTCAGATCATTTGGAAAGATTCTCATCATCTTGGCTGTGCTAGGGCCCAGTGTACCAATGGCTGGATGTTCGTTATTTGCAGCTATGATCCACCAGGCAACATTATTGACCAAAGACCATATTGATTCGAATATTCAACACTAAAATGTTATTTATATATTTAATTTTAATTTAATTATATATATATATGCATACTTATATATTTTCCTCAGTTATATTATTTGTCTAGTAAGTCATGCTATTATAGGCGTGATTCAACCATGAGAGGTGTATTGATGATTGATAATTAGTGAAGAAAAGTGTTGAGTTTAAATTTTGTCTTTGCAAAATTCGTCGGGTAATAAAAAGATTGGCAGAGGTTTCCCTATAACACATGATTGCCACAGTGGTCTAATGAGAGAGATGTGGGTCCTACCTACCAAAAAATGTGCCTATCTTTGTCTAAATATAAAATAAATGGAGGAACTAGTTGAGCTGTTGTTGAAGGTGTTTTTTTTTATCTTAAATATAACATTTCAATTTATTCTTTTTTTTAATATCTATCGCTTCCCTGAAACTACCCCTATTGGTAACAATATTAGAAACCAAATTCATATTGTTACAAAATGTTTGTTACTCAATAATGTATTTTAATGAGATGAGATCATATTTGTTACAATTAATTAATTTATCTCACTTTTTTTTTAATATACTCAGGATTTTAAATAACTCTCACATCAAGTACAATGTGATTTTTATTATGGGATATTGGTATAGGAATTCACTTTGTACAGTTTCTACTTTAATTTTTCCTCTAAGGTTTTGTAATTAACTTGTCTAATATTAAATTTCAATATAATGAATTTAAAATATAAGTTCCAGAATATTCCTAAAAAAAGTTCAACTATTTTTGTTATTCTCTAGTTGTGTCCATTACCTCAGGAATCTTTAACTATTTGATCCTAACGCCCTCACCTTGGATATTCTCTTGGTTAAGAAATGTGAACATATTAATTTATCAAATAAAACAAGAATTTTTATTACTGCTCCTTGGCAAAGGGCAAAGCAATTTTTGTTAAAACTATACATATTTCTTGGCATTTTAAGAATAAATTAACGTTTTATGATGAACGTAAGAAAATTTCAAACAAGATATTGATCCCGTGTTCTTAAAAACAAATAAAATCACGAGGCATTCACCATCAATCCTACTATTAATATAAAATGTAAATAATATTAAAAAAATTCTTGATACAAATAATTAATAATAAAAATAAAAATTATATAAGTAAACAATATTGTTTTCCAAAGTATGCATCATGAAGTAAAATACTGAACGCACTATTTTTTTGTTTTTGACCCAAACGAACGCACTATAAACTCATATGAGAAAATATACTTAAGCGATCAACACTTATATTAAAACAGTTCAGGTAAAAATATTAATTTGAAACAAAATTGAAGACATTTTTTCAAAATAATAATCAAGGTCTCTAGCTTTTCAATGAGCATTAAAAATAGTAATTTTGATTAGATGAATTATATAATACATGTCTCGTTTTAAATATAGATACAACATGCCAAACAAACACTAACAACATATATTATTAAAATATACATTGAAATAAAATGTATTGATAAAATCAAACAGGTTCACGGGTCACTAGTGCCAAGTAAGCGATAAGCATACAAGGATGTACATGTGATATCTTGTCGGCTTCATATTAAATACAGACACAACATGTCACAATTTGGTTGTTTCTGTCCTTGTCATTACATAATATTCTTTTCATTTTATCAAGGGTGTTCCCAGCCACTTTAAACTTGAGACTAATCACTTTTGATGGTTTAGAGTGTAAAATGTTTTCGCCTCTTGTCTCTTCCTTACAGGATGAGGTCACTTACTACCTTAACCAATAACTTGATGATTACATAGTATTTTTTTAACTGAATATAACCACTCTGCATATAATTAAAAATTAATTATATTATATTTTAACTAGTTTAAGTCAAGTAAGGTAAAATTATAAGAGTATGGTAAGCGTGCCAATGAAATTTTAACATAATTACATATTTAGAACTGGAATATAATATTACTCGTTAAGCTAACACATCCCTTCTATGAATATATAATGATTATTTAATATTTATATACGTGTGTTTGTGTATGTGGGGGGGATGAATAATATGAGAAACTAATTATATATATTCTTTTCAAATGATGACAAGAAGATCATATCTGGGATGTGTACGTGTTCGTTTTATGTTTTGATTCTGATCGTTAAAAATGGACTCCACTACATATTAATGAAGATGAGAAATCAATAGTTTTTAAGATTAGTCATTAACTATTAATAGGGTTGGGACATACATGAATAAACATGACAAACTATTATTTTAATTTTTAGAGGTTAAATCACGCCAAAATTTCCTAAATTTTGGATCATCTACAAATAACTCATTATCCTTTAAAACTTAATAATAAACATTTTTTAGCTTTCAAGTGTGTGCGTACATAACTCCCAACTATCAATTACATACTCTCGTAAATTTAGTTTTATGTACGTGTAAACTTTATTACGCTGTGTGAATAAGTGGTGCAGAAAAGTGTGAAATTTATTTGTATAAATGTAAGTTCGTTGTAAAGTTTTAAAAGTTTAGGAGGTTATCTATACTTTATTCAAGAATGGCACTTTTTCCACGTTGGTTTTATCACTAATTTTTTTTTTTCATAGATGAATTAATTTGCTTATTAGGCTTTGATGGAGTTTTTATTTTTGTATAATATACCAGCGTTTCAAATATTATAACACAATAATTTACTTTTCTTATTATTTTTTATTTTTGTATTATATAACAACGTTTCAGAATTGAATGTCTTTTTGCCCCTTTCCTGGAACAAGAAATTCGTAGAACAAAGAGGCACTCCCTTGTCCCTACCCTTTCGGATAACGTGCCATTGTATTCAGGAAATATCAAGATTTTAATAAATCTTACATTCTCGACATACTTAATTATATTGGTATCAAAAATTGAGTTTATCAATAATAAATGTAATACTTATTGAGAGAGGGGAATAATTATGAATTTCAATGTTGTAATACTCTGGTTGAAAATGTTTTCCATAAAAAATATTAAATATCAAATTTAATAAAATTTTTAAAATATAAAATAAAATTGTAATCCATTGAGATTATTATTTTAATTCCAAATTTTAGGTTAATTTGAAAATTAAAAATGTATTTAAACGATCAGTAATTTTTCATTTCAATATAGGTGATTGTCATTTTTCATTGAAAAAACCCTATTAAAATCCTGCTCAAATGATCAAAATCAAATTAGGCTTACATTTTTAATAAATTCTTAATGAGGTCAAGTGGCCTACTTAATAATTTATGAATATTGTTAAAAGACCATAATATCCATCATTGTTAAAAGTCAGCAGCTACCTTCAAATTTCCTGTTTTAACTATAGAGGGGCATTCTGGTCTTTTAAAAATGTTCAGATTTCCCTAATTAAGCCTCTTGACGAAATTATGAATTTACTAAAAATATAGGCCTAATTTTAGTTTTGATCATTTCAGTCGGATTTTATCAGGATTTTCCTTTCTCTTTCCAACCTTCTCAAATCTTCCTTATCATTTTCCATGAAGGAATCTCGTGCATGTGACGCCCCAAGATATAAATGTTCACTTTAACCACATGGCTGTGGTTTGAATTTGGATCATATAACAAGTCTTGGTTCACTTTCATCTCTTTTTCTTCATTATCATTAAATAGATTATTGTTTTTAACCAAAATTTTCACATAAGTATATTAATCAATATACAAATAAATAATTAAATATTTATAATAAACTTCTATATATAAAAAACTGTACAAGTTATTCTTTAGACTCCGTGTAACAATATAAAACATGTTTAGCCTTAATTACAAAAGTTCATAACAATAATAACATGTTTGGTTCGATTCTATGGGAGAGAATTATATGTAATTCTGATGTAACAAATCAATTATGATGTTTGGTTGGGCTCATGTAATTTAAAGATGATTACATTGCTAGGACTGATAAATGAGGATGCATACATCCTATAATCAAGTGAAAAAGATATTATTAACATTATAATTTTTTAAATTGGCTAAAGTACCTGTTAAATATTAAATAATTATCACCATTAAATATTAAAAATTAATTAGTAATATAAAATTTTTTAAAAAATCCCCATTAAAAATTAAAAAAAATTATATTCCATCATTAAAAATATATTGAAAAACCCAATAAATAATAGGGAAAAAGATAGAAAAAGAACTTTGAAATTGTAAAATCCTAAATCAGGTTTGTTACCAATAGTTGATAAGGGAATGACGAAACTTGGTAAGCAATTCACAACTCATTTTTTAGGAAATACTTGATTTGGAATTTTGAAATTTCACAGGTATTTTTATTTCTTTTTCCCTAAATAATATTCCCACCATTAAATATTAAAAAAGGACCATACTTACATTAAATTCCTTATATTCATTATATCAAGTTCTCCAATCACACATGACCATGTGTCATTTTTTTTTTGCATTTTTCCACTATTAAATATTAAAAAATTATTATGAACCTTGTATACACTGCACAAAAATGAAAAAAATTACCATGAACCGAACATGTATATTATATATATGTGTGTGTGTAGACATAAGCAATTTTGTCTCTTGCTATATATTCCTACATATTCTCATGTTCGATATAACCCAACCAAACGTTTTCATGCATATGCATCATTTTTACTTCATGACAAAACAAATAAATTCACATCATCATCATTACATTATATTGTATTACATTCCATTGAATTCCATGTGATTCCATGAATCAAACGAGCCATAAGTAACTAATACTAGTAATAAAAAAGTAAACAATTTATTTTCAAAATTTTAATTTTTTTTATTTTAGTCAATTTAAATACATACATACATGTCAACACTAAGTTCACTACTAGGACCTCATTTTCAAGCGTGGCACATGGCGCTACTATTAGGACAGCTTGCCATTGACTTCAAAATTTTGATTCAACTCACTGCAACTTAATCTTTTTAGTTTTAACTAATTAAAATTTTATAGTACCTAAATTGCATGAAATGTATAATTTTATTTTCTAAAATATAGAGACTAATATTTTAAATTGTCAAATCATATATAGATTGAGTTGCATTAAATTAATGTTTAAAAACTGAGTTATAATTGAGTCAAATTATAGGGATTGAGTTGTACTGAATTAAATTTTATAAACTAGATTACAAATGATGAAAAACTTTAAATACAAAAATATTAAATTTCCCAAAGTTTTATAATAAATGGACAATCCCTGATTTTCCCCACACACTTCACCTTTTTTTTTTGACGAGGATAATACATATAGAAAAAGATGAAAAATACAAAATAGATTACAACTAAAAAACCACAAAAGTATATAACAAATGTAAGAGAACAAAGCAATCCTCCAGGATCTTTTGGATGCTAGGTGCCAGTCTCAGTTGTTTGGTAAGAACCATCCTAAAACCACTATGCTTAGATAAGATCATAATGCTATACCTCAAAGGATCATTGATAATTTGTTACTAGCGGAGTAAAAGAAGCAATTTACGTAGATGGTTTAAAAGATTAATCCACTTAATTTGACCCTTAGGAACAATTACAGATAATTGATTAAACAAAGCTCCTTGGAAAAAATCTCACTTTGTAGTGACCGAAGCTTCAAATCCTTGGATCTTGATAGCTTGGAGAAACAAAGTAACAAAACAGAAGATGAGCAATTTTCTTGTTGAACAGATGTTGAAAATGATAAGGAAATATGACACGAATGCTTGTTGAAACATCAATTTAGTACCCTCCGATAATATTAAACTTCAGAAGATATCCTATTAATCACCACTTGTGGAGAAATATCCTCATTTGAAACCCGCTTTTTGTTACAAAAGAACCAAATGCAATACAAAACCCAACAAATGGTGAGAGCCACCTCCTCATTACTCCTTCCAAAGTCTGAAGAAGCCAATTAGAAATTTGACTCTCTAGTACTTGATTTGAAAGTAGACCAAATGGAAATGAAAACCAAATATCTCTAGCCCAATGACACTGCAAAAATAGATGACGTATGGATTTATTGGCGACTGGACAAAATAAACAAGAAATAGTAATTCTTAAGTGATGAGAACACAAAATAGCTCTAGTAGGCAAAGAATCCCAGAGAAATCTCTAGATAAACAAACTCAGTCTAGGAATAAGCTGTAAACATTGTACTTGCTTCCAAAAGGCATTAAAATGAGTACTAGACCTTTGACAATTATTGACAAGCTGGTTATATCCATCAATAACTGTATATTGACCCAAACTATTTCCTCTCCAAGAAATACTATCCTTAGAACCAAAAAGTGAAAATGGGGTAGAAATAATCTGCGAAACCACCTAAGAATGGTATAATAATTTCAGTAATCTCTCATTTCAACATCCCTAATCATGCAGTAACAAGTCACCCACTGTCATTAATGAAAGTGAGCGAACACACTGCAAAGGCCATCATAAGCGGCTAAAGAGGTTGATTTGAGAGCCATCACCAACTTCCCAACATAGCTGATCAAGAATAAGTACGATGTCTAACCCCAAAACTATCCTTCCAAAGTCTAGATTGCATTACTGGAGAAAGTAAGGATCCATCATCCATAGTAGAAACATATTTAGGTCACAAAACAGAAGCAAGAAGAGAATTTCCTTGAGCACAAATTAGCCTCCAAATATTCTTTACCAAAAGAGCATCATTAAACATAGCAGTCTCCCTAATACCCAGCCCGCCTTGAGATAAAGGTTGACAAATAGTGTTCCAAGCAATCAAGTGCATTCTCTTTTTGTCACCATTAAAACCCTAGAAAAAATCCACAATCCTCGTGTCAATGGCATGAACTAGATAAGCAGGGAATTTTGAAAAAGACATAGGATAGACCAACACTGAAGAAATGACTGACTTAATCAACGTAATTCTACCTACCTGGGTTAACAACTTGGATTTCCACACTTGTAACTTTGAATCAATTTTTTCAAGAACCTCCTTATAAAGTATAGAACGATTCTTTCCTAGTCCACATAGGTACCCAAGTATTTTCCAGTTTCAAAGTAAATTTGAATCCCATCAAAGCAGACAAATGCAACTTAGAAGAATGTGTCACATTGGGACTAAACACCATAAGAAACTTTAACTGATTAACTTTTTGACTTGCAAGTGAACCATAGTGATCCAAAATATTTTTAATCACCTAAAGAAATCACTAATAGAAAAAACACTTTTAACATCCATTTTTTGGGACTTTTAATGTTCTTTTATGGGGGGGACGCGTATGTCAACGACGTAGTAAATTTAGACTTTAGACGTCATATAGGAAGGGACATCTAAAGTGAGGCTTGAGGCGTCCCTTCTTTGAGAAGAGACGCCTAAACCTAGAACTTTAGGCGTCCCTTTTGTGAAAAGGGATGTTTAAAGCCCTTACTTTAGGTGTTTAAAAGTTTGTTTTTTAAATTACTGACTTTAGGCGTCCCTTTGTATTAAAAGGGACGCCTAAAGTGGACATTAGGCGTCCCTTATCCTAGAAGGGACACCAAAAGCCAGAAGGGACGCCTAAAATTTTTTTTTTAAAGGATGCTATTTGTATTGTTTCTGCCAATATTGAAAGCAAACAACATAGTCTCCTTACACAGTAAGAAAATATACAACAAGCAGTATATAATTAACTCCTACAACATCCAGCAATAAGGAAACATTCATGCACAGTGTTATCAGAAATGTTGTCCACTAAACAACTACTAAGTAAACATATAGGAAACCATAAAATTTTACAGATCTAGGTGTTGAAGAAGCCGCCCAGCCAACAAGTCTCTGACCAAATTAATGTCTTCATATAAGGAGGCAGCATTATTATCAAAGATCTGTAAATTAGAAAATACGATTAGATAAAATCATTAAAGTTAAAGAATTGTTTAGCAATTCAATTAAAATACATCTAAAGTATTATCATTTGATTACTTGTTGAAAATCACTTGTAACGCCGCTTTGAATGATATTATACATGTAAATGATAACATAGTAGCCACATTCAGTACCCCGGCTATTGAGGGTACTATAAATCAAAAGCAATTGGTTAAAATCAATAACATACATAATTTCTAAAACAACCTTAAATAAAAGAAATTAAATTGGAACCACATACTTGGGGATAGTACCACTTTGGCTTGCGAACAACTCTACCCTCATTTGACCCGCCAAGCATTCTATATGTTTAGGTCACGCTACCATTAAAATGTAAAACAACAAAAATTAGAATAATTTATTTAAGTCAAGAATCAATTTAATAAAAAAGAAATAACTTACGTGTTGAAGACGGATTTTATGTCTTTGTCGGGCTTTTTTCTCAAGGAATCAAACCAATAGATTTCGTTGATGCGCGGGCAAACAACACACAGGCTCCAATGTTAACTACAACAATACACAGATTAAAATGAAGTTTAGATTAGAAGAAAATTATTTCTTAAACATCCCAAAAACTAAAAATACAACTACATACCCTTGAACAATTAACGCTAGATAACATCGTAATTTGGTCGCTGCCATTATGAAGCCCACATAATGTGTCTTTTGTTGCACATCATTTTTATCCGATGTCGTATTTGCCGGACATAAGAATCTGTATAAAGTGTATCTTTCTATATTGATGCATAAGCGGTAGAAGGACCTAAAATAGAAATAAAATGACCAATGAATTATTGAACTTAGGAAAGAAAAACTAACCAAATGGCAAGTTTGACCCATCCTGCATCTATCTCCTCCAAACGCAGAAACTCCCTAAGATCTTTATTGTCGATCGTGTAGGGATATGTCAATTCTGTACCCACAATCCCTGGAGGCATATTCAAGTCGATTTGGCGAATACCTTTGTAAATCTGTTGTAGCCATGCTAAAAAGGGTCATTTCATCGCATCTTGTTCATCCTATTACCATAACATAGAAAACCAATTATATTATAATGATGCCAATAAATGTCAAGTGATGTGAATATAGTTCCAACCATTGGTGGGGTTGCCAATGTGCCAATAAGATATTGAGGCAAAAGGATGAAAGCTCCAATTGCCTGACCTAGCATGGCAACCTCAATGTCAGGGATAGGGATGGCTGCACCTTCTTCCCCCTCATGAACACATGTCACTGTCACCTTATGTAAATACTGTGGAATTTGACTATGATGGTGGGTGGTAGCTTGTGTGTGAACAAGAGCATCGGCAATAACACGAATCATAGGGACATCCAAATAGAGGATACACGATTCACCCGACTCCGCAGTAGTACAAGGCTGGCCCAGTGGTTCTCTTATGTGAGAAGGCTGGCTTAGGGGTTCTAGGGTTTGAGAAGGCTGGCTACAAGGTTCCAGAGTATGGGAAGGCTAGACAAGGGGTTCCAGATTGTGGAAAGCCTCACCAACGAGTTACAGAGTGTGGGAAGGTTATCCAAGGATTCCTCCTGCGGGTTGTAACTTCCTTTAGTGCTGGGGAAAGGCAGGGATTCCTGGGTTCTAACCCTAGTATTGTCCATTTTAGAATCAAACAATGATTTCATTTCACCATGTAGTTGTGCCATTAGCTCGTCTCAGAGCTCTTCTTGGATTTGATAGTGAAGCTTAGCCACAATTGAGGGAACATTTCATCTATCTTCTTCCACTGTGGAGAGTTGGCTGGGTGCTAAAGATATTTTCCGTCACAAATTCTCTCATCAGAATGCCATCTCAACTTCTTCGCTTTTGTTGCAGTCACAAACAAACGCTTAAACTGTGGTATTATTGGAAGATACCATAATACCTTCGAAGGTTGCCTTTTACTTGTTGTCCCTTCTCTACAACCACCGTCTTTCTTCACTTTATATCGTGATGTTTTACAGTTAGGACACTCACTAAGACCTGCATACTCTTTTCTATACAATACGCAGTCATTAGGGCAAGCATGTATCTTTTTGTAATCCATGCCCATCATAGACAAGATTTTCTTAGCCTCATACATATTTGGAAGTATATTATCTTCTGGAAACATATCACACAATAATTCCAGCAATAATCTAAAACTACTATCGATCCATCCACAAGTTGCCTTTAAGTTCACCAAATGCAATGTTCCTGTCAATCGTGTGTACTTACTCCCAGGGTATAATGGTGTATCCGCATCACTCCGCAGGCTGTCATATTCATGTGCCTTGGCGAAGGATTCAACCTCGGCATCGTGAATCATTTTCTCTATTCTATCTTGATCTATAACATCCACTCCTTCCTTCTTGTGTGACGAACAATCAGTTATTTCCTCACCATGCCATATCCATCTTGTGTATCAAAGATTTATTCCATCACAAAGTAGATGATCCCTTATATCATCAACATCCCGTCGACTCTCATTTAAACAATTGACACAAGGACAAAAATACTTCCCATTTTTTGTTAGAGCATTCCTTCTAGCAAATTCAATAAATTCTTCCACCCCACTCTCATATTCTTCACTAGTTCTCAGAGCATTCATCCAACTATAATCCATTTTTTATCTAAGCCATTCTTAATAATGCTAAAGTTTAGAATAATTGACAACAATGGGATTTCCTTTTATAACCATTTTGAAAAAAAAATCGGCAGCATTTCCTCTTAAATTTAAGACATCCCAAAATTTGAATAACAAACCAGCTCAACTAAATGCAAAACAGAACAAGCTATCTGAGACAATTTAGACACTATCAACAATACTATCCACTAATTTTTCATCATTAAACTTAAAAATTCAAAAGGAAGTGTTAACAAATTTAGACTTATATTATTATTATTTTTATGACACAATTATTTTAACTTTGTAGTGAACAATATCAAGAGACATATAATGGAATCAAAATTATCATTTTACTAAAGATGAGTTTTTGTGTGTGCATATATATATAACTTTGAGAGTATTTTTCATTTTTTTCATATAAAATAATTAATCTCAATAAAATTCATGAAGACATAATTATGCATATTGATAACTATAAGCACTTGTACATGTTCAGTATTACAAAATTGAAATAGGAGGAAAAAAAATCTATACGGAATCAAGACATAATTGCTGATATTTGTTCATATTCCAAACAGACCCTTAAATAACCATAAAAAAAAATCTCAGTCTACAAAAAAAAAAAAAAGACTAATGCAAAATCCATGCCAATGACAAACATAAAAAATAATGGCTACAGCATCAAAGATAAAGGGAGAGGGAGGCATGAGTTGTACCTTGAAGGAGGTTCACTGAAGCCTTGTGGTGGAGACGGTGAGAGAGGGATGGATATGAACAGCTAGCATGCGCAGCTATATACCGTGGTGAGATCGAGGTGGATGAGCTTCTTGAGAGAGGAAGGAGGAGGAGGCCTCGCTATAGTAGCTGAGTTTTTTGAGAGAGGAAGGACAACGGACTTACTCGTGACCGTGAGAGGAGAGAACGAAAATTATTGAACGCTGGAGGAAAATGAAACAAATCTCTGGGTGGAAAATGAAAAAGGTAAAGCAGACACCTTTAGGCGTCCCTTCTGATATCTCTTCTTAGAGAAGGGATGCCTAAAGGCTACATGTCAGCCACGTGGCTGACATGCAACCTTTATCTCCCTTTAGGCGTCCCTTCTCTAAGAAGGGACGCCTCAAGGGACATCAGAAGGGACGCCTAATATTCTCTTTACACGTCCTTTTTCGTTCTTAGGACGTCTATAGGGACAAAATTTTTTCTTTATTTACTTAAATGCCACCGCGTCCAGTTTTTATTTCCCTTTTTTAGAAAGAGACGTCTTTTAGTGACGTTAAATCTCTAATCTGTAGTAGTGAATCTATTTTCTGCTAGAACAAACAATAAAGTATCATCTGCATAAAGCAAATGAGTTAAAGGCATAGAGTTTCTTGCAATCTTAAAACCTTTCCATGCCCGCTGATTTCACGCCTGAAGAATCTAAGAGGATAACACATTAGCACATAAAATGTAAAGATAAGGGGAAAGTGGATCACCTTGTCTAAGACCACATTTAGGAAAGAAATGTATAGAGGGAACACCATTAACCAACACCTGATAAGATGTAGAAGAAATACAAACCATAATCATTTCAATCCAATTTTAAGGAAAACCCATTATTTCCAATACCGCCTCCAGGAAGGACCAAGATAGCCTATCATATGCCTTTTCAATATCAATTTTCATCATACACTATCCCTGCTTTTGAGTACGGATATGCTTCAACTTTTCCATCACTTCACTTACCACTATAACATTATTAGTAAGAAGTCTTCCTTTGAGAAAAGCATTCTGAAAATGTGATATAAGATGTTGCAAAATAGATTGAAGTCGACCACACATAACTTTAGTAATAATTTTATATAGCACGTTACAAAGACTAATAGGATGAAAATCATTAAAAGATTGAGCATGCTGTCCCTTTTGAACTAGAGTAATAAAAGTCGAGTTCAGCATAGAAGGTAAAGAGCAAGATATGAAAAATTGCTGAACAACACCAAAAACATCATTTCTCAAGTGTTGCCAATAAAACTAAAAAAAGACTAATAGGATGAAAATAATTAAAAGATTGAGCATGCTGTCCCTTTTGAACTAGAGTAATAAAAGTCGAGTTCAGCATAGAAGGTAAAGAGCAAGATATGAAAAATTGCTGAACAACACCAAAAACATCATTTCTCAAGTGTTGCCAATAAAACTAAAAAAATCTCGGATTAAAACCATCTGGCCCTGGGCCCCATCTTCCTTCTTAGATTTAATAGCCTAATCAACCTCATCAATAACCAAATGTTTTAATAAATTATGTATGTGATCTGAATGAAGCTGAGGAAGAGGCACTCCAACAAGTTGATCTACAATATATTGCTTTGAGAAATCTGATTCTACAGAGAACTGTTGAGAGAAATATTGAACAGCCAATTGTTCCAAAGCCTTTTGACCCACTACCCAATTATTATCTTGATCTTTCAATCTCAAAATGAATGAGGAAATTCTCCTTTTCTTGACGAAATTATGAAAATAAATAGTATTTCGGTCCCTAAACAAACTTTTATTAAATCTTGCATTTTGAGCCCATAGAGATTCCTCACACTCCAAACAAAATTTCAATTTTAGTCTAAGCTCAGAAATGTAGTGATTAACATTGGGCAGATTCAGATTATTTTGCAAATTTATAACATAGCTTCTAGAACAGCAATATTATTACTAATCTTGCCAATTTTCCTTTTATTCCAAATATGCAATTCCTCCCTTAAAGATTCTAATTTGTATATGATAACCCAAATGAAATCAGAATTAGAGGTAATTTGCCACACATGAAGAAGGATCTCCTCACATTCAGCAAATTTAGTCCAAAAATTCTCAAAACGAAATGGTCTTTTGGCCTTGGTTTGGGATTGTGATAAAGAAAATAACAATGGTGAATGATCAGACCCATCAATTGGTAAAACCTGAAGATGTGAGTGGGAGAAAGTAGAGAGCCACAAGGAATTACATAAAACACGATCCAACCTTTCCCAAACAGCATCATCATTAAGTCTTTTATTTGTCCAAGTAAACCAAGAACCTTTAGGAGGAAAATCAATCAAACCCGTATTTGATAGAAACTCTTGAAACAAATTAGCCCCTCTAATATAAGAAACTTTACTGAGCTTCTCTGAAGAATATAAAACTTTATTCAAGTCCCCAATACTAGCCCACGGCGCACTCATAGAACTATGAATACCAGAAAGCCAATCCCAGAGTTTAGGACGAACAGCTGCAGCTCTACAGCATCAGTTGCATCGTCTATTAGCGAAGAAGAAGCAGCAAAAGCTTTCTCACGACCCTGCATAATATCATCAGTATCCCTCTCCTTGTGTTTAAGACCAGCTCCATTCACAGATATAATAGGAAAATCAGTTTTAATTAATGTAGGGAGCTCCTCTAGCAATGGAATTTCTTGAGAGATTTGTTGAGCATAAGAAGAAGTATTGAAACCAACATCTGAAGTGCACAGACGAAAATTGGAAGGACCTTCAGTACCCATAGTCCATGAGGAATCAATAAGACTTGGATAAGGAGCAGAAAGTACAAATGGGCCTTGAGAAGAAGGAGGCCCAGTGTAACCATGTAACCCATTATTGGAAACAGGCATTGAGGAAGTAGACTCCCGAACACATATTTTTGAACGAATATCCCTATGAGCATGATCTATTGAAGTATGTGCACTTGACCCAGCCTCGTTAGATATATCAAAAGAAGATAAAACAAATTCTAAAGCCCTCTTGCGAGTTCCAAAACTAAGAATAGAAGGAGTAGAACCATCTGTCATATAATTAATCCCCTGAGAGACAAGTGGCAATGCAGGTTGCTCATTCAATGCCATGACAGTATTATGAGGTTCCAATTGAACCAACGACTCTAAACCAGAGTTAAGAAAACCCTCCCCTTCATCAGATGGCACCCCTGCATGATATGACAATTTTCGCAATAATTGAGAGTTGGTGCCACATATAATTGCTCCAGTTGTGACATGTAGCAGATCCGAATTTGAGAACAAGGAACCGATAGGCTCCGAGACATTAGGAAGACTCTGGATATCATCATCCGAAACCCCCTCGTTAATCTGTGCAAATTGCTCATGATTATCAGGAACAGTAATATTAGCTTCATTTTCAAAAGCCTCCATTTCATTAGTACCAGGATGAACTTCAAGATCAACATTATTATTCTCGGGAAGGTTAGAATCCGGGGACCTTGAATGATTTGTCAAATCATTAGCAGTAGAACCAGATAGAGAATTAGAGGATGTATCCTGATCATCCTCACCCTGTGTTTCAGAATCATCATCCAAACTAATAATTCAAGGGGGGGATTAAATGCTTGACCTGGCTGAGTAACTGTGAATGGAGAATAATATCGAACAACATAACGATCCAACCCATCCTCATCCAGATGCCATATACGAGTGGTTTTTCTGGTTTTGGCTTTATCCCGAAATGCCATATTAAATTTAGAAACATATGGAAAGCGATAGTCTTTGACAAAATGAACACCATATTTCATAAAATTACGAACACTGTGGTGCATCATTGCATGTTTCATGGTAGAAAACGACCAAGGACAAGAACGATCAATATGACCAATACGGGCCACATTGAAAACAAATCCAAAAAACCCGATCATAACGGCATTCAAGCCAAATTCTTCTAAGAGATCAAAGTCTGACCCTCAAAGCAGTTAACAGAGGAAGAGAAGTATCAACAAGCACTCAGATTCTCATGAATCGAACATTATAAGAAGAAGAATCCATAAAATCAAACTTGCGAAACTCACCCAGTAAATTCCCAATAACTTGAGCAGTTGTGGCTGTAAAATAATTAGGAGGTAACCCCCAAATTTGTACCCAAAGAGGAACCTTTATTGGGCGATGCTCATCCATAAACATGTCCAGAAACCACGATCGCATCTCTAGAAGAGTATTATCAACTGACCATGGGCCATGCAACAACACATATTCCCGATCACAATTCTCAGCAAACCAGATATAATAAGCATGATCAACATTACCAATAACCTCAAAATCTCCCTTAAGATGCCATGCATGCTGTAAATCAGATTTGATTCGTTCAATATCAAGTATTTTAACATCAAGAAGGAACCCCACCAAACACTGACTCCAGAAATCATCGGCCGCAGCATCCTCCAGTTGGTCTAAAGCAACCGCTGGCCCTTGGAGGATAAATTGGTAGTTGAAAAAAGGAGGACCCGAATTAATGTCTTCCGAGTCCATTGATTCGTCCCTGGATGAACTTTGTTGGGACCACCCAAAACCTCTGGAATCTTCACAAGAATTTGTCATTCGAAACCACCGACAGGAAGCAGGGAAAAGAAAACAGAGAACAAGAAAAAGAAGACAAAGCAAAAAGCAATAAATAAAAGGAACACTCTGATTGAAAAGGGTAAACTCAAGAGCCATTCAAAGTAGAGAGAAGTGAGAGCTTCTCACTCTAACCCAACAAGTAGGACCCCTGCTATACATCAGATTACATTAAATTAAGATAAAATGTAGCTATTCCAACTTTAATTTCCTAGCGATAATCCAACAATGTAGGTCGTGTCCATTATATTTAAAGTTTGGAATAATATTGCTGGCCTAAACACTGTAATTCTCATTAACTATAGATGGCTAAACTGCTAAACAACGTGCCAATAAGTTTCTAGATCAGCTCAAACCTACCCTTAGATTGATTTCATAAGCCCTAAATGACCCAAAATTACTCTTTATTAGGTATGTTGTTCAATAAATTAAGGGATAACGTCCAGATTTAACAATGAACTATTTTTTTATGGTCACTCAATACAATTAACTATTTTTGGTATAAAAGTAGATATAATCAATTTTTTTGGTAGCTAGCAACACGGTTGATCTTGGTTAATTTCTATTATTTTTGTACTATGGGTCCCACTAATCCTTTCATTATCTATTATTGAAATATATTTTTAGAAGGACAAATGTGCAAATTTAGCAATAAATCATTTTACTATAAGCAACTAACACAATTATCTTTTATTAGTTCCAAAAATAGACATAAATATTTGGGAGAATTACTTAAAAATACCTTGGGGGCAAATTAATTGTTGAATGCTACCATAGGTGATATGTTGCACATGACGGGTGATATGTTGCACACGACCGGAAGATGTTTGCACTTTCGTATAGAAGCTTTTTGCACACATGGAAGATGGTTGCACACAATGGAGGCTCTATTGTACATGACGGATGCTTGTTTGCACGCGTGGTACCATTTAGTAATTAATTTGCTTCCAAGGTATTTTTAAGCCATTTTCCCTAAATATTTTTTGTCTTATAAATGCTCATATTTATCTTTTAAATTCCAATTTTTTTGTGAATGATCATATATATCTTGTAAAGGGAATAAACCCAAGGAGTTTATAAATGCCCATATTTGGTCATTCACATATTTGTCTTGTAAATGCCAATATTTGTTTTGTAATTTTTTTAACTCTCCGGATTCTTTTAAATCCATTTATTTGTCTTGTGAATACCCTTCATTTGTCTTGTAAATGCTGTTATGAAAAAAAAATAAAGTAGGGCAATATTATCTTTTCATTGACAAAACTTAATTTCATTATGACCCAACGGGGTGCAATAAAATTTCATAATCTTTTGGAGGTTGACTGAACTAAAATTGCTTCCATGGGGTCTAAGTGATATTTTCCCATTAAAAAAAGGCACATATTTCTAAAATTAAAATATATTAAAATAATAGAATAAGAAGACTAATATGACTCACAGTGCACAAAGTAACAAAAGTTAACCAGGGTTAACGGCCTTGCTATATATGCTGTCAAAAAAAAGTGATTATATATATATATATATATATATATATATATATATATTTACACCTGAAAAAAGTTAATTGTGTTGAGTGTCAATAGGGAAATAGTTGGTTGCTAAATTTGCACCTTAACCCATAAATTAATAAAGAAAATTGTTCAAATTGTTGTAAATTATAATAGCATACCTAGAAGGCTTATATTTTATATATGATCAATATGATAGGATTATTCATTCTAATCAACTGATTAGAAATTTAAAGCATTATTCACGGCTATAGATATTGATTAGTATTTTTTTATCTAAATTTTTATTTTATATTGAAATTAATTATATGGATAAACAAATTAACAAGGGAAAATTAGAATGAAGGACCTAGAGGAAAAGATATTTATTATGAAGAACCATACAAATTGTAATTATTTAGAAGGACTAATACAAATATATAAAATTAAAAATACTAAAATGCCCTTAATGAAATTTTTTGCATTCCCTTTTATATTCTCTCCTACATTCTACTTTTAAAACTAATACAAAATTCTAAATTGCACCAAATTAAAAAAAAATTTCTTAATTTTTATTTTTCACAACTTGCATAGAAATCTATGGAAAAACACTACACATTCTTCAATTTTATCAAAATTATAATTTTTAAAAAATAAAAAAATTTAATTAAAAATAAAATTATATAATTTTAATAAAACCCAAGGTCTTTTATAATTTATTACATATGTTAAACGAAGAAATTTTATGTGGTTTATTTTTATTTTATAAGAAATTTACGTTGGTTAAAAAATTCATTTAATGTTAAGAAAATTAAAAAAATATAAATAATCTATTATATCCTAAAAAAATATGAAATGAATTTAGTTTTTACTTTTGTAAAAATATCTTAATTAATATAAATGTTCATAATATAAATGGGGCAAATTTATGATAAATTGATTAATTAAATGATATGTTGATTATATGAATATGGAACTTGGTGAAAAATAAAAATTTTAAAAATATGAGTTTAACCATTTTTAATTAAATAATATATTGAAAGTTTTTTTAAAAAAAGATACAGTCATATCACATGTGAATGATGAGCAGTTTTAGTTTTAATGTCAGTTATTTTTTAAATTATGAATACAAGAGATAATGTAAGAACTTTGGTTAAGGGAAATTTAGTAATTTTAAATTTATATTATTATATTTGGTCATTCTATGTAACTACAATTTTGATGGTTCTTTACAATAAATATTATTTCCTGTAGGTCTTCTATTTTAATTTTCACGGCTATAGAGATTGATTAGTACTTTCTATCTAAATTTTGATTTTATATTGACATTAATTATATGGATAAACAATTAACAATCCATATATAGCTTTCCATGTATAAATTTCCAAAATATTTTTATATTTTTTGGATCTTCTGATATTGGCATGTTTTGTTTTGTTTTTTTTTTTTCGGTCATCATCATCGCTCTAGTACGTAATGTTTGTACGATTTCCGTTCATGCATTTCCATGTCTCTAATTTTCAATAAGTAATGAGAAATGACTAAATCAAAACGGATCACATCTGGCACAGATACAAACACATTATTGGAGGCCATGCTTTTGGAATATTATTGATATAGGAAAATTACCGATAATCCTGCATACAATTAGGTTCTAAAAATGTCATATTTATAAATTAAACTTGTATATTTATAAGTCAAGTAAGTCAAATTTAACAATTTATTTTTACAAGCCAAACTTTCATTTTTACATATCAAATTACATTATTTACAAGTGAAACTTAAAAAAAAAATTGAATTCTTTGGACTTATATTGATAATTTATTTATATTATATGGGATCTATGGGTAATTTTTCCTAATAAAATTGTTATGCAAATGTTATTTTCAAATTAAATCTGATTAATCGTGGAATTTTAAAATGAATAACATTATTTGTCATTTGACTTGTTTATTACAATATTTATGAGCATACAAGTGCTAGTCTTGATAAAAGGGGCTATGACTGCTTGAGCAAGAGGTCCCGAGCTGTAAGTGTAGAAAACACATTTTAAAAAGCTAATATTTTAACACATGAAAGTACTTCAATTTTATTCATATTATCTCACCATGACCCTAAACGTATGCTCATGATACAAAATACAAACAAATTAAAATTATTCTTTTTCATTCACACACACATATAATTAATGCAAATTAAATTACGAGATCATATCTCTTTGCTTTACTCGATCAGTACGGTTTTTGTCCAACTGTGTTACCGGCAGGATCATAGTTGCAGCCCATAAAAGTTCCTCCATTGTCACACTTCACTTTAGCACAACCTAGGCGAACCAAGGTATTCCAAACCACTTGAGTATAGTGCCCGCACTGTTTACCGGCAGCGCATGAGTTCCTATTGTAGTCATAATCCGCCTTCTCGTCCACCCACAGCTTCACGGCATCCATCCCGCTCAGGTCGCCCGTGCTGCCGGCAAGGTTCTTGCCGTATATGCCACCGGAGTGGACCAGCTGGCAGTCAGCCTTGCGTTGGTTAGCATAGTTCTGTGCATAAGCGGCCACAGTACCATCCCAAGCTGTGTTAGGAACACCCACTTGTGATCTTGCTGCGTTGTGGGCATCCACATAGTCTTGTGGTGAATCTTGAGCATAAGATATGAAAGCAAAGAGAAAGAAAAACAAGAAAGAAAATGGAAGCTTGCATGATAACTCCATTATTGTATGTTATTGCATCAATCGAGTGTTTGACGAAAAAAAAATGAGAGATGATAAAATGGGAAGCCTTGGGGAGGAATTTATATAAGAATATTGTTGAGTATTTAAGAAGACGTTTGTTCGTTATTGTTCCTATATATATCTCTCCAACTATAAACTACTCAGTTAGAAAAAGATGTTTATTAATAAACAAATTTGTTTGCCATAACTTACAAGAGAAGTATAAGCAAGGTGGTGGAAGACTCTTTGTTGCAAGTTTTAAAATATTCATAATGCGTGAAGGACCAAGAAACTGTAACAGACTTGCTCTTTGTTTATCTTTCAGATGTTGCCACGTGTTTCATTTAATTTTCTGTTATATATATATATATATATATATATATATATATATATAAGAAAGGAGAAATAACCAATAAGTTATTGGTTGAGATGGTAAGGGGCTTCACCTCCATAAAAAAAAGAACATAAGTTTTAATATTGGAAAGCATATACTTATTCAAAGAGATGAAAATCATTTGTGCTCCAAGCCCCAAAATAGAAAACCCTTAATCAAATATATATATATAAGAAATGAGTAATAGGTTTCGAGAGAAGAATCTCAAAAGGGAGAGAGAATGGTAATGTGGTCCTAACAAATTTTATTGGGATATGCCATTCTAGGCCCTATTAAAAATCATTTGTAAATCATTCTCACATACCAAAGAATGACAATATATAGTTAAGTTATTACATATGTCTTAAAATGATAAAATATTTCTAAATTTTCCTTTATTAAAATTTCTCTCTCTCTACAATTACATAGCACTCTCACCTATCCTCTTGTTCTTTTTCCAACAGAAATTAAATAGAAATAAAATTGGAAAATGGTAATTAATAACTCATATATTTATTGAAATACTATTTGTCAAGTAATATGACTTGAGAGAGCTTTGTCAATTGCTTTTGAACCTTAGACTAATACATATATTCATTGAAATAGCATTTGAGAGGAAATTAATCAAGTTTTATGAAGTGCAAAGAGAGAAATAATTTTAAGCTCCATTTAATCCTTGAAATTAAAGAATCATTTGCCTTTATCACTTTCTAGTCTTTAAAATAGTTTTTAAAAATTCTCTTTCTACCTCAAAACTTGTTTTAACTTAACTTAATTGAACTCATTAAGCCTCTTGCTTGACCATTTTGTTGACCAAATCTCCGTGAAAACGATTTTTACTTATTACTTTATTACTTTGCACGACCTGTACACTTACAGTGCAAACAACCACTCTTGGATATAAACTCTTTAATGTGTACAATCAATATAGGTACTTTAAAAAAATTATAAATTTAGGAGACAAATCAATTAAGGTTTTATATTGAAAATGAAATCGAATCTCTAACTAGTTTTTATATAAAGCACATGAGCTAGTATGATATGTCTTGAACACTAGCCTTTTCTGTCGATTTATGACCACAAAATATTCCAATTTGACTTGTAAGCAATTGAACGTGTAAAATAATTAATCAAGTACAGTTACGTTTTTCAAACAATTAGGCATAACAAATTAAAAACAATTGAATTGTATGTCCAAAATTTTGCCCATTGTCACCGGTCCAGTCTCATTTAGCCTCCACTAAAATTAGTTCAAAATAGATTATAGCTTGCGAGATGCTCCCATTAGTTTTTATTATAAGGCACTTTTAAAAAATGTGGATATTCTTTATTATAAGTTAATTAGTAAGTCACCAAAATCAAGTACTCTTTCAGTCCTAAATGTAGGGCTTAATTTATAGTGCAGTCTTATATTTAAGACAGGGGTAATATTAATTATACTATTTATGAATTCTCCTTATTTAAAATCTCATTAATTGTACTTTATATTATTTGTTGGATGCAATTGTGACGGATCCAAGAAGATTTGGGCCTAAAATATGGCTAAAAAGAAGGCCCAAGTCAAGACATGAGTATAAGAAAAAAAAAGCTATGATGGAGGACCAACTAAAGTTGAGTTAGCAGAAGGATCCAATCCCTTATAATGTGGCAAATAAGATTTGAATCTTCGTTAGGAGAAGTGGCCACATATAGTACCTGATAGTACTTCGATTAGGATTGCATATAGTAGGAAGATACCTATGTTTAGCCAAAAAAAAAAAAAAACCATGAAGGAAGAGGTGTGGATTTTGGTCCACAAATATAAAGCTTAAGTTAAAAGTGAATTTTGATCATAAATATAAAATATTTTTTTATCTTTTTTATTTATCATTTTTTTAAAACTAATTTACTTTACTTATAAAGCATTATATAACTAATGATACCCACAAATATTTTTGAGAAAACATTTAACATATGCTATAATTAAAAAAATTTATTTAGCTTTCTTTGTCACCCTAAATTAGGCAGATGAATCTTATAATAGCGATCAGAGTTAGTAATAATGAGTGAATGGGGTAGATAATAGTAAATGAATGTAATGAAATGATGTAAATTTGGATACCAAAAAAACCTCTCTCTTCAATAAAATAATTAATTATAAATATTTTGAATGCTCATGTGATTTAGAAAAGTGATTAATTATTTTTACAAAATTTTTATTATATCTCATTAATAATCAAAATCAATCAGACTATGAAATTTCATTATTGAAAAAATACTTACATTTTTTATCATTGAAAAAGTGAAAGAATCCAAATTCTGAGGAAAGTTTTTGAAAATATGTGGTCACAACTCATTTGTTTAAACAGTCCACTACCCCACACGCCCCTATCCCATGCACATGTATATAATTCCTCATATTAAATATGCAAACGAGTGTCATATATCTTTCCAATAAATTCATTGCTCAGGAAGAAAATAACAAACTTACTCTAAACATGAAAAGCTTCAAATTAATTATTTAAATTAAAATATATTCTTTAACCTCACCCTAAAACATGCCAAAAAAAGATACTTTGATTTGAATTTTGAAACACAGAAATACTTTTATTTTCATTTCATCACAACATGACACTAACACATGATCTTAATACAAAGTATATGAATTCTGCTGTTCCATTTAGTTATTGTCTCTATTTCCCTTATTCTAACAATTCTTGCTTAATGCAAGTTATTCAAAACACCAGAACATCATCACTTTCCTTTCATGGATCGGTCAGTAAGGTCTTTGTCCAACATAGTTTCCAGGAGGATCATAGTTACAGGAAACGAAAGTTCCTCCATTATTACACCTCACTTTAGCACAACCAACACGAATTGTATTCTTCCACACCACCTGAGTATAGTGCCCGCACTGCTTCCCGGCAGCGCACGAGTTGCTATTGTAATTATAATATGCCTTCTCATCCACCCACAACTTCACAGCATCGGCTCCGCTCATGTCGCCGGAGCTCCAGCAAGGTTCTCACCATACTTGCTGCCACCACCATCGGAGTGAACCAGCCGGCAGTCAGCCTTGCGTTGGTTAGCATAGTTCCGTGCAAAAGCGGCGACTGTATCATCCCAAACTAGGTTGGGAACACGCACTTGCGATCTTGCAGCGTTGTGGGCATTCACATAGTCTTGTGGTGAATCCTGAGCATGGGTTGTGAGGGAAAAGAGGAAGAAGAAGAAGAAGAAAGAAAATGGAAGCTTGGATGATAACTCCATTGTGTGTTGTTGTGTAATGTAGTGTTTGATGAACAAATAGGAGTCCTCGAGGAGGAATTTATAGGGATTTTGGCGTGGGAAATTAATGTTGATCCTGTAAGTCTAACTAAGCGTGTAGTTCAGGGAACAAGGGATAAAGAGAGAGTAGATCCTATTTAATCAATTAATAGATAGCCCATTATTATGACTCTCTTTCTGATTAAGTAGACTGTGTAGTTTGAAGGAATCTTAACTAGTTAAAAAAGTTGTTAAATTGTTAAAAATGACTAATTCGGTTTGGATAAGAAGGGGTGGAAATTTCAAAATAATCATAATGATTCTCAAGCCTGATTACAACAAATCCAAACAATTATTTATAGGCCTAAGGACTTTTCACTAATTTTTGCTAACTCCCATTTTTTATTATATTTATATAGGGTTAAGAAACATCATCATTCTAAAATATTTTCCCATGCACATTCAGTATCCTAAGTATTTTATGGTTTATATATTGTCACACCCTATTTATATCACCAGTCGAATGAGCTATAAGCATAATATTTGAACCACTAAGACAGGTTTCAATCCTGGGAAGAAAACACTTTCCCAAATGGTTGAAAACTTAGCTCAAACACATGGTTCGAACCTGTGAATGAATGAGCTTTTTTAAATGATTTAAAAATTTTTAAAACAGCTATTTAATGGTTCAAACACTTCATTCTAACTCATCAATCCTTAAACTCCATTTAATCTTATCAGATTATTGCTTTGCTCTTATCCTAGTCTATTATTGGTTAAACTATGAGCTCTTAACATACAATTGCACATCTCTGATTCAATTATTGTCATTGGTATTATTACCTTTTCGTTATGTATATATGGCATACTACTACTACATGTACTATCTTCTCTATGTTTATGTATATACATATATACACAAAATATGTAGCCACATGATGGTACCAAAATATTCTAAGTGTTAACTAAATTATGATACAGATCTCCAACACTTAAACCAAATATTATCTTAACTCTTTTAGCTCCAACATTCTTCAAGCTTCACCAACAACAATGCTCTTGCCCCTAGAAGTACTTGCTCTTAGTGCATGTAATGGAAGAAAGGGGTGAGATTCGGGGGAATCTCAGTAGTAAAACATTATCTCAATATATAATATGCAATAGTAATTAACTATGCATGTAAATAGCCAAGTAAGAACAACACTTTACAAGCATATACACATGGCCATGGCACAACTCCAACAAGGATATTATATGTTCAAGAGCATGCATGACAAATAAATATGAAATCAACCAAGCAAAAACTATATAAGAGTAAGTTTTAGTACCTTTTACTTGAACTTCCTTTACTTGATAGCAAAAGTTATAAATATTTGCTATAAATATTTGTTAAACATTGTATAATTAATATACAAACTTTGTTAAATATTTGCTATCCTATTAAACATTGTATCCATGTAAGGGGCAGAGTAATATACAAACTTTGGGATACTTTGCATAATTAATCTCTTCCCATGATCCCAAACTCTAACTCTTTCAATTAACTCTTTAACTTTGCTATAAATATTTGTTACAAATCTCAGTTGTTCTAAAGTTGTGCTTACGTCTATTGTGCAACCATCTTAAGACATATTATATGTCTTTTGTCCCTGTGATTAAAGAGCTAACACTAGTGCAAAATAGCATTTTTAGACCGCATTATTTAGACCGGTTATTGCGGATAAGGTCTAAAAGAAACACGCGGTGGCAATTCCGTAATTAAAAGCACTTTTTTAGACCGGTTGTCTAAAAAACCGGTCTAAAAAATTATTATTTAGACCGGTTATAAAAACAACCGGTCTCAAAAACAAATTAAGACCGGTTGTTTAAATAACCGGTCTTAAAAGTCAATAATTTATGACTGGTTATTTAAACAACCGGTCTGAAAACAAATTATTAAAATGAATAAAAAAATCACGATATTATTAAGACCGGTTTTTTAAATAACCGGTCTTAAAAGACAATAATTTAAGACCAGTTATTTAAAAAATCGGTCTGAAAAATAAATTATTAAAATAAATAAAAAAACACTTTATTATTAAGACCGGTTATTTAAATAACCGGTCTTAAATTTCAATAATTTAAGACAGGTTATTTAGATAACCGGTCTTAAAAGTAATTATTAAGACCGGTTATTTAAATAACCGGTCTTAAAAGTCTGATATTCATACCTAGATCGGCCGCGAAAGTTCATTTCATCAGTTACGTTTCACTTCCCCCTCTGCTTCCACCGCCGCGAACTGCTCAAGTCCAACGCAGTAGGTGATATTCTGCCGTATTCTCCTGCCACCCTTCCAGTCGCCGCCGCCACTTCCACCTTCTTTCCCATATTCTGTTGTCGGCGTTTGAAACTCCCTCCTTCTCCGTTCGTACTTGCCGTTGCTGCAAAGAAGTCACCGTGAGTACCATCGTGAAGGGCGGCTGAGCATCTTATTTCTCCAGCCTTTATCTCACTCCGGCGTGTTTTCCAGCCACTGCTGCCCCTCTCCTCCTGCGCCTCAAAGCCACGGTCCAAGTTACTTCAAACAGGTAATGTCCCCTGTCTCAATACTCCGTATAAATAGACATTGTGTATTCACTGTCTATCCAAGAATATAATCTGTACTATAATTGAACTAGAAATTAAAATAGAAATGGAGAAAAAATGACATTTACTCTGATGGAAATTAATTGGTGAAGTTTAATTAACGGTGTCTAATTTAAGTCCTGAAATTGCTAGTGTATATTGATATATTTTCCATATTACTTGAAGAAAATGGAACAGACTGCAATTATATCTTATGCTGAATTCTAATGAAGAATTATGTTAAACTAGATAAATTGATGAGTGTAACCTTTTCATACTCTCATCAAACTCCTGCCTTTTCCAGGGCAGTTAATATACAGAAGAGAAGAAAAAAATGTGTTGAAATATATGGATCGTAGTTGGATAAACGCTAAACGGACTAATGTTGAATATGATAATGGGGTGAGGGATTTTTTGGAATTTGCTAGAAGAAATTCTGGTAATGATGATAGTGGGATGTTCTATTGTCCTTGTGTAGAATGTCTGAATGAGAAGCGACTTAGTGCTGCAGATATATATACACATTTTATTTGTGAAGGATTTTGTAAGAGTTATACAGTATGGGTATGGCATGGTGAAGAAATAGAAATTCCAAGCGCAACTCAACAAGGGGGGGTCGCCTTTGATGATAATGACACGGTTCTGAATGACCGGATAGAAGATATTATTCGTGATGTTGGAGAAGAGGCTTTTGAGCAATCATATGCATATGGTAATATGTGCAGTGATTCTGAGAAGCCGCTGTACCTGGGGTGCACAAAATACCAATTGTTGAAAGCTGTATTGAAATTGGTAAGCTTGAAAGCACGGCATGGATGGAGCGACAAGAGTTTTTCAGAAGCACTTGAAGCCTTCAAGGACATGCTTCCAGATGATAACGTGCTGCCTTGCCGATACTATGATGCGAAGAAAATATTGTGTCCACTAGGGATGGAGTATAAAAAGATCCATGCATGCCCTAATGATTGTATATTGTACAGAAAAGAGCATATAGAGAAAGAGCAGTGTCCGATATGTGAAACCCCCAGATACAAATCAAATAAGGTCCCTGCAAAAGTGTTGTGGTATCTTCCTATCATACCGAGGTTCAAACGGCTGTTTGCTAATGAAATTGATGCCAAAAATTTGAGATGGCATGCAGATGAGAGGATTTCTGATGGAAAGCTTCGACATC
This sequence comes from Albizia julibrissin, assembly GCA_037074505.1. Classification (NCBI taxonomy): domain Eukaryota; kingdom Viridiplantae; phylum Streptophyta; class Magnoliopsida; order Fabales; family Fabaceae; genus Albizia; species Albizia julibrissin. Next base: position 40,597,529 of record CM073480.1, on the reverse strand, counting down.
CAGCTGATTCTTCTCAGTGGAAGAAAATTGATCAGTTGTTTCCTGACTTCGGCAAAGAGCCTAGGAATCTAAGGCTCGGGCTTAGCACGGATGGCATGAATCCTTACGGTAGCCTAAGCAGTATACATAGTTCATGGCCTGTTCTGTTGGTAATTTACAACTTATCTCCTTTGTTATGTATGAAACGAAAGTACATCATGTTGTCTATGTTGATTTCGGGACCAAAACAACCCGAAAATGACATAGATGTTTACTTAGAACCCCTGATCGAAGACTTGAAAGAGTTGTGGGATGAAGGTGTTGACGTTTTTGACGCGAACAAGAAGTAGATGTTTAAAATGCGAGCCTTGATCTTTTGTACTATAAACGACTTCCCTGCTTATGGAAACTTGTCAGGATATAGCGTTAAATGCCACAAAGCTTGTCCTATTTGTGAAGAAGGCACATGCTACCATCAACTTCAACATGGAAGAAAGACTGTTAATCTTGGTCATAGGAGATTCCTTAGACGGGGCCACCCATATCGCAGATTAAAGAAGGCCTTTTTTGGTGGCCAAGAGTTTGAAGATGCTCCAAAGGCTTTGACTGGGGAGAAAGTGTATGAAAAGGTCAAAAATATCAATGTCATCTTCGGTAAGACTTCAAAGAGTCGAAATGAAAAAAATATATGGAAAAGAGGATCTGTTTTCTTTAACCTTCCATATTGGCAGAATCTTGATGTCAGACACTGTATTGATTTCATGCATGTGGAGAAAAACGTGTGTAATAGTATTGTTGGGACACTACTCAACATACAAGGAAGTTCTAAGGATGGCGTTAAGGCAAGATTAGATTTGCAAGAAATGGGAATACGGGCAGACTTACATCCGAGGCCACATGGTAAGAGAACTTTTTGTCCTCCAGCTTCTCATACTTTGTCCAAGGATGAGAAACGAATTTTTTGTGAGTGTTTACATGGCATCAAAGTTCCCTCAGGGTATTCTTCAAATTTTAAGAAGCTTGTGTCTATGAAAGACTTGAAGTTAGTAGGGCTGAAGTCTCATGATTGTCATGTCTTGATGCAACAACTACTCCCAGTGGCTATTCGAGGCATCGCCGGATATGATCTTCAACACATATTGACCAGACTTTGTTTCTTCTTCAATGCGATTTGTAGTAAAGTCATTGAGACAGAAAGGTTGGATAAATTGGAAGATGAAGGTTACCTGATCTTGTGCCAGCTTGAGAAGCTTTTTGTTCCTTCCTTTTTTGACATCATGATACATCTAGTTGTTCATCTAGTGAGGGAGATAAAATTGTGTGGGCCTATCTATTTTTGATGGATGTACCCAATTGAAAGAACTATGAAAATCCTAAAAGGATATGTGAAGAACCCTAACCGGCCTGAAGCTTCTATTGTTCAGAAATATGTTTCTGAAGAAGCCATGGAATTCTGTCAACATTATTTGGAAAATGTAGGACATATCGGCCTTCCTAAACGACATGATGAAGAAGGGGGTAGGCGCGGGGCTACCATCAAGAGTGTGGATCCTGATGAATTACAACAAGTCCACTTGTACATTTTGAATAATATTGATGCAGTTTAAGATTACATAAATGCTCATAAAGAAATTGTATGGAAAGCGAACAGTCGATTGACTGAACAAAGGTTAATTAGGGAGCATACCAGGACCTTTGCACATTGGTTTAAACACAAGGTTGACGGAGAAGAATGTGTTTCTGATACAATTAAATGGCTAGCACGTGGTCCTGAGTTTGATGTCATAAGTTGGACTTCGTTTGTGATCAATGGGTATACCTTTTACACAAAGTCCTTGGATGATAGAAGCACTGTCCAGAACAGCGGTGTTATGTTAGTAGCTGAATCTATGTACTTCTCTAGTTCAAAAGATAAGAACCCTACATTGGCAGCCATACCTTATTATGGGGTTATTGACGAGATTTGGGTGGTTGACTATGTTAAAATTAAATTTCCCATTTTCAAATGTAAGTGGGTTGATGTCAATAATGGAGTGAGGATCGATAAGTCAGGGTTTACATTAGTTGATCTGAACAACAAAAGTTTTGGAGATGAACCTTTCATTATGGCCGATCAAGCGAAACAAGTGTTCTATATTATTGATCAGGCAAATAAAATGTGGTCTGTAGCTCTCCAAGGAAAAAGGGTCATCGATATTGAAGAGGAAAGTCGTTCAAATTATGATCTTCTCGAGACCCCTTCTTTTTCTAGGGGTCTTCCTGCATTGAACGAAGAAGATGAAGCTGATAATGAACACGGCACAAGAAATGATCATCGTGAAGGGATATGGGAGGATATCTCTTTATAAATCTACTTTAAATGTTAGCTATCTATTTAAAGTCATTATCGTTATAACTTATATGCAGATTATATATATAGTTATTTACAATATTATCAGCCTAGGCACGACTGACTTTACCGAGGAGGTAATAAATGTATATTTCAAATATTTTGTATTACTTTATTGTTTTTAAGTTAGTAAGTTAATGTTTTGTTTGGCTTCGGTGTTACACATACAGATGTTTGATCTTGCTAATCCCTTTCCTGAAGAAGATATTGATTTCATCCACAATTGTTGTGCTGAATTCATTTATGAGCTTTTATAAGATTAGTAAGTTTTTGAATCCGATTTATGTTGTTCTAATAATACTTATGATTTTTATATATATCTAATTTGGTTTATATCTTTGTTTAGGATAAATTCTTGGATATTGGCGATACTAGTTGGCTGTTGATTCAGGTAGGGGATCATTATTGTAAATTTTCCTCCACTTTTTTCATTTTTCTGTAAAGCTTAGGAATTTTTTTTATAATGTTCATTCTTTGATTGTTGAGAGTCGAGGATTGTAAGGGCCAATTGTTTCTGGAAATAAAAATGTTGTTGTCACTACTTCTGATTGTCAATATATACATATATGCATGTGTATGTAATGTGGCACAGGGGGGATGTTGTTGAATATGGCTTACTGGCCTGGGTAAGATTGAAACAAATAAAACGAAAAAAAAACAAAATAAAATTTTTAGACCGGTTCTAAGAATAACCGGTCTTAAAATATTACACTTTAAGACCGGTTCTAAGAATAACCGGTCTTAAATATATATTTAAGACCGGTTATTAAGAGAACCGGTCTCAAATAAGTAAACTTTTAAGACCGGTTCTCTTAATAACCGGTCTTAAATATATATTTAAGACCGGTTATTCTTAGAACCGGTCTTAAATTATTTTTTTTTCTTCCTTAGTTAAACTTTAAGACCGGTTGTTGAAGAACCGGTCTTAAAAGTTCATATTTAAGACCGGTTTTTTAACCGGTCTAAAAAGTTTAATACTTTTTAGACCGGCTGTATCAAGACCTGATCCAGAACCGGTCTAAAATATCGTTTTTAACCGGTCTTAAAAGTGATTTTTGTACCGGTGTAAGTTTAATTAAATTGACCACTCAAACTTATCCTATGATCCCCAAATTATCTCCTAAACATATTTCTTTAAAACTGGAAAATTCCAGACTTATCACAAAAACTTTGAATGCTCATGTGATTTAGTTAGAAGAGTGATTAATTATTTTTAAAAATTTTTTATTATATCTTGTTAATAATCAAAATCAATCAGACTATGAAATTTCATTATTGAAAATAATGCTTACGTTTTTTATCATTAAAAAAGTGAAAGAATCCAAATTTTAAGGAAGCTTTTTGAAAATATGTGATCACAACTCATTTATTTAAACGGTCCACTACCCCACATGCCCCTATACCATGTAAATCTCAACTATTGAAAGTTGATCTAATGGTAGATACCCTCAATAGAGAGTAAATGGAGAAGAAAATCAATGAAGATACCCTTTCTCATGTATCTAATTCCTCATATTAAATATGCAAACGAGTGTCATATATCTTTCCAATAAATTCATTGCTCAGGAAGAAAATAACAAACTTCCTCTAAACATGAAAAGCTTCAAATTAATTATTTAAATTAAAATCTATTCTTTAACCTCACCCTAAAACATGCCAAAAAAGACACTTTGATTTGAATTTTGAAACACGCAAATACTTCTATTTTCATTTCATCACAACATGACTCTACCACATGATCTTAATACAAAGTATATAGAATTCTTCTGTTCCATTTAGTTATTGTCTTTATTTCCCTTATTATAACAATTCTTGCTTAAAGCAAGGTATTCAAAACACCAGATCATCATCATTACTTTCCTTTCATGGATCGGTCAGTAAGATCTTCGTCCAACGTAGTTTCCAGGAGGATCATAGTTACAGGAAATGAAAGTTCCTCCATTATTACACCTCACTTTAGCACAACCAACACGAATTGTACTCTTCCACACCACCTGAGTATAGTGCCCGCACTGCTTCCCTGCAGCGCACGAATTGCTATTGTAGTTATAATATGCCTTCTCATCCACCCACACTTCATGGCAGCAGCTCCGCTCATGGCCGGAGCTCCACGCGAGGTTGCGAGGGAAAAGAGGAAGACAAATAAGAAGAAGAAAGAAAATGGAAGCTTGGATGATAACTCCATTGTATGTTGTTGTGTAATGTAGTGTTTGATGAACAAATAGGAGGCCTAGAGGAGGAGTTTATAGGGATTTTGGCGTGGGAAATTAATGTGGATCCTGTAAGTCTAATTAAGCGCGTGTAGTTCATGGAACTGGGATAAAGAGCTAGTAGATCCTATTTAATCAATTAAGAGATTAATAGATGGCCCATTATAGACTGTGCAGTTTGAAAGAACCTTAATTAGTTAAAAAAGTTGTTAAATTGTTAAAAATGACTAATTAGGTTTGGATAAGAAGGGGTGGAATTTTCAAAATAATCATAATGATTCCCAAGCCTGATTACAACTTATCCAAACAATTATTTCCGATACCTCCTTTAGTTTTACTTCTTCCTTTACTTCATAGCAAAAGTCGGATCCTATTAAGCATTGTATTCATATAAGGGGTAGAGTAATACATAAACTTTGGGATACTTAATTTGCATAATTAATCTTTCCCCATGACCCCAAACTCTAACTCTTTCAGTTAAATTTTTAACTTTGTTATAAATATTCATTTCAAATCTCAATTGGTCTAAACTTGTGCTTACATCTATAGTGCAACCATCTTAAGACATATTATATGTATTTTGTCCCTGTGATTAAAGTGTTAAGTTTAATTAAATTGACCACTCAAACTTGTCCTATAATCCTCAAATTATCCCCTAAACACATTTCTTCAAAACTAGAAAATTCTAGACTTATCACAACTTGCTACCAATCTTAAGGCAACTTTAAAGAAATCATATCTTAGGCTAGAAAACACCAATTGAGGTGGTTTAAGTTTCTATGTGAAGCTCTTGAAGCCCTCTATATAGAAAAAATAGTATCGAGTATCAATTTATGGTTCTAAGCTCCCAAAATTCACGACCAATTTGACTGCCTATAAAGAGAATCAGAATTTTCCCAGATTTTATACCTAAATTTTAAAAATTCATAACTTATGATTTACACATCCAATTCCTATGTTTTGATACTCAATTGAAATCTATAATAATATATTTTAAGTGGAAAATAATCACATAGCTAAGTTGCTAGATTAACCTCATGAAATGTTTCCATTTTCCCGTTGCTAGAATTTTGGAACCCAGAATCTTCACTGTTTTCTAACTAAATTTCCAAAAATCATAACTTTCATTCTAGACATTAAATTTATGTGTTTTAGGACTCATTTTAAATATTTGGATGTGTACTATTTCCTTGCCAAATTTCATAAACATTGGATAAGGTTTGGCATATAAAAAAAGAGCTTGAATCTGATTGACTCTCTGAAAATAATAGATTTGATAGTATGAATTAATCTCCCAAAAACTCCACTGTTTTCACTCCAAATTGAGGTCTCATGGATCCTATTACCTACTACACATCCCAAACTCTCAAAACCTCAAAAGAAACCAAAGAAAACTCCACTTAAAGCTCAGTTTATAACCTCTGTAACTTCGACTCTATCTTCCGACAACTAGAACAAGTGAAGAATATGACATGCAACCAAGGTTTTGGACTCTAAACCTCCAGAAATTCTAACCCTTTCAACCCATGCTTTGTTTCAGTATATAAATCCCAAAATCATACCTCAAATTGACATGCAATTGCACAACTCTTCCCTTCTTCATAGTGACAGAACTTCTCTCCCAACAACACTCATCCTTCAGCAACAAATTAACCCCAATAACAGCACCAAACAACCTAAATGAAGATGGGAAGAGGTATATTAGACTCACCTAATCAAGAATTTAAGGTTGCATGTGGCTTCCGGCTACTTCCTCTTCTTCTCTCGTGAGCTTCTATCTCGTCTCTCTCTCTTTGCCTCTCAAACTCTCTCAGCCTCACTTTCTCTTTTCTCTCTTTCTTTTTCCTGTCCAAAAGTTAAATGAGAGTGGAGAGGGAGCTAGCTGAGTGATTAAATGTGGGTGAGAGCATGTGTGTGAGTGTGCCATGTGTGTTGTGAGTGGATATGTGAGAGTATGTCATGTGTGCCACCGAATTTGAGAGAGAGATGAGAGTTGTTTTTATCCTATTAATCTCACACATGAGGCTCTAAATTTTCTATGTTGTCTAATTTAAGATTCCTTAAATCTCTTGGGTTCCATAATTTGGCTTAACTTAAACCAAATTTCGAGTTTTCCCCCTTTTTCTAAATTAGTACTGGCTTACTATATAATTTTTATAAATTAATTCTTAATAATTTTTAAGGATTTTCTTCCTCAATTAGCTTCTTTAAGACATAAAATATTTTCTCCAAAATTTTCAAGCCAAATTATGACTTCTAACTATTTTTCCTCAAATTTTCAGAAAATTAGGCCTTTACATCCCAAAATTATCTTTAAAATTATTTTGGCCATTTTTGGGGAACTAAACCTCTTCATAATTTCTCTAACTCCCCATAATAACATTTATTACTATTTTCCTCAATATATTTGGCCCTTAAATAATTTTTATAATTAGCTTATGTATTTTCCTCCTAATATGCTTAAGACATTTTGCTCAACTGGACTTAGTAGTTTACTTAATTTAGACTAATTCTTTATATTGTATGACCATCATACTCAGGTATACCCAACGCTCTGCTTAACATATTATCACGACCAACATAAGTTGCCAACTTTGACACCTCTTGTGTCATTGATCGCTGTCACAAAAAGAATTACAACATTATTAGTTATTATAAACCAGAATCATTTAAGGAGTGTTAATTGTAACATCTTAATTTCTAAAGCCTTTGGATTAGTTTAAATATATAATGATTTCAAACCTGAGACCAAAACAATTTAAAGTCCCAATTTAAGATAGAGTTTAATCTTATTTGTATAGGATTTTCAAAAATTTTTAAAAATAAATACGTATGGTCTAAATTTTAGTTTGTAAATTCATTATCTTTATCAGTTTCAAAATTATTTATTTAAAATATAGAGCATTTTCTATCAATAGCTCGCGTAGTGATGGTTAATTTATGGGTTTCTGGATATCAGTACGTTACCGAAAGTCTAGCGTACGAATTACAACTTATACAGTACGCTTCACGGTTACAAGTACTACTACCACTACTTCTACTATTAATAAAAATTTTACAGTCATCCAAAACAAAATGATAATCAAATAGTCCTTAATTTATTTGCCTCTTCTTCGTCCGTCTATATTACCTTCTTGCCCTTAGAGCTGGACGCCTTTTCTGTATATCATTTGTTGAAAAAGGGGTGAGATTCAAAATAATCTCAGTAGTACAGAGATCACTCATATAATATGCAAATATTAAGCATGTATAACAAATCATTAAACATTACAACTTACAAGAATATAGCACATAAAAGGGCATAACTGGTCCCTTATCACAGACTCACAGTGCTTGATATTCACAATCTAGCTGCCTAGGGCCTCTGCCCCATACAAGGTACAGTCACGGGCTTTCTGCCTCAAGCCTACCTTGCTCAAGACGCCCCCAAGTAACTCCCAGTGTAACTTGTACTTACAGATCTTACTGCCTATGGACTATCTGTCCCGCAAATATACAGATGATATGGTATACATATATGGCATCACATATGATATAAGAGATAAGGTACTACCTGATAATCTTTCCAAATTTTGGTTCCTGTTCTTAGTCTCTTGGTCGTCTCGGGCAAATGTCAAATCCCATAATTTGCAATTCACGGACGGACGAATTATTACTTGTTCCAAAATAAGACACTTTGGTAGGTTATCATTATAACTAATACCTTAGGCCCAATAGGTATTTAATGGACTCATACCAACTCTAAGTATTTAACTTGACCCTTAGAGTCCCAATTATTTCAAAAATACCCTTATTTTTTATTTTTGCACTATTACTCAATTTTGTCAGAATTTGCAATAATCTTTGAAAATTCATATCTTGACCTAGGAATATCCAATTAAGGTGGTTCTAAATTCTATGTGTCACTTATGAAGTCTATTTTAATAGAAAAATATTTTCACTACCACCTATGGATGAATAATTCCCAGTTTTAAATTTTTCTCACACTGCCAAAAACTCTTTCCTATTTCAATAGCTTAACTTCTAAAATTCATAACTAAATATATAGAACTCCAAATGGAATGTTTAAAAATCCTATATTATCATATTTAAGTATATTTTCAGGAAAAAATATTAACATTTAGAAATTATAGCCACAAAATTTCTATAATTTCGTCAAACCCCATTTGTACCAGAAAACGTTCCAGATTCATCATCTAAGTTTAAAACTTCATATCTCACTATTTATAAACTCAAATGATACATATTATATATCAAATTAAAGCTTAGGATGTCTAAGTTCATTATGAAAAATTTTATAATTTTAGGAATAGGTTTGGCCACCGAAATTTATTTTAAAACCAATATGATTATAGAGAAACTAACCAAACATCAACTCCTCTTATTTTCTAAAAATTCCAGACTTATATATAATCATCAAAAAATCATAATCACATGTATTCCCATATAATTTTTCATATAGAATTCATTGGAAACCTCAAATTTTTCAAATTCTCATTCCTTCCTCATGCACGATTTTGGCCAAAACAAAACCTCACAAGACAATAATTCATTATACTAGATTCTTATGTTTCCCAAACTACCCAAAAATAGTCTCAAATTAAGTAGAAAGAGTTAAAAATATATATAGGGAACTTACCTATATTAGGATATGAAGTTGTATATGAGATTTGTAGCCTCTTCTTCCTTCCTCTACTGGCATCAATTGCTCTTACATATCTCTCTTTCTCTATTATGTGTCTCTTGCTCTCTCTCTCTCTCTCTCTCTCTTTCACTCACTCTCTCTTTTCTTTCTGTGTGTAATGCAAAATAAAAATGAGGAAATGAGGAGTGCGTAGATGTGTTTCCGTGTATTTGAGAGAGTAGGAGGTGATGATTATTTTATTTAATGTGTGTGTGTGTGTGACACATGTGGTAGTGTGTGTGTATTATTTAATTAGATGATTGTGTGTGTGTGCATGGCGTGTGAAGTGTGGGAAAAGGGTGTGTGTGTTTTAATATTATATATATATATAGGTATATTTTTATCCTATTAATTACACATACAATGCCGTAATTTTTCACTTTGTCTAATTTAAGATCCCATATACTTCATAGGTTTCATAATTTGGCTTTCAATTCCCAAGATTAATCTCTAGCACCATTTAATTTTCTTTTTGAGAATTTAACCTTTTAATAAATTTTGGGATGTTACATTAATTCTTTATTGTATGTACTCATATGTTTCAATACTTACACAATATTATGCAACTCTTCTTGCTTCTTCACTTCGAATTTCACCTTTTTTATTTGTGCAACGAACCAGCTACCTACAAGTCATGTCGTGGAACCTGTGCAACATCTCAATATAATTCTTTTATCCGCATATGAAAGTTAGTTGAATTTAAAAATTAGTCATACAAATTATAGAAATAATCATTAGTTCTTACAATTTTTTGCTCTAACTTTCCATATGATATAGGTCCTCGTGTATAGCGGTATGACATATTGATTGCATTAGAGCGATTCTTCTCACTTAGCTCCTGTTTAGATCCAAATAATTCATATTAATAAATATTAATTACAAATATATTACAAGTAGTTTGTAAAGTATAATATTACATCACCTGAAATTCTTGACTTGTATGTGTTCCACAAACTCATCCCACATTTATTGACTGATGATCCCTTTGTATAATTCCAACGGTGTTAGAATGCTATTCTCATTATCATCCCTCAAGAAATATTTCATAAGATCGAAACAAAACTTTCGCATAATTTTTCCAGCTTTTCTAAGCACGAAGTTCTCGTGATCATCACCATCAATAACAAAATAAGACTGTAACATGAAACCAAAGATAATTTGTTAGATTTTATTTATATGAAACAGAACAACCTGAATAATAAAGTAATTAATGTCTTACCTATACTTCACCATAGATTTCATTCCCATCTTGTTTCTTCACTCATCTCCAATCTTGAATTGTAATAGGAACTCTATCTCAGACAGTAGTCCCAATGAAATTATTGAAGGAGCTACTGTTCGGTCCAATTGGATTCCCCTTTTCATTCTATTCAAGTTCTAACTTAATGCCCTTACTTCTCATTTTGATCAACCTTGCCATTATGGTCTTGCCACGGGTGACGCACTCAACAAATCTTTCTCTACCAACATGCATGGGAACATTATCATCTTCACGGGGTGAATCCATTTTCCTGCAAGTTAAACAAACAAAACAAAATATAAGTGTACAGTGACAATCATGTCAATGAAAGTAAATGAATTCGACATATATGAATACATGTAAAACATACAAGTAAACAAGTCAAGCACTCATTATCTTTTCCTCTTTCTTGTTTCATTTAAATTTTTTTTCCTTCATCATTCTTATTGAATTGACAATTGCGTATCCCTTAAGTCTCCTAGTAGATGGAATTGAAAAATTGACTGAAGTACCCTCTTTATGATCATGTCTCATATATAAGGGTTCATCTTCATCTACACCAATATCTTCTGACCCTAAAATCTCAAAAGAAGGATCATCCTCAACAATAATATTCAAATACTCATTACTTTTAATATCAACTTGTTCTTGACAATTCTTGTTTGATAAAAGTACAATAGACCAATTCTTTTTAGTAGGATCCGGAATGAAAAACATTGGTTCTGCTTGTGATGCTAAAATAAAAGGATCATCTTTATACCAAACTTTAGAAAGTTCCACTTGAACAAAGTCAAACTCATCTGTACGCAATCCACTGTTGTTGTTAACCCACTTACATATGAAGATAGGGACCCTCAACATAGAGTAATCTAACTCCCATATATGTTCAGTTACACCAACGTATGACATTGATGCATAGACAGGATGCATGTCTTTAGCACTAGATCTATGCCAAGAATCAACAACAAGTGTTACCCTACTATTTTGCATCGTACTCCGTGTATCATGTTCTTGTGTATAGAATGTGTAATTGTTGATTGCATAACCATTGTAAGATAATATATTTAAGCTTGGTCCCTTCGAAAGCCATATTAATTTTTCAAAAACTAAATTAGGATTCTTCTCCATTTCATCATTAATATGCTTTTTCAACCAACTTGAAAAATGTAGATTGTGTTCTTTTGTTATTAAATTTTCATTCCTATCGCCATATAATTGTCGAAGAGCTTCTTGGTGTTCATCAACAAATGGTTTAACCTCATCAGTGTTATGTAGCACATATAGGTGAGTTTGCTCCCATTTAGTCACTGCTATCCTGATTACATCCCACCCACTTGTTCCTTTCCCTAATCTTCGGCCATCATGACTAGACTTTGGGATCCCTACAGGGTCAATAGAAAATCAACACAGAAGTCACTTGCTTCTGCAACCATATACCATTAGCAATACAACCCTCTAGTCGATATCTATTTTTCACATACCCTTTTAAAATTTTCATAAATCGCTCATTCGGGTACATCAATCTCAAGTAGACTAGATCGCACAATTGAACCTCTTTGACTAAGTGTATAGTTAGGTAGACTATAATGTCAAAAAATGAAGGTGGAAAGTACATTTCAAGTTCACACAGAGTACAAACAATTAGCCTTTGCAAATGTCGTAACTTGGTTGAATCAACTACTTTACTGCATATTAACTTAAAAAACATATAGAGTTTAGTAATGGTCTTTCTTACATTTTTTGGTAAGATGGAATGTATACCAACCGATAAGAAATTCTGCATAAGAACATGATATTCATGAGATTTAAGGTTCTTTAACTTCAACTCTTTCACTGATACCAGGTTCTTGATATTTGAAGAGTACCCCTTTGAAACTTTAATTCCTTATAGAAACTTGCAAGAAATTTTTTTCTCTTTCCTCGATAGAGTATAAGATGCTGGAGGTAGATAAGTACGGTACCCTTTCTCAATTGATGCCAACTCTTCTCTTATTAACAAATTCACTAAATCCAACCTTGCATTAACACCATCCTTACTTTTTCTTTGCATATTAAGCAACGTGCCAATTAGACTATCACATATATTTTTTTCCATGTGCATCACATCAAGAAAATGCCTAACATATAAGGATTTCCAATATGGAAGTTCAAAGAAAATAGACTTCTTCTTCCAACCACTTGTCCCGATTTGATTTGCATAAGGCTTTAATTGCCAAAATTGTTATCTAGCTCTTTCACCTTTTCAAAAACCTGAGTATCGGTCAATATCTTTGATGGGCTACCTTCTTCTGAGTCATCATTGAAAGCCTTTTTCCATTTCCTTTAACAATGTTTTGATGGTAAGAATCTTCGATGTCCCATATAGACATTTTTCTTACAATTATCTAGTTACATTGAATGAGTATAATCTTCACATATAAGGCACGCACAATATCCTTTGACGTTGAATCCATACAAATTACCTTAAGCTGGGAAATTATTAAGTGTGCCATACAACATGGCTTTCAAAGTGAAAATTTCTTCCCTATACCCATCATACATATTAACGTCATCTTCTCAAAGTAGCTTCAAGTTATCAATTAAAGGAGCCAATATACATCTATATCATTCATAGGCTTCCTTGACCCATAAATTAACATCGACAACATCATAAACTTACGTTTCATGATCAAGTATGGATGAAGGTTATAAATCATCAATATCACCAGCCATGTGCTATGTGTACTACTTTCACTACTAGAAAAAATACTTTTAATGTCCCTTATTTGGGACTCTTAACGTCCTTTTATGGGGGGACGCGTATGTCAGCGACATAGTAAATTTGGACTTTAGACGTCCTTTGTAAAGGGACGAGGAAATAGCAGGGTTTAGGCGTCCCTTTTACCAAAAGGGACGCCTAAAGTCCCTGTTTAGAAATTTTTTTTCCAAATTAGGGACTTTAGGCGTCCCTTTTAGCGTAAGGGACGCCTAAAGGTTTTTTTACCCATACGGTGCTATTTGTATTGTTTCTGGCCATTCTGAAAGCAAACAACAACATAGTCTGCTTATTACACAAAAAGGAAACATACAGCGCGCAATATATAATTAACAAAACACAACATCCAGCTCTAATGAAACATTCATGCACTATACAGTGTTGACAGAAATGTTGCCCACTAATAAACAACTACTAAGTAAATGTACAGGAAACAATAAACTTATACAAATCAACGTGTTGAAGAATCCTCCCAGCCAACAAGTCTCTGATCAAATTAATGTCTTCATATAAGTAAGCAGCATCATTATCAAAGATCTACAAATCAGCGTCATTCCCTGGCTGTTTTGGTCCAGAGATCATCATAGAAAGCATAATGTATTTGTGCTTCATAAATAACCAGGGAGGTAATTTGTATATTATAAGGAGAACTGGCCATGAACTATGTGTACTAGTAAGAGTTCCATACGGATTTATTCCATCTGTACAAAGTCCAAGCCGAAGGTTTCTCGGCTCACTGCCAAATTGAGGGAACATTTCATCTATCTTCTTCTACTGTGGAGAGTCGGCCGGGTGCCGAAGATATTTTCTGTCACAAATTCTCTCATCAGAATGCCATCTCAACTTCTTCGCTTTTGTTGCAGTCGCAAACAAACGCTTAAACTGTGGTATTATTGGAAGATACCATAACACCTTCGAAGGTTGCCTTTTACTTGTTGTCCCTTCTCTACAACCACCGTCTTTCTTCACTTTATATCGTGACGTTTTACAGTTAGGACACTCACTAAGACCTGCATACTCCTTTCTGTATAATACACAGTCATTAGGGCAAGCATGTATCTTTTTGTACTCCATGCCCATCGTAGACAAGATTTTCTTTGCCTCATACATATGGTTCAGAAGTACATTATCTTCTGGAAACATATCACACAATAATTCTAGTAGTAATGTAAATCTACTATCGGTCTATCCACAAGTTGCCTTTAAGTTCACCAAATGCAATATTCTCATCAGTCGTGTGTACTTACTCCCAGGGTATAATGGTGTCTCCGCATCACTCCGCAGGCTATCAAATTCATGTGCCTGGGCGAAGGATTCAACCTCCACATCGTGAATCATTTTCTCCATTCTATCTTGCTCTATAACATCCACATCTTCCTTCTTGTGCGCGGACAATCAGTTACTTCCTCACCATGCCATATCCACCTTGTGTATCGAAGATTTATTCCATCACAAAGTATGTGATCCCTTATATCATCAACATCCCGTCGACTCTCGTTTAAACAACTCACACAAGGACAAAAATACTTCCCATTTTTTGTTGGAGCATTCCTTTTAGCAAATTAAATAAACTCTTCCACCCCATTCTCATATTCTTCACTAGTTCTTAAAGCATTCATCCAACTATGATCCATTTTTAGCCTAAGCCATTCTCAATAACGCTAAAGTTTAGAATAATTGACATTAATGGGATTTTCTGTTATAACTATTTTAAACATAAAAAATACAATCCACTAATTTTTCATCATTAAACTAAAAAATTCAAAAGGACATGTTAAAATTTTTTTACTTATATATTACTATTATTATGACACAACCATTATTTCTCAAAAATATTTTTATTTCCAGACATTTATGGCATTTCACATTTGAAATAATTAATTATTACCTTTTAATCTCATTCATTTTTCATTCTATTACATATATACTTCGGAGCTAAACAAGTAACGAGTTTTATAATTTTTTAATAGTACTTTTCAACAAATTCCAACATATTTTTCACTTATAAAATATTTTATAATTATCTACATATCTATATGTCATGTGCAAAAGCCATAAAAATACACAAGTGTCTTTCTTTGTTTAGATGTAACCAGCTGCTAGCCCAAGTATAGCAATAAATATCATATATTATAAATATTATATGTCTTTTCTAAATGTAATAGGAGAAGCAAAAATCTATAAGGCACGTACAAACACATAAGTGACATTTCAGATACTTAAATAACCACATAAAAAACAATGCAACTATACAAAAAAACAAAAAAAAACCTTTGGTGGATGAACTGAGGACGCTGATGCTGGCCTTGTAGTGATAAAGGGAGGGGCGCCGCTGTACCTTGGAGCTGAGGATGGACTGACGCTGCTGGCCTTGTGGTGGACAGATGGGTAGGACGTGAGAGAGAAGATCGAGGAGGGGGATGGTGCCTTAACAATCTTGGGAGGAAGGGGATTGAACAAAAAAGTTGCTATGGAGGCTAAGTTTCTACAGCGTCGGTTTTTTGAGAGAGGGAGGAAGAGAGAACGAAAATGCTGAAATATAATGGAGGGAAATGAAGGGAAGTGGAGGGAAATAAGCTTTAGGCGTCCCTTCTAGGAGAAGGGACGCCTAAAGCCTACATTAGGCCTCCCGTCCCTTCTCAAGAAGGGATGCCTAATGTAGGTTGCATGCCAGCCACGTGACTGGCATACAGTCTTTAGGCGTCCCTTCTTAAAGAAGGGACGCCTAAAGATTTCTTTACACGTCCTTTATGATTTTTAGGACGCCTAAAGAGGAAAAAGTTTCTCTTTATTTACATAAATGCCACTACGTCCAGTTTTTACTTCACTTTTTAAAGAAGGGACGTCTTTATATGACGTTAAATCCCTATTCTGTAGTAGTGTTTGAACGCTATATAGGTTGATAGTATAAGGTGTAGGTTCCTTACCTCGTTCATAAAGTCAAGGTACTCATGATCATTTTTTTTCTATTGAGGGGCATTTGTAGGGTGTCTAAGCTGTGTGTCTTCAATCCTTTCATCTGTATGCCATATCAACTGCTTAGAGATCTTTTGTATTACTGTACAGATGCTTGAATCTTGAAATAATGGGAAAACACCATAGGACCTTTAAGGGACTTTTTCCTTTTTGCTTTGCATGTCGAGATGCATTGCATTTATGGCACTTCTCTAAGGTTGCATATTGTTTTCGAAATAATATGCAATCATTAGAGCATGCATGTATCTTCTCATATCCCATACCAGTTGTAGAGCAAATAATTTACTTTGCCTCGTATGTCTTCATAGGAAGTACATTTTCTGCTGGAAGCATATCTTACAAAAGTTCAAGCAGTATGGTGAAACCCAAATCACTCAACCTATAGCGTACTTTAAAGTTGTACAATTTCAACACTACTAGTAATCTTGTGTATTTTGTACAACTGGCATATAAGGGTTTCTCTGCATCACCTTTCAACTTCTCAAATTCCTTAGGACATTTATGAAGTACTTCTTCCACCCATTTAGCATTTCTTTAAGACCATCATCTTTATCACACGTGCTTCGGTCAAACTCATTCGAAGCACCACTCGTGGTATACGCCCAATCACTAGAGGGGTCGTTTATCTCACTATGCCTTGTCCATTGTGTATATGTTTGATCAATCTCATGACACACTAAATGATCTAGCAAATCAAGTGGACTAATCTACTTTTCATAACAACAAGATAAGCAGGGACACAAGATTTTGTTAGGATCTTTTGTATGCTTAATTGCAAATCTAATAAACTCTTTCACCAAATATATATATTCCCTTGAACACCAATTAGATGACATCTATTTTTGATCCATCTATGCCTTCAACCTATTTTTAAATAGTGGTTAGTTGCTAGAATACTGCATTTACTAATTACTTTTATCTTTTCTGATTTATTTTAAAATAAAATCAGCAACATAACATCTTAAAAATAAAACCTTAATTATAACAACTAGGGGTGGGGTTTGCATTAGTCATAGACAAAGAAGTGATTAAATTGATGATCAATAGGAAGAAGAACCATGTTTGGACTGCTCTCTGTAACTATGTAATTCATTTTGCTTCAGTAACTGATAAACTTGAGTTCTTACTACAAACTCGAGTTCCCAAGGCACACTTGAGTTCTCACCAAGTTTGCATGTCTAAGCTGTAGTAATCTTCAAATGTTTCTTTGGATAATTTTTGTTCAGACTCGAGTTCTCAATAAGGACTCAAGTTTCCTGTATGAACTTTCAAGTTACTTTGAAGTTCTGAAGTACAAACTCGAGTTTTAAGCTTTGTCACCTTAGTATCACATGTCTATGCCAAAAATTCATGAAAGTTAGCTTTACAAACTTGAGTTCTCTTCACGCCAGAACTTGAGTTTTAACCCAAAACTCGAGTTCATCAAAACATGGATTCAGTACCTGAGTACTTTCATGGAGGTACTTGAATACTTCCCTAGGTATGTATGCATGTGTGTGTGTATAGAGCATGGAGTATAAAAATTAAAAAAAACAAGAAAAAGAGCATACCTAAAAGTACAGGTTCTCAATAAAATTTAGAAAAAGAAAGATAAAGGGATGTATTACTTACAGATTTGCAATAGGGAGCAAATGTGACTTGGAGACTTGAGTGGGGACTAAAAGAGGAGGAGAGTGTGAGCTAGATAGAGCTAGTGGAGACCAAGAAATGCTATAGCGGGTAAGAGTGGAGGAGCTCGTGGGGAGGGAGTGAAAATGGTAAATGGAGGGAAGGGAAAAAGATAAAGGTGGGGGTAGGGTTATGATTGGTGGGGAGTGGATTTTTATCCACTTCTAGCCAATGGCTTTAGGGTAGCACTTTCCAAGGAAAGGGCCACCTAAAGTTGGGTATCGGGTGGCGCTTGTTCAAACAAGCACCACCTAATACCCATATTTTCTTAAAAAAATGTATAAAAAAAAGAAAATTTATATAAAAGAAACTAAAAAATGAAAATTTATAAAAAAAAAAGTTCTGATAGTGAAAACTCGAGTTCTTACCTATAACTCGAATTACTTGTCTGATTTTTCAAAGTCCCAACTCGAGTTCTAATGTTGCTAGCACTACTTAGTACATCTTTGCTAAGAACTCGTGAGAGTTAAGTATCCAAACTCGAGTTTTGTTTTAAGCATAACTTGAGTTTTAAGCTTTGTCACCTTAGTATCATATGCCTTTGCCAAAAACTCGCTGAAGTTAGCTTTACAAACTCAAGTTCTCTTCACTCCAGAACTCGAGTTTTAACCCAAAACTCGAGTTCATCAAAACATGGATTCAGTACCACGTGGGTTTTGGGTTTGGGTGGCGCTTGATCAATCAAAAGTAGATTAAAAAAAGAAGCAAATTAAAAAAAACAACAACACAGACATATGGGTATTAGGTGGCGCTTGATTGACCAAGCGCCACCCAATCATAAGCAGAATAAAAAAAAAAGAAAATTTTTAAAAAAAACTGCAAAAAAAAAAGAAAATTTATAAACAAAAGACTGTAGGAGCCACATGGGTATTAGGTGGCGCTTGTTTGACTAAGTACCACCCAATAGCCACATGTAGCTGTGGCCCTTCCTTTGGGAAGCGCCACAGTTGCTGCATAATTTTTTTTCAAAAAAAAAAAACTGATTGGGTGGAAATTGTTTAATAAAATGTCACCTAATCTCACATGCAACTGTGACACTTTCTTAGGGAAGCACCATAGCTTCTTTAAATTTAAAAAAAAATAAAAAAAATTTACTACAAGTTAAGAAGTGCCACAAAACGTGCACCACTAATTCACCTTTTTGTAGTAGTGCATATTTGTGATTGGTGTACTACTAAAATTCTTTAGAATCTCACCCTTTTTGAACAAATGATACACAACGAAGGCATCCAGCTCCAAATGCAAGAAGGTAATACGGACAGATAGAGAGAAGGCGGAGTAATCATGGACTGTTGGTTATCAATTTATTTTGGATGACTGTAAAATATGTATATAGTTAAGTAGAAGTAGCAGTAATAGTACCAGTAACCATGGCACTGACCATGATAGTTGTAATCCGTACGCTAGACTTTCGGTAACACACTAGTATCCAAAAGTGATAATTGAACTAGAATCAGACAACCAAACACCAAAAGCCCATAAGTTAACCACCACTACGCGGGCTATTGCCAGAAAACACTCTGCATTTTTAATAAATGATTTTGAAACCGATAAGAGTAATGAATTTGCAAACTGGTATGAGACCTCATATAATTTTTTAAAAAATTTTTCAAAAAACCCACTTAATTATAGGATCAAACCCTGTATTGAAGTTGGAACTTTAATAGCCTATGGCTTGATATTTTCTTAAGTTTGTAAACATTACATGACTAGAACTCATCAAATGTTTTATAAGAGATGGTTTTACAGTATTTATATTTGGTCCTTTAGCATTTGAATTTGTATTGTGTAAGTTAGACCGAGTACGTGACAATGCAAAACTTATTTTTTTTAAAAAAAAAGTTATTCAGGCTTTTGAGCCTAGAACTAAACTCGATCAATTCAGCTTGGGTTTCAACAAATGATAAAATTTGAAGAGAAAAAAAAAACATGTCTTTCATTCTGAAGCTCTAATGGGCCTTCGTCTCTAACATTAAAACAATTTATTTTTTGGCAAATTTCTTAAAAGCAATGATTAAAGAAGACTGGAGGTGACTCTTTCGATCCGTTTTGATGAATCAAGCGGTTTGTTGGGACATTGAGTTGGATTGGACCACCTTGAACACTACGTAATTAGCTGAAAATGAGTCAACTCCTCACTTTCAAATTAACATAATCTCCCCCGTCAATTATGATCAAATTGTTGAGAAAAGAGAACATGTTTAAAACAAACAGTATATTTGGTTTAATAATCTCTAATTATTAAAAATTGAATGCTCTTGAAAACAAACTTAAAATGCTTGTTTATGATTTTGTGACTAAATGAAAATTATGTTTGGTTTCAACTAAAATTACTGTCCTGGGAATAATATACATACTCAAAACAGACACTAACATGTGTTTCATTTATTCTTAATATTCATCACACCATGACAATACATTATGATCTTAATACAAAATACAACACGACTCTATACCATTTATTTATTCATTTCCCATATTCTTATTCCATTCTTTCTCATCACTCATTCTTAAAAGGAAAGATCACCATTATTCATGAGTTTCATATCACCAATCAATAAGGTCTTTGTCCATTGTAGTTGCCAGGAGGATCATAGTTACAGCCAATGAAAGTTCCTCCATTGTCACACCTCACTTTGGCACAACCAACACGAACAGTATCCTTCCACACCACCTGAGTATAGTGCAGGCACTCGCCACCAAAGCACGAGTTGCTGTTGTAGTCATAGTTTGCCTTCTCATCCACCCACATCTTCACGGCATCCGTGCCACTCAGATCCCCACTGCTGCTGGCGAGGTTCTCACCGTACACACCACCTCCACCCGAGTGGATTAGTGTGCAGTCAGCCATGCGTTGGTTAGCATAGTTTTGTGCGAAAGCGGCAACCGTATCATCCCAAACTATGTTTGGAACGCCCACTTCTGATCTTGCTGCATTGTGGGCATCCACATAGTCTTGTGGTGAATCTTGAGCATAAGCTATGAAAGCAATGAGAAAGAAGAACAAGAAAGAAAATGGAAGCTTGGATGAGAACTCCATTGTTGTGGTTATTTTTATTTGGTGTTTGATGAAGAAATGGGAGGCATTGGGAGGAATTTATAGGGATTTTGATGTTACAAATTGGTATATTTTAGTTAGGGTTGGAAATTTTGAAATAACTTTTAGCTATATTGCGTGGAGGACTAAGAAACTATAGATTTTGGGGTATTATCTAGCAGCCTTCAATAAAGTACAACTGAAATTGATGTGGATAACCAAATATAATTACAAAATTGTGAATAATTACAGAGGGTAACATTGGTCCAATTTTAGGATTTTAAGGTGAGCAGTGCTCATGGAATTAATTCAGGGGGAAATTTATACCTTAACTCAATTTTTTTTCAAAATAAAATTGGCATATATTGTTTTTTTTGGAATACTTAGTTTTTTTAGTTAAAATTATGATTATGATAAATATGTAGTTTCTTCTAGATCTGCCTAGATCCTAGGATTCATCAGTTGGACGCTTTCTCAAAACCCACAACAAACTTATTTTGTTTTTCTTTTTTGAAATTTGAATCTAGCTAGAAGGAGGTGGAAGACAAATATGGAAAAGGGGGAAAAAGATGAGAGGGTTGAAATTTTGTTATAATATATTTATACCAAAAAATTGTTATAATATATTAATTGAAAGGGTACTTTAGAGAAACCAAGATATTTGTTTTATAAATAATTAATATCACTAATTTCTTTAATATCCACAAATTGATCCATCGGTTCTCATTTATATGAGACACTTAGATGCTATCTTCAATTTGTTTTATTAATTTCTCATTTTCCTACTATTTAATTACTGTTATTAATATTATTGCATTCAACGACACACTCTCTTTACATTACATTCTCTCTCTTTCGCACACCTCTTTTTTCTAAAAATTTGTTTATTCTCTCTCTTTTGTTCTTTATCTTATTGTTTATAACTAACTTTAATCAAGTGTTTTTATTAATGGGATTCGTCTAGTTGTTTCTTACATAAAGAAATGAAGCGAGTGGTTGTCTAGCTAAAGAAACCTTTGTAACCCATAGGGATACACAATCAATAATTAAATCCAAACAATGTAATGTAACACAACTGGGCCGTTCCACATTCAGAACCTTCAGTTGGAATTACAAGCTAGGTGCTAAAAAGATGAAGTTGACAAGGAAGAAAGTTTTGGGGTTTTTTTATTTTCTGCAACTACTTTGTGAAAAATGTTTAAATGCAACAAAACTTGCTATTTTTGGTATTTTTCTTTTAATGATGGACAGGGAATGGAAATCGGTGGAAATGATGAGAAAATTAACAAAGTGTTTCACTTAGAGCTTCAAACTATGTCATCTTGGCTTCTAATGATTAATGGAGTTTAAAACCAACTCAATTAATTAGCTTATTAAAATTAGATTAATTAACTTGTTCATGGTCAATTTAACACAAAGAGCCATAATAACATCAATTATCTTCATTAAGCCCAATTTGTTGAGATTAATTGATTTAGCACAATAAAATCACCGATCAATTGCACCAAACGATGGACGTACGATACACTTAACTCAATCATATAACATTAGACTGGCCAAATCCAACATCAAAAATCAAGCATCCAACATTACAATCCAAGTGCTCAAATAATATAATCTCAATACGCGTATCCAAACAACATTACAAATTCAATATTTGAAATTGAAATTATCTAAGTTGCTGAAATATATATTACCAAAATTCTAAAAGCAAATCGATTATTTTAAAAATCTGTGAGTTAATGACCAAAATTTGATTTATTTTATATATATATCACAAAAAAAAAACTTAAAATGGGTAGTTTTAATGTTGATATTATATAGTACACTGTATCATCATTTAAGATCAACAAGAAGAAGAAGCATCATCTAACTAAGTGTAGTAATTCTTTGCGTAAAACCGTGCTTCGCTAGTAGAGTGGTGACAGAGCGTGCGAGGCCGTCATATCATTTAATAGAAAAACCTATTAAAACCTCATTAAAAATAAGTAGATATGAAGTATCCAAGTCTCGTCTTGATAATTAAAATTAAATCTTTGAAGTTACAAGTAGAGAAGTGCGCGAGACTCAATTTCCAAGAAATGTGCAAATTGCATTTTGGGGAGAGAGCATGAAGAGGGCGTATTGACATAATATGATAATAGAAATTTTATAACAAAGAGGTTTTCAAGTCTGGCAACTAAGAACACAAGTTTTGAAACTTCATATTTTTACTGAAACTATCCACTTGATGGTGACTGAATTAAAAAAATTGCAATTGCATGAAGTGCGTTAGGTAGTTTTATTTATTTATTAATTACCAGATGCTTTGGTAGTTGTTAAACTGGCGAAGACAACAAGTAGTGATTACATGTTAAGGGTACAATTGAAAAGTAAATGTGAAGTATTTATTGATATTGTAAAACAACAGTTAAATTAAAGTGAAACAAAAAAATTAACACGAGTAACCGAAAAATAAAAAATGAAACGACACTTAAAATGGGAAAAATTAAAGTGAGTATAATATAAGCTTAAATACAAAATTTTCAACTTGCACACAATTAATTTTTTTATTTTATTAATTTCAGTTTCATCCCTCAACTTATAAAATCTAACAACCAATTATTTCGTTTTCTCCACAAATACCAATACGTTTATAACAGAAAAGCCTTGGATGTGTTTTAGATAACCAGAGAAGCGCATGAGATATTCAATCTCTAAAATTTATTTTTGTCGTTGTTGGAAGAAATTTTATATATACTCGCATGCGTGTTGATAATATTTTAAGAATATAGATATTTTATGTCAAAGAAGTTTCCATGTCCGCCAACCTAGACTAGAAGTTTTCAAACTTAAGATTATTAATGGGAAAAACTTAATGACTATAAATAAAACATTTGTGAAAATTTTGCTTTCTAATTCTTAAATATACAACACAGGTAGTGACACACACACACACACACACATATAAACTTTGACACGTCACTATTAAATTACAACAATAATATAACAAAAAAGTTGAAAGAAAAATATGAGAACCAACGTGGTTTTATTTCATTATGTGTTCCTTCAGTAATATTAAACCTTTAAAAGTTGAAAGTTTACTGGGATGAATATTGTTATGGTTCAAAGAGCTTTTCTAATATTGTTATTTATCAACGAAATTCTTACACTTGAAATGGATTTCGATCGCCTGCAGCTGTGGTTGTCGAGGACTACGTGTGATCAAAATCCAATAATTATCATTGATAAAGGAATTCGTATTTTAGAGTATATATGTAAAACCAATAATTATCAATTGAATCAATTTTTATTGATAAATGAATTCGTATTTTAATACTATTTGATTTCTCTTACAAGTGTACACATAAGGTGGTTGATCCAAATAATTAACAATTTAATAAAATGAAATAAACTGAATTAATTGAAAAGAATACATTGAAAATAGAAGTATAATAAAAAAATGGGAGAAAGATAACTATAAGGAAAATTTAATCGCTAAAAATGTGAAAACACGTATGCTGTAACACTCTAATCTCTCTAATCTCCATAGTTATCAGATAGGGAAAATCCCAAAAAAATACCATTTAAACTTCAAAATCCCAAATAGGTAATTTAACAACAAAATGTCTTGTTAATTGCATTACAATTCTTGTTAATCCCATTAACGTATTTTTTAATGGGATTTTGAAGTTCAAATGATATTTTTCTGTCTTTTTCCCTATCAGATAAGCATTGTATATAATGAATTTGAACCACTAAGACATGTTTGATCCTAGTAAGAAAACACCTTTGAAAATAGTTGGAAACCCAGCCCAAACACAGGGTTAGAACCTATAAATGAATAGGCTTTTCTGAAAAATTTAAAACTTTCTAAAACAGTTATTTAGTGATTCAAATACTTCGTTATAACTTATCAATTCTTAAACTCCATTTGATTATATCAGAGTATTGCTCTGCTCTTATTATAGTCTATCATTGGTTAAACTATGGGCTCTTAACATACAATTATCCATCCCTGATTCAGTTATCATGCATAGTATTATTACCATTATCTCTACTACGCATGCTTGTGCTACTACTATCACTACTACTACTACTACTACTAGTATACTACTACTACAGGTACTATCTTCATTATGTACATCTCCATTTTATGTACATACAAATATATACAAAATTTGTAACCACACAAGGCTACAAAAAATCTTAAGTCTTAACAAAATTATTATACGTAACATCCTTAAAATTGGAAAAAGGGATTGTAATATCCCAAATGTTGGGACAAAAAGCTTGAGATTAAGCCTGAATCAAGTGGACTGCTAAGCCCCGGTTTAGCAAATGACCCTATGAGGCATGTTTAAATTCCTCAAAATTCCTTTATATCATTGGATATTAAAATTAATTATATTGGTAAGCTAAAGAGCTTGGGGAATAACAAAATAAAGTGATTGGAAGTCACACACAATATAGTAAAGTGGAATACAAAGTAATTTTGCTATCGGTGAAATTCCCGGTATGACAGTGATGATTGTGTGACATGTTTCGATGGATAAATGATGGTGAAAAAATATAAAACTTTACAGAATAAAAGTATACTTATTAAGATTCAACTTGATAGGTCATATAAGTCATTTAGAGTTGTACACAAAGAGAAATGAATTTTTGAAGTTAGCCCAGTGAAATTAATTATTTTCTGGGACAGCATTCAAGGATTAAAATTCTGGGAAGAGTGAGCTCTTAATTGGCCAAAATTTATATTTTTCCTCAAAACGAGACTCAATAAGTATCACATAGCCTTTGGAATCACTCCAATTGGACATTTGTACAATTAGATATGAATTTTCAAAGTTAATGAAAAATCTGCAGAATTTGGTATTTTGTGCGAAAATTCATTATTTGGGCCAATGAGCTTGTGACACGTGGCAAAGGTAATTAACACCCCATTTAATAAATTCTCCATCATCTTCTTCACCATGTCACGGAGAAAAATATGAAAGAAGAGAGAGAAAGAGTGCAGGGAAATGGAGGGAGATGAGAGAGGAAGTTCTTTCCTCCGAAACACTCCCGAAACGGCATCCTCTCTCAAAGTACTCTTCAGGAAACTTCCCCAACTTATCGAGATCTTCATTTCTACGGTTTCAGATTTTCATTTGGAGGTGCTTGGCACTGTCTCACCAGCCGGGGTGTTGCCGGAATCCCAAACCGTTTATGGAAACGGGTAGAGGTAAGCGTAAGTTTCCTTTTTAACCGATTGATTTGTTACTTGGATGAGTTTTTGTGGGGTTGGGTACTGTTCATTTTCGACCAAGTTCTCTTTTTAGTGGTTTAATCATGTTTTAATCATGTGTTTATGGTTAGATTATGATTTATGATGATATTGGACCAAGTTGTTGGACAAAATTCTGTTTTGGTGAATTGTTGTAGAAAACTCTAGTTTTCTGGTCTGAAAAGAATGTGATGAAGGAGTGAGAATTTTATAATTTTGATGCTTCCATTGGATTTAAAAGGAGAAATTGTGTAGGTATGCAAATGTTCATGATTTTTGGATGCTTGTATATGAATTTGGAATTTTTGAAAGTTGTGGAGTAGATGCTGTGAAATTCGTTTTCTGGAGTGTATTTGTAACGAGTTTTTGAGGAATCAAATGTTATACAATGACCATGAAAATTTTCAGTCTAAAAGTAGAGACATAGAACTTTAATTTGATAGGTCATAATGGTTAATTGGATAATTATTCTATGAGATATGAATTGTTAAAGATATGCCATGTTTTCTGGAAGAACATCTGAAACAGTTGGTGTTTGAAAAATATTCTGGGAATGGTGTAGTGGTGGCGTTTAAAATAAAGTATTTTTATATAAATCTAAACTTAAAGGGCTTCAAATATAACTTTGAAGAACCTCAATTGGAGTTCTATATAATTAATTGTGATTTTTCAAAATTTGGTGAAAAATCTATCAGCTTTATGTCTTATGTGAATTTAAGACTTAATGGCACAAATATAATTGGAATGAACTCCAAGGATGAAAGTAAGCCTATAGGGCTAATGTGGGCCATTGGGTATTCACTTTTCATGGCTCTAATGATGTTATCACTTTCCTAGAGCCATGAAGTGATAAATAAGAAGCAATGGTTGGCGGATCAAGGGACAAGAAGAGAAGGACATACAGTCCACCAGGTAGTGAACTTACCTTTTATGCATGTATGTGATATGTATGTCTTGTATTGATTATGTGATTGCTTTGCCTATTTGTGTGGAATATGTATGATTGGTTGAAGCTCTGTTATATTTGTGCAATGGCCATATGTATGTCATAACATCGAGCATGCATCATATCATTATGTTGGCATGAAATAGTATAGGCAAGTATGTCATGCATTCATATATATCTGGCATGTATGATTGGTTGAAGCTCTGTTATATTTGTGCAATGGCCATATGTATGTCATAACATCGAGCATGCATCATATCATTATGTTGGCATGAAATAGTATAGGCAAGTATGTCATGCATTCATATATATCTGGCATGCATGGTGGTAATGTTTGCTACTGAGATTCTCTCGAATCTCACTCCTCCCAAACAACCATTCAAACAGGTGAGCATTGGAAACGTGCTGAGATCAGAAAAGAGGTATGCACGAAGAGGACTGCTGCTGGTTGTTTGAAGGTCTGTAAATATTGTGTAAACCCCTAGTGGTGAAACTTTTGTACTATAATCAAGTAATATTGTATTAATACTATCAGTATATTCATGCTATTCCTGTGTGCCCACTGAATTACGCATTGCTACTCTGAGTAAGATCAGTAATAAGGGATATATGAGGCGGGTCTTTACGGGGATAAACTCTTAAAAAGGAATTTAAATAGTGATAAAAGCGAATTTGGGAATTTAAAGGCCTATTTTCTACGAATTCAAGGAAAAATAGTTATAGATCATAATTTGGCTCGAAAATCTTAGAAAATTATTTGTAGGCTTTATGAAGCTCGTTAAGGAAGAAAATCCTTAAAAATGATTAAGGATCAATTTATGGAATAAGATAATGAGCCAATACCGACTTAGAAATTCTGAAAAGTAGTAACTTTATTATTTTGGACTTGAAAATCGGAATTGAGTTAGAGATAAGCCAAATTATGGAACCTAAAAAATTTAAGAACTCTTAAATTAGACAAAGGGGGAAAATGAGAGCCTAGTATATGTGATTAATAGGATAAAATATACCTCTCTCTCTCTCTCTGTGTGTGTGTGTGTATATATATATATATATATATATATATATATATATATAATATTAAAACACACACTCAACACCCAAGATGAGACACACACATACAGACATTTAGCTTCAAATTGGATATCCCCAAGCCCAAGCTTAACACCTTCACACCCACACATACTCCACTTAAACATTCAAATCAGCCACTTCCTCTCATTCATTTAGCCATTCACAGAAGGAAAGAAAGAGAAAAGAGAAAGTGAGGTTGAGAGTTGAGAAAGAAGAGAGAGACTGAGGAAGTGATCAGAAAAGGGAAGAGCTTTGGCTAGAAACCACCATATGCAACCATAGTTTCAGGTAAAGGTAAGTCTCCTTCACACATTCCTAGCTTGTTCTATCAATTTTGGTGCTATTCTTGGGTGGATTCTTGGCTGAAATGGGTGCTGAAAGTTATGTGCTGCTGGAAAAAGAAATTTGTCATCATAAAGCTTAAAATCTGGTGTTGCATGTCGTTTTTGGGATGGATTTTTATGGTTTCTCTGGATTTGTAATTAGGTAACTGAACACATGGCACATGTGTAGGAGTATGTAGGGTCAAAATGGCAGAGGTTTAAAGTCTAAAACTATGATTTCATGTCAATATCTCTACCTCTTTCAATTACCGAAAAAATAGGTTGTTTTTGCCGGAAGTTGCAAAAGCTCAAACAGAGTTTATAGGTGGAAGTTTCTTTAGTTTCTTTAAGGTATTGAAATTTTAGGATGTGTTGTAGGAAATAGAATCAAGAAGAACACAATTTGGAGTAAAAATGATAGAGTTCTTGAGTGATGAGGTCAAACTGTGGAATCTGTGTTTTCTAGAGAGCCAGTCAGTTTCATGCTCTATTTTGATTAGTCAAAACTTGTCCAATGTTTATGAAATTTTATAGGGAAATATAAAAAATCCAAGGCTTTAAAATTAACCTTAGAATTCATCAATTGGATATCTGGAAAGAAAGTTATGATTTTTGGAAGTTTGATAAGAAAACAGCAAACAATATGGGATTTTAGGTTCTGACAGTAGGAAAATTGATGAATTTCATAAGGTTATTCTAGTAATTTGGCCATGTGATTATTTTTTCCTTAAAATAGGTTTTTATAGCTTTCCATTGAGTATTATAGCTTAGGAATTGGATGTGCAATTTATATGTTATGAATGTTTAAGTTTTAGGTATAAAATCTAGGAAAATTATAAGTTCTTAATAAGGTAGTTAGATTGGTCATGGAATTTAAAGGATATATTATGAATTTTTAAAGTTTAAGTATAAAATATGGGAGAATTCCGAGTTCTTCATGAATTCAAGTTATAGGAGACAATATTTGCCAAGCCACAAGAGGACTCAAATTAAAGAAGGTAAAACCCAGGAAAGGCAATCAGGTGGTTACTCTTTCTTTCATATATTATGTATTGTTCTGCATGTATGTGTTTACCATTGATTATATATGTTTTATGAATATAGGGAATGATATTGGACTGTATGTCCGAAGGTTATAAGTCCCTATATACATTGTTGTATGGGGTGTAACCTTGGGTTGTAAGATTTGATATGCATTCAAAATAAGGCTACAAGACCCGATGTGCCTAGGATATGAAGTATATCCCTAGGCTATAAGACCTTCTATGCAAACTGTATTGTGATAGAATGTGTCCCAAGGTCGTAAGTCCTGCGATGTGCCTAATGCATGGGGTGTATCCCTGGGTTGTAAGACCTATTATATCAGTTGTGTTGTATTGAACTGTGTGTATTGTGATTGATGTTGTGTTGTATATTTATTGCCAAATACTTAGTTATATGATGGTTTGTTTAGCATGCTTTGTGAACTTGCATATGTTATGGTTGACTACTATTACTACTTAAATTTTCGTGAATCTCATCCTTTCCATTAATGACATATAGAAAAAGCAAGTAGTTCAAGGGCAAGGAGGTAGTTATTGTGAAGAAATAAGAAGGTGGAGAAGAAGAAATTATTTTATGTTGGTTATCTATATATTAATTTTGAGATTTAGGATTTTTGGTAGCCTCCTTAGGCTACATGTTTTGTATATATATGTGTATATACATAAACATAGTGAAGATATTACATGTACTAGTAGTGGTAGTGGTAAAATAGCATGCGTAGCACGAGGTAGTCTTAGTGGACCATATATGCATAATGAAATGGTAATAGTATTAAATATGACAATTGAATCAGAATTAGGCAATTATATGCTAAGGGCCCATAGTTTAGCATCAATATACTAGGATAAGAGCAGAGAAACACTTTGATAATAATAAATGGAATTAAGGATTAATGAGTTATAATGAAGTTTGTGAACCACTAAATAACTGATTTTGAAGGTTTTAAATTTTTCAGAAAAGTGCATTTATTTATAGTTTCGAACCCTGTATTTGGGCTAGGCTTTTAAATATTTTCAAAGGTTTTTTTTCTTCCTAAGATTGAAACTTGGCTTAATTGTTTGAATTCATTATGTATAAAGATCATATGATAACTATGGAATTAGGGTGTCACATTATATAGATCATCAACATTTAAATCAAATATTATCTTAACTCCTCTAGCTCTAACCTTCTTCAAGCTTCACTAAAAACAATGATCTTGCCCCTAGAAGTACTTGTTCTTACTTATGTCATGGAAGAAAGGGGTGAGATTCCGGGGACTCTTATTAGCAAAACATTATCTTAATATATAATGTGCAATGGTAATTAACTATGTATGTAAATAGTCAAGTAAGAATAACACCTTACAAGCATATACACATGGTCATGGCATAAACTTAAGCAAGGATACTACATGTTCAAAGGCATACATGACAAATAAACATGCAATCAACCAAGCACAAATTATATAAGAATAAGGTTTACTACCTTTTGCTTCTTCTTCCAAGTTACCTCTTCTTGGTTCTTTCCTTAATGGTTCCTTAGCGGCTTGGGCAAACATGAGATCCTATCAATTATGCATGCATAGGCATATCGTTACATGTAATTCTCATATACTACTATTGCAAAAATAACTTCTAATTCTCCATCTCTACCTCTTTTACTTAAATTAATAATTTGTTCAACATCTAACCTCACCAAACAATTTTGGTCAAGGCACTCATCATAATCCAAAAATCTCATTTAAATTTGCAATGCCTTTAATTAAACTCTAGGGACTTTACACAAACTTTATTTAAACCCATTGGAGGCCTTAGATTAACTAAAATGCATTTCTATAACATGTTCATATAAATAAGGCCATGGCATAAGGAATTAAATCAAGATTGAATTTCCTTTCCATTGAAGCTAAACACTACTTAGGGGTTATTAGATATTTTATGGGGTGATCTATCAACTTAAAGCACTTATACCACAATTTGGCATCTTAAAACACTAGCATGGCTATCCTTAAATATCCTAAATTTAAATCCAGTCATTTATCCTCATACAACTAATAGACACTTATACTATTCAAATTTCTTTATCATTTGAGCTCTTACAAATCTGCTAAAAGTTTGGACAGCAGCCCTTTCATAACTGCCAATCTTCCAATTTCTAAAAATGTGATCCCAATTACCCACACAAAAACATTATTTTAAACATTTACTCTTGACATCTCCCTATATCATTTTCCATTCTAGGCTCAAGGGAATGCTCAAATTGATCAACATTTAATTCAATTAAGTTAGCCCCTCAAACTTATCCCAAAACTCAAACTATCACTAATTATATTTTCTTCAAAATGTGTCATTTTTGGACTTAATTGAAAATCTGCCTCTAAATTTTTTAGAAAATTTGAAAACTCACAACTTAAGCTAGGAAATTCCACTTGAGGTGGTTCAAGTTCCTACTTAAAAATATTTTAATCCTCTGTAAAGAAAAAAATAGTGTCCTATATTAAATCATGGACCTAATTTCCCAAATCCATGAGCAAATTAACTGTCTATTTTAAGAGTCAGAATTTTCCATATTTTCTATCCAAAGTTTAAAAGTACATAACTTATAATTTACACATCCCATTCCTGAGTTCTAATACTTGATTGAAAGATCTACAAGTTTAATTTAAGGAAAAAATAATCACATGGCCAAATTACCAAAGGAACCTTGTGAAATTTTCCTATTAATCTACTATCCAAAATCTGAAACATAGAGTGTTCCTAGTTTTCTGGCCAAATTAAACTCCCAAAAATAATAACTTTTGTTTCAGATGTCCAACTCACATAGTCTAGGACTCTGTGAATCTTATGATGTGTACATAGATAATGCATATGATTTGCCTTATCAAAACCATGCCCGAATCCATCTATTCCAGTGAACCTACAGAATTGACCCCTACAACCAAAACCTCAAAAGATATACTTTTCTCTTCTTAAACTGAGCTCTTCTTGGTTCTATCTTCTAATACACATATTAAACTCTCTAATCCTCAAGAAAAAATGAATCAAACCTGCTTAAGATTTTAGTTTTGACCTCTACAACTGCATATATATAGCACTCTATTTTTGGTTTGGAAAATCATGAAGAAGAGTAGTGCATTCAAGCTCAAATCATGGCCTAAATCCTCAAGAATTTTGACTCTACAAACTCCAACATGCATGCTCTGTTTCGAAGCTTAAATATAGAGCCAAAGGACCATAAAATCTCACTCAAAAAGGACATGCAAGGACTCTTCTTACACTTCCTTAATGACAAAAACTCTTTCCAATAACACTTCAACTTTCAACAGCCATAAATCCCCAAGAAAATCACCAAATCGGCTAAAAGAAGTGGGAAAATGGTAGAAGAGACTTACCTAAACCCAAATCCAAGCTAGCATATGGCTTTGATCAATTCCTTCTTCCTCTCTGGCAACATAAAACTCTCGGCCCACTCTATTTTCTCTCAAGCTTTCTGTCTCTCCCTCTATTTTCTCTTCTTTTCCTCTCTCTTCTTTCTGTCCAAAATAGGTTAATTAAATGAAGAGTGACGGAGCTGATGTTATGTTTTATTCAATGGTTAAGTGTGTATGTGTGTTTATTAAACTATGAGTGTGTGTGTATTGAACTGTGAGTGTCTATGTGTGTTGTGAGAGAGAGAGAGAGAAAGGGGTGAGTGTTTTAATTAGTGGGGGTGTGTTTTTATCCTATCGGTCTCACTCACAAGGATTTAAATTTTCTAATTTTTATAATTTAAAATCCTTTAAATCTCCTGTGTTCCATAATTTGGCTTAACTTTAGCCCAATTTTGATTTCGGATATGAACAATAAAGTTACTTATTTTCCTCATTTCTCTAAATCGGTATTAGCTCACCTTAAAATTTTCATAAATTAATCCTTAATAATTTTTAAGGATTTTCTTCCTTAATTAGCTTCTTCAAGCCTTAAAATAATTTATCTAAAATTTTCAAGCCAAATTATGACCTCTAACTATTTTTCCTTAAATTTTGTGGAAATTATAAGCCTTTAAATCCCAAAATTATCTTTAAAATTATTTAGGCCATTTCTGGGGAACTATGCCTCTTTATAATTTCTCTAACTCCCCAAAATAACATTTCATACTATTTTCTCAATATATCTGGACCCTTAAATAATTTTATAATTACCTTAAACATTTTCCTCCTGATATAGTTAAGACATTTGGCTCAACTAGGCTTAGTAGTTTACTTAATTTAGACTAATTCTTTATATTCTAAGCCCATAATTTTGAATGTTACATTCTGTGTGGTTATTGGGCTTTGTATCCTGAGGCTGTAAGTCCTAGTATACGTTCTGCATGTTTATTGAACTGTGTGTCCTTGGGCTATAAGGCATGATCCTTAATCGGTGTAAGTATTGAGCTGTGTGTTCCCATGATGATTGATGATTTTGCTTTATAATGATTGCTCAATATGCTTAATGTGCTTAATGATTATTGAATGGTTTGTTTTGCATGATTCGTGAACTTGCATATTTTATGATGTTCTGTTGTTAGTATTGAGATTCTCATGAATCTCACCCCTTTCCTTAAATGACATACAATAAAGGTAAGCAGCTCAAAGGGCAAGGGAGTCATTATTGCTAATAATTGAGAAAGTAGAGAAGCTATAATAATTTATTTTATTGGTTATCTGTATAATCTTTTCATTTATACATAGGACTTTGGGTTAGCCTCATATGGTTACAACTTTGTGTATATATATCTACATACTAACATAGATGTATATAGTGATATCAATACACATAGTGATAGTATCAATATGCATAGTATGGATATTAGTAGTAATACTATGCTTAATTATCAAAACGGGTATAGGCACTTGCATGATTTGAGCCCATAACTTAACAAATAATAGTTTTAGGTGATATCAAAAAAGAAATCTGATACTAACAAATGTAGTCTATGGAATGATGATTTTTAATGAAGAGTTTGAACCACTGATTAAATGTTTAGAAAGTTTTTATTTTTTAAGAAAAGCCCATTTATTTTATAGGTTTAAACCTTGTGTTTGGTTTAAGTTTATAGACTATTTTTGAAAAGGTTTACTCCCCATATCCAAACCTAGCTTAGTGATTCGACATCATTATGTAGTAATTCATCTTACTAGTATAAAGGTAAGGTGTCACATAAGCCCTTCACATTCCAAAAGCCATCATTTATTAACAAGAACGATGAATGCATCCCATTTGCATTGGATTGGCATCCAAACATCATTCAATTTACATTAATATTGTAGGTATGAAGAAATTCCATTTACATATATTATATAAAAAAAATTAGAAGAAAAAGCACAAAAAAAAGAAGAAAAGAAAGAAAAAATATCATAAAAATATTAAAAAAATAAGTAGAAGGAAAAAAAGAAAAGAAGAAATAAAAACTAAGGCATTTGTTTTGATTGGCAAGGAGATGTGGTTATTTGAGCCTAAAGTTAAAAAAAAAATAGGTGCCATTGTACACATTTGTGAATGCATGGTACTTGTTGTTTCATTATCCCTTCCATGAGACCATTTCCATCATTATAACCCTTTTAAAAGTCCCCTTGATTCATGAGTCTAGGTGCTACATAGTGGTGGAGAGAGTAGAATTTCTACAAGCATATGGTAAGACCTAGTCTAGGTGGTATTGAGCGAAATTTCCTATACTTGTGAGAGGAGTCAAACACTAAAACCTTGAGTGTTCTTTTATGTACATTTCTTTGATTAATTGAGCATTAATCTAGTCCATCTATATTACCTCACATTAAGACTTGTGTTACCTTAATTGTGATGATTGATTAATTCATTGACTCCAATATTGAGCATTTGAAGTTTTCATTTGTGTTTAGTTTTGAATTAATTAGTATTTTTCCCAGGAGTGTTAAAGTTTAAGTATGGGGGAATTGAAAAATCTCTATTTTTACATTTTAATTAGGGATTTTGTCATAGTTATTGAGCTTAGGGATGAGCAAAAAACCTGGTAGTCCAAGTAACCCAGTCCGACCCAATCCGGTCTGGTGAAAAAAATTTGGCCTGACGAAACATTGGATATACCAAACTAGAATAGTCTTCTCGGGCTGGATTGGACTTCAGACCAAGGCCTCAGACCCCTTGGTCTAGCCTAGTTAGGCCTGATTTATGTTTTTGTTATATCCACTTAACACACTACACATACTCATACTCACACACTCATATATCACAAGCTAAACCTCTGTTTATGCCACAGTGCCCCTCAAATTCAAAATCAGACCAAAGTGAATCAATTAACCATTCAAACTTATAACAAAAGGGGTCAAATAAAACCTTAGGTGACTCTGTCACTCTTCCGACAATACTCCATATCTCATCTCCGTCACTTGTGTCTTTGATAGCTCTTCCTGGAACCTTTCTTCCTTTCCTCACTGGTCATGTCTTAGTTGATCAGCACCTCAGCGATCACTGATAGCTTCAGTGAGGTAAGTTTCCTGTCTCCCTCTTGACCTCGTCATTTGTTGAAATACTTAGTTCCTCTAGTTTCTCTTGCTCAGCATCTAGTTTCCCGTCTCCCTTTGCAGCTCTACATTTCTCTCCTTGTATTCATTGAGACTTATGTTTTCTTAGATAATCTGACATTTGCCTTTCTTAATGAAAGTCTCTGTCTTTCCTTTCTTCTCTCCTTTTAGCCAATGCCTTATATGCCTATGTCTGAGATTTACATATGAAATAAGGTATGTGAGCATATATGTACACACACACACACACATAAAAAAGAAGAAGACGACACGCATGTTAGTTAAGGCAAACTTACCTCCAAGCTTTACAGACCAAGGGATAATCTTAGTTCTTGGAGAGAGCAACGTTATTGGCAAATATCATATTATCTAAAGAAATACAAGTCTAATTTATAACCTCTTGTAAGGATCTTGTAAACTTTTCTAAAGTTTGTTAAAAGTAAAATTTGCCAAGGTTGAATTGTTAGAAACAAGGTGATTGAGTTATAAATAAGCACCTTTATGTTGTTAGTGAATAGTGTATGAAACTTTTTATTGTGTATCAAATTAAATATATCTGAGTGTACAGTACTCACACAACTGAAAGTTTTGTCACCGTGGAGTGATTCAATATAAATGAATTTCCATTTTTCATTTTATTTGTTTGTACTTAAATTCAAATATTTCTACTTGAATAGAACTTGTTGTCAGTTTTGTAACTTTATTAACAAACTTGCCTTAAATTGAAAATGGTGAGATAATTAAATTATAGTTGTTATATTGAATATCTGACTGATCATGCATCTATAAATATGTTGGAAATTAACTTAAAATTGAAATGATCATATGACTTTCATAATTCAATGACCAAAATTAGTTATTAGTTTATTCACAATATTCAAGAACTTGAATTGAGAATGCAGAGACTACTTGAATTAAGAAGGCTTTTATTCATATGTTGTCAACAATGTTTATATATCATTTTTTAATTATATGAAACTAGTTGTTTCCTTAATTGATAAATACTTGGTTTTCTCTCTGTTTTTTTTGCAAGCATGGATAATGAGCAAACTTCAAGTGTTGACCTATCTCAATCTTTCAATATTGGTGAGAATGAGACTCCTAGTGGACCATCTTCTACCCCTACCAATTCTACTAATCCTCACTAACCTCCAACCATTATAGAATGTCCTCCTCCTATGGGATTTGAAACCATAAAAGGTTGTTGTAAGAAGAGAAAACAACCTGAGAATAAACAATCAGAAGTGTGGGATTACTATATTAAGTTACCATTGGAGGATACAGATGGAGAGCTTAGAGTTACATGCAAGTACTGCAATAATAATTATGCTTGTGATCTAGTTAAATGTGGTACAACTTCTTTGAATAGGTACTTAAAAAATGTTAAAAAAATCCACACAGGCCTGGTGAAATATCAAAAAAGTCCATGTTGAATTATGTTTCACAAAGTTGGTAATGGGGAAGCTTAACACCTCCCATGTTTAATCAAAAACGTCGTCATGGGGCTCTAGCGGAGTTCATCATATGTGATGAGATACCATTTAAATTGGTTGAATAGCAAGGTTTTAAATTCTTTGTGAAAGAGTTAGAGCCAAGATTTCAAGTCCTTTCTAGACATAGAGTTGCTAGGGATTGTTGGCAATTGTGTCTTAGTGAAATAAGGATCTTAAAGACTCAATTGAAGTAGTATACTAGTCATATTTGCCTCATTACAGACTATTGGACATCAGTTCAAAACTTCAACTACTTATGTCTTACAGTTCATTTCATTGATAAAGAATGGAAGCTACACAAAATGATTCTTAATTTTTGTTTGATTGAAAATCATAAGGGCCATACAATTAGAAAGACTATTGATAGGTGCATATCAAAATGGGGTATAAAAAATGTGTTCACAATCACGGCTGATAATGCAACATCCTATGACACATCCTTGTCATATTTGAAAAAATGACTTATGAATTGGAAGCTAAAGGGCCTTGTTTGTGGTGGTGATTTTCTTCAATTGTGGTGTTTTGCACATATTCTCAATTTGATTGTCTCTGATGGCTTGAAGAAATTGAAAAATGCCTTTGAATAAATTCAAAATGATTTAAGGTATATCTGTTCCTCCCCTGCTTGGCTCAAAAAATTGAAAGATTTATGTGAATTGGAAATGTTAGATGCAAAAAATGTGTCTTAGATGTTAGCACTACATGGAATTCTACGTATTTAATGTTGGATGTCGCTTTAAAATTCTAAAAGGCATTTAAAAGATTTGGGGATGAAGATAGAAATTATGTAGCATACTTTAAAAAAAATTCAAATCGTGATAACACATAAATAGATACTTACTCTACCCAAAATATTGATGACAACATGGATGCTCCTAATGACCCTCCTAACAAACAAGCTTGAAATAAAGTAAATGTCTTTCTTAGATTCTTAAAAGTGTTTTATGATGTGACCTTGCAATTTTCAAGCTCGCTCATAGTTACTACAAATGCATGTTTCCATAAAATTGCATTGATTCAAGAGTTGTTGAATGAGACTATTGTGTCTGAGGATCCTTTTCTTAGGTAGATGTCCTCAAGCATGAAGATTAAGTTTCTTAAATATTTGGGGGCAGTAGAAAATATGAATCCTTTTTTAATTATTGTTGTGATTCTAGATCCTCGATACAAGCTTTCATACATCAATGATGCATTTGAGCAACTTTTCAATGATTATCAACTTTACA
The DNA here is from genome assembly GCA_037074505.1 of Albizia julibrissin. NCBI lineage: Eukaryota > Viridiplantae > Streptophyta > Magnoliopsida > Fabales > Fabaceae > Albizia > Albizia julibrissin. The sequence continues at coordinate 40,558,735 of CM073480.1, read as the reverse complement.
TGTCCATGAAAAACTAGGAAAGGAAAAATTTGTATTGCATGTTTGAAAAGTATCCTGCAAAGATTGGTGTTGAAATAGGTAGGTCTTATAATGCCAACACTTTGAACTCTTCTGCTAGTACTAATGTAATATTCTGAACTTTAGGCCTAGAGACTTGAGGATAGGCCTATATCAGGCAAACAACTAAGCTCAGTTTAGGAAGATTCCCAAGAATAAATGAGAGGTAGAAAGATTCTCAGGACTATGTGATTTGGCCCTACTAGGCAGACGGCTCAGAATTTGTAGGTAGTATGATTAAGTGTCGGTGTAGATGTGCATATGACAAATATATGGTGCCATATGGTTAGTAGAAAGATGTCACCCAACTATGTCACGAAGTATGGGATAAGTTAATCGAGTGAAGTATATCGGTACGTGAGCGTATATGGTGTTTTCAGGGTGGATTGGTATACCCTGCGTTTTTTAAGATACACCAGTATACCTTGTGTTTGGGAAAAGACACTGGCTTGTTGTGGTGCCATGTAGGGCCCATAAGCAGACAGTCAGCAATTCCTAAAGTCAGAGGCCATTTGGCGCTAACTGAGGGCTTACAATAATACTTGGCAAGATCTTGAGGCCATAGGGACACATGGCATAAAACCGAGTGATTCTGTATAAAGCAACATTAACAATAAAGTAGCTTTTTGAAAAGTTACTTTTAGGGTTACCTAATGAGAGGAAGCCACCTAGCACTTTCATAAAGTGGCTTTTGTGTTGGCACTCTCGCAAGATACCACCTAGCACAATGGTCAGGGAAAATCATTAGACTCTTCCCTTCCCTTAATAAAGTAGACAGCCAAGAAAGACATTGGGTCCCATACAAGGGACACATGGAGCAACATGGTCCATGAATCCATAAAGTGATTTTATGCTTTATGTGTTGGCACCATGGAAAAAGTGCCACCCAGCCCCTTAGTCAGGACAACTTATCTGTCCCTGACTCTGGGATCTGGGAAAAGGAGCACCAGGCACTCTGGGATTTTTAAGCTCTTGACACATGGCATTAAGAGAGCATCTAACACCCCCAAGGGCTATGAATTTCGTGCAGCCCATATGATTAGAGAGATAAATGGAGAAAATCATAGGAAAATGGAAGAGGAAGGAGAAAGGATGAATAGTAAAATTTCTAGAGTTCTAAAGTCGATTATGACCCTGTAACGTTGTTTTCGACCAACGAAGTCTTGACTAATCGTCTTCTACTTAGTGTGAGCTTCAATCCTATGGTTTTGGATTTTTGATCAACGGTTTCCAGTATGGTCCACAAGGTGGAGGTGCTGTTGGAATCAAGAACGGTTTGTAGCACCGACAAGAGGTAAGCCTAAGCTCCGATTTAAGCTGTATATCTTGAGTTTTGATTAATTAATTTTGGAGTTATAGTACTGCCATGATTTCAGTCAGACCTAATTTATGAGTAAGGAGTGTGATTTTGTTAGTTTTGTTGCTTCCAATGTGTTTAGAATGGAAAATTGTATAAAATAGAGGTGAGAAACCAGTCCTAAAAGCGTTAGAATCAAAAAACTGAATTTTGGCCCAATAAGACATAAGTTTCGGCCAGACCTGGAATCTTAGGGAAAGGATATGAATTTGATGATTTTAAGGATTCCAATGGATTCCTTGAGCAAAATTGTGTTGATTGCTTGACTTCATTAGAAGAGGTTTTCATGAAGTTAAAAGGAAAGAATACTTGAAATCAAGCTTACTTACCTTGATTTTGTCTTCTTGAACCATAAGCTTTTCTTGCTCTTCTAAGTTTCTTCAAACTCTCTTCTCTCTCTATTTTCCTTGCTTTGGCCAAAAATGAAGCATGAGAAAGAGATAAAAGCTTTATCAAAATATATCTCCTTTTGCCTTGATTACTATTATTATATTACTAATTTACCATGTGTTTTTTTAACTTGGCCATAATTTTTCCCTCTTGAATTAATATGGATCAAGTATATTATTTCCCTTTTATTCCCCTATTTGGCCAAAATCCAAGAGAGAAAGGGAAATAAAAATTGCTTCTTGCATTTTCCATAATCTCATATTTTAATTAATTAATTGTGTCATATTTACTTTTTGACTTTTCCACTTATTTTTACTTGGTCACAAATGCTCCAAAATTATGATATTTATTTCCAAATATTTATTTCCCTCCCATTTTCCTTGTTTAGCCTAAATTTGGTCCAAATAAAATAGGAAAATAATTAACTTCTTGTTTTATGACAGATTACCATTTTTCCATTTCATTTTTATGATTTATTGTAATAAATCATATCTTGCTCTTTTTTTCCTTGTTTTGGCTGAATTTTAACATGTTTATCAGGCCAATATTTGTATTCTTCCATACTCCACTTTAGATTACAATATTAGGCCTTTCAATGGATAAGAGTTACTCCTTGTGTCCTAGCTTAGCCAATTTTAGTAACAAGAACTGTTTTTAATAAAACAGTCGTTGAATCTTGCAATAGTACTGGTGGTAGCTCACTTGGCTAGTGGGGTGTGTTTAATTATGTTGAGGTCAAGGGTTTGAGCCTATGTCACCACCATTTAATTATTTTTTTATTTTAGTAACAACGATTATTTTTATTAAAACAGTTGTTGAATATTCCAAATTGTTGAGGTAGCTAAGTTGGTTAGAGCTTTTGTTTATTGATTCTTCCTAAGGCCTCGCGTTCATGTCCGCCTAGGTGTAAATTTTCTTTTCAAATTTAGTTCCAACGCCTGGTTTTCAAAACCAGTCATTGAAACTTGTCTATAAATTCTCGGTTCCCCATTCTCAGCAGCATTCCTCTCTTGCTAAACCTTAATTTTCCCCATCTAAAGTCCTCACCACTATCATCTTACCTTCCCTACCCAAATTCATGGCCAAACCAAGAGCTCGGACAAACTAACATCCCCACGAAGTGTAAGCTTGATACAAACGGAGAAGATTCTCTTGGTTATCAGGACAAAGCTCAAAAGCTCTAAACTATGGACGATAAGTCATTGTCCCCATTAGATATAGTGAAACACTTCTTAGTGGCAATTGTTCTTCTGTCACTAACGAGAAAGTAGAAAAAGTTGAGTCCGATGTGATCGCAAAGGACGGGGGCAATAAGGGTGGTAATTCTGATCACAGCCACGCTGAGGATGATAGGAATGCAGATGAAGATAACGATGGTGAGGAATCCAATGGAGAAGTTGTGGTGGATTAAAAAGGAAGGGAATCATAACAGCTAATAAGGGCAAAGGGAATCATAACAATTGGTACTTCAACTTGTTTCTCCACAATAAGGATGAACTTGCATGCTCGGTCGCAATTAAACTATTTCAATTTGTTTCTACACACATAGTAAATTAGTAGCTGATATTTTTCATTGCTTCTTATAGCATATTACAAGGGCGCCATGGCAATATTACTGTTCTATGATGTAACAGATGAATCATCCTTTAACAGTATTACCCTAGCTCCACCTCACTTTCTTTTGCTTCAAGTCTTGCTGACTGGAATTACTTGATATTTGTCTACACATCTGGACAAAGGCTTGTACTTAGAAATTTTTTTCAAGGTTGTTGCCAATGACTTTTGGAATGGAGAACAGATGAAGGGAAAGGGGGGTGGGAAGATTAGATGAAGTTTGTAATTGATATTTTGAATTGCTCATTGATACTAGCAGCCCTGGTATATAATTGTATGGTTGACTTTAGTCTTCCTATTGGTAAAATATGTCCAATGTTTTTCAAGTTTTAAATTGCCTGATTTATTGGACCCTTCTATTTATAGCTGACCAATATTCTTTCGGTTTTGTTTTTGTAGGTACACTTTATAATACCAACACAGTTTCCAAAGCAACAGCCAGCCCTTCTGCTTTAAAGTTCTCAAGAAAAACTATGAAGTTTTGGTCATTGATTTGCCTAAATTTTTGAGGATGCTTTAATGTCTAAAAATTAGGCGATAGATTAATAAGCCTTTGTATTGTACACATTGCCCATGTTGCAGCCACCAAATGAGAATGTAAAATGTGAACGCAAAATTCTTAGTTATTTTATTTAGTACAGTGACATAATTGTGGTTATTCCCCCCTTTTAATTCTAGTCTTCTGTTATCAATGTGAAAAAAATCCAATCATATTTCTGAACCCTAATTAATAAACTGGTATGTGTATTTATTAGGTAAAGCAATGTATTCTTAAGTTTGAATGTAATAATAGTAGCATGTAGAAAGAGGGATATAATATGAATCTTAATTCATTAATATGAAAATGCTCTCTAGACTAAAGATAGGGATATAATGTAATAATAGCTTTTTCCATGTTATCTAAAAAGTTTAATTATTTCCCCTATAATTTCCAGCATTTCAATGCAAACATGTGACCCATTAAGTCATTCATTATGACTGACTACCCATGGAGCCCGAGATGGGAAGCATCGATGATGGGCGAGAGTATTTTGTGGGTGACCTTTATATCATTTAAATATTTCTTGCAGTATTTTGCTTTATGATGCTTCCTTTTTCACCCTGCTTGGTTATTATAGCTTAAACGTGATAATGTTTTATACCAGTGAGTTTCTAGCAGATGAGGCTCTAAACTTCAAGAGGCAGTTGAATGTGGGCTAACTTCAGTAGTAGTAAGGAAATCTACCATAACATGTTTTTCTTCATACAATAGAAGAAAAATGAATAAATCTTTTTTAAAAAAGGTTACAATGACTGTTTTTTAAAAACAGTCATTGTATATAATATATACAATGACTAAAAATAGTTGTTGTAACTTAAATACATACAATGACTGTTTTTTAAAAGACCATCATTATGTTATTTCAAAACACACACAACAACTGTTTTCTTAAAAACAATTGTTGTAAGTTTCTTACAATGACTGTTTTAAAATAGTCGTTATTTTTGAAACTTTCAATAACACTCACATACATGACCTTATGAAAACGGTTGTCTTAAGGGTAAAAAAATAGTAGTTAAAAGTGTCTTCTGTAGTAGTGTATATTTTCGTGCAGCCACACTAAAGTTGGAGAAAAATTCAAGAGGAGAGAAGGTGGATGAATAGTGAAATTTGTAGAGTTTCGGAGCCAATTTCACCACCAATTTGGCGTTTATAGCTCTCAAGGCCTTCTCTAATGTTGTTCCTCTCGGTGAGAGCAACATTTCTATTATTTTGTATTCTTGACCAGAGGTGTTTGGTACTGTCTACATGGTGGAGGTAATGCCAAAATCAAGGACCGATTATGGAATCAAGTAGAGGTATGTATAAGCTTTGATTTGAGTTGAATATTTTGAGATTTTAATAAGTTTTCTTGGGCGTCCTAGTTTCATCCAAAATAATGCAGAGAGAGAGAGAGAGAGGGAGGGAGGGAGGGAGTGTGATTTTTCTAGTTTTGATGCTTCCAATGAGTTTACAATGAAAAACTGTATGGGATAGTAGTGAGAAATTGGTCCCAGAAGCATCAGAATAGAAAATTTAATATTTGGCCTAAGAACTGAAGTTTTGGCTAGACCGGGTTAATAGGGAAATAATATGATTTTTCTAAATTTTTGGTTTCCAATGGATTTCTTGGGTAAAATTGCATGGGGTTAAGGTGTGGTTTTAAGTTTAGAAGGGTTGTATTGAAAACCCAAAAATTGAAGTTAAAGGGATAGTGCTGCCAGATTGTATTTTCTAGAGGCAGGTTGTTTGTGGCTCAATTTTGACTGATTAATTGTTGTTAAATGGCCACGAAATTTTCCTAAATAATAGTAGACATGATAAGCTTTAATTTGATATATAATATGTGACATCTGGGTTAGTAGATTGTAAGATATGAATTTTACAATTTAGGCACTGAATCTGGAATGAATTCTGGACCAGTGTTGTTGATTGAGGCTTTCTGAAAATTTAGCCCTATATTTGGTAGTGGCTGGTATTTTTCTTTTAAAATAGGCTAAAGACATAGGACTTTGAACCACCCTATTTAGAGTTCTATACATTAAGTTATGATTTTTCAAAGTTAGGTGAAAATTATGGTAGCACAGCCTAGATATGTGTAAATTATCATGTAATATGATTATTTGTATAAACATGCCATGGATGGTATATGTATATATGAGCATATATAAGCAAATAAGTACACTGATATAAATAAATAAAAGAAGTACATCTAGCCTCCTAGTGGTTATGTTCCCCTGCTCATCTACATAATTTACCATATACTTTAATTATATTTAAATCCATATTTAATCATGTAGATAGTGAAGAAGACTATCGTGGGTTATTCTGGTCCCAGGCCTCCTCCTCATCTAGGAACCGCTCCATATTACTTAGTATGTGAATGTTGAATTCAAACTCCTCGTTCTCATCATAATTGCTAAGACTGATATTAGCCCCCTTTGGCAAAACAGACAACTCTGGTTGGGTAACCTCCTATGGGGTTGTTTTCTATAGTTGGTTCGCCTCTTGCAGTGGCTTAGGGATATGTCTACCTTTGTGCTGCCCTCTATTGCCCCTACCATTGCCCCCTCTACTACAAAACTCTTGCAAAATAGGTGTTGAGGGATGCTCAGCCTTCTTCCCCTTGTCCATATCTCTTTGGGAAGTCATAATAACTACAATTATTATTAGATATTTAAAAATATTATGAATATTTATAACAAAATTATAAGAATAGGGAGAAAATGAAATAAAAGAGTTAACTTTACTAACCTCAAGTTCCTAACTCTTTAAACGCTTCAGCATAAAATCAGATCTGAAACAAAACCTTTAAGAGCGCATGAGAAATGAATTTGCCAAAAGTGGTAAAAAGAGAGGTGACAATGCTTAAATAGCCTTGAAATTTGTAGTGGCTTTACAAAACTGCTACTTCAACTACTATAAATCTCAAAACCCTACCTCATGCAACGTGAAAGCTTATAGCGGTTTTACAAAACCGCCTCAAAAGTGCAGGCCATCTGCATTCTATAGCGGTTATTCCTCATAAATGCTACAAATATGTGAACTTTTACATTCTATAGTGGTTCTTATCATACGAACAGCTAGAAACCAACCACCACAAATATGGCGCCAAGCTAGCTCCATATTTGTGTCAGTTCATATTGCAAAACCTCTATAAACAAAACACTACAAATTTGGCACCAAGCTAGCACCACATTTTATAGCGGTTTATTTATGAAAACCGCTATGGATGTTGTTTGCTAACCAGTATGCCACTTGGCTCATGTCATACTATTATAAATTTGTTGCGGTTTCTATAAAAGTTGCTACAAATTAACCGCTACAAATTGACAGTTTTTTTTCTAGTGATCCTCATCTTCATTTTCATCATAGGAGGAATGAGAGGAAATTCTAATTGCAAGTCATATTCAATATCATTGTGTTCAACTATGTGGTTCAACTTCCAGTTCAGCATATTGGTGTATGCTTGAACATCCCAATTTTTATTTATAGTAATAATGCTATTAGGATGTAATTTATTAAGAAATTGGAAGTTTAGAGAAGATCTAGAAGCATAAAATTAAGAGAATAGTGGGTCATTGGAATATGGTTAAGAATTGAAGGTAATATATTTATTAATATTGAGTTGAATTTTATGGAATTATTTTATGGTAATTGGAAATGACCATGTAATTATTTGAATATAGAAATACTTAAGTAAGGACTTGGTGGGATTAAATAAAAGTATTTAAAATATTTTCCTGCCTAAAATATTACAATTGTTTTATATATTATATAAATTTTTATTTGAGTAAATGCTTAATTATTTTTACTTTGGGAATTTTTGGCTTATGGTTAATTAGGAAAGATGATTTAGAGATTTACCAATGTCAAAATAAGAAACTATATAGTAATTTTAAATTTATAAATGTTTTTATATAAAATAAAAAAAAAAGGAGGAAAGGAAGAATAAAGAAGATACGAAGAATGAAGAAAGATAATAGAATTTAAAAGGAAAGGGGTGCGGCCTACATCCCCTTTTATATTGATTTATCCATGTCTTCCCTTACATCTCTCCTCTTCACCTAAGGTAGTTTTCTTCCTTTCGGTCAGAAGCTTCAATCCTCCATTAATGGAAAATGGAGGATTGAGATACCTTAGAACTTCATTTCTTCCTTATAAAATATCCAAACCTCAATACTTATTTCACAGATATTCTTCTTCTCAATGGGAGCTTTAAAAAGGTATAGATTTTGTTGGGAGTAAAGCAAGTTTGAAGATTAGGGCTTAGAACAAATGGGAACCATAAGCTTATATAGGTGAGTAAATATTTGTATTTAATCAGTTGAAAATTTTCATATTTGCATTATTTGAGAGATTTAGAGTTAGGGTTTGAATGTTAGAGGGTTGTTATGATAGTTATAACTGAATAAACTTGAGTTTGATCAATAGGTTAAGTTTATTGGAGGTAGAATTGATGTTTAATCAATTTAAAATATTATTAAAGTTTGTAAAATGAAAATGGGCATTTTGGTTGGAATACTAAGTTGGAGAAATTAGGGATATCAGTCCAATTTAATTATTATAGCTTTATATTAGTTCAAATGAGATATTAAGATTTGGAAAATATATGATTTAATATTGGATTGGAGATTTAGTCATTAAAAGTGATATTTGGAAGTTAAAGGTAGAGTTGGAGACTTTAAGTCTATGTTATTAAATTGACTATTTATTTAGCAATTTGAGTAATGAGCAATTGTATAATAATTATGTAAATTGAAGTTAGATTGTTTGGTGTTGGAAATTGGGTGTTTTGAAAAAAATTGAGGAGATAGTTATAGTTTAATGTTTCTAATAGGTAAGAAAGAGTTAATGGAAGGAAGAAATGAAATTGGAAAAATGATTTTGAGAAATAGTTATTTATGAGATTTTTCTTAAGGATTTAAAGTGAGTACATTTTTGGGATTTAAGGATGAATGGAAGAGAGTATATTATCAATAATTTTAATAGGTGAAATAAAGTTATCAGATGATAGAAATATTATTGTGATATAGAATTGAGTTATGATAGTAAATTGAGAATTTTGAAAATTTATATTAAAGTGCACAATCTGAAGGTTAAATGAAGATTTGAAATAGGGTTTTTTTTTGGAGTTAAATTTTAAGTTGATATTGATAATGCAATTATGAGGAATGAGGTTTGGTAATTGGGATAATTAGGAATGACCAAATACAAGAGTTGGAGCTTCAACACTACTACAAAAGAGGGATTTAGTGTCGCCCTTCTTATAATACTTCTTTAACGAAGTGACACAGATAAATATTTTTGTAAAAGAAAAATGTTTAGAAGCTATGACACTTCCTATTTTAAGTTCCATAATTAGTGTTAGGCTTGTGCGGCATTTTCCAAAACAAGCGCCACACAAGACACTTATTTTTGTAAAATGAAAAATGAATATGCCAACCATGGCGCTTTCAAGGTAAGTGCCATAGCTGGACTTACTTTTTAAAAAAGAAAAATTGTGCCTTGTAAGACACTTGCTAGGCAAGCGCCTTCCAAAGGTTCACAAAAAGAATTTTTTGAAAAAAAGAAAACATGCTGCCTTGAAAGGCGCTTGTTTGTCAACTGCCTTAAAAGGCGCTATGCTTTTAATTTTTTTAAATAATGCCTTGGAAGGCTCTCTTTGATTTGAGTTGAATAAAAAAATTATTTTATGAAAATAGGATTTAAATTTAAAGGACTTAATTTCAAATTAAGATTTCTACAAACAATTAATTTCTCATTAAAAGATTTTAGTTATGTATATATTTTGGAATTGAAGATGATTTAAATTAGCTAGTAAGATGAGACAAACAATTAATAAATGGAACTCCATGATTTAATTAAATATAAGAAAGTGAAAACTAAAAATAAAATTAATCAAAAGAAAGAGGGATGAGTAATATATGCAAAGGTGATAGTAATGATAATTATTATAAAAAAAATAAAGTCTAGCTAAATTGGCTCATATAGGCACCAAGGCCATATTGGCCTTGGCATACCTGCCAATTAAGGCTATAGTGGCCTTGGCATGCCTGCCAAGGCCAATACTGGCAGGGGCACCAATTCAAGGCCACACAGTAGCCTTGCATTGGCGCCTGCCACGTCCGGCCTTGCCAGGTGCATACAAGGCCATTGTGGCATTATTAATTGGTAGGTGAGTGCCAATTAATTACATGTTGTGGATGCTGCTTGCCTTCGGTTTATGAGTGCCAACAAAGACGGGGGTGCTCGTATTTAGGATATATCACTTTGAGGTAACAGGTTTGGCTTTAATCAATTCATATATATTTTGATTAGTTATGATTAAAAAGAAACATTTGTGAGAGACAGAGAGAATCAATTTACTTTTAAGTTTCAATTTATCATTTTTAATAATTTTTAAATTTTATTGTTTTTAAACCTATTTGAATTATGAAGGTCACAAAGAAGGCACAATTTACTTTCATCATCTTTATCTTTTGCTATTTCATGATCTTTTTCTTTATGTATGATGCCTTTAACTATCTTTTTGTGTCTTTAATTTTGTTAATTTTCCTTTTCTATTCAAACGCTATTTAAAATATATACGAACATAGACGACTCATTTTCTAAAGACTCACCATTAGCAAATGATCAATGCACTAAGTCATTATGTGTAAACCCTAATTTTCAATCACCAATATTCCTTCTATGTAATTAATACCATTGATGGAATAAAATGGTGAATTGCCGATTATATAGGTCAAAAATTGGCTAAACTAAAGGAAAAGAAGCAAGAAATGATTTATTTCAGTAAATCATTAAACGTAGGTTCAAAACCATAATAATTTCCAAAAAGTGGGAAAAAATTATATTTCCCTAGTCTTCCTAATAATATCAAATATATGAGAACTTAAAAGAGGGAAATGACTACTTGATAATTAATAAGCCTGTTTTGATAAATTATTATCAAGTAAGGCCAACTAGTCAAAGTCAAAGGACAAAAGTCAACCACTTACAATATCACAATGGGATAGTTAAGCTTAATATGTTCCCTCAATTCTCATGCAATTTCGATTGAATGAAGAAGCAAGAAGGCAAATGAAATATTAAAACAAGAAATGGATTTATAGACTAATGGAATAGTGCCACCCATGTTAAGTTAATTATTTAACTTAACCTATATTATTCCCTTCATCCATCCATCCATTCTTCATTCCATTTCATGCAAGAAACAGAACATAAGAACGAACGAGAGAGAGAGCTGAGGCGGTGGAGCAAGGAGAAGCTAGGTTTCCTTCAAACTCAAGGTAAGAAACTTTAAACTTGTGATTCTTGCTTCCTAAACCTACTATGATCTCACTTGCTTATCTCTTCTTCTTTGAACCATGGTTTTCAAGAACTTCCAAGAGGAGAGAGAGAAACATGTTAGACATTGAGGAGAGAGAAAGTGAAGAAATCTAAAGGTAACTCTCTAAACATGATTCTATTGGTGTTATTCTTGGATTGGTTTGGTTGTTCTTGTGAATGATAGAGGAAGAAAACTAAAAGACCTTGAAATTCAAGTTTCTCCAAACCTTATCTAATGATCATCTAAATAGCTAATAGTTTGATTCATAGGAGGTGATTAAGTAAGACAGAACAAGAAACCGACACAATTTTTCTGAGAATCTAAAATCTGGACCCTGTGCTGAACATGATTAAGGAGATGGAATTTGATAATTCTGATGATTCCAATAGGTTTAAATGATGAAATTGTGTAGGGTATATGTTGAGGACTAAGTGAGAAAATCCCCAGAATGAGAAATAACAAAATATGCTTTAAAACTCAAAAGAAAGAGCTACTAAGGGTATTTTCATCATTTGGCCATGAATTTGACCAATTTGAGGTCTAAAATTGATTCTAGACGTGAATTTGTGTAGAAATAGCCCAAGTCATAAATTTTGATAAGTTCCAGTAGGCCAGGGCTACAGGGGCATTTTGGTAATTTAGTATGCTCAAGCTAAGCTAGCTAATATCTTAAGTTTGGGGTAATGAGCAAATGAGTAATGACTCATCTATGGCATTTGGATATTATAGTAATTGGGAACGATTTGAAGGCTAAGCTTGCCTGAGCTCCGAACCACGAGAAAAGGACACAAGGAACACAATAAGGTAGTAACATCCTTTGTACATATACTATGTGATGCCATTACGAATGTCATACATTATAACATGAGCTAGTGTCTTAGACACACCCATTCACCATATTGTGGTTAAGGACTCAACAGGGGCACCAAGTCGACCAAGGGCAGACGTATAGTTTGACCTTAGGCAAATGTACACATATACGTTCGATCATCTTACATGACATGACATTGCATATCTATTTTCATATTTTATTTTATGTAAGCATGTTGCTACTGAGATTCTCTCGAATCTCATTCTTTTCCCACAATCAAAACCATTTCAGCTGAAGCAAGCAACTCAAAAGGTGAAGCGGCGGCTACTGGTGATTAGGGTCCCGGGGTTCCGTTGCGATTATAGCGCTTCTGCATGTACCTAGCTATTTTTGTTTTAGTACTCTTTGTGAATGTATATCTATATTTATCAAACCCTATAAGGGTAACCTCCGATATGTAAATTGGTATCTTGTATTTTCACGTTTCCGCAGTATTGTACGCTTTATGAAACTTAATATGCTTATCGCTTGCAATTATTTATGATTTAAAAAGGGGCGTCACAGTTTTTGGTATCAAAGCATAAGAATATACTTAAACATAAAGCGGTTTTAGAAAATGCGGAAATGTCATGGTCTAGTTCACATGAGGTTAGAGGTATGGTAGTTGGAAATTACCTAAGGATGTTAATCAAGGGGGGAAACATGGAATGAATAAGTTAGAAATGAATTTGGGGTGATTTCCAAAGTGTAACCAGTATTGCATGACTGATGAACTCGAGTGTAAGATGAAGAACTCAAGTTTATAGGTGAAATTTGGGGCCAGAACTCGAGTTTGAGGTACTGAACTCGAGTGCAATGAGAAATTCAGGCAACTTCAAGAGAGAACTTACGAGAGTGCAAGAAGAAACTTGAGTGCAATTGATTGAGAACTCGAGTGCACATCCTATTTTGGAAAATTGGGAAACTCTTGGGTAAAAACTCTCTTCCCAAAACTCACAAGACTCGAGTTTGAAGACCTCCAGAACTCGAGTATCGTATAGTGAACTCGAGTGCAACGTGTAGCTGATGATATCCAAGAGTTTCTGGAACGAACTTCCATATCTACACTCTTAACTCGAGTGTAAGTTTTCATGGCATGTACTAAGTGGAGGAATCAGCTAAGTGTCAGTGAAAAACCACCTGGACTCGAGTGAGATTTAAAGGACTCGATGATAGGTTAGAACTCGAGTTCTTGAGTCCAAATTCGAGTTCAGAGATAAGTGAACAACATATGAGAATGTGATGTATTATATAACCATGCTTAATGATTATGGGATGAATATACATACTATGTGAGATGTATGATTATACTAAATATTATGTATGATAAGTTCATGTACCCAAATTGTTGTGAAAGGACAAAAATACCCTTGCTTCCATATGAGATTTATTCCTTCTCTATTTTCATGTAGAGTGAATTATAGAGATGGCTCATGTACGAGGAAATGGTAAAGGCCGACATGGAAATAATAATGGGGACCCTAATGTTAGGCCTAACCAAATACAGCAACAAAACTCCTTGAACGAGCTTCGAAATGAAATGAGGGAAGGGCAACAAAAGAAAAATGCCAATGAAGAAGCTCATAATAATCTTGAGGGATAGGATGAAGGTCACTTATAGCCTCCAGAGCCTGAGCCAGTGGTACCTGAGGTTCTGATTGTTGAAGCTGAGAGTATGCAGACCTGGGTAACCCGAATGAATCAACATTAGCTGGCTGTTTTTACAGGAAAGTTTGATCCTTAAGATGTTGAGAACTAGATATCTCGTTTAGAGAAAATCTTCAGAATCTTAGAATGCCCTAATGACATTAAAGCCTGTCTAGCGATCTATAAGCTAAATGGTGAGGTTGATCAATGGTGGGAAAACACTGAAGCGATTTTACAAGCACAAAACATTCCCTTGTCATGGGAAGTGTTCCATGAGAAATTCAATGAGAAATATTTTCTCATATCAGTGAGATTGGCTAAAGAAAATGAATTCCTGACTATTCAGCAGGATGACAAGGAAAGTTTCGGTGACTACCTGGCCAGACACACTTGTCTATCCAGATACTCTTTCTATTTGAATATTCGAGAAGGCGAAAGGTGGAGTTTGGATATGATGATAAGGGGACTGAAGCCAGAATTGAAAGAGAAATTCGTGTCCTGACATTTCAAAAAGTTTCATAAGGCCATTAAGGAGTGCCAACTAACTGAACATAATTTGATGGAGCTGCATACCCAAAGAAATACCGGCAACTAGATTACACTTAGGCAGTAATTTCTCCCAGAAACGCCAATATCAGGGTGGTGCTCCAAGTGGTAGTAACAAGAAACCTATCTAGTCGAATAACTAAGGAAATCCAAGACCATCTGGGAATAAAATCTACCGATATTGTGAGAATCCTATCCATCTGGGTCAGACATGCTCACAAGCGAAACAAGCAATGGTGCCAGCTAGGCAGATTGTCTGCTACAACTGTAATGAACCAGGGCATATTGCCAGGGTTTGTAGACAATGACAAGAGCTAAGAGAACTAAGGCAACAAGGGTAGGGCAGAGTATTTGCCTTGACATACGAGGAAGCTTAGAAGTCACTAGAGCTGATAAGAGGTATGATTTCTCTTAATGGTAATCTAGTCCAAGCATTGTTTGATTCAGGAGCTAGTCATTCATTCATTGCATATAACTGTATAAGATGACTAGGCCTGAGCATGTATCGATTACCTTATGATTTAACGGTATCTATCCCTACGGTTAGCGGGTTCATCACCACAGAAGTTTACGTGAACTGTATAATAAATGTTGAAGGTCACGAGTCGTCTGTCAACCTGATTTGCTCACTATTGAGGGGACTAGAAGTAATTCTCGAAATTGATTGGCTAACTGCAAACAACGTGATGCTAGACTATAGAAACAAAAGGGTCGTTTACCCTAATCTAATAGTAAAGGTTAACACTGAAATCAACTTGAATTTTCTTTTTGCAGCCGAGGCCGAGAAATGCTTACACAAGGGTTGTCAGGGATATATTGTGTTTTTCTCCATGCAATAAAAAACAGGCATATCATTGGAGAATATCCCTGTTTTAAATAAATTTCCTGATGTGTTTCCAAAAGATATCAATGGATTACCCCTGGACAGAGAAGTGGAGTTCACTATTGAAACTAAGTCTAGAGCAGAGCCAATATCAAAAGCCCCATATAGAATGACAACAAGTGAGATGGCAGAACTAAAAAAGTAGGTTGAAGAGTTGCTAGAGAAAGGGTTTATCAGACCTAGTGTGTCACCATGGGGAGCTCCAGTACTATTCGTGAAAAAAAGATGGAAACCTACGACTCTACATCGATTACAAAGAACTGAACAAAGTGACTGTAAAAAACAAGTATCCGCTTCCTAGAATTTCCAATTTGCTAGATCAACTATCGGGAGCCTGTGTATTCTCAAAGATTGACCTAAGTTTAGGTTACCATCAACTCAGAGTGAATGCAAATGATGTTTTGAAGACTGTTTTTAGGACACGATATGGTCACTATGAGTTTCTTGTAATGCCATTTAGATTGACCAATGCACCTGCAATATCATGGACTACATGAATCAAATTTTTCATCCGTACTTGGACCAATTTGTGGTAGTTTTCTTTGATGATATTCTGGTATATTCCCAGAGTCAAGTAGAGTATGAACACTAATTGAGAACTATACTGAACACATTGAGAAGTAAGCAACTCTATGCCAAGATAAGAAAATATGAGTTTTTCCTTTCAGAAGTTAAATTTCTGGGTCATGTGCTCTCACAGTAAGGGGTCTCAGTGGATCCAAACAAGGTGTAAGCATACTAGATTGGAAGAGGCCAGAGACAGTATTTGAGATACGCAGTTTTCTGGGTCTCGCAGGCTATTATCGACAATTCATACCAAATTTCTCTAGAATAGCATTGACATTAACTAAGCTGGCACAAAAGACTCAGCATTTTGTGTGGGACAACAATTGCGAGTAGAGCTTCACCGAGTTGAAACGAAAGCTAACAACTGCACCAATTCTGACAATCCCATATCTACAATTAACCTTCGTAGTTTACATAGATGCTAGTAGGCATGGATTGTGATGTGTCCTAATGCAGCAAGGCTATGTTGTGGCATACGCATCTTGACAATTGAAGCCTCACGAACAACGATATCCTACGCACGATCTTGAGTTGGCAGCAATTGTATTTGTACTAAAGATATGGAGACACTATCTCTATGGAGCAACCATAGAACTGTAATGCTACCACAAGAGTTTGAAATACCTATATGATTAAAAAGAACTCAATATGCGACAACGAAGGGGGATGGAGTTGCTTAAGAACTATAATATGGAAATCAAGTATCATCCAGGAAAGACCAATGTCGTGACAGATGCATTGATCCACAAAGTAGTGTAGGTGGCAGTTCTTATGATCCATGAGCAAAAGTTAATTGAGAACTTTCGAGATCTCAACCTCTAGAACCAGATAATAATTAACAACAACAATGTTAGTCAGATGGAGAATAATCTGAGAATGAAAATAGAAGAAGCTCAGAAACAAGATAGACGTGCTCAATCTATCAGAATCATGATCATAAAAGGAGAAATTCAAGAGTATAATTTATCACCGAGTGGGCTAGTCTAGTACCACAAGAGGATATACGTACCACTATGAGCAGAACTAAGGCGGCAGATCCTGGAGAAGGCACATAAGAGTAAATACACTCTACATCCAGGAGCGACTAAAATGTACCATAATTTGAAGTCTACATATTGGTGGCCAGGCCTGAAAAAGAACGTGACAAGGTTTGTTGCTCGTTGCCTTACGTGCCAGAGAGTCAAAGCCAAGCATCAGTGACCTTCAGGGCTATTACAGAACCCTGCAATTCTTGAAAGGAAATGGAAGAGCATCACTATGGACTTTATGATAGGATTGCTAAAGGTCAGAAACCATGAAGCCATATGGGTGATAGTAGATCGATTCACAAAGACCACCTATTTTCTTCCAATCAATATACACTATTCTCGCGACAAGCTTGCAGACATCTATATTAAGTAGATAGTGCATCTCTATGGTACACCAAAGAACATTATATCAGACAGAGATCCACGATTCACTTCCAAGTTTTAGAAAGCAATACATGAGGCTTTAGGTACTAAGCTCTGATTCAGTACGGCCTATCATCCTCAAACATATGAACAAAATGTAAGAATAATCCATATACTAGTGGATATGCTCAGAGAATGTGTGATTGATTTCAAAGGTAGTTGGGATCAATTCCTTCTTTTACTGGAATTTGCATACAACAATAGTTATCACTCGAGCATTCAGATGGCTCCTTATGAACCGTTGTGTGGAAGGAAGTGTCAATCGCCCTTGTATTGGACAGAGTTATCTAAGAGACAAATCTATGGGCTAGATATTGTTGATTAAACAATGGAGCAAATAAAGCAAATCAAGCAAAGGCTACTAGCTGCACAGAGTTGACAAAAGAGTTATGCCGATAAGAGGTGAAAACCTTTCGAGTTTGAGGTTGTCGACTATGTATTTATGAAAGTTTTGCCTACTAATGGCATTGGCAGAGCGATGAAGGTAAAGAAGTTAAACCCAAGGTATATTGGTCCTTTCGAGATTCTGACAAAGATTAGGTCAATGGCATACCAGATAGCTTTACCTCCAAGTTTAAGCAAGCTGCATGATGTCTTCCATATGTCATAATTGAAGAAATATCAACCTGATCCAGAGCATGTGATCAAATATGAAGAGGTTGACCTACTAGATGATATGACATATGAGGTCACACCTGACCGAATTATTGATCGGCAGGATAAATAACTGAGATACTAAAGCATCCCATTCATCAAAGTAGTATAGAAGGGATTATCTCCTAGGGAAGCTACTTAGGAGTATGAGGAGGACATGCGAAAGTGTTTCCCTAAATTTATGAGTCGGTACTTGTAACAAATTTCGGGGACAAAAATTATTTAAGGGGAGAAATGTAACACCCCAATTTTTGATCACCAATATTCCTCCTATGTAATTAATACCATTGATAGAATAAAATGGTGATTTTTCTATTATATAGGTCAAAAATTGGCCAAACTAAAGGAAAAGAAGCAAGAAATGATTTATTTCAGTAAATCATTAAATGTAGGGGCAAAATCGTAATTTTTGCCAAAGAGCGAGAAATGATTATTCTTCCCTAATCTTCCTAATAATATCAAATATATGAGAACTTAAAAGAGGGAAATGGCTACTTGATAACTAATAAGCCTGTTTTGATGAATTATTATCAAGTAAGGCCAACTAGTCAAAGTCAAAGGACAAAAGTCAACTACTTACAATATCATAATGGGAAGCAATTTCCCTCAATTCTCGTGCAATTTCTGTTAAATGAAGAAGCAAGAAAGGAAATGACATATTAAAACAAGAAATGGATTTATGGACTAATGGAATAATGCCACCCATGTTAAGTTAATTATTTAACTTAACCTATATTATTCCTTTTATTGATCCATCCATTCTTCATTCTATTTCACGCATGAAACAGAATGCAAGAACGAACAAGAGAGGGAGTTGAGGCGGTGGAGAAAGGAGGAGCTAGGTTTCCTTCAAACTCAAGTTAAGAAGCTTGAAACTTGTGATTCTTGCTTCCTAAACCTACTATGATCTCTCTTGCTCATCTCTTCTTATTTAAACCATGGTTTTCAAGAACTTCCAAGAGGAGAGAGAGAAACAAGTCGGACGTTGAGGAGAGAGAAAGTGAAAAAATTCAAAGTTAACTCTCCAAACATGATTCTATTGCTTAAGTTGATGTTATTGGTGTTATTCTTGGATTGGTTTGGTTGTACCTGTGAATGATAGAGGAAGAAAACTAAAAGACCTTGAAATTCAAGTTTCTCTAAACCTTATCCAATGATCATCTAAATAGCTAATAGTTTGATTACAAGTAAATAGGAGGTGATTAAGTAAGACAGAATGAGAAACTGACATAATTTTTCTGAGAATCTAAAATCTGGACCCTATGCTGAATGTGATTAAGGAGATGGAATTTGATAATTCTAATGATTCCAATGGGTTTAGATGATGAAATTGTGTAGGGTATATGTTGACGACTAAGTGAGAAAAGCCTCAGAATGAGAAATGACAAAATATGCTTTAAAACTTAAAAGAAAGAGCTACTAAGTGTATTTTGCATCATTTTGCCATGAATTTGACCAATTTGATGTCAAAAATGGATTCTAAACACAAATTTGTATAGGAATAGCCTAAGTTATAAATTTTGATAAGTTCCAGTAGGCCAGGGCTATAGGGGCATTTTGGTATTTTAGCATGGTCAAGCTAAGCTAGCTAATATCTTGAGTTTGGGGTAATAAGCGAATGAGTAATTACTCATCTATGGCATTTGGATATTGTAGGAATTGGGAACGATCCAAAGGCTAAGCTTGCCTGAGCTCCAAATCACGAGAAAAGGACACAAGGAACACAATAAGGTAGTAACATCCTTCTTACATATACTATATAATGCCATTATGAATGTCATACATTGTAACATGAGCTAGTGTCCTAGACACACCCATTTGTAACACCCCAAATTTTAGGACAAGAGGATTGAAAATAAGCCTATAATAAGTGGACTACTAAGCTCTAGTTTAGCAAGTGTCCCAGTAAGGCATGATTTTAATCCCTACAATTCTTAACACCTTTGGTGGCATAAAAGGAAAATAAAATGGTGTATTAAAGACCACATTAAGTGACCAAACAAGACAATGAGTGGTCACACAATAAGACTATGTTGGGAACCCAAATGAAATTTGCCTCCAGTGTGTGTCTCTACATGGCAGTCATGATTCTGTGACATTTTTCAATAGACAAATGATTTCCAAAAATCATGAAACTTTCCAGAATTAAATTAGACTTATCAAGCTTTAATTGGATAGGTCATATGAGTCATATGGAGTTATACACAAAGAGAAATGAATTTTTGAAGTTAGCCCAGCGAAATTAATTATTTTCTGGGACAGCATTCAAAGATTAAAATTCTGGGAAGAGTGAATTTCCAATTGGCCAAAGCTTATATTTTTCCTTAAAACTAAACTCAATGAGGGTTGCATAGCCTTTGGAATCACTCCAATTAGACATTTTTACAATTAGATATGAATTTTCAAAGTTAATGAAAATTCTGCATAATTTGGTATTATATGCGAAAATTCAATTTTTGGGCAAATCAGAGGGTGACACGTGGCACAGTTAATTAACACCCATTTAATCAATTATCCATCATCTTCTTCACCATTTCCGTGAAGAATCTGAAATTAGAGAGAGAAAGAGTGAAGAGAAATGGAAAAAGAAGAGACAGGAAATTCTTTTCTCCGAAACACTGCCGTAACGACATCCTCTCTCAAAGTACCCTTCAGGAAACTTCTACTCATTGAGATCTTCATTCCTACGGTTTCAGATTTTTATTTAGAGGTATTTGGTGCCATCTCCCTTGCCGGAGTATTGCCGGAATTCTGAACCGTTTGTGAAAACAAGTAGAGGTAAGCGTAAGCTTCCTTTTTAACCGATTGATTTGTTGTTTGGATGAGTAAATTGGAAGTGGGGTACTGTTCATGGCTAGTTTTAAAGGATTTTTTAATGGCTAAATGATGTCTAATGAGTATTTAAATAGCTAATCATTTGATTAGGAGTAGCAAGGAAGTGATTAGGCAAGAGAAAACAAGAAAACAACATATTGCACCTAAGAATATGATTTTTTACCCTGTTTTGACGTGGAGAAGGAGTAAGAATTTGATGATTTTGATGCTTCCATTGGCTTTAGGAGGAAAAATTGTGTGGGTATGCAAGTGTTCATGAATTTTGGATACTTGTACATGAATTTAGAAGTTTTAGAAGTTAAAGGGTAAATGCTGTGTATTCCGTTTTCTGGAGGCAGTGTTATGGTAATGAGGTTTTGAGTAACCAAATGTTATCCAATGACCATAAAACTTTCCAGTCTAAAAATAGAGACATAGACCTTTAATTTTATAGGTCATAATGGTTAATTGGACAAGTATGCTATGAGATATAAATTATTAAATATATGCCCTTTTTTATGGAAGAACATCTAAAACAGTTGGTGTTTGGAAACATTCTAGGAATGTTGTAGTGGTAGAGTTTAAAATCGAGTATTTTTATATAAAAATACACTTAAAGGGATTCAAATAGAGTTGAACCACCTCAATTGGAGTTCTATAGAATTAATTATGATTTTTCAAAGTTTGGTCAAAAATGCTGGTAGATTGAGTACCATGCGAATTTAAGTAAGAAATTAGCCAAATTTAATTGGAATGAACTCCAAGGGTAAAAGTAAGCCTATAGGGCTAATGTGGGCCATTGGGTATTCACTTCTCATGGCTCTAAAGATGTTATTACTTGCCTAGGGCTATGAAGTGATAAAGAAAGAGCAATGGTTGGCGGATCAAGAGGCAAGAAGAGAAGAACATAAAGTCTACCAAGTAGTGAACTTACCTTCTCTGCATGTATGTGATATGTATGACTTGCATTGATTATGTGACTATTTTGCCTATTTGTGTGGAACATGTATGATTGGTTGAAGCTCTGTTATATTTGTGCAATGGCCCTATGTATGTCATAACATCGAGCATGCAACATGTCATTATGTTGGCATGAAATAGTGTAGGCAAGTATGTCATGCATTCATATATATAGGGCATGCATAGTGGTAATGTTTGCTACTGAGATTCTCTCGAATCTCACCCCTCCCAAACAACCATTCAGACAGGTGAGTATTGGAAACGTGCTGAGATCAGAAACGATGTATGCACGAAGATGAATGTTGTTAGTTGTTTGAAGACCTTTTAGTTATTAAGGTTTATAAATATTAGGTAAACCCCTGGTGAGGAAACTTTTGTATTATAATCAAGCAATATTGTATTAATATTATCAGTATATTTATGTTATTCCTGTATGCCCACTGAGCTACACAATTGCTACTCTGAGTAAGATCAGTAATAAGGGATATATGAGGCGGGTCGTTACACCATTCGCCATGTTGTGGTCAAAGACTCAACAGGGGTACCAAGTTCACCAAGGGCAGACGTATAGTTTGATCTTAGGCAAGTGTACACATATACGTTCGATCATCTTACATGCCATGATATTGCATATCTATTTTCACATTTTATTGTATGTAAGCATATTGCTACTGAGATTCTCTCAAATCTCATTCTTTTCCCACAACAAAACCATTTCAGCTAAAGCAAGTAGCTCAAAAGGCAAAGCGGCGGCTACCGGTGATTAGGGTCCCGGGGTTCCGTTGAGATTATAGCGCTTCCGCATGTAACTAGCTATTTTTGTTTTGGTACTCTTTGTGCATGTATATATATGTGTTATCAAACCCTATTAAGGGTAACCTCTGGTATGTAAATTGGTATCTTGCATTTTCAAGTTTTTGTTGTGTTGTACGTTTTATGAAACTTAATATGCTTATCGCCTGTAATTATTTATGATTTAAAAAGGGGTGTCACATTGTGGGTGTCCATTGTCTTAGTTTATTTTCTTCCTTTTGTTTTTCATGAAAATTGAGACATAGATTAATCATTGCCAACTTCCATTTGATAAAGAAATTCAATGGAAGTAATAGCGCTTGCAGTGTAAGTGCCAAAGGTTCCATATCTACCATTTTTTTTATATATTAAAGGGATTCAATGGTGCTTGGACACCAAGTGCCATTGTATCCCTTAAGGGAAGCAATGGCACTTGCAAGCTCCCTTGTCTCCTTGTATGGCGCTTGCTTATAAGGTCTCTATTTATCATTATTTTTAATATATTAAAAGGATTCAATGGTGCTTGGACACCTAGCGCTATTGAATCCCTTTAATTAAGGGACACCCCTTGTCACCTTGTGTGGCGCTTGCTAAGTAAGAGCCATACAAGGTGCTATAAAAAATTTCATTCACCCGCCATTATCATCTTCTTGCGTGCCCTCCAGATGTCCATTTCCCATAATTTGATTAGTTCACCATCTTGTATCTGTTTAGTACCCACTCTATTGTTCCACCACCTTTCCTTATCTATTATCACTTCTCTCTTCTTTCTTTGACCCTGGGAATTAAAAGTTTCCTTGGTCCTTCACTTTTTGTTTTTACTTTTCTCCTCATACACATTTCTTTAAAATTTTTGGTTGCCACTTCAATTGTAGTACAAAGCTTGGTCTACCACATGTTTTTTCTTTGTCTCAGCCTCCTACAAGATATTTCCTAGTTTGTAAGTCTTTTTAGAAGCTTAAGTCCATATATTTTCTTCTTTTTTTAAAAAAAAAGAATTGTCATGAATGTTATATGTGTGTTTATAATTTTTTTTCAAGTATTTATTTAAAGTTTCAACTGTTTTTTTAAAGCTTGTTCTTCTACGTGTTATTTTTCTTTGTGTCAGCCTCTCACAGAAAGTTCCCTAGCTTGTAAGTCATTTTATTAATAGAAGCTTAAGTCGTACATTTTCTTGTTCCTTTTTAAATTTGGGTGCCTGGAGATTTCTAATCAATTTAGAATAGTTGAATTCCTGAAGATTCCTTGTGTGTCCCATTTACCAATCATTAAATTAAAGGAGTATTGAATTAGGCAGAACATTAAATATCATTGAACTATATAATATTCCTTAGATTTAATAACAATATATCTCTTAACAAATTATTTCTCATGGAGGATATGATAGTGAAGGAAGTATTTTAAGAAGTTTAAAAAATGTCATTTATATAGGAGTTTGTAATGAAATGAAAAAACAATAATTTTTCTATAGGAGTTGAAGGAACTGTGAGATCAATAATTTAATATCATATTATTCTTTACAATAAGTTCGAATCAATTAAATATACTAAAGCATTATAATTAATAATCTTAAAACAAGATAAGTTATTTAAAACTTATTTGTGACTTAAAGAGAGTGTTTAGTACTTGGAAAACTTCAAATTTTAGAATGTTATGCTACCAATGTTTTTAAAAATAAATTATACATGATAAAAGAATTAGAAACTGTAAGAGGCAAGCAACTAACTACGTAAAAATATGTTTAAGGTATAGATGGATAAAAAATGGATGTCATCTGATTGGTGCTCAAGTAATTAGTAACTGCAAGAGGTAAGCAACAAGCCAGAAAAGTTGTAGATTACTGTGTAAGTAGTGGATTATACATACAATAAAGAGTTAGCTTTACTCAAATGATTCTATTTTATAATAACTAATATTGTTGTAATTCTTTTTGTGATAAAGCACAATAACGTTGGAGCAGACAGAGTTGGTAAACTATATTGGTTGCAATGATTTGCTCGACAAAGCGCATGGAGCTTTTGAGTATGATAGTCATGTTTGGGGTATTGGCTTTGCAGTCACCCAAACATACTACTTCAAACCCTAAAAGTGACCTAACAAAAATGACTATCTGCAACTAAAGTAGGAGATTTGTGACTACAAGAATCAAGTAGAACATGAGATTAGTAGCTATAAGTATCAAGTAAAACAATTTAACGATCATATACACTTGATACAAGAGCAAAATACATTATTAAAGGCTTAAATTGACGTCTTACTACTAACTTAGCTAGCACAAAGTGCAATGTGTAACAGCACAAGTGTGAGGGATAGTTGTACCTCCACACTTGAAGTCCCCATTCCTTTGGTACTTAATTTCCTCACTATTTAACCTTTTGTTGCATTATAAATTAGTGTACCTGAATGTATTAATTATATTTTTTATAGGCCAAATCTATGTGCAAGTTGCATGTCAATGAATCTTTCAAGCACATAGTTGCTATGGGTATGGCCTATAACACCGACAATGATAGACTATATAATTTACTATTGCCTATAATCACATTCTGAGTCAGGGTTGACGTATGCACAAATGAAGATGCCGTCCTACCAATTCCTTCTCAGGATGAAGAAATAATGGTGAAAGATGTTGTTGATGGTTATATTGCATGGCTAATAGGTCTGATTGAACCATTTCAAAAGGTAGTTCATTTACAATTCCTTCTACTTTTTCAATGCACTTCCATCTAAAACTGCATGATTTAATTTCATGATTTTTGTAGTTTGTTGATCGTCATAAAGGAAAATGAATTCGGGAAGAACTCAAACTGTTCAGTAACTCAACAGAAGTCCCAATCATCAACCAACAACTGAAGCAATAGAAAAATGATCTCATATCACCAACAATTGGCATCAATGGAACCAAATTTCATCCGCCAAGGAGGTTAGGAAATACCTTTCGATAACGAAATCTATCATACAGATATAAATGATCATATCAATAGTAGTGTGCTGAATGAAATGATTAGTCGTGGATGGCTTAGTGCGACGACCATCAACATATGGATTAGGTACTTTATCATCATCGTCTATCAGTGTTATTATTATTTATCATTCAATTTTTTTGGTTTTAATGACATTATATTGTTTGTTTTCTATAAAGGCACTTTTACCACAATCTGTTACTGGGCACGAAAATGGTGAATAGATTCGTATTTGTCAAACCATACCTCCTTAGCCAGCATAGGGGGAGTAATTTGGAAACACAATCTAATGATCTTAAGGACTGCTTCATATGGAGAGCAACCCCTAATATGCTCTTTATTGTACCATACAATCTAGTGTATGTTATTTGTGACAGTATTTTAATGTATGTTTTTTTGTTCTTTCACTTTTACCATAACATTATTGTTGAAATAAAATTTTCAAATATTTTAGGGCACATTGGATTTTGATTGTTATCCATCCAGTGGTAGCTGGAAGCCCCTGCATTTTCTATTTGGATCCTCTATATGTTAGTTATCTAGAGAACTGGCCTGATATGATGATCAATAGGTAAGTGTATGGGTGTATGTGTAAATATTTACGTGTGATTATTGAATAACTAAAATTAATCAGTCACTACTTGTTTTGTTAGTGGATTGACCACCTATAGAAGCCAGGTTGGATTGAGCTATTCTTAACACATTGAACTAGTCAATGCCTATACCTGGAGGTACTTATATGAGATTACAATACTCATATATGAATTTACTCAAATTTTGTTATTCAAAAATTCTTCTTTAAAAATTGACTTAACTATTTCATTGCATTATTGCAGTGCCTATGCCAACCAAACAATAATAATTGCAGTTATTACATTATGAAATTTATGAAAGATGTAGTTACTCATCATCTAAATTATGTGCCTGTGAAACTAAGTCCTTTTACTTGCAGTTCAAACTGTGTTTTAAATTTAATTGACAAGTGTCTAAGTTAATTGATTTTTAATGATTTTAATTCATCGTGCATGATTTGTAAGTAGTATTATGAAGATCAACGTTATGGCCACCAATTGATTAACTAACAAGTGCATGAAATCATTGAGGAATGGTGTGAATATATGGTAAGGAAAATATTAGCTAATATTTAGATACATACATTTGGTTGTTTCTTGCCTATTCTTATGTTGTTTATTCTCTTAAAATTAGTTGTACATTATAATTGTCACTTGTAATTACATACATTTATTATTGATTTTATGAATTAATTTTATGTTATTTCATTATGATTTGGTTTGCTTTTTTGCTGTCGATTTGTATTGTAAATTGTTGTGGATCAAATTAGCTTGGGTTTAAGAAAAGGAAACAATTATGTAAAATAATATTCTAAAAAACACTCGCCACCTTTTATGGCGCTTCTATGGGGAAGGGCCATAGGAAGTCCCAAACTTCCTATAGTGCTTAATCTTGAAGCACCATAAGACATCCTTGACCTCTTATGGCCCTTCACTAGGGAAGCATCATTGGAGGTGCCTACCTCCTATGCACTTCCCCATAGAAGCACCATAAAAAGTGTATTTAAAAAAATACACACATAAGCTATGGTGATTTTAGAAATTCAAGAAGCGTCATAGCTTACTTTTATGGTGCTTCTATGGAGAAGTGCCATAGAAGTCCTAAACTTTCTATGGCACTTAATCTTGAAGTGCCATAAGAAGTCCTTCACCTCCTATGGTGTTTCACCAAGGAAGCATCATAGGAGGTACCTACCTCCTATGGCACTTCCCCGTAGAAGTGCCATAGGAAGTGTATTTAAAAAAAACACACATAAGCTATAGTGATTTTAGAAATTCAAGAAGCGCTATAACTTACTTTTATGGAGTTGAAAGATATGGTATTTCTTAAGAGCCATAGTATCTGTAAAAATAAGCACCATTTATTATGTTTTTTGTAGCAGTGTAGAGGGACTTTGAGTACTTAAATTACTTTTTGTAAACCACTCAATTAGTTTGAAACTAAATTATGGTTATAATTGATTGTTATAGATTGATTTATGAATTGTCATTGAGCTTGGAGATTGGATTCTTTAGGTAAACTTAGCTTTGGTGAGAACTAACCACTTTCCACTTATTATAAGTATTAGAGTAACATCCTTGATTTTGAGCCTAAGAACTTGAGAATAAGCCTATATTATGAAGACTACTAGGCTAGAGTTTAGTAAGAGTCCCAAGAATATTAAGGAGATAGAATAATTTTCAGGGACTGTATCTGGGCAAAGAACGAGTCTCTAGGTAACATACTTACACAAGGCTTAAAGCGCATAAATAGTCAGAAACGTATGCTAGTATATGGGCACCTTGGCACACTTGGTACTATATTTGAATAGTGTGAAAAATACATGTGTGGGCCATATCGGGCCCTAGATTGTGTGATCCAACTCCTCAGGGTAAAGAACAAGTCTCCAGATTATATGGGGGCTCAGTAAGTGTGATTAGACAGATAAAATATATCGGTAGAGGTGTGTATGTGGCATTTTCAGGGCAGGTACATATACCCTACGTTTTTGAAGGGGAAAAAGAGACATAAGCCATGTAGGTCCCACATGTTGACATACCAACATACATACTCAGCAATCCCCTGACATAACACATGTGGCATGGTCCCAAGTAAAAACTAAATAAAATCCTGGGCAAGCATTGATAAAATAGCTTTATTAAAGTAACTTTAATAAAGTAGTAATGATAACCCAACTTTTGGGTTGGCACCACAAGAAGCTGACACTTGCCCTTTCATCATAAGATTCATAAAGTGATTTTTGTGTTGGCACACTGGAGGGCACCACCTAACCCTTGAGCCGAGGAAATCCATCGGTCTCCGGTCCAGTCACCTGACTAACGTTTTCGAACACCGAACTCAGGAGCTAAGAAAAATCACCAGACCTTTATTTTCCATGATTATTAGGATGGCTAAAGGCCCAGGAAAAGAGGCGGGACCTATTTAATTAAGGCTAGGGACACTTGTCACCGTTTGATCGAGTTATCGAACACATGCCACTGTAAGATTTTGACACATAGCGGATCAAATTTAAGACTTCCAAGGGGTATTAAATTTCAGCCAGCACCCCCAAAAATCATAGACAAATCAGATAATTCATGAAAAAATGGAAAAGGAGAGAGAAATATTGAATAGTAATTGTTCTTGAGTTTGAACCTCTGAAACATTATTGAATCAACGTTTTTGCCCAAAAGACCATTCATAAACCTTCTTCTCCTCATCCTAAGCTTCATTTCTACAGTTTTAGAATTTTGTTTGGAGGTGTTGATGACTTCTTGCCAGTCAAAGTATTATCGGATTTCCGAACTAGTTACAGAAACTTGTAGCTGTAAGTGTAAGCTTTAATTTAAACTAATCAGTTTGTGATTTTGATGAGTTTTCATGAGTTTTTTGGGGCCTTGGATTTTCATTCAGTAGAGGTTTTTGAAGATTATTAGTGCTTTGATCATGTATATGTTGTTAAATAATGATTTATGATAATGTTAGGCTAGTTTAATGATCAAAATTGGACCATATTACATTGGACCCTAATCCTTCTTAACACAATCAAGTTTAACAATGGGGGTCGACTACCTGCTTTGATCGTGAACCACTAAAGCCAGACTAGCAACGACAGTTTCCCTTTCCCTTCTCCAATTTTCCCTTCTTTGTCTAGACTCCGGCGTGTGAGGCAATGACTCAGTGTGGTAATTTTTTTATTTTGTTTGAATTTTTTAGATATGTAATATGTTCCCCATTTCCCCGTGATTCAAGACAGCGATTTCCCTTTGCCTCGTCAATCGACAGGGTTTGTTCAGGAATATGTTCCCTCGCCTCGCGACGGCGATTTCCCAGTACAAGTATGTGTTGAGAATTGAGTCATTATGGCATATATATGAGGATGATTTGACTAGCATTGTATGAATGTGAAAATCTTGAAAAATTCATGTTGAGTTATTTATTGATAATTATTGTGATGATTGGATTGGGATGAGAAGGAGTAATTCAATGAGGGATTGTCCTACCCCACCAATTGAATAAGGGACTACCCTACTGGTTCAATAAGAGGCTACGGCACACTACTAGTTTAAAGAGGGGAAATGACCCATAGTCTTAGCATGTGCTCTATGGATTTTGGCCGACCCTTATCACATGACCAGTGAACTTTTGAGTGGCCAATGACATGGATAGTAGCTTAGCCCATGGGTCTAGTTGACGGAAATAAGGTGGTTTAGTTAGATTGATAGGAGGCAACTTGGCATTTGTGATATGGAATTCTTGATATGGAAATTGTGATGTGAAATTGTGATACGGAATTTGTGATGTTGAAATTGTGATATGGAAATGGTGATGTGAAATTTGTGACATAGATTGTGATACATGATTTGTGAATTATATCACTAATACTTTGTTTTATAAATTGTTCAACTTGGCGGATCACGATCACATATTAGCATGTGTAATGAGTTTGATGGATGGTTACTGAGGATTTGTCTCACCTCGTTAATTTAACATTTTTTTAGGTAATAATTCTTCTACTAGTCAATTGGGGAAGGCTCTAAAAGCTTAATTATTATGATAATCTTTATAAAGCCTTCTTCTTTTTATTTATGTGGTGAATTGTTGTTTATTGCCACTGTAGGATTCATGTTGCATACTCCAATATGATATTATGGTTTGGGTTATATTGTTTTCTATCATGGATAGTTAACTCAAGTGGATATTTGAGAAAATTGTTGTTTATGTATTTTGATAATTGAGTTTGATATTGGGCTTGTGGTCGATTGATTATATTCTAGACTTCGAGAAGTCTAAGGCCCAAGTGTATTACATAATTTTGGTTTAGTTTGTGAAGCGATGAGAAGAGTTTTATTATCCATGATAAAATTTAAATGACTAGTTTATTCTTTTCTATCTTGGATAGATCTTTGGAGTAGTTTAATTCCTTTATTACTATGGTAGTGTTTTCAAATGGTTAGTTGAACTCTTTTCCTACCATATGGTTAACTTTTGAAAGATGAATTGTACTCTTTTCTATTATGGTAGATAAAGCTAGTAATATGGGTTTTAACCGTGGGCCAAACCCGCCCAACCTGAAAAATAGATAGTTTGGGTTTTGTAAAAGTGAGACCATTTTGATGCATTTCTTTTTTATCCAAACCCATAAGGCTCAACTCGTGGTGGATTAGATCATTTTTATTTATTTTATTTTTAAAAAAAACAAATATGTGACTTCTCTAAGTATCTTGTGTAATCTAACGCCATTATTTCAACTTATTATTTATTGTATTGAATGCTAAGGGTTGGTTTTGGATTTATATTTATTTTGTAATGTGTGGACTTGTAATGAATGCTTAATTTGAATTATAATGTTTGAAACATTGAATTTGATGTTTTCTTATCACTCTATAATTTCATAACATATTTTTTATGGTTTAGGTTTGTAGAAAAATTATTTCAATATGATGTTTAAAAAAATTTGAAAAACACAGTATAAAAAATAAAAATAACATAGATTTGACAGGCTGACCTGCCAACCCAAAGGTTATAGGTTGGGTTGGCTCAATGTTGACCCATATTGATGCGGTTTGTTTTTGTTTGAACCCATATGGTCCCAACATATGGCAGGTTAGCTAGAACCCGGTGGTCCAGCTCATATTACCAACTCTAATAGTAGACTTTTTGGGCTTAAGCTTTTCTCTTTTATTCCATAGTATTGTACATTATTAGAAGATTTGATTAACTGTATGGAGAATTGAGTTTTAAGGAAGGGATTTTATATATGCCATGAGACACCTTGTGTCGCAGTTAAGGCTTGCCAGAAACTGCATCAAACCCTCCATTTTAGAAGGAGGCAGAGGAGGAGGAAGGGGGCGGTGGTGGCGAAGGAGCTCCCTGGGAACTTAACATGATGAAGGAGAAGGAGGAGACTTGATAAAGAAAAGTAAAAATCACAAGGAATAGGTAAGTTTAAAGAGAGGTCTAACGAATTATGAAGGGTTATGACTTATAACTTATCAAGGTCTAATGAATTACGAAGGGTTATGAGTTATGACTTAAGTAGTGGTGGGGTGTTAGATGACGGTTGGTTCTGAAGACCGTTATGGTTTGTCTTCGTTGATATAAGGGTTGGAAGATGAATTGTTTATAAGTGTTACACGATGGTTATTTCAAAAGAACTATTACTTTTGTTACTAAATAAATGACGGTTATTAATTACAACCATTATTTTTTGTGTTTTCGTGAATTCCACCACGCAATACATGATGATGCACATAATTAACCTATAGTTTTAAGTGTTATATATCCTTACACGACCTTTGCCTCAACATAGATGTCTTTTATTAGCTATAACCATTGTTGTCAAACTCGCAAGTTGATTCTCTTAGCTTACCCTTTTTATGTTCCTAACATACTAAATCGAGTTAAGTCACAAGTAAACTAATGCCAGTTATAAGCTCGGTTAAACTCAAGAGTTTACACACCAAGTTTATTGTTTTTACATTTCTAGCTTACAAAACCGTGTTAACATACTCTTAAACTAATGTTAATTTTTTCGATTTGATCATGTTCAATGCCTTTATATATGAATTTTATGAAAATTTCTTTATTAAATATAATAAATTATAATTGTTGATGGATTTAATTTTAATTATTTGGATTTAAAATATATTTAAATCAAATTATATTGTATTTTTTATATTTTAATTATTTAAGTATACACTATTAATATCTATTTAATGATAAAAGTGAACTTTTACAAGTTTACAATACGAGTTTATATCACTATCACAAGTTTGCTTAAAATCATGAGTTTGGCAACATTGGTTGTAACCGTTATATATTAAGATTTTATAAATGCACAAATTTGTATCAGGGCAGGTTTGTTTCTTGCAAAATCATGATCAACACAGTTATAGATCAATGAGTGATACTATATATATCTAGTTCTAAATATACAACCTAGTCAAAGGATTTGTTTTAATCTTAAATATAAAACCTCAATTCATTTTGTCTCTTAAATCTATATTTTTTTAAACTATCGATATTAAAGAAAGATTTTCATCCATGGAGATAGTTTCAATACAAATGAATAAATGTATTTTAAGAAAACAACACGCATATTTATTACCAACAAGTTGTTGGTTGAGGTGGTATACGGTCTCACCTTGATAAGGAAGAGAACATAAATTTGAATCATGGAAGCCCACTTGTTGATAAAGACAAAAGCCCTTTATGCTCTAAGTCTTGATCGAAAGGGCTTATACCCTTAGCCAAATTAAAAGAACTATAAATAACTAACTAAACTAATTTTCTTAATATCTGTAAATTAGTTATGTAGCTTCTACATTCTTGACTTGATGAGTAATAAGAAGCTAACCATTATGAAAGGAAAGTTCTAGATGAAGCTATTATTGGTCACATAGTTAAAGAATTTAAATTGAGTGAACATTCAAATCATCACCTTGGGGTCCATTTGGAGAAACTATCAACGGCCATTTAAGTCCCAATCCAGAATTAAATGTGACAAGTTGTGTAATAGTGGCTACCCAGCAAGTGATTGGTATATAACGAATGAAAAGAAAAATAGGAATTAAATCGTGGTATATGTTAGAAGTAGTCTGATATTAAAAAAAAATAGTTGAAAGTTGTTTTCTAATATTATTAGTAGCTAGGTGTTTTTATTGGAAAGTTAAAACTAATTTAAAATGTTCTGGCATTATAATTGAGAATATAAAAAGAAAATTGAGAACACTAAAATTATAATTCAAATATTACTTCACATCTCACATTTTGAATATTCACAAAATATGCATATGCAATGAAAACATTAAAGTAAACTATTAATAAGAAGTCAACATATATAGCGGTGAGGTGATATAAATCAAAACTTAGTCGTTATTAGTTATTGGAAAAATGGATTTAATATAAAGAGATTATGATTTAGTTCTTGATTAAACTAATAAATAGTCCCTCCAGTGCTAAATGTATGAGTTAAGAAACCGATTTGAAGAAATTAAATTAAGAAAATTAGTTAATTCAATATTAGTTTTTCTTAAAAAAATATGAGTTGGTTATGAAACGTCAAAACCACCTCTCTCTTTTTTTGTTTTTTTTGTTTTTGGCCTGGAAAAAGCACCTTAATAGAAGGAAGCAATGCCTAGAGTTTATTAGGAAATATATTATAAACTCTTGTACATTTAGGACAGGAGGAACTAATAATTAGGGAAAAGGCTGGTCATTAGATTTAACCCCCTTTGCCACTATCAGCTAGACCACCGCTGTCCTAGCTATATCAACCCTACCATCATGAATATCAATAGCTGCGTCATTCTCCCTTCCATGCCCACTTGTTCTGTGCGGTCTCTCAAAAATTTATATTTTTTCTGGTCTAACATATTAAATTGGAATTGGTCCATTTAATTTGACGGTCAACTTGTGGTTCGACCAAACTTCTATATTAATTTTAGGTTTAAAAAAGTAATGATTGTAATAAGGTTTATCAACATTTATAATTACGCAATTTTAATATCATTCGTGCTAATGTTAAGAAGTAAATTCCCAAATATATGCTAAGTTGATAGCTATTTTAATTTGTTCCTTTTAAGAAATGATCATTTTCTCAAGTTTTATAACATTTCATTGTTTTAAACTACAACGAACTTACAAAATTTGAATCCTTAAATATAATTTTTTTCCTTATGACCATTGATTAATGGAATTGTACAATGATCTTGTATATATGTCATCTTGCTTGAATGTCTGTCACAGTGACCCTACTGATAGAGCAATCTCTACCATTTTGTTGAGAAAATTCTGCAATAGTGAAAGCAGGTTTTTTTGGTAAAGGTAGATCTGTGATCTCACTATAAATCATAGAAGTCACAAGGGCCATATTTGGCCTATCACTTGCAAGTTCTTGCACACATAGAAGTCCAATTTGTATACATCTAATGATATCCTTATGAAAGCTTGGATTATCCATCTTTGGATCTATGAGAGATGTAGCATTGTTTTCATTCCATAGTTTCCATGCCTGAAAATATCAAACAAATGATCATCAATATTTTATACAGCATCATTCATTAATTAAATTGAAATCCAAAATTAAATCTTTGTCCATGAAAATAAATCTTTTGCTTACATATTCATGGAGGCTCAATGATATTTCTTCACTATAGAAGTCAATGCTTCTCATTCCACTGATAATCTCTAGTAACAAAATCCCAAAGCTAAATACATCTGATTTTTCTAAAAACAATCCTTTTAATGCATATTCTGGAGACATATATCCACTGTATTTAAGGAAAAAAAATCAATTATCAATCCAAATGAATTATTCAATGTAATTTTAAGAAATTTCATAACATAATATAGGAAATGGTTGAGATATACTATGTTCCAACAATTCTTTTAGTGTTGCCAGCAACTTCACTATCTCCAAAAATTTTTGCCAAACCAAAGTCTGATATTCTTGGATTTAACCCTCCGTCTAACAAGATATTTCCTGCCTTAAGATCTCTATGTATTATTTTTAATCTTGAATCTTTTTGAAGATATAGCAAACCTCGAGCAATTCCTTCGATTATGACATAACGCTTTTTCCAATCTAGGACTATCACTTTCTTTTGATCTGTAAAGCAAATGTGATCAGGGCCAAAATTATATGCCACATTTACTAATTAAAACTTTTTATAAAATAAGAGAAAATGCAATAAAATGAACTGACCAAAGAGTATTGCATCTAAGCTTTTATTTGGCATGTACTCATAGATCAACATGTTTTCTTCTTGTTCAACACAACAACCAAGAAGTCTTACGAGATTGCGATGTTGAAGCTTAGAAATCACTTTAACCTCATTCATAAATTCTTCTAGTCCTTGTCGGGAGACTCTTGAAAGACTTTTAAATGCAATAATCTGCTTTGTCTCTTGCAATTCTCCCTTGAAATACCCAAAAAAGAAAAATCATAACTATATTAAAAAATATATCAGAAAAAAATCACCCATCTAAAAGAAAGTACAAGCCTACCTTGTATACAGAACCAAATCCTCCTTCTCCGATCTTGTTATCTTCATGAAAATTGTTCGTTGCAGTCACAAGCTTTTCATATTCAAACAGTGGAAGCTCCTCTAGTTTTTCATGTTTCGAGCCTCTGATGCTTTCACGATGATAGTTTTCATTTGCTGTCCCTATGAACAATTATTATTCATCAATTTTAGTAATGTAAACTTTTTTTATAAGCACATGTATCCTCCTTTAGAAGGCCTGTTTGAGACACTATTAGAGTAATATAAACTTTTCTTTTATCATAAACTAATAATTATTTGATACCTTTAGATTTGGAAGCACTTGCCCATAAGAAATATGAGCTTGCAGCAACAATAATGCCTCCTAATGTGACTGAAATGCCAATGATTACTTTTATGATGACCTTCCTCTTATTCCGTCCTTTATCATCAGTAGTTTTATCCTCACTGTTCTCTTCTTCCTTGACTGAAATTATAATTATTATAGAGAAAAAGTGTAAACAAATTGGAATATTTTAAAAGTAAAAGAGTATAAATTGAACATGAATGAGAAGGTACCAAGCTCCGAATTTGCAAGACGAATGTAGAGATAAACTCCTCCGTAGGGGAATCTTTGCATGTCAATTAAGCTATCCTTCCAATACAAGCACCGTATGTAAGAATCATATGCATATCCCAAGCACCAACAATTCTCCAAGCACTGTGTTCTGCAATTCGCTTCATCAATATCTGCTCGCTTTACAAAATCTGGAACTTTCATGTTCTCTAGTTTTAAGAAGCCATCTCCTTCGCATTTTAATGGTGTCCTTCTCACACATCCACTTGTCCAATTATGTGTATTCCATTCCTTTGGCTTCTTGGGCTCAAACCCCCTCAAATAGCTACATATAGTTGAATTCTTACGGTTACAGACTCCAAATTCCATACAAAGACCATAGACATCACATTTAGAGTCTTGTGTTATCCACGGCCCAAATAGTGTCTTGTTGTGCCACGCAGCCAATACCAATTGTCCCACCGAATTCAGCTTTCCGACACCCAAGTATGGTTGGCCTCCATTATCATAAGTCAAATAACTTGTACCATCCTCGTCTTTTCCTAGATAGAATCCTGTGAGATACCTAGTAGTCATCTGATATACTCCTAGAAATACCGTACCGTTCCATGGGCCAGATCGCCAATATGGTTTGGACCCTTTAAAGATCATAAGTTCAAGAACATCTGGGCGTTCAAGACTTCCAGAGAAGCTTCCTATGGATGGATCGTGTTGGGCTATTCTTGTGTGCGACCCTGTAGGCCCACGTGAAGTTGGTAGTGGGCCAAAAAATTGTTCTAGCCCATAAGTCGTAAACGGCCTCTAGCAAGACATTGCGACTACTCAATTCACATAAGGATCGATGATACGATGAAACCTATTATACAACCATGTCACGTCCCTTTTTGTCACACGATATTTTGGTCAAGGATGAGGCATGGACAATGTCATCCTCCTGTTCCTGACCATCACTTTCTAGATTCTTGAGTAGCCTAAAATTATAAATGGAAACTCCTTACCATTACAGTATGGCCATACATTTCTCAGACTCACTCATCGAGGGGCCCAGTAATATCTCTCACTAATGTGAGGGACAAATTCCATCTTGATCACTCACATTCCTCTTCATGAAAACTCCTAAGCACGATTGTAGCCTTTATCATCACCCGGTCAAAGGTGACTTTTGACTTGGTTAAAACTTAGCAACTCTCATGCATGAATCTATGATGATCTCAGGTCAGAGGGCACTGTGACATGATTATATGTATGAGATAAGCTTATGACTTAATCCATGCAGCTTTCTCATAGCGGGTCGGTCCAGCACCTTGTCCTCCTACAAGTGCCTAAGACTTTGATTTGTATCTCTATACCTCATGAAAGTCATACTGGTCTTATTTCATCTTTGCTCCCGCATAGATAACCGACCAGGGACATTTAGGATAATCTTTATAGTTCATCCAAGGATACAATTATCATAATAAACATGCAAACAATATGATAACAATATGGAGAAATTCTTAAATAACAATAATGTTTAAGGTATAATGATTGGCCCCTAGGGCACAATTTCCAATATTTGTACCATTAATCCCCCACATTTCTTGACACTTATGCTCCCCTTCAAACTCTTTTCTATATAATATACAATAGTTAGGGGCAGGCATGTATCTTTTTTTACTGCAGACCCAAGGGACATAACATTTTCTTTGCCTCATAGTTATGCTTCGGTAATTCATTACCTTCTGGAAGCATGTCTTTTAGCAAATTAAGCAATTCTATAAAACTCTTGTCACTCCACCCATTCCTTACTTTCAAGTGGACTAATCTCACCACAGCTGACAATAGTTTGAATTTTGTATATCCTGGGTACAAAGGCCTTTTTGCATTACTAGACAAGTTATCATATGAATGTGATCTCTCAAAGGCCTCTTCGCCAATATCACGGATTATGTCATCTAGTCGATCATCTATGTCCATATCAACTTCTACCTCTTTGGATGCACTCAGCTCTTCTACAAATTCATCATGCCATACCCATTACGTATAACTTTTCAAGAACCCGTCACAAATCAAACACTCTCTTATTTCTATGACACATAGTGACCTCAAATTTAAACAATTTACACAAGGACAATAAAACTTCCCAGATTTATCACCACCAGCATTTCTTATAGCAAATTCCAAAAAATTCTTCACCCTATTGTCGTACTCATCACTAGTTCATCTAGCATAGATCCAGCTATGATCCATATTTGTAAACATGCTTAAAGAGCAAATGAAATTGTTTAAAATTTTAGGTGTTTAAATTATAGGACCATTGAAGGACATATAATGAAAGAGGAATGAAATTGCAAAGATAAGAACAAAAGGGTCTCTCTAGTTGGGAGAAACAAAAGAGGAAGCAAAGCACATGCATAGTGAAACCAAAATCCAACCACTTATGTATTTGTGTCCAACCAGCAAGCAAGTCATCAAACTGAACCAAAATCCAAAGGTTGGCATCCATTAGCTACAAGACGTATGGCAATGGAAAAGGAAAGGAGGGAGGCTACAATTACATCGATTCACATGTGGCGTTGAAGTAAGAAACATAATATAGTCAAAGAGGAAGCAAAGCACATGCACAGTGAAACCACTTGTGTATTTGTGTCCAACAAGCAAGAAAGTCATCAAACTGAACAAAATCCAACCTCTCCTCACACCTAAGCTATTTTAACTATAGTTATCATGAACTCTTGTCATTCCTAAGACACATATGCGAGCATAGATGTTTTCAATTAGGAAAATAGAAGTCTAGAAAATTGCAGAAGGAAAAATGATTTAATCTAGAGTATACCTTATGGATTTAGTTTATGGCAGCTAGGATCCTGATGAAACCAACAAGTAATACAAGTAGCAACGACAAAACCAATGCCAATATGAGCAGAGATGACAAAACCATCCTGAATAACAATGAACCCTCATTAAGTATTTGAAAAATCCTTTTCTTGACACTGAGTAAGATGGTCATATAAAAAAGCATTTGTTAAGTTACTATATTAATTCAAACCATACTCAAACCTAATCAAGAACCGAGTGATATAAGTGAACCATTGTAGAACAAAGGCTAGTGATGGGAAATGCATTATAACACTAATTGGCATAATCAATAATGAGAATCAAAGAAAGAAAATGAATCAGTGAAAACCCAATCAAGAACCGAGTGATATTGTAGGAAGAATGCAAAGAGAGAGAAGTACCGAACAAACCTCAAGAATTAGAACCCTTAGAAACGTTGCTAAAAACCTTGAGATCCATGAGAGCACAGAAGGATCTGTGGTGCTTGATACTCATAGAAGCTCGCGGGTAACCTAGCTACTTGATTAGAATTAGTGAATTACAAGGGATATGAGTTTTGGGCTTGAAAGAAGAATGAAGAAGGGGCTAATTTGATTCACCAAAATACTTTTCTTGTTTCAGAGAAAGGGAAGAGATTGTGAAAGAGGAAGGAAAATGTGGAAATAGGAAAGAAGAGACTAGCTGCGAAAATGAAACAAGGCCGAAGCACCAAAATGAAATATAGCAAGGCGAGGGAATTGGTGAAGTTTTAAATTTTTTTTAACATGGGACTACTTTCTACATGGGTTTTACACCGATTCGGCTCCCAATCGGTGTATAAAGTATGTTTTCTACATGGTTACACTGGTTGGGAGCCCAATCAGTATAGAACCCATGTAAAAAGATACTTTCTACACTGATTGGGAGCCCAACAGGTATAGACAGATTACTTTCTACATGGGTTGGGCTCCCAACTCATGTAGGAAGTAATCTTTTATTTTAAAAAAAATAAAAAAAATTTAAAATAAAATTAAAGGCATTAATTATGCTTGATTCAAAAAACACACCTAAAAAATGCTAATTTATTAAATAAAAAATATTTTAAATTTAGTTTCTACACATGTTGTCTTTTCAATATGTGTAGAAAGTTCTTGCATCTTCATATATTTATGAAAATGTCACCAGTCACAATTTTTACACGTGTTCTATTTTGATAGGTATAAAAAATAGGTATAAAATCTATACTTTGTACTAGTAGGAATACATGTGTTTATAATTTTTGGATGACTGTATATCAATTTGGAAATCTTAGAAGTTAAAACGAGGTGCTGTTTGGTTTGTTTCATTAAAAGTAGTTCTATTGTGAAGTGTTTTTCATTAGTCAAACCTAGTCCAAATATTATGGAATTTTACATGCTTAAAGTAGACATGAACAACTTTAATTTGATGGGTAGAACATAATTTTTACCCTAGTAAATTAAAAGATATGATTTTTCAAATTTAGCCCTATTTTTGGAAGGAAATATGGAACATATGATGTTTAACATGTTTCTAGGAATTCTGTGGCTGTAATTGATAGATTTGGATATTTTCTATGGAAGTAAACTTAAATAGCTTTAAATAGGAATTTTATCCACTCCAATTAGAGTTCTATAGAACTAATTATGATTTTTCAAAGTTTGGTAAAAATGCTGGCAGCTTTTGGCTACCATGCGAATTAAAGAAAGAAAATGTCAAATGTAATTAGTATGAACTCCAAGGGTAAAAGTAAGCCTTTAAGGCTAATGTAACCCATTGGAAATTCACTTTTCATGGCTCTAATAATGTTATTACTTATCTAGGGCTATGAAGTGGCAAAGAAGAGGTAATGGTTGGAAGGTCAAGGTGCAAGAGGAGGACGCAAAGTCCAAAATGTAGTGACTTACCCTACTTGCATGTATTTGATATTTATGTTTGTGTAGTGATGTATGTGATTGTTTTACTTGATTGTGTTGAGCATATTTGAATAATGAAGCTCTGCTTCTGTTTATGCCATGGCCATGAGTATGTTATATGAAACATTGAGCACACATAAATGTCATTATATGGCATGTTTCTAGTTAAGGCTAACATGTCATGCACATAGCATATATCATGCATGAATTATGATAATTGTTTACTATTGAGATTCCCCCAAATCTCATCCTCCCCAACCAACCATTTAGACAAGTGAACAAAAGAGGTGTGTTGAGAAAATACAAGAGGTTTGTATATAAAGGAATGCAATGGTGGATTGAAGATGAGAATGTGTCTATTTTTTTTCTATTAGACTTAGACACTTTGATAGCCTTGTGTAGATACACAGTTATGTTTTTAAATGAATGAACTAGGTTTGAGTAGAAAATCACCCTAATTTAATTAAAGGGAAAAGATAAGAATTGATGAGTAATAACAAAGTTGCAAACCACTAGAATATGCTTCCGCAAAGTTTTGAGATATAAAAAAAACTTGCTCAACTACAAGTTCGAATCTTATTTTGAGATTAGGATTTGAAAAGTATTATAAAAGAACATCACTTAGTGGTTTGAATTCACTACATAAAACTCATTAGAACGAGTGTAAATGTAAGGTGTTATAGGGTGTCTGACATAAATAAGTTTTAAAAGGGTAAAAATAACAATGAACAATTAAAAATGGTGCAATTAGAAGGGGTAAAAATTTGTTTTTAGAATTGCACCTTAACCTTATATTTTATATATACACTTTGGTTGTTCCCTAAGACCCTTTCTGAACACATGAAAGTTTGATGCAAAATAAATTCAACATCCATCCTGCAAATTTCAAGTGCAATCAATTTAATATGCAATGATTATATTTAATATGTGTATCTTACTATATTATTGAATCTTAATTTTGCCATTTATTTTTTTATAAAATATGAAATATGGCTCTCCCCTACCCCTACTTAGGGTGATAAGGAGGAAGATTTTTATTTAACGAAAATGAGTTCAACAAAGTTGATACTTGATATACAAATATGAGAATTACATTTTATAAGGGTGAATATGATAGCGTGAGG
Source organism: Albizia julibrissin (assembly GCA_037074505.1). Taxonomy (NCBI): domain Eukaryota; kingdom Viridiplantae; phylum Streptophyta; class Magnoliopsida; order Fabales; family Fabaceae; genus Albizia; species Albizia julibrissin. The sequence continues at coordinate 40,516,866 of CM073480.1, read as the reverse complement.
AGGCCTTGATTGAAGAGGAAAGTAGACTAAAGGGCAAGATTAAGGTACTAATTATAAGGTGGAAATACTAGTGGTGAGCTAAGGATTAACACCGTAAAATAATTGGTGTTGATTTTTCTAAAATATTCCCTTTTTAATCACTTGCATTAGCAACAACTCTCTTGACAGAAATCACTTAGTAAGTGTAATCAATAGGGATAATTTGGAAAAAAAATGAATTATAAATTTGGAAAGCAGAAAAAATTGAGGTATTATATCTATAATTAAAGTAAATCCCACAACTAGCTTCTCTATTTAGTACTAGGGAGAGTAGTTCTTATTAACAAGGGGAAAAAATCAAAATCATATAGTTTTATGGAAAATCCTGGGCATATGCCTTTTTAAATATACAAGTATATATCATGAGAAAAAATTTCAACTCACTTAAACAAAATGAAGTCACATCAAGTCAAGCATATATATCGTACATACAGGGACTGTTTCAAAAATTGTAATCAAATTCCCTAATTTTCAAGTTCATACCATAATAAATCTTTATTACTTAAATTTCTTTTAACATGCTATTATAAAATTAAGTGCAGCAGAAAAACTAATACAAGAATGTTACTGGTTGTTCATATCTCTAGAAGAAATGGTTATTCTAGAATGTTGATAAAGTATATCTTAAGTGATCTCAATTATGATTTATTTCTTCCCCTTGTTTTATGGTTTTTGTTTGGTACCCTTGTAACTATTAATTTTCAACCTTCTTCCTATTTTCCCTCAATTATGTAGAGAAAGTAAAATTCATGCTACAGAAAAGAGAAGAAAGAAGTCATGAAGAGAAATGAAGATATATATATATATATATATATATATATATATATATATATATATATATATATATATATCATCTGTTTGATCTGACCTCCATCCAATTTTCCTATTATTCATAAAGAATAGAAAGGATAAATAAAGAGAAATATCAGTCAGATAAAATGATAATCTGATTTGTGGTTCAAATTTTTGAACCAATCTTACTAGTTTTTAATTAATTCTACATTCCACCTTGCCATTAAAGGATAAGAAGTAGTTCTTGGATAGGAGAATCATGTTTGACAAAAGAGTTAACTAAAGGAAATTAAATTTGAAGAGCCGTAACTAATGATTTGATCTACTGTTGTGTGTGAGAGAGAGAGAGATGGAAGAATATATAATCTTAAATAAGGTGTAATCACGAGGAAATTGAACAAAATTGCTAGTAAAAGATGTTTTGGGATAGAAAAAGATTCAAATAAGCTCAGAAGTGTTTGAATGGGCATTTCAAATGCTTCAGCTGGAATATCTCAAGAAATGTTTCAGGCCTATAGGAAAAAAATGTAATAAATAAACATTGAAATATAACAAAATCCCAAGAAATGTTTCAGCTGAATATCATAAGAAACCTTGAAGAATCCTAATGAAATCTGATGTGATCTTCGACAAAGTCTCAAGACTAATAACAAAGAAGTCTTCAGTTTCAAATCCTTTAAGAACTAATGTAACACGCTAAATAGAACAAAGAAACTTAAATCGCTATCAGAGAAATATGCTTCCTTAACAAAAAGCATAGAACACACTTTTGAAGTAAGCCATTGAAGATAAGACCAGTCCTTACGAATTAAACCAATCTTCATAAGCGCTATCTATGTTTGAGAAAACGATTTTCCTTTCATCAAAGTGAGTCTTCCATAAGATTAAAACAAACTATCCAAGCTTTTCTCTAACCTTCTTGACAGAGGAACTGGAAAGGAAGAAAGAAGAATGGTTTTAGACATTTAAAATCACATTGAACCTTGCATTTCTATATATTACAGCTACAAACTATAAAGAATAAGACTATGACAAATTGCTAATCCTGGGCTTCCAAAAGAGTGATAGTCATAACTTTGTTACTATAGTAGTCCTGATTATAATCACCAAACTCTTCTATGAACCTGGCACCTTTGGTTTAGGAAGTGCTATACATTCGTTGGATAACATGAAAATCATAGACAATATAGGTGGTCTATCTTCAGGGAACTTTGGTACACATAAGAGACTTGTTGGAAAATAGCTTGATTCACCCTTGATGGATTAGGCTCAATCCCAAGGTGTTGAGGCAATAATATAAATAATATAAAAGTTTGGGTGAATATATGGGATATTCCCCAATTACTATGAGTCATATTTTAACCAATAGATTATGACTCTTCAGAAGATATTATTTCGCCAATATGTTATGTCATTCCATTGAAAGGATATATTATTTTTTTTGAAGAAAGGACACATTAGTAGAGAGGAAGGGGTACAAATAACGTTATAAATAGGTGTAAAGAGTTCAGCTGAATATATATATCTCTCTGGAATACAGAAATTCTAGTATATTGATTTTCTAATCCTTCTACTATATTTATCTCTTCTTCCTATCTTATAATGTATTTGTTGTGCGTAATGATCACTTCCGTCACTGTGATATGATTAAGCGTTGGCATCAAAGTTTAATGGTTACACTCCAGGTACGCCCAAAATTTTCTTTCATGGTATCAGAGCCTAGTTGTGAGATTATGATCCCCATATGATAGTATAGATGATATAATAATCTCATTATTATGATATTATGATCTTTGTATTGTGATTCCTAAAGATATTTATCTTATCTCCCTACTATGATTGTGGAAAATAGCCTGGTCCACCCTTGATGGATTAGGCCTAAGCCCAAGGTGTAGAGGCAGTAATATAAATAATATAAAAGTTTGGGTTGATATATGTGATATTCTAAATTATTAAGAGTCATATTTTAACCGAAACATTTTAACTCTTCGGGAGATAATGTTTTGCCAATATGTTATGTCCCTCCATCAGAAAGATATATTGTTTCCTTGAAGAAAGGACATGTGGGTAGAAAGGAAGGGACACGAAGAACACTATAAATAAGCGTAAAGGGTTCAGTTGAAACAAGAAATATGAAATAGATAAATTCTAGTATATTGATCCCTAATACTTCTACTATATTTTCTCTCTTCTTCATCCTGTTTTGTAGTGTATTTGCTGTGTGTCATAAACATTTCTGTTACTGTGATTCGGTTAAGCGTGGGCATTAAAGTTTAACGGTCATACTCCAGGTAAGCCTAAATATTGTTACATGGTTCAAAGCTAGGGTTATATGATATTATTTGTGGTCACATATATATGCACGCATGGGGGGACTTCTTGTTAGGTGTTCTTCAGAGATTAACATGATAATATCTAAATCTAATACTTTTATTACGTTTTCTCTTGAGTTTGAAAGTGTGTGTCCATAAATAAAGACTAGTTTGAAATGGTGCATATATATGTGTACATATCTCAACCATGCATATGATGTTCTTGTATGTCTATGTCTGTCATGTAAATATCTTACATATATGTGCATTAATCATGTTTATATTTTATCCATATTTTCTAAGTCTTATAATCATTAGAATATGTTTTCTAGACATAAAAAAAGTATGTTAGATCCTTATAATCATAAACCATAGAAAGAGAATATATTGTGGAGAGAGAAAAACTCATGATCTTTGTTATTTTGAAAAATGGGTATTTTTAAAGTATATTTAGCTTTAAAATTAGTCCCATTGTGTAGATCTCGAAAAAACGAAGAAAACGACACCAAGAATGTAAAAAACGGACGTTGGACAAAGGAGATACAGAGGAGACAAGTTTCGAGTTTGATGGACCCGACCCTTCCCTCCGTCTGGGTTGAGCTGACCCAGCTGAAGGTTGAAGATGACCTCTAACCCCCCAAAATGACGTTGTTTCGTTCTGTTTAATTAAAAAAAAGTATGTGTTAAAAAAAATGGGCCAGAAAAAAAATAGCCCTGGCCCAATAGTTGAGACCTAATATATATATATATTAAAAAAAAAGATGCAGAAAGCCACGTGGCGCGTAAGGCCACTTGGAATCTTTGTTAGACATGTGGCAACCATCGTCTGATAGAGCGTGGTGCGTGGAATCCAATGGACTAGCATGTGTCACCGGATAGCCTCTGGAAGGCAGTGCGTGTATATCACAAGCCACTCAGTGAAAGTAGGACTTTTTTTTCTATTTTTTTTGTTTCTTGTCTTCTTTGGGTGTGTGGGAGTGCGTGCGATGTCCAAATGAGATCCCGTTTATTCCTAAAAATCCTTAAATTCAATATCTTTAATGTGATATACTATATGAGTATTTTGGATACCAATTGATATATATTTATGACATTTTAAATGTGTTTATTAATGTTTAAACGATTTTGCAACTTCTAAAATTTATTTGTTGGTTCCAAATTGATTCTTTTCATGTTTGAATGTGTTACAAACATATTTTTCTTCTAGATGGTTATTTTATCTTACTTTGATATTAAGATGAAGCATGTTTTAGTTAATATTTTTGTGTTGATTATTCAATAATCATATGTTTTGGATAAGTGGGAATTTTTTTTAGAAGATGATATTTCTAAAAAATTAGAATTGTAAAAGTATTTATATAATTCTTGACAAAGTTTAGTAATGTTATTAATATTTGTGTGAAGGGAGATACAAACGTATACTCCTGATCATAAATTTAATAGTATTATTATGTTCTGGTTAAGAATAATATAAGTACAAGACATTGTATACTATGTGCTATATATGAGATATCCTATAGTTCAATTTTTTTTAGATGTGATAAATGTGAAATGGATTTGTCAAAGAATCAAATATGGCAACTAAGAATATCATTATTGAGTTAAATAAAGGGGACAAATTAAATGGTGATAATTGGGATATTTGGCATCAAAAGGTGCAATATATTTTGGAAGAATGTTACGAGTGTAGGATGGTGTATTTAGAAGTGCAAGTTTACACTGTCGTAATCAAGTAATATAGAAGTGAGTAGAGTATCGTTCCCACGAGGATTGATCACTAAGTATCAAAATTTGTAATTTTAATTCTATTTAGTCGGTTGATTAGTTGTGATTGAGATTGCAAGATAGAAATGATGAAATATGAATACAAGTGATATAAAGACAAATATGAGAAAAAGCCCTACGGATTAGATTTCACTTAATAAATTCTGGATTAAATCACTTATCTATTCTAGTCCAATTTATTCCACATGATTGATAGTCGAGTTTCCCTATTTTAATTACTAGCCTTTTCCAAGGTCAAGTAATTCTATAATTAATTGCTAACCCAATATATTCCTATATGAATTTAAGCAATCAATCATGCATTAAGATTTATGGAACTCAATTAAGACTACACAACCCATATGAATATATTCCTATTTCATATGCAAATTATGGTTTTAATTATAGCATCCACACACATGTATCTCCTTCCGATCTCAACATGCATATTAAAATCATCCAAAAGGTGGCCAATCAATTGTAAGCATTAAGAGCAATAATTAAAACTCAATCATGAAGGAAAATTAAAACTAGATTTAATAAGTTAAGATTCAATCCGTCATTAGTAAGCTACGTCATCACCATAGGAAAAGGAAAATTTAGCTCATGATAAAATTAAAAACAAAACCAAAATATATTACAAACATCATAAATATTGCATAAAAATTAATTACAAAAACATAAAAATACAACTACAAGATGCATGAAAATGAAAAATCTAGCCTACCATATAGGAGGTAAAACCATCCATGTAGGTGGTAACCTATACCATCCATAAAGGAGGACTACCTAGGCCTTCCATATAGGAGGTAAAACCATCCATGTAGGAGGTATGCAAGAAGTAAAAAAAATGCAAGAAATAAATTCTAAAAATAACAACTCTCTCTCTAAAATAGAAATTCTCTCTCTCTCTTCCTTCCTCTTCATTTTAGGGTGCCAAGAAGCTCTATTTATAGGCTTCATTTTCAGACTGCGACAATATTTTTCTACAGTGATTTTGCTACAGTGATTTTGCTACAATGAATCGACCACCCACTTGCTACAGTGAACCGACTGCTACAGGAACCGTACTGAACCACCCCACTTCCACACACCGACCACTACAGTACAACGTAATGGTCCGCTACAGTACCCCTGCTACAGTGAACAGTGAACAGTACCGCATGAACAATGCATAGTGAATAGTACCGCATAAATAGTAACTTCCCCTTAAATGCCTTCTTTAATTCTTCTTAATTCGGTACTATCCATGGCTGCAAGAAAATCATTATTTATTTATTAATTACACCCAAATTGATTATATTCAGCTCAAATATAGTTCACAAAATCATCATATAAGGGAAAATAAATATGCAAATATTTTATTTATCAAAGAACAAGAGGCAATTGAGCCTCTGGCAACGGTTGTACTGCAACCTGCTGCTAGGAATACAACCCAACATAGGAGAGACCAAGAGGTCTATGAGGCTTGGAAAAAGAAGAGTAGCATTGCAAGAATTACATTGCTAAGCACAATAGCCGATGACCTCATGTGTGAATATGAAAAAAATAACATAGCGCAAGCTATATGGGCAGCACTAAAAGACAAGTTTGGTGTCACGTCCACCACTAAGCTTAGACAGTTAACTATTAAGTTTGAAACATTTAAGCTTAGGCCAAACACTTCCATGAAACAACATCTAAGAGAGATGGAAAATATGATTAGAGAATTAAAGGAAGCTGGGCATACCTTGTCTAATGAACAACAAGTTTAGGTAGTGATAAGATCATTGCCATCCAATTAGGAGAACATGAAGGTCAATCTAACCCATAATGAAAACATCAAGAATTTCAATGATGTGGCCAAATACTTGGAACTTAAGGATGAACACTTGGAGGCATACAAATCCACTGGTCATGCCTATTACACTGGGGGTACAAGTCCTTTTAGTATAAAACCTGATTTTAAGAAGGGAAAGAAATCCAAAAAGAATGGAAAGAAAGAAGGGACAAAATTTATAAAAGGCAAAAAGGAATTCAAGAAGAAAGGAAAAAAGGGCAAGAAGAAGAAGAAAAATGACTTAAGGAAAGTCAAATGTTTTGCCTACTAAAAGATGGGTTCCTCATTTTGCATGGGATTACATTAAGCAAAATGAAGATGAGAAGGTACTAGTGAATTATGTGAATTCACATTTTTCTTATGTTTCAAGTACTATTTTTCTAATGGACAATGTATGTTCTTTTTGGATTTTAGACTCAGGTTCAATAGATCACGTGACTAGGGATCGAGGATTCTATGTAGAATACCGTCGGTTGCCGGGTAGATGTAAGTGGCTTTATGTAGGCAATAATGCAAAGGTTAAAGTTAAAGGAATTGGAACCTGCAAATTAACTTTACGAAATGGAAAAGCATTATTCCTTCATGAAGTACTTCATGCTCCTGAAATTTGATGGAATTTAGTTTTTGTTAAATGTCTTGTAAATTATGGGTTTGATGTAAACTTTCATGATAAAGTAGCTGGCATATTAATTTTGTATTTTATAGCTTATCCTTCCTTACAAAAAAGTTCTTTGTAATTGATATAATTGATTATTATAACATATATGATTGTTTTGCTACTTCTTTTGATACAACTGTTGACATGACTGTTTGGCATACTAGACTAGGACATATTAATCAAAATAAAATGATTAAACTAGAAAAAGAAGGTTTGTTAGGTTCAATATCTAATATGGAAATGTCTTTATGTGAAAATTATCTAGTAGGCAAGCAACCTAGAAAACCTTTCGGTAAGGGAACAAGATCAGAACAACCATTGCAATTAATCCATTCTAACATATGCGGTCCTATGAGTATGAGGGCAAGGCATAGAGCTTGGTATTTTATTACTTTTATTGATGACTATTCACGATACGGTTATGCCTATTTGATCTCATATAAGTCTGAGGCTCTTGAGTGCCTTAGATGATACATAAATGAAGTAGAAAATCAAATGAACAATAAAATTAAAGTGTTACATACTGATCGAGGTCATGAGTATTTGTTTGATCAATTTAAAGAGCTTTGTGAAGAAAATAGGATGATTATTCAGCTAACTATCCCTGGCACTCCACACCAGAACAGAGTTGCTGAAAGAAGGAATAGAATACTTCTAGACATAGTTAGGTCAATGATGGCATAAATAAACCTACCAATTTCATATTGGGGTAATGCTCTAATGACAGCTACCTTTATACTTAACCGCGTGCCCTCAAAATTAGTTACTAATAAGTAAAATATTTGCATATTTATTTTCCCTTATATGATGATTTTGTGGACTATATTTAAGCTGAATATAATCAATTTGGGTGTAATTAATAAATAAATAATGATTTTCTTGCAGCCATGGACAGTACCGGATTAAGAAGAATTAAAGAAGGCATTTAAGGGGAAGTTACTATTCATGCAGACTATTCACTGTGCACTGTTCATGCGGTACCGTTCACAGTGACTGTAGCAGGGTACTGTAGCGGACCATTACGTTTCACTGTAGCGGACCATTGCGTTGTACTGTAGCGGTCGGTGTGTGTGGAAGTAGGGCGGTTCAGTGCGGTTCCTGTAGCAGTTGGTTCACTGTAGCAAGTGGGTGGTCGGTTCACTGTAGCAAAATCACTGTAGAAAAATACTGTAGCAGTCCAAAAATGAAGCCTATAAATAGAGCTTCTTGGCACCCTAAAATGAAGAGGAAGGAAGAGAGAAAGAGAATTTCTATTTTAGAGAGAGAGTTGTTATTTTTAGAATTTATTTCTTGCATTTTTTTTACTTCTTGCATACTTCCTACATGGATGGTTTTACCTCCTATATGGAAGGCCTAGGTAGTCCTCCTTTATGGATGGTATAGGTTGCCACCTACATGGATGGTTTTACCTCTTATATGGTAGACTAGATTTTCCATTTTCATGCATCTTGTAGTTGTATTTTTATGTTTTTGTAATTAATTTTTATGCAATATTTATGATGTTTGTAATATATTTTGGTTTTGTTTTTTATTTTATCATGAGCTAAATTTTCCTTTTCCTAGGGTGATAACGTAGCTTACTAATGACGGATTGAATCTTAACTTATTAAATCTTGTTTTAATTTTTCCTTCATGATTGAGTTTTAATTATTGCTCTTAATGCTTACAATTGATTGGCCACCTTTTGGATGATTTTAATATGCATGTTGAGACCGGAAGGAGATACATGTGTGTGGATGCTATAATTAAAACCATAATTTTCATATGAAATAGGAATATATTCATATAGGTTGTGTAGTCTTAATTGAGTTCCATAAATCTTAATGCATGATTGATTGCTTAAATTCATATAGGAATATATTGGGTTAGCAATTAATTATAGAATTACTTGACCTTGGAAAAGGCTAGTAATTAAAATAGGGAAACTCGACTATCAATCATGTGGAATAAATTGGACTAGAATAGATAAGTGATTCAATCCGGAATTTATTAAGTGAAATCTAATCCATAGGGCTTTTTCTCATATTTGTCTTTATATCACTTGTATTCATATTTCATCATTTCTATCTTGCAATCTTAATCACAACTAATCAACCGACTAAATAGAATTAAAATTACAAATTTTGGTACTTAGTGATCAATCCTCATGGGAACGATACTCTACTCACTTCTATATTACTTGATTACAACAGTGTACACTTGCACTTCTAAATACACCATCCTACACTCGTAACAAGTTTTTGGCGTCGTTGCCGGGGATTGTCATTAATATCAATACCAAGTAATTTTAATACTAATTTGGTCTTCATATTACATTTTTTTGTGTCTTTTGTTTCTTTTCAGGTTTTTGCTTAGTATATGACCAGATCGAAGAAGACTGAATTACAACCTTGTGATTCTGAGATCGAGAGAACTTGTCGAAGAAATTGGAGAGTTCAAAAGCAGTCTACTTCAATCAATTCAATGGCAAATCCGGAAGGAGAAGCAGTAGATACCAAAACACTTCGTTATTATGCAACTCCAACAGTCATGGAGACAACTTCTGGAATCAGAAAACCACCAGTAGCAGCCAACAATTTTGAAATCAAGCCTGCAATTATCTAGATGGTGCAAGCCAATCAGTTTGGTGGTTTATCAACAGAAGATCCCAACACACATATAGCCAGCTTCCTAGAAATATGCGACACATTCAAGCATAATGGTGTTACTGATGATGCCATTAGACTTAGACTTTTACCTTTCTCACTCAGGGATAAGGCTAAGAGCTGGTTATATTCTCTACCAGTGGGAAGCATAACTAAATGGGATGCCTTGGCACATAAATTTTTGGCGAAATACTTTCCGTCAGGAAAAACTACAAAATTGAGGAATGAAATTACCTCATTTTCCTAGCATGAACTAGAAAGACTTTATGAAGCCTGGGAAAGATACAAGGAGTTGCTAAGGAGATGTCCACATCATGGGTTACCAGATTGGTGGACACTGCAAACATTCTACAATGGGATGATGCATACCACCAGAATTCTTGTAGATGCAGCAGCTGGAGGATCTTTAATGGGAAAAAATCTAGATGATGCCTACAATTTACTTGAGGAGATGGCAGAAAATGCTTATCAATGGCCTTCTGAATGTCATAATTCAAAGAAGGTACTTGGAGTGCACGAGCTGGATATCCTTACAACTTTATCTTCTCAAGTTGCATCTATATCCAAGCAAGTGAGCTCATTGACTAGTCAAGCAAATGCAATCAGTACTCCTCATGAAACCTGTGACCGATATGGAGGACCTCATATGAGTACACAAAGTCAAGATAGACAGTCATCCAGACCTTCTCAGTCAGAGCAAGCTCATTATATCGAAAATCAAAGAAATGACCCATTCTCAAACACTTATAATCCAGGTTGGCGGAATCATCTAAACTTTGGCTGGAGGAATAATCAAAATGTGTTCAAACCGCAAGGGAACTACCAGCAACAAGCTCTTCAACCACCAAATCCACCACATCAAAAAGTAAATGTGGAAGATGCACTGGCTCAACTAACAATGAATACATCTCAATTCATGGCTAGGACTGATACAATACTTAAAAGCCAAAAAGCCTCGATAAAGAACTTGGAGATCCAAATGGGCCAAATTGCAAATATGCTGAATTCCATAAAAAACTGAACTGAACTTTCATAAAAAACCATTAGGATTGTTAAATGTTAATGGTTTTTATGATAAACTGTTGTCTTTTATTGACATGCTGTGGAAACAGGATTCATACCCCAAGCGACTAGTCATTCTATAATTTCTACTTTAAATGCTGAGCAACTACTGGATCAAATGCAAACCTATGAACCTAAACCAGATCAATTGGTTAACCAAATAGGTTGGCAATCTTCAAATAGCAGTCAGAAGCAAGATCCAGATACCACTCTCCGGTTGTAACCTTCTTTTATCTTATGGTTTTACTCTTAGCATTTTGGTTTAATTTATTGTGTGTTTAGGTTGTTTAAAAAAAAGAAAAAAAAACTTTCTTTAATCTTTAGAAGACATTGAGGACAATGTCTGATTTAGGTTGGGGGAGGATTATTAAAAAAAAAGAGCGCATAGTCTCTCCATTAGATAGTTAGTTAGTAAAACCATTAGATGCATGGGGTATGCATAGATGGCAGAGTAAAGAGTTATTCTTAACTCTTGAGACGCATCTTATTAGTTTTTTTTTTGTTATTACATCTTAAAAAAAAAGAGGTTCGACCTAATAAAAAAATATTTTATTTAAGTGCTTTTCAATGATTTTAAGAAGTATATAAGTTTGAAGCATGGATCAATTTAGTTTAGAGATTTTATAGCATGATTGAATAATTGATTGTTGAATTTGGTGATGAATTTTGAGATTGAATAAGCTGAATTTGAAAGTCCCTAACCGTGAGCTTTTGAGCCTATATGATCAATAGTGATTATCTTTCTTGTGTGTGATAGTCACCTATTAAGTTGTCACTCTAGAACTTGTCGAAGAAATTGGAGAGTTCAAAAGTAGTCTACTTCAATCAATTCAATGTCAAATCCGGAAGGAGAAGCAGAACGATACTCTACTCACTTCTATATTACTTGATTACGACAATGTACACTTGCACTTCTAAATACACCATCCTACACTCGTAAGTTAGACATATTCAACAAATAAAAAGAGCTCTACCATCTTGGGAATCTGACGTTAAAAGACCCTGTTTGCCAGTTTATAAGAAAACTGGATGGGAAGCAAATCCTCAATTCATAGAAAGCGTTTAAGCCGTTACTGGACGTAAAACCAGAGGAAGATGTGAGCCACAGTCACAACTACTGTACATAATCTTGCTTTTGTCAATCTGTCTTATCTTGTTCAGTAACTTTTGACTTTCTTTACTCACTTTACTTAATTTCTTGGCACAGTGGCCCACTGGTCATTCATGTTAGAAATTTTTTTCAAATTTTTTTGAAAAATGTGTGATTTGCATGATTTTGTTGTCGCTGTTTTTGTAATATAAATATGTAATCTTCCATTTGTAAAAAAACACAAAATGTCTGAGAGAGAAAAAGAGAAGAGTGGTATCACTCTAAAATGTAGATTTAAATCTATCTGCATTTTTGGTGAAACTGATTTGGGAAAGGATGGAGAGTTTATACCTGCAGCAAAAGAACTGGGACGTGTATTAGCTGCTAGAAAGATCAACTTCATCTACGGGGGAGGTATCCAGGATCTGAGAGCAAGTGTGGCCATTGCTGCAACCATCCTACACTCGTAACAGTCACTTCAACACCTTATAAGCTATGGACAAAATACAAGCTAGATTTAAGTATCCTTAGACCATGGGGATAGGTTGCATACATTTATAATGATTCTCATAATATGGGAAGTTGGGTCCTAGAGGAAAGAAGTGCATCTTTATAAGGTGTTCTAAACAATCTAAATGATACGTCTTTATAGGTGAAAACGAAGATGGAATAATGACCAAAATTGAATCTAGAGATGCTATATATCTTGAAAATGAATTCCCTAGTAGGAGAGAAATTGATCGTACTATATCTCTTTATGAGACAGAGGAACAAACAAGTATATAACAAATTGATAAGCAAGAATCATCTTAGAATGTCAATATAAGTGGGAGCTCAGAAAGGTCAACACAAAGACCTAGACAAAAGAAAAGACAGAGGCATGAAACTACCACAAGAAAGAGTAACAAGGAAAGTATACCTAAGAGACACTTCCAAATAGAAAGTAAAGCACTTGTTATTACTCCTGATAAGGATGATGAACCACATTTAGTACAAGAAGCCTTATCAAGTTTTACTAAGGATGAATGGAAAAAGATAATGGAAGAAGAAATGAACTCAATGAGAAAGAATCAAGTTTGGGAATTAATTGACCTACCAAAATCGTGAAACGCTATTAGGAACAAGTGGGTTCTCAAAATTAAAAGAAAAGTGGATGGGTTAATTAGTAAGTATAAGGCACGATTAGTTGCAAAGGGGTATATACAGCAGGAAGGTATAGATTATAAAGATACCTTCTCACCGTAGTATGCTTTAATTCTATAAGAATTATTTTAGCAATAGTAAATAGTTTAGATTTAGAGCTACATTAGATGGATGTCAAAACTACATTTGTAAATGGTGATCTAGATGAAGAAATCTATATAGAGCAACCATTAGGTTTTATTGAAAAAGGAAAAGATAACAAGGTTTGTAAACTCAAAAAGTCTATTTATAGACTAAAGCAATCATCTAGACAGTGGTATTTGAGGTGTCACAAAGTGATAACCTCATATGATTTCCAAATGATTGAAGAAGACCACTATGTATATGTTAAGCGTTTTGAGGGTAATTTTGTGATATTATCCCTATATGTAGACGATATACTATTAGCTGGAAATAATCTGAATTCTGTTATAGCTATTAAAAATGACTTTCATCAAATTTTAAGGTGAAAGACATGGGTGAAGCAAAGTATATACTTGGAGTTAAGATCCAAAGAGATCGTTCAAAAAGAATCCTATCTCTTTCACAAGAAAATTACATTAAGAAGATTCTTGAACGATTCAATCACTACTAAAAAAAGAGGTTTCAACGTCCCTTTACGGTGGGATGCCTATTCGGGGGATGTAGTAAGGGAAGACCTTAGGCTTCCCTAAGGTATTAGGGACACCTAAAGTTTTAACTTTAAGCGTCCCTAATGGTCTTAGGGACACCTAAAATTTGGGGGAGCTGTTGCAGAGGGGGAGTGATGGTTGGGGACTATCGCGAAGGTAGGTTCAAACACCACTCCCACAACACATTTCCTACACCCATAAAACATTTCCTATAATACATAACAATACATTTTCTACACAGTACACCTATAACAATAAGTTCAGAAAAATTGTCAATATCTAAGTTTTGTTTTGCGTCTTCTATCTTCCAAGACAACCATCGAGAGTCAGTGAGGAGGACAGAGAGATGAAATAAAGAGGAGGAGGATGAGTATATATGTATGTTTGTAGCTGTCGAGGGGGAGTGGTTGTTGCGGGGGTGACGCGATGGGAGGCATTGGTGGTTGGGGGTTGATGTGGTAATGGTTGTCGCGGTGGGGGGAGGAATGGTGGTGTGGGGCTATTATGGAGTAGGGAGTGGTGATTGGGGGTTGACGCGGTGGGGGGAGCGGTTGTGTGTTTGTCTTGTTGAGGGGGGAGTGGTGGTTGGGGGAAGTCTCGGTAGGGGGGCTGTCAGAGGGTGGGAGAGAGAAGAGAGGAAAAGGGAAGAGTCAAGGGGTGGAAGGCTGTCGGGGGGGGGGGGAGGTGTCTGTCGTAGGGTGGGAGAGAGGGTGGAGATAAAGAAGAGAGGCAAATGTGTCTGTGGTTCGTAGTCGTGTATATGTTTTGTGGAGGGAAATAGGCATCCCTATTTCAAAAATAGGGACGCCTATTATTTCAAAATCACAAAGAATTGAATAGGGATGCCTATTCCCCTCCCTTTACCCGTAAAAAATATTGACATGCGTCTTGTCCAATGCATGTCAGTCAAATGTTGACATGCATTGGTTATAGGCATCCCTATTTCATAATAGGGACATCTAAACTTAAAAAAATTCTAATTTAAGATTTTTCCCACTCATATTTTGGTGCCTATTTGAAGGTTTAGGCATCCCTATTAGTATTTGGGACACCTAAAGTGTTCTTTAGACATCCTAAATTTTAATAGGGATGCTTAAAGCTTAAAATTTCCTTTTGAAATTATAAAAATGCCACTTTGTCCATTTTTACTTCCCTTTTTAATATAGAAACGTCTTTTAGGGTAGTAATATCTATTTTATGTAGTAGTGAATATGAGCAATTGTAATCCCTTGGATACCCCAGTGGCTTTTGGAGTAACCTTAAGCGATGATATGTGTCCCAAAACTAAGTTAAATCAAAAGAAAATAATGAAAGTTCCCTATGCTAGTGATATTAGTAGTCTAATGTACGCAATGATGTGTACAAGGCCAGATATCTGCTTTGTAGTAGGATTGGTAAGTAGGTTCCAATCCAATCCCGGTGAGCATTACTTAAAAGCAGTAAAGAGGATCTTGAGATACTTAAAAGGTACATTTGACTATGTACTATGTTACGAAGAAATCTATCTACGCCTAGTTGGGTACTCCGATGCTGATTTAGGCGGAGATGAGGAAGATCAAAGATCAACTTCAAGTTATGCTTTCTTCCTGAATAATGGCACCATATATTGGAGTAGCAAGAAGCAGACATGCATTGCTTTACATTCTATGGAACCTGAGTTCTCAGCATGTACCATAGCAATACAAGAGGCTTTATGGTTGAAAAGGTTTATTGAACACCTTGGTTTTGGCAATGAGAGTACTAATCCAATATTAGTGCACTGTGATAATATCGCAGCCATACATCGTAAAACAAAGCATATAGATATTAAGTACAATTTTGTAAGAGATTATATAACATAGAAAATTGTTACTGTACAACATATTTCAACTAAAAGTATGGTCGCTAATCCTTTAACTAAACCAATTGCCAAGGAGACATTTGAAAAACATGTAAAGGCACTTGGTGTATGCAAAATGTAAAATTGTAGATTTCATGTAATAGATTTGTGATTAATTGAAGTATTTAATTATCATTATTGATTTTTTATGTCTGTATACAATGTCTAGTGCATTGTACAGACTTGAAAGGTTAGCTCTCTTACACGAGCAATCACCTTTGACACTTAGGAAGAGTATGCAAAGATGAAACACTTGTGTTTACTAGTAAAGTGCTAGAATGCACTGATATGGTATGGAAGAAACACAAACTATGTTGCCTCGACAATAGTATAGCATGTCGAGATGAGATCCATAAAAGAAAATATAAGTATGGATCGAATCATGGATATCCACTTCTATGATGACTGTAGCCAGACATCAAATTCTTCAAAAATGACATGTAATTAGGGTGGAAGAATTTTGGTTTAGATACTGGGAGTTCCTAAGATTAAGTCTGTACAGTGTTAATAACATAATGTAAAATGACATACGCTCTTATGATGCAAGAGTAACACTATAGCATGCGATTCATACCACATGTGCTGGAGAATGGCAAATGGAAAGAAAATAAGGAGATCCTAGCTTAATTGTTGTGTGAGTCTTAAGAAGTTTCTAATCCTTCCATGATATTCTTTGACTTTGACAGTATCACAAAGGTACGCTTCAATGACTGCTACTTTAACATATGTCCTATGATTACGATAGATGCAATCTATGGTATTATGTTAGGAAAGCGGTTGATGTATATTGAAGTGTTGCTAGGGTGAAAGGAAGATTATTTGAAATATACACAAATATGTTAGTGTCTAGATATGTCCTTATGATATTATTGTTAATAATTCCGTAAGTGTGGACACTAAACATACGAGAAAGGAAATTTGAGTTTTATGCTAACTCAAAAGGGATTAGATTAGCCATATGAAAGGGCATATAAGTAAATCTAGGATATATGAGGAACGATTCTAAAATCAAGCTATACGTGTTAGATATGATTAATTTTGATGATGTCAAATATAGATGCCAAATATTAAGAGCAAAAAGTTTACATAATATATTTATTGACTAACTACTATATCTAATGTGAAATATCTTATAGATTAGTTAAGTAAATAAAGAGGAAGTTTGAAGATAACCAAGAAAATGAAGAAGATATCTTATTGGGTTATGAAGAATGATCATCAAGAGGAAAATCAAAAAGAAAGAGTTTGAAGAAAGAAGAACTTACAATAACTAATAGGTATATCAAGATTCAAACTCTTAGAAGTGATATCAGAGGATGGGATGGGTTAATATAAAGCTAAAATGACTTATATGAAAGTTATGAGACCTATGGAGGTGATCACTCGAGTGATCCATTACTCTGTTGTACTCTAGTTTTTGTTAGCCCTATAGAGCTTTGGTATTTTGGCCATATCTCTCAAACCACATGTTTGATTACAATCAAACTAGTTGAATATAAAACTAGACTTCCAATGCATCACATACACATCAGAACCAACATCAAAGGAGCTTAGATGAAGGAGATATGAATGTTGGAAGTTGAACTTGAAATTAACATCATATTCCAGATATGGTTTAGTATTTTGGTTATATCACCTAAACTACACGTCCAAATGAGATGAAACTAGTGCCATATGAAACTAGACTTAAAAGCTTTCCAATGATATATAATATGTTATATTTGGAGTTATATTCGAAGTGGTGTACATTCTGGAATTTGATGTTGGAAAACTCATATGCTATCTACATTTGTTGAATCATAACTTGAAGAATACAATGAGTTTGGAGCTGATTCTTTTTGCATTGGAATACAAATGATAAGAGCTTATCAATGATATGTCATTCACCATGTGTGGAGCCAAAATGAGAAGATCACTCGGGGGGCCACTCGAGTGATAGCATGAGATCACTCGAGTGATACAGTTGGAAATGACGTCTCACCTCTTTACCATGATTTGGAGCGTATCATTTGAGTGACCACTCAAGTGATAGTGGTGGATTACTTGAGTAATGAGGTAAGATTGCTTTAAAACTCATGAAAAGACTCTCTTCCAAGATTTTTAATGGATCACTCGAGTGATGCACTGTGCAAAGAGTCTGTTTAAGCCGAAATACTCTATAGAAGAAATCAGAAGAGATCACTCGAGTGATGGCCTTTGATCATTCGAGTGATGAAGCCAAATTGCATGATAATCATCTGTTGTTTATTGATTTGTTATCCTGATGATTAACACTTTATTATATTAGCATCTAAGCATTATTTCAGAAATTGAATGAAGGAATGATGCAATGAGAAGAAAGAAAGACTTGATGAACATAACGCACCAAACGTCTAATGGCTAGTTTTTCAAAATATGCAAAATGGTCAAATGAAGCTACACTACTCTAACGGACATATTGAATTGCTACCAACGGTCACCTCAACTCATCTATATATATTGAAGCATTCAACGAAGGAAGAAGTACATGAGAATACAATAACACAAATATGCTTACATGAGTCATCTTCTTTTGTCCAACCACTCTCTGTTCTTATCTATTTTCTATATCATGTATCTTTGAGAGTGTAATAATTTGTATTGCATTTTAGTAAGTATCATATCTACTCTGTGAGAGAGTATGTAAACACTTTCAATTGTATATCTAAATTAATCTCAAGGTAAAGCGACCTTAAGAGGGTTGAATACCTTATGGGGACGCTATAGAGAGAACTGCCAGTAAGACTTTTTGTTTGCAAGACTTACAAGGTGCAAGCAGTAGAGAACGTTACTGCTCGTAAGACTTACAAGAGTGTAAGTAGGAGAGAACATTGCTGCTCATAAGACTTGGACGGGTAAGCGGGAGAGAAACGTCTACGGGATTGCTTTGCTTAACTTGCCGTAAGAGGGAGTAAACCTTACAGTGTGTAAGTGAGAGTAAATCTGTAAGAGATTTGTAAAGGCTTTTCTTGTGCCCGATTAAATAAGAAGATAGTGGATTAGAAATCTCAGGAAAAGCCTGGGGACTGGATGTAGGTTATCGTGGATTGAACTGAATCAGGATAAATCACAGTTTGCATATTCTCTTCCTTAAGCTTTTACATTTTCAGCATATATTATCTATATAATTGCTTATGATTTAATACTTCCATATACATTGATTTGATAAGCTGTGAAAATATTTTAAAAGATCAGATTAACTCATCGTACACCCAATTCACCCTCTCTTAGGTGTCAGCCAGTTCTAACATTTGATATCAGAGCTAGACTCTTGTTTAAAGGATTTAACCGTCTTAAGAGTTATCATTGGCTAATTTTGGGTGTTGCTCACTTTCAGAAGGTTTCAACTACACAATTCCGTCTCTTTTGAAATATATCGATTTCTGGTTTCAGAAAGCTTGAATGACTAGTTTTATAAAAGCATATGATTTTGATATATGGAATATTTTTACAAATACCTTTGATTATGAACCGAGAAAAGATTTGATTGACAAAGAAAAGAAAATTTTTTCGTTGAATATTAGAGCAATAAAATTTTTGTATAGTGCTTTAACCAAAAATGATTTTGAGAAAATCAAATTTTGCTCTAGTGCTAAAGATATCTGGGATACTCTTAACTCTATCTATGCTTCTAACAATTATGTTGAAGTTGAAAGTGTTGACAATTCATCAGAAATAATAAGTTGCATATCTATAATTGATGAACAAATGGAAGTGGAGAATAAAGAAGGAGTCACAGAACACTTTCATGATACAGTCAACATAGATAGATAAGAAGAAGAGGATTCCCGACTAGAGCTTACTATAGACTAACATGAAAAATCACTATGTGGAACTCAAGATGAACTTGAGATAAAAAGTTCTAATTCTTCTTGTGATTTTCATAATACTGATTTTCAGAGTCTACAAAAGATAGTTTTTCAACCAATTGTCGATTCTATTGAGAAAAGAAAAAATGTTTTTAAATATGCTAGAAAGTTTGTTAGGAAGAAAGAATGTGCAAATAAAATCCATCAGGGTTTTTACTCTCATGACTAACACAATACTTGCATAAGACCTCATAATATATATTATATTATTTGCAATTATTGTGGTAAATTAGGTCATACTTCTCACACATGCTATATTAGAAGAAATTCTAATGTGAGAAATAAATATGTTTGGGTTCCAAAAGGACATGTAAGGTCTAATGCTGACAATCAAGGACCCAAGTATATATGGGTACTAAAATATCCATCTAGTACTTTATGTATGCAGGATGATCCAAAAAGAAAGGGACATAAGGGTACAAAGAAGATGAAGAAGAAGCCAAGAGTTTCTCATGTACCAATAAAAATGTTTACATCATCGAAAAAGAGAACTCTCAAAGCATCCATTGCTGGAGCTACAAAGCATAATCTCAAAAAGAAGTAATGTATAAAAGGTGTACATTCCACCTCAACGAAGGACTACCATTGAGTACCATTCAACTACATTGAGGAGAACAACAAATAGAGCATCTCTCAAGCATCAGGTAAAAGACTCATGAAATCTAGATTCTTTAAGAGAAGGTTGCCGGCACCTAAAGCAAGGGATTCAAAGTATCAACATTATAAAAAGATGCATTAAGTTAGCAAAGGCAATTCTCCAAGCACCTAAGGTAAAACCGTACAATGGTAAAACCTTATATACTATTATTTCTAACATTCATTGAGGTTTATAACTTGTTACCTTAAGAATGATCATTGCAAGTCATCTTGAAAATATGTTTTTGCATCCCTTAGAAAATCTATAAAGGGATTGCAGTGTTTAACAACTTAACTCTTTATGCATGTATGTATACTTGAAAAGAAAAATATTTTATGCATCAAGTCATGTTTAATTCATTATGCTCAATTACTTCAAATTAACTATATTCGTAGAGCATGTGAATTGTGATTCCTACAAGCTAAACATGAGTGGATCCAAGTAAAATTGGATACCAAAGGAAGAAAAATGGTTATATGGTTTTGTAAGAAGAAGAAAGAAAAACTCTATTATGTGGTAAGAAAACAGGGATAAACCAAGGGAGCAATCACTCGAGTGACAACTTCAAGTAGCTGAAAAGACTAATCACTCGAGTGATCACTAAAGTGATATCTTAGAATCACTCGAGTAATCATCAGTATAGATAGGAAATCAATTACATTTCAGTTCAAATTTGCCATCCAGTGCTTACAAATCAATAAGGGAATATACATGAATAATTACTATATTATTCATGCCAGGTACGCTGTATTAGTCAGCAAAAGTTTTCTGCAGAACTCAAGTATCGTGACTTTATATCAGTAATTTCAAAACTCAATCGTCATACTTGTTCTTCCCAACTCAATTTGAATAGTAACTACTTATTATTTCATATAATTAGCATTCAATCATTTGTGTTTTTCAAAATGTTTCAGATTGCTAAATGGATCGAAAGTGTAGTTGTGCATAATCTTTCTATACATTTGAGTTTGAAATACACATTTCAAATTTTTACTTGAATTTCTATATATCCTAGTACATACACATGATTTGAAATTTATTCATATCTTATCTGCATTCAAATCAACTTCAAAATTGGAAGTTAATATTTTTATATTGAACATCAGAAATACTTTAAACTCATCCATCAGAGTATTTCCCAATCATTGACATATATTGATCATTGATCTTCAATATGATATCATTGCTTGAACTCTTCAATCTTTATTTTTAACAAGTTAGACTTTATGTCTAACAAGTTGATCCTCTATATGAGTTTCAAGTTTATATCCTAGAAAAGAATTGAATTCAAGAAAAGCCTTGTTCCTATTGTATAAATCCTTATTAGCTGAGTTATTCCAAGTATTATGAATGTTCATTAATGCATTTTAATGCATTAACTATTATAGTGGAATGACTTATTAATTACTTAGAACTCTAGTCATTTGGACTACTAAGTATGTGCCTCATCGTTCATAAATCATTATACTCATTCTGTTGCTTAAATACATTAACATTTGTATTCATCCATGTTTGAGTAACTAGAGTCTTGTATTCAAATTCTTGCCTTGAATATACATATATTTCCTGAGACAACTCTAAGAGGCAAGATTATCTCTTGATCAATAGCAAAGTCATTGTACTCATATATGTCTATCAAGCTAATCCTTTTGGTTATTCATATGACTTTTGCACTTGGGAAAACTTTCCAACATGTTCACCCTAAAGTTCAACATGTTATCGTAGTTGAATTCAAAAGTGAAGCTTTCTGATACATATTCTATATCTGTTAACTTCCACCATTTTTAACATAAGCATCGATTGTAAATATGTTTCAAAAGTGAGTTTTGCATATATTCAAAATCTCAATTTTACCATGCTTTGTCATGATTTGTAATAACATTTGAGATTTGAAACAATTTTCATATTTCATTATCATTCTTGGAAAAGCTGATTTCAATCATGATTTATCATTTCACAAAAGTTGATGGATATATCTACCACTTTCTCTTGATCTCTTGTTCAAGCTTTACATAAAGAATCATATCAATGACATATTTTCTATACAAAGAATATTTACAAATTGTCATTAATCATTGAAAAATCATTGTTCTTGATATCGTTTGTTTGTTACCACTTATGATTTAATGGCTTGAATTTATTGAGTAAAATTATATTTTAGTCTTTGTTGTTTAGTATACTCTTTGCTAAAATATCATATGATTTAATTGTATAAGAGCATAAGAGTTGTTATATCTAACATTGTGGAACCAAGAGAAGTTGGGTACCAAAGAGCATATATTTATACTTTTGCAAGAATTGACCAAATGCTCTACTTTTGGTACAAAGAACAAAGACCAATAGGGTAAGGCCTCATTGGTAGTATTATAGTGAGTGGAAGCAGAGTATGTGTTATCACTCAAGCTATACCCCAGCATTAGCAAGGGACTTTCTATTGATGCAGCCAAAGAAAGAGAAATAAGACGAAGACATCTTAATGGTTACTGAGTTCAATTCAAAGAAGCTCAAGGACAGTCTAGCCATTACAAGCTTTGGTTATCCATGTGTCTTCCTTACTGTCCCAAGTCTCTCAACCTATGCTTATTCCTTTACCATACTGGGCAACATACTCTTCTCTATAATTGACTCATCTACTTTAAATAAAATTCATATTATTCTTGATGAGCCAGTCTAGCTGCCCTTAATGCCCATGCCTATTGCTTCACCTACAGACACTGAGCCATGGTCAATAAGTCCAATAACTTCATACATTTCATTTAAAGGGACTATGGGAATATAGCCTTTATACTTCTGAAATAACAAAGGAATTTTGATGAGCTTATATTTATTGAGATAAAGAAGCACAAATTTTCTAGAACCAAGATCACTTTTATGCTTTTCCTTCAGTTGATCTTGTTGTTCCTAAAGAAGAACAAGATATGGTACCTGGAGCCTAATGAGCCTATAAAGAGTTTACTACCATTAGGAAGGAACCAGATTGGGAAATTGGGAATTGAATTACCTTTGAAAAGGCCCCTTGAATCTATCTTTGTTTCGGCTATACCTTTCTTCATCAGTTCGACTGTCAAAAGTTATATGAAGTTTGTCCTTGAAGTTTTTCTTGTGGATATAGTCAACACAAATACAAAACTTATAACTAACATCAACTTCAAGGTGGGTGAGATAGTGAAGTATATGAATAAGCATAATAAGGCAATGCTGGCACACAATAAAGATATATTGGCATAGCAGCAGGCACAGACCAGTACTTTACAAGAGATTGGGAGTCTCCTAAGGTCTTTATGTAAAATGGTGGATGACAAAAGACTACACTTCAGTTCTAATCATATCATCCAGACAACGATGTATCAATGGACTACAAAGGATTATACTCGAGTGAGGTATTGTATTCTTTCATAATTCAAGTTCTCTAATTTCATTACTAGAAGTGAACACTTGAGTGATAATTCGAGTGATATTGTTGTATAGCTGTCAAAACTCCTAAATAACATCGTCCTATTTCAAAACTTGATTTATCACTAAATCTTCAAAATTTCAAGAAGTTTTTCCAATGGCTTTTCAAATCCATAAGAGTTTTCTTCATAATATTTTTAAGCCATGAATTCATTAAGGGTGAGCTTCACATTCACATATGTTTTATATCTTAAAATCTTATCTCCTTTATCTGAAGAAAATCATTATATCATATTCATCTTCATTCACTCTTAATTGATTAGTTTTGATGATTAGTCACTCATATGTTTTCTTTCCATGATCATCATTTGAATATACCTTATAGAAAGAAAATTTTTGACACTTGATTGCACTAACCATACTCCTTGCAAGATTCTTACTTATGACAAGAGAGTTTGTTCTACACATGATCACTCCTCAACACACTAAAAAGAGAATATATCAACTTTAAAGACATATGCTTTGATGCTTATTCAAGGAAAATATATTGGCCACAACATTCACAGCAACAAATACCTATGTCAATATAAAGGAACATTAAGCATATTGTGATAAAAGTACAGAACAAAAGCTCAAATTAGTAAGAGCTTCCTAGAGACAGCATGAATACTCATCAGAGTTGCACAGCAAAAGTGTGGCAAACTGGACTGGATTGATCATCTGCTTGTCAAAACCAAATGAGCATTTCTAAACCCTATCTCTTTATAGTTTGAGAATACTTTGCATATCATTAATTTTAATTAGCTTTAATGATGAAATTTTTCTTGAAAACATCTTCAAATTATTTCAAATTTGAAAAATGAAAATCATTTCTCATTTTCTTCACATTAAAAATAAAATTACTTTCAATATGGTGAGAGAAAATTGTTTTCTTGACATATTCATTTTGATTAATTGAGAGAAAGATATTTCTAATTTGTTTTCATATTTACTTCTCCAAAAGTATTTCTTCCTTATACATCAAAACTTTTTGCTGATGTCAAATAGGGGGAGAGAAATGTAAGAAAAATATGTTGCATTCAATTTGTGTAATCATAATGATATTTATAGATAGTTTTCTTCAAGGATTTGTCATCATCAAAAAGGGGGAGAATGTTAGATATGATTAGTTTTGATGATGTCAGATATAGATGTCAAATATTAAGAGAAAAAATTTACATAATATATTTATTGACTAACTACTATATCTAATATAAAATATCTTATAGATTAGTCAACCAAATAAAGAGAAAGTTTGAAGATAACCAAGAAAATGAAGAAGATATCTTATTGAGCTATGAAGAGTGATCATCAAGAGGAAAATCAAGAAGAAAAAGTTTAAAGAAAGAAGAACTTACAAAAACTAATAGGTATATCAAGATTCAAGCTCTTAGAAGTGATACCGGAAGTTGGAATGGGTTAATACGGAGCTAAATGACTTATACAGAAGTTATGAGACCTATGGAGGTCATCACTCGAGTGATAGGCTACTGCCACATTTTGGAGGTGATCACTCAAATGATCCATCACTTTGTTGCATTTTGTTTTCCTCAGCCCGATAGAGCTTCAGTATTTTGGCTATATCTCTCAAACCATAAAATATTTTTGTCAATTCCATGGATATATAATATGTCAGATTTGGAGTTATATTCGAAGCGGTGTGCGTTCCGGAAGTTGACATTGGAAAACTCATATGCTATCTACATTCGTTGAATTATAACTTGAAGAATACAATGAGTTTGGAGCTGATTCGTTTTGCATTGGAATACAAATGATAAGAGCTTATCAATGATATGTCATTCACCATGTGTGGAGCCAAAATGAGAAGATCACTCAAGGGGGCCACTCAAGTGATGACGTGAGATCACTTGAGTGATGCAGTTGGAAATGACATCTCACCTCTCTACCAAGATTTGGAACGTATCACTCGAGTGACTACTCATGTGATGGCGATGGATCACTCGAGTGACCACTCGAGTAATGAGGTAAGATTGCTTTAAAACTCATGAAAAGACTATCTACTAAGATTTTTAATTGATCACTCGAGTGATGGACATAGTTCACTCAACTGAGCACTCGAGTGATGGACTGTGCAAAGAGTTTGTTTAGGCCGAAATACTTTATGGAAGAAATCAGAAGGGATCACACAAGTGATCACTCGAGTGATAGCCCTTGATCACTCGAGTGATAAGACCAAATTGTATGACAATTATCTGTTGTTTATTGATTTGTTATCTTGATGTTAAACACTTCATTATATTAGCATCTAAGCATTATTTCAGGAATTGAATGAAGGAATGATGCAATGAGAAGAAAGAGAGACTTGATGAGCGTAACACACTAAATGTCCAACAGCTAGTTTTTCAAAATATGCAAAATGGTCAAATAAAGCTACACTACTTTAACGAACATATTGAATTGCTACCAATGGTCACCTCAACTCATCTATATATATTGAAGCATTTAACAAAGGAAGAAGTACATGAGAACACAACGACACAAACATGCTTACATGAGTCATCTTCTTCAGTCCAACCACTCTTTGTTCTTATCTATTTTCTATATCATGTATCTTTGAGAGTGTAATAATTTGTATTGCATTTTAGTGAATATCATATATACTCTATGAGAGAGTTTGTAAACACTTTCAATTGTATCTCTAAATTGATCTCAAGGTAAAGGGACCTTAAGAGGGTTGATTACCTTACGAGGAAGCTGTAGAGAGAATTGCGAGTAAGACTTTCTGTTTATAAGACTTACAAGGTGCAAGCAGTAGAAAATGTTACTACTCATAAGACTTATAAGGGTGTAAACAGAAGAGAACGTTGCTGCTCATAAGACTTGCACGGGTAAGCGGGAGAGGAACGTCTACGAGATTTCTTTGCTTAACTTGCTGTAAGATGGAGTAAACCTTACAATGTGTAAGGGGGAGTAAATCTGTAAGAGATTTGTAAAGGCTTTTCTTGTGCCCAATTAAACAAGAAGACAATGGATTGGAAATCTCAGGAGAAGCCTAAGGACTGGACGTAGGTCATCGTGGATTGGACCAAATCAAGATAAATCACAGTTTGCATATTCTCTTCCCTAAGCTTTTACATTTCCAGCATATATTATCTATATAACTTCTTATGATTTAATACTTCCATATACATTGATTTGATAAGGTGTGAAAAGATTTTAAAAGATCAGACTAACTCATCG
Organism: Albizia julibrissin; assembly: GCA_037074505.1. NCBI lineage: Eukaryota > Viridiplantae > Streptophyta > Magnoliopsida > Fabales > Fabaceae > Albizia > Albizia julibrissin. Next base: position 40,489,835 of record CM073480.1, on the reverse strand, counting down.
TATACCCAATTCACCCCCTCTTGGGTATCAGCCAGTTTTAACAATACAAAGAAGGTTGTCTTGTGCTGGTCTTTATGTAAGAGATTTATTGTAAAGACACCTATATATAGATGTCATGTCTATGCTGTCACGACAAAGCACTGAGTATGAAAGAAGGAACAAAAAGAGATGTAACTAATCTACTAAGTATGAGTAGGAGATATTGAAAAATAGCCTGATCCACCCTTGATGGATTAGGCCTAAACCCAAGGTGTTGGGGCAATAATATAAATAATATAAAAGTTTGGGTGAATATATGTGATATTCCTTAATTATTATGAGTCATATTTTAACTGATAGATTATGAGTCTTCGGAAGATACTGTTTCGTCGATATGTTATATCTTTCCATCGAAAGGATATATTGTTTCTTTGAAAAAAGGACATGCCGGTTGTAATATCCTGAATTTTGGGACAAGAGGCTTGAGACTAAGCCTGAATTAAGAAGACTGCTAGACCCTAATTTAGCAATGTCCTAGCAAGATATGTTATTATTTCCTAAAATTTCTTTATATCCGTGGATATTAAAAGGAATATTGTGGTGAGCTAAAGAGCTCAAGGAAAAATAATGTAAGGGCCAAAATGGTCATTTAACCAATGAAAGGTTAGCATCCATTATTTCCCTATTATTGATGCCCAAATTAGTGAAATGTGGAGGGAAATAAAGGAAAGGGGCAAGAAATGATTTATTACGATAAATCAAAAAACGTAAGGGCAAAATGGTAATTTTGCCATAAGATAAGAAATGATGAGTTTTCCCTAATATTCCTAATAATTTGAGTGGAATGGGAATTAAAAAGAGAGAAAATGATTACTTGATAATTAATGAGCCTATGTTGGTGAATTATTATCAAGAAAAGTCAGAGTAGAGAAGCATAAGGCTTTGGTCAATCACTTGTAAGGTGGTATAATGAGATAGTTGAGAGTAATATTTCTCTCATTTGATCTAATTATTCTAGTGGATGAATAGCTTTTGGAGAATAGCTTTTAGATTTATGAGGTAAGTATGTGAGAGGAGTTTTGTCTTGATTTACGTAAACCATGGTTTGAAACTAAGGTTTTGAAGCTTTCCAAACACACACGAATGGCTAATCATGTAATTAAAAGTAGAAAGGAGGTGATTAAGCCAAAGAAAGGAAGAAACCGACACAACTCTTTTGAGAACTCTAAATTGGCTGCCTTATGTGTGGTGTGAGCCATGAGTTGGAATTTCATCGATTGGATGATTCCATTGAGTTCAGAAGGGCAAATTGTGTAGGATTCATGTTGATAATGAAGTGAGAAACGGCCTAGAGTGTGAAATGACCAAAGTATCCCTTAAGGCTCTAAGTGAGGGATGTTAATGGTATTTCCATCATTTGGGCCTAAATTTGACTAATCAGAGATCATAAATGGATTTTACACACAGAATTGTGTAGGATTGGGCTAGGTCATAATTTCTGAGAAAGTACAGTTAGGCCGAGCTTTCAGGGGCATTTTAGTAATTTAGCGTAATTTAGCTAAGTTATCCACTAAAATGAGTCCAGAATGATATATGGATGAGTAGTGACTCATTTACTGATACTTGGAATTCAGAACTCGACAGACAGTGCTCGAGCCAGAGCAAGGATGATGGTTTATGGAAGGACGTGAAGTCCGAGAAGTAGTAAACTTACCTTGTTTACATGTATTTGATATATATGTGTTTGCATTGTTGTATATGACTGCTTTGCCTGTTTGTGTTGAACATACTTGATTGATTGAAGCTCTGTTATATTTATGTGATGGCCATTAGTATGTCATAACATTAAGTATGCACATATGTCATTATGTTGGCATCAACTATGAGAGGCAAGCATGGCATGCATCATATATATATCTTACATGCATAGTGGTAATGTTTACTATTGAGATTCTCTCGAATCTCACTCCCCCAACCAACCATTTAGATAAGTGAAGAGCGTAGTGTAAGGTGTTACTATTTGTATCTAGTGATTGTATTTTATGAGAAGTTTATACATTTCATGAATGTATATGAATGTATGAATGAAGTTTAACTGAGAACCGCTTTAGTTTAACTAAAAGAGAATAGCTCTAATTTCATTAAAAAGGCAAATGAATTGCTCACGTATAATCTGATTGTAATGAAACTAAGAGTGATGAGGTATTAATGACATAGAGAATCTTGTGGAAATGTATTTAAAGTATTCTACCATTTGAAAACCCTCTCAGCCTTAAGTTCAAATCCTAAGTTGAGAGCGAGAATTTATGAATGTTATTGAATGTTGGGTAGTTTGGGGTTAAATCCTGGTTCCACAATTGATTTCACCACTTATTTATACTTATTATAGAGTATTGGAGATATGGTATCACATCAGTAGAGATGAAAGGGTACAAAGAACGCTATAAATAGGTGTAAAGGATTTAGTCGAACATATCTCTCTGGAATACAGAAATTCTAGTATATTGATTCCCTAATCCTTATATTATATTTCTCTCTTCTTTTTCTTGTCTTATGGTGTATTTGTTGTGCATTATAATCACTTCCATCATTGTGGTCCGGTTAAGTGTGGGTATCAAAGTTTAACGATCGTATTCTAGATATGCCCAAAATTTTCTTTCAAGACCAATTTGCAGGCATTTGATTAGTTTAGTTGACATATTTCATGTCCCAATTTACATCCATAAAATCCAAGGGTCGTTCTTCTTTCCACAGTATCTATGCCTAGATGCATCGAAAAATGCTTAGCAGTAGAGAACAAATCATAAAAAAAGAGATGCTTAGATGCAAGTATGTGAAGTTCTTCAAATGAAATATAGATTGTAGAAGAGCTCTTTTGAAGTGAACAATAAAGTGCAGATAAGTTAAAAGCAAACATTCAAATATAATATCATAGAAAAAGTTGTTGGAAAATGCTTAAACCAGATGTAATTGTTGGTTCCCAAGAAGATCAATCAAGGAAAGGCTTAAACTTAAATGCCAGATTGTAAGTAAATAAATGAGGTTACCTGCCCTAATAGATTATGGCCATAATTTGGACTTTTGTAACAACTACTTTTTTTATGCCACTCAATATCTCTAACACTATAATCCCAAAGCTAATACATCAGATTTGGGAGAAAAGCGCCTATGTACTGCATATTCAGATAACATATAACCACTTCACATTATTAAACACAACACGTCATTAGTTTTTCTATTCCATGACTAAGACATTTTATTAGCCTCTATTGTGGAAATATTATTTGTAAACCATTATACAACTTACTATGTCCCAACAATAGTTTTTGCTTTTACTACTGAAAGATCTCCTTCAAAGATATGAGCTAAACCAAAATAAGAAATTTTGGGTAGCAAGTCACTTTCTAATAGGATGTGACTTGTTTTCAAGTCCCTGTAATGATGGTTAATCTAGAATCTTGATGAAGATATAGCAATCCCCATAATGATTTCATACCTCTTCCTCCAATTCAAAAGATTTCCTCCTCTAGGATCTATGCATGGTTAGTCAAAGCTCAATAAGATGTTACAGTGGAAGTTATTTAAATTAAAAGAGAACATAGTATTTGATATGCATGTAGAGCTTTTCTTGGTTGCAAAAGACAAGAGAGTTAGTTATGAAAAATTAAAATTTTGCAGAGGTTGTCTTACCAAAAATAAAATGGTCCAAACTTCTGTTAGGTGTCAAACCCCTCAATATTTTGACATTTATCAGAGTACTAACGCATAGTTCAATGGGCATACAGAAATAGCATAAACATACTGATATAAAGTACTTGATTACATTACAGGAAATCCCTTATAGAGTTCGTAAATATCAGTTACATATCCCAAAATACATAAAAAGATAAGTATATAACCAATACGAAATTCTTGATCAGCTCTGGAACTCTCAGTTGTTGGTATCAACTTCCATGCCCTTTAAGCCACTTCCTCTAGCTAAGTTAATTTTATTTATGGAAAGAGGTGAGATTCAAACAAATCTCAATAGTGACATGCAATCAATCATATAAAATGTGAGAGATAAACGTGCTATACAACATATAATGCAACAATTACTAATGTTGTACACATGTCTGTCGATTAATGTTTAGGATCAAAATGACGATTTTGTCTGGATCAAAATGGTCGTTCGTCCCTACTTGCCACATAGTGATCACAATAATATTCTAGAGCAAGCACCAACCTATCTGTACTTGTCATACTACCTCATCTAGATCCCACTGACCTTATTGTACTTTTACTTTTCCCATAGAGTGGTACTTGCGCTTTTCCCAAACCATAGCGAGGAATTTCATCAATCATATTGGCCTATCTAGACTGGGTCCTATTAGGCCTAGAGGTACTTGTATTTTTCCTACACCACAGCTTTAGGAATTACCGCCCTAAACATTTCACAAGACAAAATATAGCAATACAATGCATATAAACAATCACATATTGTATGAAAGATAGAGTTATTATCTGGAATCCTTCCCAATGCCTAGCTAATATCGATCCTTTAACTCTTTGTTCGACTTGGGTCAATGTCAAATCCTAAGATTTCAAGTTCATAATAATGAGTTATTACTCATTCATGCTTTATTCCTAGACTCAAATAGTTGGTTATCTCTACCCAAAAACGCATAATTACTAAAATGACCCTAGAGAATCCGGTTTAATTCCCTTTAAACTCGGTATAATTGTACTTTTCCAAAAATTATGACCTAGACTATTCATATACAATTTTGCATGTAGAATCCATTTTTGACCTCATTTTTGACAAAATCATACTGCATTTCTAGAATTACCTGAATTACCCTTGACAGCCATAAAGTTAGGGTTTTAGGGGCGAAATTGTCATTTCACATCCTAAAGCATTCACACTCTATATTTCACATGTTCCCTACACAATTTTTCATTCTAAACATAATGGAATCATCAAATACATCAAATTTCAGCTCAAACACCCTCAACTAGCTCTGGTTAAAAGTTTGGGAAAAATTGGAAAAATGGAAGTTTCCTTATTTATTTCAACATTTAACCTTCTTTTCACCCTAAATCACTTGTTTAACTACTTAAACTCCTCTTGAACATGATTAATCACAAATTGGACAACACCTCCCCTAAGGGTTTAGGCATCTCAAATCACAAATTTAAGACAAACCAAGCTAATAACCAACCAAAGCCACCACCAACAATCATAAAACAACAAAAGGAATCAAGTTTTCAAGCTTACCTTAATTCTTTTTTCTCTCACTGAAACCGTGCCCTTCCTCCCTCATTTTCCATTAATTTTCTTCTTGTTTTATATGATTTCAAGAGGAATATGAGGATTAGAGAGGATTACCAAGAGTTTGAAGGCAAAACACATAAATTTTGCTACCTACTTACCTTGATTTTCTTCTTGATCTCTCTTGCTCTCTTCTTGTTCCTTATTTTCTTCAAACTCTCTCTCTCTCTCTCTTCTTTCTTGGTTACTGGCTGAAATATGGCCTATGGAGGACTGAAATGCCTTTAAACAAATATCATCTTCCACATCCTTAATTATATTATATTTTTTTGCAAATTTGGACACATAGTGTGAAACCCCTTAACATTCTGATATTCACATAGTAATAAGCGTAAAGTTTTGTAAGGCATACAGAAATAGAGGAAACATACTGATATTATATACTTGTTTACAATACAGAGGAATCCCCATAGGGTTTGAAAAATATATACAAACATACAAAGTATTCCAAAAGAAAATAAATTACAAGCATAGATAACTAGGTGCAGCTTTAGGATGCACTGGGGACTCTACTCCCAGGTAGCCACTTTATTGCCTTTCAAGTCACTAGCTTCAGTTGCAAAGGTTTGTATTTTGAAAAACGATGAGATTCGGAAAAATCTCAGTAGCAACATGCTTTTCGAACATATAAAATGTCAAAATAAATATGTAGTGTACCATGTCATAAAAGATGATAGAATACTGTGTGTATAATGTCCAAGGCCAAATGACTTGTTTGCACCCTGGCTTAACCCTGTGCCCCTGTTAGGTCCCAAACCACAACAAGGCTAATATACGTGTCCAAGACACTATGCTCATGTTACAGAGAATGATATATTCAAACATATAATAGTCATATAGTATATGTAAGAAAAAGTTACTACTTGAGTCTATTTCTAGCTCCAATAACAGTCCTACATTCTTATTTTGGATCAGGCTTTTACCAAGTCCTATAAATTAAAGTACAAGTAACTAGTTATTACTTGCATTTGTATTGCCTTAAATTAAATTCTGCTGGTTATCTAATGCAGTTTCAGCAGTTTCAATAAATTCTGCACAGTACAACTCTATACAGTGTTGTTTCACTGTTTCCAGAAAGCTGACAGATTTTTCGGTCAATTTTGAAAATTCATACTTAATTCTAGGAAACTCTAATTTGATTGATTACAAAGCCTAAATGAATCGCTTTAAATGTAGTTTTGTATAAAAATGGCTTTTTGAAAGGTTGTGGGGCATATTTTGGTTTAGATGGTTGCCACTTGAAAGGTCCATATGGAGGTGTCTTGCTATGTGCAATTTCGTTGGATGCAAATAATGGGTTATTTCCATTAGCACATGCAGTAGTTGAGGTAGAGTGTAAGGAGTCTTGGATATTTTTCTTAGAATATTTGAATGATGCGATAGGAGACAATCGTTATATAATTATGAGCGATAGGCAAAAAGTAATAGCTTTTATTTACAAACCTTATATATATATATATATATTGGTTTTTATATATTATGGCTTGATGTTTATGTGATTTTTTGTTTGTTTATTTGGATTTAGGGATTGACACAAGCTGTTGCTAAATTTTTTCCAAACTCATGGCATAAATATTGTGGTAGGCATTTATTTAATAATTTCAAGGCCAAATTTCCATTGTTAATCTTAAGGGAACTTTTTTGGATGGCTATTAAGGCTCTAAATGAATTTGTTTTTAAGAAGGCAATAGAAAAGATAAGAAGACATGAAGATAAGGCACACCACTATTTGATGTCTATCCCTTTAAATACTTGGACTCGGCATGCATTTTATGAAAGTTGCAAAAGTCCACATGTCACTAATAATGCTTGTGAATCTTTCAATCAGTGGATTAATTTTCCATTGTTAGATATGATTAGTTTTGATGTTGACAAATATAGATGTCAAATATTAAGAAAGCAAAAGTTTGCAAAATATACTTGTCTCTTACCTTGACTAACTACTATTTAATATTTCATATCTTGTATATTAGTCAAGCTATGGAAGAAAGAAATTGAGGAATAAAGAACTTGCAAAAATTAATAAAAAATATGAAGATTCAAGTTCTATGGGTACTGTAACAATGGGCACTATAGCATACGGTTACTGTAGCGTATTTCACTATAGCAGCACTGTACATCGAGTGATTTTAACAATCACTCGAGTGATTATGAAAACAGTGAAAATCACTTGTAGTGATTCACTGTTCACTTGAGTGATTTGCAACTTTTTCATATTCTGTTCTTCGTCCAACTGAGTGAGGCCTAGTTATTTGATCATATCTCTCAAAATACAACTCCAATTGAGACCAAACCAGTTTCATATGCAAATAGATTCCCAATGCGTCATTTTGACACCAGAAACAACATCAAAGAAGCTCAGAAGAAGGAGATATAAGTGTTTGAATCTTGCCTTTATATCAGCGTCACTTTCTGGAACAGATTTGGTATTTTGGCTATAACTCTTAAACCACATATCCTAAAACTGGTGCCATATAAAACTAGACTTTAAGAGCTTTCCATTGATATATAATATAGCAATTTTGGAGTCATATTCGAAGAGTTATATCATTTGGAAGTTTACCCCTATTTGCTGTCAAATTGGAAGTGGAAGTTTCGAGTCCAATTGATCTGAACAGAGAGCACCTGAGTGATTAGGAAGATCACTCGAGTGATCATTAATAATCACTCGAGTGAAATGCGTCAGAATGCATATCACTTCCAGTGGCGCAGAAATCACAGGAGGAATTTTTCACTGTTTGCAATTTCACTTTCAATGATATGGAATTCACTCGAGTGATATGGGATTTTTAAGAATCACTTCCAGTGAATCAAAAATCACTACAAGAAAAATTCACTGTTTGCAAAATCACTTCCAGTGATGTCAAAATGACTCGAGTGATTATGTTGTTTTCGTAGATCACTTCCAGTGGATGCTGAATCACTTCTGGTGAATTACACACTCTCTCAAATCACTTCGAGTGAATATTAAAATTCCTCAGATCACCTCCAGTGCCGTAACTGATCGTTTCTAGAGATTACCAATATGCACCAGATCACTTCCAATGAACTAATATCCATTCAAGTGATCTTCCGTTTGTGAGATATCAGTGAATGAACTGATAATTCAAGTGATGTGCTGATTTTGATAAATCACTTTCAGGTTTCACAGAAAACATGAAATCACCAGAGTAATATTGTGAGCCATCCGAGTGAAATGTTGTTTCATGAAAATCACCTTCAGTGAAGTAATGCTGCACTTAAGTGAATTGACATCATAGCCAAAGAATTTACTGATTGCTCGAGTGATTCATTGTTCTTATCCGAAACACCTCCAGAAGCTGTCTGAACATTCGAGTAAAATACTGCCTTGAGAAAAGTCACTTCCAATAATCACGCAATACACTACCAGAAAATTATTGTGTTTATAAAAATCATTGCTAAAGAATCAGAATTACTTCCAAGACAAAATCACTGCCAGTGAAGTTAAAATTCACCCAAGTGAAATATTGCTTCTGAGAAAACACTCCCAGTGAAATGTATAATCACTTGAGTGATATTTAAAAGATTCTTTTCTGTCAGTGTATTACAGGTGTTATCCACTACCACTCATTGCAACAACATTCGACGGCAACTACTTATGGGCACTAGCAGTATTCAACAAATAACCAATAACGTGCTAATTGTAAGCAACGACTGAAGAATCTGTCAGATCAATAGAAAACGTTGAAGTATCTGTCAGACACACGATGGGCTTGCAACAGAAAAATATTCGAATGCTCCAATAGCTCTCAACCTATCTTCTATATAAACTGAAACATTCAAGAAGAAGACATATATATACTACAGCGAACAGACACACAAGCGACCAGAACCCAACTATGTCAATATGCTGATATTACAAGTCATCCGCCTCATATACTCTCTGTTCTTATTTGTTTATATATCATGTATACTTAAGAGTGAGAATATTTTATATTATACTTCAGTGAGTATCATATCTACTCTGTGAGAAAGTCTGTAAACACTTCATCTGTATTTTAGAAATGTTCTCAAGGTAGAGGGACCTTGAGTGGATTGATTGCCTTACGGGGAAGCCGCCAGTAAGACTTTCTGCTCGTAAGACTTACAAGGTGCAAGCAGTAAAGAACGTTACTGCTCGTAAGACTTACAGTGGTGTAAGCAGGAGAGAACGTTGCTGCTCGTAAGACTTGCATGGGTAAGTAGGAGAGAAAGGTATTTGGATTGCATTGCTCGACTTGCTGTAAGAAGGAGTAAACCTTACAGTGTGTAAGGGGGAGTTACTCTTGTGAATTTGTAGAGGCTTTTCTTGTGCCCGGTTAAACAAGAAGATAGTGGATTGGAAATCTCAAGAGGAGCCTGGGAACTGGACGTAGGTCATTGTGGATTGGATCGAAACAGGATAAATCACAATTTGCACATTCTCTTCCCTAAGCTTTTACATTTCCAGCATATATGATCTATATATCTGCTTATGAATTTATAGTTCCATATGTATTGATTTGATAAGCTGCGAAAAGATTTTAAACAATCATACTCTCTTATCGTACACCCAATTCACCCCCCTCTTGGGTGTCAGCCAGTTCTAACAATTGACACAAGCTATTGCTAAATTTTTTCCAAACTCATGGCATAAATATTGTGGTAGGCATTTATTTAATAATTTCAAGGCTAAATTTCCATTGTTAATCTTAAGGGAACTTTTTTGGATGGCTATTAAGGCTCTAAATGAATTTGTTTTTAAGAAGGCAATGGAAAAGATAAGAAGACATTAAGATAAGGCACACCACTATTTGATGTCTATCCCCTTAAATACTTGGACTCGGCATGCATTTTATGAAAGTTGCAAAAGTCCATATGTCACTAATAATGCTTGTAAATCTTTCAATCAGTGGATTAATGACCTGAGAAATATGAACGTATTGAATTTATTAGATAGGTTAAGGTAAAAAATAATGATGAGATTTTACAAAAAGTTTCATTCTACTATATCTTGGCAACAAAATATTGGTGCAAGAATTGTGGATGAAATAAATAAGATCGTGCGGGATGGAAGACATTGTAAATTAGAGATGGCTGGTAATAATCTATTTGAAGTATGTGATGGATTTACAAGATTTCCTGTGAACTTAAATTCCCATACTTGTGAATGCAAAGTATGGCAACTTAGTGGACTGCCTTGTAAACATGGTGCTGCTGCCATTGCATATATGAGAGCGAAAGTATAAGACTATTGTGATGGTTATTATAGCAAAACAAATTACATGGCCACATATTCTGGTACAATTAGCCCTTTACCAGATTTAAGTATGTTAGAATAAATAGATGTTCTTCCACCCCCATTGCACAAACTTCCAGGAAGGCCTAAAGGTAGTAGAAAAAAAGGAAAAAGATGAAGTTGCACCATCAAATGTAAGACAGACTGTCAATTGTCAAATGTGCTAATTGTGAAGGGTTATGACACAATAAAAGGAGTTATCAAAGAGCTCTTATTAAAGTTAAGAGAAGTAGACAGGTAATATATTGCCTCAATTTTTGTCAATAATTGCATATAATATTTTCCATTTTTAATTAATCATTTTTCTTTATAGGAAGGTTCAATCATCACAAACTTCAGTTAAAGAAGTAACTCAAGAGCATACTTTAGTGCAAGCAAGAACAAAGTCAAAAATTGAAGCTAGACGAATAAGGAAGGTATGTGTCAATTTGCTACATTTAATGTCTTTTGTTAAATATTTTGTAGTATTTCCATTGACTCTTTTTTTTTTTTATGAAGATGACCAGGTGAGGCAATGCTTCTAATAGTCCTCACTCAAATACTTTTCTAACGCCTCCTGTTGCTCCTTCATAATAGGATTAAAATCATGCTTTATTGTTTTTTCTTTGTAATAGCATCAAATTTATTGGATTACACACATGATTGGTGTATTTATTTTGTCTTGTATATTTTGACTAAAATTGTTTTAAAGAATTGAAGAGTTTTGTATCTATTCCTTAATTTATATTTTTATCTTTACAAGTAGTTATTTGTTTGATGATTTTAGCATTGGTTAATGTAAATATCACAAACGTTGAATATTCAAGCAAGCTTTTAAATAAAAATGTGCTTGATCAAATGTGTTTATAAATATTTGTGAAAAAAATATTAAATTATAAATTTAAATGACACATACAATCTTTGATAAAAATAAATGTTTAATGTATATTTTAACTCAAAAATTAATTTATAATATCAACATTAATAAATTTGTTAACAAATTAGAAAGTTAGAGAATCTATTAGAATAAATTTTTATTAGCTCATATATATATATATATAATATTCTAATACTGAAGAGGAGCATTTTGGTCAAAAAAAGTTCAAAAGTCAAATTTAACGGTCAACTAACGGTTTGAGTGGATAGAAATAGAATCTCAAAATATAAGAGAGATTTGTGTAATATACATTTTAGTTTTAAGGGAGGTTTATATAGGTTTCTAAAATAGAGAGGAGATTTGTGTAATTAAGATAAAACAAAGAGGATGTTAGAGTATTTTACTCTAAAATGTATAAGGATTTTTTATGAATAAAATTTGGGATATTATATTAGACACGTATTCATAGACCAATGTTCTTTCATCTCCTTGAACATAACCACCCAAAACCCTGACAAGATTTCGGTGTTGGAATTTGGCAACTAATCCAACTTCATTCATAAACTCTTGGATCCCCTGTTTTGAGGTTCTTGACAGCCTTTTCACAGCTATTTCTTGTCCATCTGACATCATACCCTAAGCTTTAATGTACATAAGTAAGATTTACAATGTTAAGAAAATATCAGTTAGTGCATTTTTAAGGGGAAGAACCACCTTGTAAAAAGGGCCAAAACCACCTTCTCCAACCTGGTTCTCCTTAGAGAAATTGTTAGTTGCAGCCAGAGTAGTGAGCATATCAAAAAGAGGCAATGCTTGCACTTCAATATGGTTTCTGTGTCCTACAATTTGGAGAAGCAGTTCCCTGTAAGACTATCATAATTGCTTACCATGTTTGAACATTTCACAATTCGCCTTGACAAAAGTTTTAAAATTCATTGACTGTTTGACATTAATAGCATGACAGATTTTCCAAATGGGAAAAAGGGACCAGATTAGCTTCAATTTTTTTTCCAGCAATGTAATTGGATGGCACAATCCAAGTCAATAAGTAACCGAAAGCAATTCAAAGAATCTTACCCAAATTGGCACTCATGACCTTCCGCATCTTCTTCTCTTTAGACTTCTTAGCAAGGAACATTATGAAGCACAATACAAGCAGTGCCAAAGACACGGATATAGCCACCACTGCTACTTTCCTTTTACGAGTAGTGGGAGTGGACCCTCCATATCCATGAAACAAAAGGAAGATGACTCTGATTATTATCTTGAACGCGTCTTTAAGAACATGCAGTGTGTGTATGAGTGTAAAAGAAAATCAATAATGAAGTACACTTAAGTGTATGTGGATAAGCATATTGTCTGCATTGATGCTGCCCATGTCAAATGGTTGGATATTAAAATGTAAATTGAGCTTAGAGTATAACATGTCGCCACAACAGTATGATACGTGAATATCACAAGCCTAGACTGAAGTTTGCAAACAAAACTGACAGAGGAAGCTGAGATTGCAATTATCTGCCTCGTTCATACTAAAACAAGGACATTGTAAAGGAAGAAGTTTCTGCTGTACTAAGGCAGAGTAGAGCCAGTTCTTACCTTCTTCTGATGCAGCTAACCTCACATAGAGATCCTGTTGTGGACCTACTCTGGTTTGGAGCAGCTTCATGTCAACCAAGTTGCCAAACCAAATCAAGCAGCCATGAGGCCCTCCATTGAGAGCAAAATTTGCATAACTTGTACAGGAACAATTCTCCAAGCACTTCATCTTACATTCTTCAAGACTCATATTATCTTGTGTCCAATAGTGCAGCAACATTGGCAATTTCACCCAGCTTAACTTTTCAAACTTTTCACCCTGTGTGCAGTTTAATGGCATTCCCCTAGTACATCCTCCAGACCGATTAAGTGCATTCCATTCTTCTTGAGATTTAGGTTCGAAGCCAATCAAGCAGTTACAGAAAATAGGGGTACTATTGATATTGCAGATACCATTTTCCCCGCAAGCTCCATCGTTATCACAAAAGTCTTTTCTTGCCTCATAGATACTAGTCCACTTTCGATTTTGAGTGTCCCATATATACCTTTCTACTAGCCCATCATATGTCATCATCACAAGGCTTGTAAGTCTATCTCCTGGTTGATTCCAATATACTACCTCGTTGTCAGTTACTGATAGTACTTCCTTATAGGCTGTAAATGGTGTCCAAACGTCTCCATTAAATTCAACACCATTCCAAATTCCACTCCGATACTTGATAATGGATCCTCACGAACCACTATTTCAGGAAATTCAATATGATCAAAGATGTAGGTAAAATTTCCATCAGATGGGTCATTTTCACTCTTCCAAGAAGACAAATACCTGTTGAAGCCTGAATTCTTGTCCCAACCAATCCTCATGCCTGGTAACATAGTATCAGTAGGGTGATCAAAGCTTTGCCATATATAACTACCAGAATCACCTCTACCGTTAATCGAAACAAAATTCCCAGAATCTAGCAGCCTAGCTTTTGGATCTTGAATTGCTCTTGAAGAACCTGAAGACCAGACAATGTTTTCTTCTCCATCCAACAGAACAAGAATCCCATCAGCAGCAACAGTAAATTTCCCAGTTGAGTCATTCAATGGGTTCTCTCTGTTAGCAACCTAAACAACAGCTTGGGGCGTAATATTTTTGTACCATATTCCTACATATCGACTTTTGGAGGTTCCAGGTCTGAAAAATCCAAGAACAAAAATTTGTCCAGCAGAAGTTAGCTCTTGGCCATCTATAAGGGATTGTTTTGGAGTTAAGATATCTGCTGGAGATGAAGTTTTATGAAGGAAAAATAGATAAGTAAAACTAAAAGCAAAGGTTCGAAGATTATGCATATGTACCCTCTTATTTCTCCCACATCATGGTGAATTTCAAGCCCACAAAGCAGTGCCATGTTTAATATCCTCAGATGCAACCAAGAAAAAGGGAAAGAAGAGGAAGGTAAAACAAGAGTTCAAATATAAGAAAAACTTGATTAAGATATTATTCCTGTAAACAGGTAGGTGAATAATGAGAGGGACTCAGATTAAACAACTCTAAACTCTGTGAATGACTGTTTCCCAGGCTAAGCCGATATTCTATGGTTTTGTTTGAATTTAACAACGAAAAAGTCAGCAATGGAAATGTGGAGGACTGCTTATTTCGAGAAGTTTCTTTGAGTGAATAAGTTAATGACTGTTGAGATTTTTAGGGGGAAGTCAATTGTTATCTCTTTCAGCAAAGTCAAGCTGAATTTTCTTCTTCCCATCTTTCATGTGTTAGAAAATGTGAGTTTAGAAATTACTTAAAGGAATACCAATTCGAAGAAAAATAGCCATCTAAATTTGAAAAGTAAACTGAACTCACCGTCACCGGGAAAGCAGAATAGCGGTGGCTAAAAGGCGCGGGGCATGGCCGTTCGCCGCCGCGTCTAATAGAACGGACAATGTCTTTTTCCCTCCTCGGTTTTTTCCGATGATTGAACGGACAATGTCATTTGTGTTATGAAAATAGGAAAATTGAAGAGATGAAATGAAAGACATGAAGAGAGAGAGAGGAAGGGAGTATTGGAGAGTAGTAGATGTGAATACCTTATTCGTTTGGTCTACTATTTATAAGTGACATGTCCTTGAATTCTATTCAAGAGTTACAATAAAAATTAAATTTACCTAATAGTAGAATATGTAATATTTTAGAGGTTATGTGTATTTACCATGGAAAACTCCAATAAGTCGTATATGTAGTAAGTTGGATAGATTTAAATAGAGAGCTCTAAAAGACACCTTTCGGGAGGTTATAGACATCCACACTAAATATTGAAATATTTATAAAAATTTTTTTAAATATCTATAAATAAATATTGTGCTTTATTAAAACATTATTAGGAAAAACCTTATAGAATAAAAACCTAGTAAAAGGAAAAGAGTACATAATACAGGAAAACCCAATGAAACAAAACTTTGATTAAGGAGAGGAGTACAACATAGTCTTTACTCCCCCCGATGATAATATCATATTTACTCCCTGCAAGGTCTTTACTCCTCCTGATGATAATATTGTATTTAGTGCCCTTGATGACAACATCAGTTTTACTTCCCCTGATGACAACATCACTTCCAATGTATTTTTGAGCATATATTTCATTTAGCCACCAAACTATGAATGATTCTTTATCACCAAAAGTTATGCTGAAATGTAGTTCTCTAACATATCTTCTAGATATATTAAAATATCAGTATATTATATATATATATTGCATCCATATATTCAGTTTGTTTTGATCAAAATAATATCATATAATATATTAATGGAATTGATCATACCAAATCTCATTTTCGTTATCCACGGTATACCTACAAGAATTAATTTTTATCAATAAAATCATAATAAATACAATATTAACATGATACATAAATATTCTCGTAAGATATAAAGTATTTATGGACCATTAAATTCAATATATCTTTGTAAGAAAATTCACCATAGCAAAAATATGTGATTTTGAAATCATTGATGTATTTGATAACTCGATCAACAAATCAAGTAAAATTACTCATTTTCTAATATATTTTTCAATCAATAGGCTCGGATTACTTTTAAACTCGCATAGACATTTTATATATAAAATGATTTTCTTATATATGCTTCTAGCATTTTAGATCCTTCAAGGATTCTGATATAAATTTCACTATTTAATGAATCTTATGAATAGGTTGTATATGACAACATCTAATAGACACATAATTTTATTTTAATATGCTTCCAAAATAGTAACATATGCAAAATTATTATATCCGCCACAAAATAATATACCTCATCATAGTCTTCATTGGCATTTGTAAAAATCTTTATTTTCATTTAAATATTTGTATATTTTCATATTTCAGCTGGGACTACAGATCCATAAATTTTCACATATCGAAATAATGTAATCCTATTTTTATTGCATTTTTTCCCTTTTACTTTTCCTTTTGGTCAATCACCATTATGCCTACTTACAATATAGGCTTATGCATAAGATCCTTACTTGATCATGTGAAATTATTATCAAGACCATTGCCAACAACTTAATCTTTTTGGTTCCATTTTTTCTTTGACATGAATCATTGAGATCTCTTTATTACTTCTAGGTACTTGAACCTCTTCTAAGGTTTTTGCAATTAGTTATGTCTAGGCCTTTTCTGAAGTACATATCTCTTCAATATGATCATTTTGATTATTTATTCCGTTCTCTTTTCTTTTAGAATCGATTATTCTCTCATTCTTCGAGTATGTCTCACTTTCATTTATACTAATTAGAGCAATTTCAACTAGAATTTGAGATTTAGTAATTCTCATTTAGATAAGCAATTGCATCTGGTAGATTTTATGCAATATTTCAAACCTGATGAACTTCTGGTTCATACTTCTGTTGTAACATCATAAATTTTTATTTATAAGACTTAGGTAATATTATGAAATAAATATTTAGTGGTAAATTATAAATGATAAAATAAAAAGGTTATAGAAAGTCCTAAATTGACTAAATAAGGAGAAGAAGGAGACCTTGGAGCCTATATATAGGAGTGGTGAGTTGGATCTAAGGTGCAAGAATTTCATTTTCCCATATACCAGAGACAACCTCAGTCAAATGATATTTCCTCCTTTGTTGACCATTAGCTCTGAATGAAATTTGGTCAGCCTATCTAAGATATCAAACTCATCATATTTAATGGTTGGATTAGCTATTAGCATTTTCGTTTAAGTGTTACAAATCAAGAAACACGATCAACATTCTGGGACGTGGAAAACAAAACCTAGAAGAAAGAATTGATGTTTACAACTTCATCTATCTTTAGATCATCATGGAATTTTGCGAGGAGGTTGAAGACATCCCTTCCAAAAATTTCAACTGTTGGATTGACGATTAAATGCCTAAAGTAAGAGAACTTCATCAAGCATTGAATCTGCCATTTGAAAAATAGGAATTCTATCGTAAATTTCAGTCTTTTTCTAGAAAATTCGGTTTTAAAAGGTTAGAATCTCAAATTAAGATCATAGAAACATTCGAGAAGGCTATTCAAACACTTAAATGATCCCAATTCTCATATATAATATAGTTTTCATATAACATTTCCTACTCGTACGAAATTCTGAGCAACTGAATGGTAGTAAAATTATGAACATCTAGTGTTGTTAAATAATTTTGTTTTAATTAAGTTTATCGTTATTTTGTAGTTAAGTTCAAGCTTTGTGATAAGTGTAATACCCCACTCTTTTACCAATATTCTTTATAAGTATATTTGTAACATTTAGTGGAATAAAATGGTGAATTGTGGTGTATATAAATTTAAAAAAATATTCCAATCGCCAGTTATACATAATTCGGCCAAGGATACAAAGAGGAAACTAATGTCTACGTAAAGGCCTAATATTGTAACCAAAATTTAAACATAAAATGACACAAATATTGACTTCATACAAGTGTCAAAATTCATCCAAACTAAAGGAACAGAGTAAGGAATGATTTATTTTGATAAATCGTAAAACGTAACGTAAAATAGTAATTATGCCATAAAACAAGAAATAATTATTTTTCCCTAATATTCCCAATAATTTCAGTTAAATGGAAATTAAAAAGAGGAAAATGGCTACTTGATAATTAATAAGCCTATTTTGGTGAATTATTATCAAGGAAAATCAAAGAGTCAAAAGTCAAAGGTCCAAAAGTCAACAATTTGCAAGATAGCATAATGGGATAATTCAAGACCAATATTTTTCCCTTTCATTTCTCAAGCAATTTTTGGTGGATTAGAAGGGAAAAAGGACATGAAATATTAGACAAAAAAACACAAAAATTAAACCAATAGGAAGCTACCATTTGTAAAGCCATTTGACCAATTCAATTAAATCACCATTCTCTTCATCTTTTCCCTTCATTCTTGTGCAAAGTTTGAAACAGAGAGAGAGAGAGAGAGAGAGAGAGAGAGAGAGCTGCTGGATGAAGGGAGTATTCAAGCTTCACCAAGAGCTAGGTTTCCAAAGATCAAAGGTAAAAAAGCTTGTAATCTTAAAGTTTAAGCTTCCTAATCCCTCTAAAACCTCTCCTAATATCTTCTTCACCATTAAATTCATGTTTTTAAGACAAAATCTCAAGAGAAGAGAGAGACGGGGTTGACGTTTTTAGAGAGAGAAGGAGTAAAAATCAAGAGGTAAACTTCCCAACTTGCTTCTCTTGCCTTTGTTATTGTTGTTGGTTTCAAATTAGTTGTTTCGTGCAGATTGGATGATGAAACCTTTAGGGGTCTTGCTATCCAAACTTCTTCAAAACATGTCCAATGAGTGTCTACATAGCTAATCATGTGATTAGAAGTAGAAAGGATGTGATTAAACAAGATAAAATAAGAAAACAACATATGTCACCTAAGAACTCAATTTGTTGCCTTGTGTGTGACATGGAGAAGGAGTAGGAATTTGATAATTTTGATGTTTCCATTGGCTTTATAGGGAAAACATAGGTCTTGGCTTTCTAGTTGTAATTTTTGAACAAGTATATTAGGAGATATGAATTGTTGAAGTTATACCTTATTTTTTGGGAAGAAATATGGAACAATGATATTTGGAAAAATTCTGGGAATGTTGTGGTTATGGTGCCTAAAATTGAGTATTTTTATGTGGAATTATATTGAAATATATTTATATAGAATTTGAAACCACTCAATTTGGAGTTTCCTATAATTAATGATAAATTTTTGAAGTTAAGCAAAAGTTAGTAGATTTGAGAACAAGGGTGGAAATAATAAACTTGTGATGGTTGGGCCCCTTGACTTTGCTTTTAGCTTAGTATACTAACTTTAATGATGACCAACTTGACTAATTGCATTATGCAAGTATTAGACTGAATAATAACCTGTCATCCGTAAATTCCAATTATAGGACCTACCAGCGGTTTGAAGCTTGAGACTTGCCGGAGCTTAGACAAACGGGAGGAAATTGCTAAAGGAAAGCAACCAGGTAATGACTTGTTTTCCATAGGTTATAATATGCATTCTATGTTGGTTGAAATCATCATGAATTGTCTGGCACATTCTGGTTATACAGTGTGGTCATCTGACGCCTTTCTGCGCGAGCGGATGCTTGGGTTAATAATGTTCTGTGATGCACGAGTGGATTCCTAGGGCCTTTTTGTGCAGGTATACCTCAGGACCATTGAATTTACTTAGCGCTATGGTAGTTTATAAATTGCATTTGATGCACTGAATATTGTTGTGATAATTTTGTTGTATGATGATTGTGTAGCATGCTTTGTGATTTTATATCTATATGATTGGCACTACGTTACTACTGAGATTCTTTTGAATCTCACTCTTTTTCAGAAACCCATCTAGAGTACAGGGAAAGAGCTTAAGGGGCAAGAAGAAGGTAAATGAGGATGGCTAGAGGTTTGAACACTGAAGACTTTATTTTTTATGGTTGTCTGGTATGTATTTTCTAGATATTTTGGATTTGTATATATATAAATGGCTTGTAACTCTAACATGTTATAAATTGGTAGTGTCAGTAGACTAGTAAAAGAATGGTTTAGTTAAATTATGCTTCCGGTCGCTAATGAATCATAATAAAGGTATGGAACTTGAAAATAAGCAGAGAATTGCTTTGATAAAACTAAAAGAAGAGCGTGGTGAGACTTAGTGAGTTAGTGAATGTTTGTGAACATGGTTTTAGAAATTTTATTACCCTCGAAGATCCTTTCCAATCCCATGTTCAAGTCATGAGATAGGTTTGGAATTTGTAAAAGTTTTCAGTATTTCTTAATCTAGGACTTAATCCTGGTTTCACAAATGGTTTCACTACTGTTTTGTACACATATGAGGCTATAAGAAATGAGGTATCACAATAAGGACCTTTTCCTGTTGCAACTTAGAGAATATCAAGTAATGTAGTTCTATCTATCTTAATTATAGGTGCTACCCGTGAATTTTTTTGAAATCTTCACAAGCCTAGATTTAGTATAGTTGGTATGCACCCTACATTTTTAAGACTAAAATTTCCTTGTGATAAACCCTAAGACTGGATAGATTGATATGTGTGATAATTAGAGACAACTATAGGCCTGTATGTGTGAACTAAGCTGAATTTCATATGATGATTGTGACTCATGCCTTATTTCGGTAAACAATTCTCCTGTCAAAGAAAGTTTAATATAGCTCGCCTTGGTGAAGGACATACTTATCTAGGTGAATGGCCCAATAAGGGCAAAAAGTGATTTCGATGTTATGATGACAATAATATTTCTGTATATGATCTTTTGATATATTGTGAAAGTATACTTGGTACATGCATCTGATAAGAATTGAGTTTATGACATTGATTAACATCCATAAGCATGAGAACATATGGAAACCCCTTGAGAATAATGTGATATAAATGGCGAGTTAGTGATTAGGTTGTGATTTGTAAAAAATTGAATACCATGTGGTAGGCCACTAGTTTGATTATTATGCACCACTAGCTGGCATCTATTTTATAGGATAGTATTCCTTGATACGACGCTCTAGGGGCTTCTGGGAAGTATTCCCAGGGCTCAAGTAGTATTCCTGAGGGAAGTAACTCTACTGGAGGAACCTATGGTCCCTTGTGTGCTTTATAGTACTTTGGTTGGTCTATATTGCACTTGTAGAGAGCTCATGAGATTAACTAGCAACATGGAATGTACTTAGCCTATGGGTTCAATTGGAGGAAATAAGGAGGATATAAGGATGGTTAAAGGTTAATAAAAGATAAAGAGAAATCCTTGCATTATGACATTTTATGATACAGTTTGTTATGTTATGAATAAATTTTCTCTGAGGCATATGTATTGATACTATTATGCTCTTGCATGCTTTTTATTTCTGCTTGCCCTCTTGTTTATTATATATGTTTAACATGTCTATATATTAGTTCTACCTGAAGCCTGATGCTATAGCCAAGTGAAAAGTATGAGAAGTATGAGATGTGACCACGGGTGGTGCCAATAGTTAAGGTGGATAGTGACTATGTTATTGAGATAATGGTCACATCTCTTTACTTCTCATACTTTTCAGGTGATAGTTGAAGGGTGATGTGACTGGGAAGGCACCTGAAGCTTGACGCTATAGCTATTGGTAGCCGTAATATACTTGTTTGATTCCATTTATTGCCACAGTTATGACCTTTATTTTAAATTCAAATTATATTGAACTCTGAGTATTCCTTTATCTGGATTTTAGTAGTAGATGGTATGAGTCCTAGAGTTTTCATAGGAATGCATTATTATAGCTTATGAGTTATTATATGATAGATTTTGGACTTACGATTGTTATATCTGGCTATGTGAGATTTATGGGCAAGGGACCTATAGCTCCTATAAATTTTGATATTTGATATAAGGGTATGGTAATTATGCCTAATGCATGACAATAAATGTAAATGTTTCTTAAAATTTACTCTAATAGTAGGGAATATGAGATAGAGTATTATGTTTTGGTATTAGAGTCGGTTGGCCTTATGGTTGACTATCTCTATTGCATTACATATAGGACTGTGGCAATAACTAAAATTAGGCACGACTTCTGAGTTTCCTCCTCGTTATTGATTGACTTTTGATTGTTAAGTCATTTTTTTCCTTTAGCTTCAGGTACCTATGGCAAATCGTATCCTTAGGTGGCGAGAATAAAATTTGATAGTAGACTGATGCACCACAACATCTAGATAATAAAATTTTAATAGCTCAAGCAAGGGTCTTCACTTGCAAGTTTTAGTTATCTAGTGCCAATTTTGTATCAAGATGTTACAACTTTAAAGCAAATAAGGAATATAGTGCTAAATCTTAATGAGATGCTTAAGTTTAAGGCAACATAAAAAGATAATAAAAGTATAGGAAATATTTAAGATATTTCAAAATTAATTAGATTTTATTCTTTATACATATTGTTTAATTGACATAATACTATAACAATCCACCTTCACCTTGATATAAAGATGATACCTTGATAGAAATGAGAGAACTAGTCATGAGCATTGCTATTCAAGTGAAAATGTGTCTCGATAAACTAAAACATGTGAGAGAATATAGAGTTTAGATAGAGAAATGTCTTAGGATGTGAGGAAAAGTGGATAACATTCTAGATAATATGTAACATAAGGTGATAAGGAAAATGAATAGGAAGCTTTAGTATTGAGAAAAAAAATTGTGAATGAGGATGGTTGTATGATAGGTTTTGTTCTTAGAATGTGAGTAAATAGAAGATAGTTATCCTACATTGGTTAAGTCTAAAAAGATTTAGACCACTAGATAATGACGTGGATGTTATTATTGAGTCAATTAAATGGGATTTGGATTCAAAATGATATATAAAGTATTATGAGAAGTTCAATAGAAGATTAAGGTAGTGGACCTTAACATAAATCCAGAAGCCCAAACAAGATGTCCAAATAAGAACATCCATGCCCAAACTGATAAACTATTCAAACCAAAAGGGGTCTATCCATTGATAAATTTTGATAAGTTTAACCATAGATAATTGTTAGAAATTGTGCCCTAGGGACCAATCATTGTACTTTAGAAATTATTGTTATTTAACGAATTTCTTTGTTTTTTTATCATATCATTCGTATGTTTATTACAATAACTGTATCCTTATATAAATCATAAAAATTATCCTAAATGTCCCTGGTCGGTTATCTATGTGGGAGCAAAGATAAAATAAGACTAGTATGATTTTGATGAAGTATGGAGATACAAATCAAAGTCTTAGGCATTTGTAGGAGTACAAGGTGCTAGACCGACCCACTATGAGAAAGTTGCATGGATTAAGTCATAAGCTTATCTCATGTATAACCTCATCACAATGCCTTTTGACCTGAGATCATCATAGTTTCCTACATGAGAGTCGCTAATCTTTGACCAAGTCAAAAGTCACCTTTGATCGGATGATGATAAAGGCTTTGATCGAGCTTAGTGGTTTTCATGCAGAGGAATGTGAATGGTCGATGGAATTTGTCCCTCACATCAGTAGAGAGATATTACTGGGCCCCTCGATGAGTGAGTTTGAGAAATGTATAGCCATACTGAGATGGAAATGAGTTTCTATTTCTATAGTCAGACTACTCAGGAATCGGGAAAGTGATGGTCAAGAGCAGGAGGATGACACCATCCATGCCTCATCCTTGACCAAAATATCTTGTGACAAAAGGGACGTGACATGGTTGTATAATAGGTTGCATCGTATCATAGATCCTCATATGAATTGTGTAGTTGCAATGTCTTGCTAGAGGCCGCTTGCGACTTGTAGGCTAGAACAGTTTTTAGCCCACTTCCAACTTCATATGGGCTTACAAGGTCGCACATAAGAATAGCCCAACACGAGCTATGATGTCCATATTAATTGAATCTAAGATGTGTCTAATATTCAATGGATACAATATTTGACCTAGGGTGGATGAATTATATATATATATATATATATATATATATATATATTCAAAAAATAATACTGATAATAATTGTAGTAATATTATATATAGATTATAATATTATTATAAGGTGTAAGTTTTATATTTAATTTATTTGATAAATTAAATAATTAAAGCTGATACAGATATCATATCTTAGATTTAATTTATAAAGATAAATTAAATCTATTGGCTCTTTATTTAGATTAAATAAATATGATAAATTAAATCTGTTGGACAGATTTAATCAAATTAGATTTATTTAATTTAATTCAAATTTCAAAATCATGATTAAATTTTGAAAATCCAATACGACCTACATCAATTATAAAATTCGAAGGGCTAGAGAACTCTAGGCTGTACGGACAATTTGAAGAGCCGCAAGAAACCCTAGAGAGGCATCTCGGAGGCACTAGCACGCTGCTACGTTAGGTCTTGTTCGTGTGGATACCGGTAGAGGGAGGTGATTAGAAGTATTGACTCCTAGAGATCGAAAGCGCGAAAACCATAAAGGTACTATTCTAACTACTTGATTAGTAGAAGTTGAGTAAAAGATAAGGTAGAGGAATATAATTCCTAAGGGAGTACAATTTAGAGTCAAATAACAACTTAAGAAGGGCAAAGGAGGTCGATGATGCCTTAAGCATAGAGAAAATTCTAGCACTCCACGTGTGCTCTTATAGGAATGATGGTTGAACAGATCAAAAAATGTAGACAAGAAAGGGCGCAAGACCATCAAGTTGTAATGTGTTTGAACTAAAAGTTAAATCTCTAAAGAATTCAAAAGATGAATAGGCAGGTTATTACCACTATTAAGGAGCTTGAGTGGTCATAATACCCTTGACTATGTTAACTAAGGAAAATCAACCCCCTGATAAGTAAAATATTTACATATTTATTTTCCCTTATAGATGATTTTGTGGATGATATTTGAGCTTAATGTAATCAATTTCGGTGTAATTCATAAATAAATAATGATTTTCTTGCAGTCACAGACAGTACCGCATTAAGAAGAATTAACGAAGGTATTTAAGAAAAGACTATTCCTGCTGTACTATTCAATGTAGCAAAATACGGATGGTGGATACGGTCACTGTAGCAGCTACTGTAGCGTGCGGTAGGTGAAACGCGGCACTGTAGCAGCCAGCTTTCACTATAGTAGATACTGTAGCATCTGAAATGAAGCCTATAAATAGAGCTTCTTGGCATGAAAAAGAAGAGGAGGAAGGAAGAGAGAGAAAGAGCTTCTATTTTAGAGAGAGTTGTTATTTTAGAATTTATTTCTTACATTTTCTTACTTCTTGCATGCCTCCTGGATGGATGGTTTTACCTCCTATATGGAAGGCTAGATAGTCATTGCTTGCATTATATTACTTTTTGTATGCCTCCTACTTGGAAGGTTTTACCCCCTACATGGTAGGCTAGATTTTCCATTTTCATGCATCTTGTAGTTGTATTTTTATGTTTTTGTAATTAATTTTTATGCAATATTTATGATGTTTATAGTTAATTTTGGTTTTCTTTAATTTTATCGTGAGCTAGATTTTCCTTTTTCCTAGGGTGATGACGTAGCTTACTAATGACGGATTGAATCTAACTTATTAAATCTAGTTTTAATTTTTCCTTCATGATTGAGTCTTAATTATTATTCTTAATGCTTTCAATTGACTGGCCACCTTTTGAATGATTTCAATATGTATATTGAGACCAGAAGGAGATAATTGTGTATGGATCCTATAATTAAAACCATAATTTGCATATGAAATAGGAATATATTCATATGGGTTGTGTAGTCTTAATGAGTTCCATAAATCTTAATGCATGATTAATTGCTTAAATTCATATAGGAATATATTGTGTTAGCAATTAATCATAGAATTGCCTGACCTTGGAAGAGGCTAGTAATTAAATTAGGGAAACTCGACTATCAATCATATGGAATAAATTGGACTATAATAGATAAGTGATACAATCCGGAATTTATTAAGTGAAATATAATCCCTAGGGCTTTCTGTCATATTTGTCTTTATATCATTTGTGTTCATATTTCATCATTTTTATCTTGCAATCTCAATCATAACTAATCGACCAACTAAATAGAATTAAAATTACCAATTTTGGTACTTAGTGATCAATCCTCGTGGGAACGATACTCTACTCACTTCTATATTACTTTATTACGACAGTGTACACTTGCACTTTCTAAATACACCATCCTACACTCGTAACAAGTTTTTGGCACCGTTACCAGGGATTACTGTCATTAATATCAATACCAAGTAATTTTAATACTAATTTGGTCTTCATATTACTTTTTTTTTTGTTTTTTTGTGTCTTTTGTTTCTTTTCAGGTTTTTGCTTAGTATACGACCAGATCGAAGAAGACTGCATTACAACCTTGTGATTCTAAGATCGAGAGAACTTGTTAAAGAAATTAGAGAGTTCGAAAGCAGTCTACTTCAATCAATTCAATGGCAAATCCGGAAGGAAAAGCAGCAGATACCAAAACACTCTGTGATTATACAACACCAACAGTCATGGAGACAACTTCTGGAATCAGAAAACCACCAGTAGTAGCCAACAATTTTGAAATCAAGCCTGTAATTATCCAGATGGTGCAAGCAAATCAGTTCGGTGGTTTATCAATAGAAGATCCCAACACACATATAGCAAGCTTCCTAGAAATATGCGACACATTCAAGCATAATGGTGTTACTGATGATGCCATTAGACTTAGACTTTTCCCTTTCTTACTCAGGGATAAGGCTAAAAGCTGGTTACATTCTCTACCAGTGGGAAGCATAACTATATGGGATGCCTTGGCACATAAATTTTTTTGTGAAATACTTTCTGTCAGGAAAAACTGCTAAATTGAGGAATGAAATTACCTCATTTTCCCAGTATGAACTAGAAAACCTTTATGAAGCCTGGGAAAGATACAAGGAGTTGCTAAGGAGATGTCCTCATTATAGGTTACCAGATTGGTAGACACTGCAAACATTCTACAATAGGATGACGCATACCACCAGAATTCTTGTAGATGCTGCAGTTGGAGGATCTTTAATGGGAAAAAATCTAGATGATGCCTATAATTTACTTAAGGAGATGGCGGCCAATGTATATCAATGGCTTTCTGAACGTCATAATTCAAAGAAGCTACTTGGAGTGCACGAGCTGGATATGCTTACAACTTTATCTTCTCAAGTTGCATCTATATCCAAGCAAGTGAGCTCATTGACTAGTCAAGTAAATGCAATCAGTACTCCTCATGAAACTTGTGATCAATATGGAGGACCTCATATGAGTACGCAAAGTCAAGATGGACAGTCATCCATGCCTTCTCAGTTGGAGCAAGCTCATTATATCAGAAATCAAAGAAATGACTAATTCTCAAACACTTATAATCCAGGTTGACGGAATCATCCAAACTTTAGCTGGAGGAATAATCAAAATGTGTTTAAGCCGCAAGGGAACTACCAGCAACAAGCTCTTCAACCACCAAATCCACCACAACAAAAAGTGAATATAGAAGAAGCACTGGCTCAACTAACCATGAATACATCTCAATTTATGGCTAGGACTGACGCAACACTCAGAAGCCATGAAGCCTCGATAAAGAACTTGGAGATCCAAATGGGCCAAATTGCAAATATGCTGAATTCCAGGCAACAAGGTACTCTTCCAAGTAACAATGAAAAAAACCCAAGAGAGCATGTGAAGGCTATTACATTAAAGAGTGGGAAAGAATTGAAAGATCCTGTAATTCTACATAAGAATGATGGAGAAAAGAAAGAAAGTGAACAAGAAAAGGAGGAATCACAGAAACCTCAAGAAGATGATGTGGTACCAGGAAGAATCAGCTTTTCAGATAACCCTCCTCCATATGTACCACCAGTTCCATACCCTCAGAGACTTGTGAAGGCAAAGCTAGACAAGCAGTTTAAAAAGTTTCTGGAGGTTTTTAAAAAGTTACATATCAACATCCCTTTTGTAGACGATATTGCCCAAATGCCCAGTTATACAAAATTCATGAAGGACATTCTCTCAAATAAGCGTAAGCTAGAGGAATTTGAGACAGTTGCACTTACTGAGGAGTGCAGTGCCATTATGCAAAAGAAATTACCACCAAAGCTGAAAGATCCAGGAAGCTTTTGCATACCTTGCACCATAGGTCAATGTAACTTTGAAAGAGCACTTTGTGACCTGGGAGAAAGTGTAAATCTCATGCCTTTATCTGTCTACAGAAAACTTGGTCTTGGAGAGGTGAAGCCTACCACAGTTTCACTACTTCTTGCTGATCGATCAATTAAACATCCAAGGGGTGTCTTAGAAGATGTTCTGGTGAAGGTGGACAAACTCATATTTCCAGCTGATTTTATCATACTCGACATGGAAGAAGATCAAGAAATTCCTATCATTCTTGGGAGGCCATTCTTGGCATCTGGGAGAACTTTAATAGATGTGCAACAGGGAAAGTTGACTTTACGAGCTCAAGAGGATTAAGTATCTTTCAACATTTTTAAGGCTTGGTCATGTCCAAATAAAGGTGACACCTGTTACAGAGTAGATATAATGACCAACTGCACAAAAGATGTGGTGAACAAAACCTACACGGATCCACCATTTACAATAGGAAATGTAGATGTATCAAAATCTACTAATCTTGAAGTGCATAAAGAATATTGGGCAATAAAAGCCTGAAATTATGACTTAAAGGAAGCTGGTAAGAAGAGACTTCTCCAACTCAATGAAATTGAAGAATCCAGACAACAAGCTCATAAGAATGCAAAGTTATACAAGGAGAGGACAAAAACGTGGTAGGATAAAAGAATTTCGAGGAGAGAGTTCACACCGGGACAAAAAGTTCTGATATGCAACTTAAGATTAAAGCTTTTTTTGGGAAAGTTAAGATCAAGGTGGCCAGGACCTTTTACTTTGGTTCAAGTATGGCTATATGGAGCAGTGGAGATTCAAGATGGTGATCGAAAATTCAAAGTGAACGAGCAAAGGTTGAAAGAATATAATGACGGTGCACTCAACACTTTGAAAACTGTCATCACTTTGGAGGAAACAACAGATAAGTCCTAATTTTTTTTAAAAAAATTAAAGAAAAAATAAAAAAATAATAAAAAATAATAAAAAATTTATTGGTTTGGTCTTTGTCTAGCTAAAGACGTTAAAGAAGAGCGGTTATTTGGGAGGCAACCCAAAACTTCTTTTCCTTACTCTTTCATTTTTCTTTCTTACTTACTGAAGCACACAAAACTGCATCTTTAAATTTTAGTCTCATCATGGAGGAAATTATTTTAAAGCTTAAAAAAAGGTTCCCTACTCTTCCCAAAGATGTGCTTAGAAAGATCTATAGCTGTCGACTTGAAAGAATGAAGACATTCAAGCGTTTGGGCCTTCCTAAGGATGTCCGCTGGATCATTGAAGCTAAGGTACGTTTAATAGGTGAGATTCATGAGTCATTTATTAAACCTATGCTAGGTACAGGAAGAAGCTCTTGCTCTAAAAAGAGAAGAGCTAAAAGAATGAAGGTTTTTCTTAAATGTGCAAGGTGGAATTGTGATCAGCGCTGTAGGAGCAAAGGTATGGTTTCTATAAATTGAGAAGATAAAATTCGATTTATATAGGATGGACTGAGTAAGGAGTCATTGGATGATATCATTCAGACTCTTGAGACGCATCCTAGTGGTGATGTTCATCATGTTCTTCTTGATTTATTAGACATATTTAACAAAGAAAAAGAGAGCTACCGTCTTGGGAATCTGACGTTAAAAGACCATGTTTGCCAGTTTATAAGAAAAATGGATGGGAAGCAAATCCTCGATTCATAGAAAACGTTTAAGCCGTTACTGGACGTAAAACCAGAGGAAGATGTGAGCCACAATCACAACTACTATACATAATCTTGCTTTTGTCAATATGTCTTATCTTTTTCAGTAACTTTTGACTTTTCTTACTCACTTTACTTAATTTCTTGGCACAGTGGCCCACTGGTCATTAGTGTCGGAAATTTTTTTTCAAACTTTTTTGAAAAATGTGTGATTTTCATGATTTTGTTGTCGCTGTTTTTGTAATATAAATATGTAATCTTCCATTTGTAAAGAAACACAAAATGTCTGAGATAAAAAAAGAGAGGAGTGGTATCACTCTAAAATGTAGATTTAAATCTATCTGTATTTTTGGTGAAACTGATTTGGGAAAGGTTGGAGAGTTTATACCTGCAGTAAAGGAACTGGGACGTCATTAGCTGCTAGAAAGATCAACTTCATCTACGGGGGAGGTATCCAAGGTCTGAGAGCAAGTGTGGCCATTGCTGCAACCATTAATGGTAGTAAAGGTTTGTGTGTAAGGGTGAAGGAGTTAGAAAATCACATTTTCTCTTTAGGGCAAGAGTTAGAGGTTTCAAGCCTGCCTAAACGAATGGGACGTATGTTTTACCGTGCTGATACTTTTATCGCTCTACGCGGTGGTTTTGAAACATTGGATACGATCTCTAGCATTGCATATTGGGCTAAACTGAACTTTCATAAAAAACCATTAGGATTGTTAAATGTTAATGGTTTTTATGATAATTTGTTGTTGTTTCTTGATCATGCTGTGGAAACAGGATTCATACCCCAAGTGACTCGCCATTCCATAATTTCTGCTCTAACTGCTGAGCAACTACTGGATCATATGCAAACCTATGAACCTAAACCAGATCCATCGGTTAAGCAAATAGGTGGGCAATCTTCAAATAGCACTCAAAAGCAAGATCTAGATACCACTCTCCGGTTGTAACTTTCTTTTATCTTATGGTTTTAATCTTAGCATTTTGGTTTAATTTATTGTGTGTTTATATTTTTTTTATTAAAAAAAAGATCCTATTTAATCTTTAGAAGACATTGAGGACAATGTCTAATTTAGGTTGGGGGAGGATTATAAAAAAAGCATAGTTTATCCATTAGATAGTTAGTTAGTAAAACCATTAGATGCATGAGGTATGCATAGATGGTAGAGTAAAGAGTTATTCTTAACTCTTGAGATGTATCTTATTAGTTGTATTTTTTGTTATTTCATCTTAAAATAAAAAAAGGTTTAACCTAATAAAAAATATTTTATTTAAGTACTTTTCAATGATTTTAAGAAGTATATAAGTTTGAAGCATGGATCAATTGAGTTTAGAGATTTTATAGCATGATTGAACAATTGATTGTTGAATTTGGTGATGAATTTTGAGATTGAATGAGCTGAATTTGAAAGTCCCTAATCGTGAGCTTTTGAGCCTATATGATAAATAATGATTATCTTTCTTATGTGTGATAGTCACCTATTAAGTTGTCACTCTAGAACTTGCTTTAAATCTGGTTGAAATTACATGTCATATGCATATTTGAAAATGATAAAGGCATTCATTTTGTTTAGCCAGAGCTAAATAGCCAACCTTGCAATTATACCATTGATAAGCCCCTTTGAGCTGATTGATTATTTCTTTAGTTTCAACCCGTTAATATGTGTTTTAATGATATATCAAGTGCTTTTACCTAATTCAAAAGATTAATAGAGCATTTGAAATCTTTGTGAAATGGGCTTTTGACAAGTGTGGGGGTGTATATATCATCAATTGTAAAATTTCAGAAGTTAAGAAAAAAAAAGAGAAAAAGAAAAAAAAGATGTTTAGTATTTGAATAAAAATTGTGGGTTATTGTGACGAGATAAGTCTATTTATAAGATGACCCATTTTTCAATTGCTCTATTTACTTCTTTAATGTAGCCCTTCATATCACTATTTACATTCCTTTTATCTTAGCCCCATTACAACCCTTAATAAGTCCTTTTGATTTGAATTATGCATGTGAAGTAGATAATGGAGATTGAGATTTTTTGCAAGCTTATGGTAGTGCAATTTTTTCAGGTGAGTTTAAGCAAAACACTTATCCTTAAACACTTGAGAGATTGAAACAATAAGTCACAATTATGAATTTGGTTCATTCATTTTCAAATGAAGTTACTTATGTATACTTTTGTTGATTTAAGAATACTATGATCTCTTTATTCTTCAATTGTATCCTTGCTTATAACTTAACACTTCTGATTTTGTTGGAATCACTTATTTATTAGTCACTCTTTCTTGTCTGAGGACGTCAAAGAGCTAAGTGTGGGGGAATTTGATAAGTAAAATATTTGCATATTTATTTTCCCTTATATGATGATTTTTTGGATGATATTTGAGCTTCATGTAATCAATTTCGGTGTAATTCATAAATAAATAATGATTTTCTTGCAGTCATAGACAGTATCGCATTAAAAAGAATTAACGAAGGCATTTAAGAAAAGACTATTCATTGTTCACTATAGCAAAATACGGATGGTGGATACGGTCACTGTAGCAGCTATTGTAGCGTGTGGTAGGTGAAATGCGGTACTGTAGTAGTCAACTTTGACTGTAGTAGCTACTGCAGCACCCGAAATAAAGCCTATAAATAGAGCTTCTTTACATGAAAAAGAAGAGGAGGAAGGAAGAGAGAGAGAGAGCTTCTATTTTAAAGAGAGTTGTTATTTTAGAATTTATTTCTTGCATTTTCTTACTTCTTGCATGCCTCCTGGATGGATGGTTTTATCTCCTATATGGAAGGCTAGATGGTCATTTCTTGCATTGTATTACTTTTTGTATGCCTCCTACTTGGAAGGTTTTACCCCCTACATGGTAGGCTAGATTTTCCATTTTCATGCATCTTGTAGTTGTATTTTTATGTTTTTTTAATTAATTTTTATGCAATATTTATGATGTTTATAATTTATTTTGGTTTTGTTTTTAATTTTATCATGAGATAAATTTTCCTTTTCCTACGGTGATGATGTAGCTTAATAATGACGGATTGAATCTAACTTATTAAATCTAGTTTTAATTTTTCCTTCATGATTGAATTTTAATTATTATTCTTAATGCTTTCAATTGACAAGCTACCTTTTGAATGATTTCAATATGTATGTTGAGACTGGAAGGAGATACATGTGTGTGGATACTATAATTAAAACCATAATTTGCATATGAAATAGGAATATATTCATATGGGTTGTGTTGTCTTAATGAGTTCTATAAATCTTAATGCATGATTAATTGCTTAAATTCATATAGGAATATATTGGGTTAGCAATTAATCATAGAATTGCTTGACCTTGGAAGATGCTAGTAATTAAATTAGGGAAACTCGACTATCAATCATGTGGAATAAATTGGACTAGAATAGATAAGTGATTCAATCCGGAATTTGTTAAGTGAAATCTAATCCCTAGGGCTTTCTCTCATATTTGTCTTTATATCATTTGTGTTCATATTTCATCATTTTTATCTTGCAATCTCAATCATAACTAATCGGTCGACTAAATAGAATTAAAATTACCAATTTTGGTACTTAGTGATCAATTTTCATGGGAACGATACTCTACTCACTTCTATATTATTTTATTATGACAGTGTGCACTTGCACTTTCTAAATACACCATCCTACACTCGTAACACCCCCTATAAGAACAAGTAAGTATAGAGTGTTGTCTTAGGAATTGGAGTGGGGTTGACCATTATGCTTGTGCTAAATATCCAACTATTTGCCTTCATATGGTGAAGCGCTCTTAAAAGGTTTGGGTCATATTCTCAAGTAAGGGACATAGTGCAGCTTACGCCCCAAGACAAATAAGGCTATCAGAAGAGAATCACCCCACTTGTGACCCAGAACTAGTTATGTTCAAGCTTTATCTAAAGGGTTAAATATTCCACCTCATAACTCAAGGTTAGGGTATTAAGTAGCTATAAGAGGTAGAAATGCATAGCAAACCAGGAAGAGTTAAATAGTACACAACATGAATAGATAGGATCTTTAGAGTATTATCCTTTGGAATTATAGTATTACATGAGAAAACATTTGTATTCAATAATGACTTAAGGAGGAAGAAAATTACTGTGCTCTAATTAAGCCTCTATGAGGATCATTGATTAGGTTGATTAAGTATATGTTTGGGTAACTCTGAAACCATGGTTTCAGAAGCCCTTTTCTGCGAGCTGAGATAACTCTCATATCATATATTTACCACATAAATCATAAAAGTTATTCTCCAAAAGCTAATTGAAATACACACTAAAGGGAACAAACGTGATAAGGTGCTAGACCACAAAAAAAATGTAACATGTGCAAATTGGAAGTGAGTTCTATACATGTCTTTGAAAGACACAGCTAGATGAGGAAGCATTGTTATAGGTAAGAATAAGGACTATAAAAAAGTGAGGGCATATAAGGTAGATAGTGACACATCTTAAGATATAAAGATTGGATTGGATGAAAAAAGTCAAAGGGATATCTCCTCGAACAAGCTCATACGGGTAGGTATATAATTCACTTAGGAGAAATTAAGATGTATCATAGTCTAAAGTGGAACATTGGTTATCATAGATAGAGAGAGACATAATTGATTCTGGAACAAACTAGTTGACATGTCAAGAAGTTAAGATCAAACACCAGGAACTACTTAAGCATTCTAGAGCATAGACATTCCTACATTGGAATAAGAGACCATCTCTAGGGATATAGATTATATCATGGAAATTGACCACATATATTCATAGAATAGTCGCTGCTCAATTATATGGATTAGTTAACAAAATTAGGCCATTGTTGTCTAACTGAACAATCTCCTTTTGAAAGAGATTGGCCTAGTGAGAAGTCATAGGAAATTGTAAGTCACATGGAGCAAGAGAAGACACCTTGTCCATTTTTTATCTGAGGATACTTTAGAAATTTTGGAAGCCTTTTCCTAAGGCTATAGGAACCAAGCTATGGTAGGAATTGTCTATTACTCGCTCATAGATAGATGGATAGAGGAAAACTATCCAAACACAAGAACTAGTATGAAGGGCATGCATAATATAACTAAAGGGAAGTTGGGGTGACTAATCACTTTAGAGGGAGATTCTTAAAGCAACAACTAGGATTTAAGTATTTATATGGCTCCATGTGAAGCATTGCATAGTTGGAAGCACGAATCACCTGTGTAGTAAACCAACCATAGCAAAAGGACCATTGATTTAGACTTGGCAGAGGAAACAACAAAGAGAAATTGAAATGAACTTATCAGGACATTTGATACAAGATTAAAACTATAACTATAATAGTGGTTTAGATCAAAGTATATTGTGACTAGATTTGGGAAAATATGTTCATTTAGAGTCATGCAATGGTAGTTGGACTTTGTAGAGAAAGTAAAATAAAGAAACAATTGTGATAATGCGGAGGTTAAACTTGGAGAAGACATATGGTAAACATGGAAAAGAAATGCGGAGATCCTGAAAGGCCTATTAGCATATGAATTTTAGGGCAAAATTCCTAAAAGGTTAGGAGAATTATAACATCTTAAATTTTTATTCATAAGACTTAGGTAATATTATGAAGGAAATATTTAGTGATAAATAATAAGTAAAATAAAAGGGAATAGAAAGTCCTAAACATTGACAAAATATGCAGAAGTGAGAGACCTTAAAGCCTATATATCAGAATAGTGAGTTAGATTTAAGGTACAACAATTCCATTTTTGCATATACCTGAGGCAGCCTTGGTAAAATGTTATTCCTCCTTTGTTGACTGTTGGATCAGGATGAAATCAAGTTAGCCCATCCAAGACATCCAACTCATCATATTCAATAGTTAGATTAGCTATTGGCATTTTTTATTCAAGTGTTACAAACCAAGAAACACAATCAACATTCTAGGATGTAGAAAACAAACGCTAGAAGAAAAAATTGATATTTGCAACTTCAACCACCGTTGGATCATCATATACTTTTATGAGAAGGTTTGAGAAATCTCTTCCAGAACTTTCAATTGTGGGATCGACAATTGGACATCAAATGTAAGAGAAATTTATCACGCACTGAAACTGTTATTTGAAAAATAGGA
This sequence comes from Albizia julibrissin, assembly GCA_037074505.1. NCBI lineage: Eukaryota > Viridiplantae > Streptophyta > Magnoliopsida > Fabales > Fabaceae > Albizia > Albizia julibrissin. The sequence continues at coordinate 40,454,006 of CM073480.1, read as the reverse complement.
ATTCTATTGTAAATTTGGGATATTTCTAGAAAATGGGGTTCTAAGGTTAAAATCCCAAATTGAGATCATAGAAACGTTAGATAATGCTATTCTAACACTTTAATGATCCCAATTCTCATATCTAATATAGTTCTCATATAATGTTTCCTACTCGTAGGAAATCCTGAGAAACTGAATGCTAGTAAAATTATGAACATCTAGTATTTCTAAAGAATTATTTTTAATTAAGTTTCTTGTTACTCTATAGTTCAGTTTGAGCTTTATGATAAGGACTTTTCTCTGTTGCAACTTAGAGAAAATCAGGCAGTGTGATCCTATTTATTTTAATTATCGGTGCTTCTTGTGGGTTTTTTTGAAAACTCCACAAGCTAGATTGAGTAGAGCTGGTATGAACTCTAAACTTTTAAGACTAAAATTGCCTTATGGAACCTTTGTATTTACCCTAGGACTGGATACATTGATATGTGTGATAATTTGAGACAACGATTGCAACACCTTACATTTATACTCATTCTGATGAATTTTACCCAGCAAATTTGAAATACTAAGTAATGTTCTTTTATAAAGCTGTTTCAAATCCCAACCTTAAAACGGGATTCGAACTTGTAGTTGAGTGGGTTTTTTCTGAAAATTTCAAAATCTTGCGGAAGCGTATTCTAGTGGTTTGTAACTTAGTTATTGCTCATTAATTCTTATCTTTTCCTTTAATTCAATTAGGCGATTCTCTACTCAAATTTAGTTTATTTATTTATGTACACAACTATGTAGCCACACACAGCTACCAAAGTGTCTAAGTCTATTACAAAAATAATGCACTGCACTTCAATCTTCAAGTACCATCGTATTTCCCCTTTGCATATCTTTATGCATTCTTCACTTATACTCATCATACCTTATGGATCAGACCATTATCCTTCCATTGTTTCCTCTTCTTCCAACTATTGAAGCTTCTTGGAAATTCTTCCATGCTTCTTCTTTCTTGACTTCTCCATGGCCCTCTACACGTTTCCGCAGTCAGTTTGGAAATTCGGCAGTACTTTGGCTAGCAAGATAGTACCAAATACCTCCAAATGAAAATTTTAAACTATAGAAATGAAGCTTGGATGATTAGAAGAAGGTTTGTGAAGGGTACTTTAAGAGAAAATGCCGATTTGGTAGTGTTTCGACAGATTGAAGTTATGAAAAGTTACTATTTACCTTCTATCTCTCCTCTAACAATTTTGTAACATTTTTGGCATTTTTTCATTATTTTCTAGTACAGCTAGATGAAATATATGGCCTAGGAAGAGCTTTGAAAAAGTCATGCCACGTGTCATGATGTTGTAGTGCCATTTGTCAAATATTCCACTGATTCGGTAATATGTGTCACTTTCTTTAATAAAGTGGATCCCATCTCTTTTCTCGGGGCATTAGCCATCCAATATGTCAGGGGAAGTAGGGGTCTAATGATTTTCTCCAGCTCCCAGGTTTGGTGTTCGAAAAAGTTAGTTGAGTGACCAGACTGAAGACCGGTGGATTTCCCTAACTACTATGCTAGGTGTCACCTCCAGAGAGTGACAATACGAAAGTCACTTTATGAATCTTATGATGAAGGGAAAAATGTCACCTTCTTATGGTGGCAAACTAAAAGCCACTTTTTAAAAAGCTACTTTAATAAAGCTACTTTATCGGTGTTTACTCGGGATTGCGATATGCATATCAAAGCCTATTGAATGACACCAAGTCAGAGTGTGTGAGTGGGGCCCGTATGGCACCACATATTAGCATTTACTCTAAGAAATGCAAGGTACACATGTATGCCCTGAAAATAGCATGTGCACACCTACACTAGCCTATTTAGCTCGACTAATCGGTCTCTTACCTCATGATATAGTTGGGTGGCGTCTTTCTACCAACCTAATGACACTGTATATGTGTCTTGTACATATTCGCACTGACACTTTAATCATATTGCTTGCAAATACCAAGTCTTCTACCCGGTAGGGCCAAATCGCATAGTCCCTAAGAGTCTCTCTATATCTCATCATTCTTAGGACTCTTCCCAAACTGGGCTTAATTGTTTTCCTAATAGAGGCTTCTCAAGTCTCTAGGCCCAAAATTCAGGATATTACAACAATAAGCCTATATGTGTGAACTAAGCTAAATGTTGTATGGTTGTGACTCATGCCTTGTTTTGGAAAACAACACTCCTCTCGAAGCAAGTTTAATGTAGGCATGCCCTAGTGAGAGAAACATTCACCGAGGCGAATGGCCCAATAAGGGAAAAAAGTGATTTCCATATTATGATAACCATGATACTTCTGTATGATTTATTCGTATATGTTTAATGTACAAGTATGTGATCTTTTGAGATATTATGAAAGTATGCTTGGGACATGCATCTGTTGAACTAGTAACATGGAATGTACTTAGCCCATGGGTTTAGTCAGAGGAAATAAGAAGGATATAAAGATGGTTAGGGGTTAATGAAAAATAAAGAGTAATAATTGCATTATGATGTTTTGTGATATGGTATGTTGTGTTATGAATAAATGTTCTATAAGGCATATGAATCAATACTATTATACTCCTGCATGCTTATTATTTCTGCTTGCCTTCCTATTTATTATATATGTTTAACATGTCTATATCCTAGTCCTTCCTGGCACCCCAGGGATAGTGCCGGTAGTTAAGGTGGGTAGTGACTATGTTACTGAAATAGTGGTCTCATCTCGTCACTTATCATACTTTTTAGGTGAGAGCTTGAGGGGCGACGTGATTGGTAAGGCACGTAAAGCCTAAGGCTATAGCTGTTGGTAGGCGCAATGTACTTGTTTGATTCCATTTATTACCACAGTTAGGATCTGCATTTTAAATTCATGATTGTGATGAACTCTGAGTATTCTTTTAGAGATTTTGGTCATAGACGGCCTGAGGCCTATTGTTTACCTGGAAATGCATTATTATAACTTATGAATTATTATGTGAGAGATTTTAAGCCTAGATTGTTATATCTAGTTTTGCTATATTTTTGGGCAAAGGGCTCGAAGCTCCCATGAATTTTGATATTTGTTATAAGGGCGTGGTAATTATGCCTAATGCATGATGATAAATGAAAAATTTTCTTAAAATTCACTCTAATAGTAAGGGAATAAGCATAGGGTATTACACCTGTATTCGAGGATCTATACTTGATAGTAATAATGCATTCCACTTTGTTCTCTTTTCCAGCTATTCAATTTCTCCCCCTCATGTTAGGAAAACTTTGTCAAATAATAATTGGCTAATCATGCAATATAAGTTTCCTATATCCATTTGTTTCCATTGGAAATATCCATTTGTTTCATTTCGATACAAACAAAAAGAAGGTGGTTCTTACCCAACAATTATCCCAATTTCCTTTAAATATCCATCTATGCGCATATATAGTAGTGGATCAATATGAATGCTCATCAAACCTTTAAGATGGAATATCCTGGCTCCTAAAAAAAACTAAGTTTATTGTTAGAATTTTGTTAGCATAATATATATAAGTACTGTAATATATAACATCAAATATGTCAACATCAAAATAAAAATTTATTCTCAAAAGTATTGTTCTGGCTATTTATGGAGGCTTTAATAAATGATTTCTGGATCATATTATTTGAAAATTGACCGCTCAATATAATGATTTATTCAAACAATCTTACAAACTTTAGGTTGCAAACTAATAATAATCAAACATGTAACCATCTTATAGATGCATCTATCAAATCTATTAAATATTTGTATGGTTTACATGCTATTTGAATGTGCCCATATATTTTAGTTTGATATATTTCCAAAAATTTAGAGATCTATTCTAAATCATAAACAACGATACTCTCATAATCAATTTTCTTTTAGAACATGCAGTGTCAAACCCCTTAATATTTTGACATTTATTAGAGTAATAATGTAAAAACCCACCTCATATATCCCTTAGTACTGACCTTACTCAGAGTAGCAATGCGTAGTTCAGTGGACACACAGGAATAACATGAACATATTGGTAATATTAATACAATATTGCTTGATTATAATACAAAAGTTTTTCCACCAGGGGTTTACACAATATTTACAGACATTAATAACTAAAAGGTCTTCAAACAACCAGCAACATTTCTCTTCGTGCATACCTCTTTTCTGATCTCAGCACGTTTTCAATGCTCACCTGTCTAAATGGTTGGTTGGGAGGAGTGTGATTCGAGAGAATCTCAGTAGCAAATATTACCACTATGCATGCCAGATATATATGAATACATGACATGCTTGCCTACACTATTTCATGCCAACATAATGACATGCTGCATGCTCGATGTTATGACATACATATGGCCATTGCACAAATATAACAGAGCTTCAACCAACCATACATGTTTCACACAAACAGGCAAAGCAGTCACATAATCAATGCAACACATACATATCACATACATGTAGAAAATGTAAGTTCACCACCTTTCGGACTTATGTCCTTCTCTTCTTGTCACTTGATAAGCCAACCATTGCTTCTTTTTTTGTCACTTCATGGCCCTAGGCAAGTGATAACATCATTAGAGCCATGAAAAGTGAATACCCAATGGCTCACATTAGCCCTATAGGCTTATTTTCACCCTTGGAGTTCATTCCAATTATATTTGTGCCATTAAGTCTTAAATTCACATAAGACATAAAGCTGATAGATTTTTCACCAAACTTTGAAAAATCACAATTAATTCTATAGACCTCCAATTGAGGTGCTTGAAAGTTCTATTTGAAGCCCTTTAAGTTTATATTTATATAAAAATACTCAATTTTAAACGGTAACACTACACCATTCCCAGAATGTTTCCAAACACCAACTGTTTCAGATGTTCTTCCAGAAAACAGGGCAGACATTCAAAAATTCATATCTCCCAATATACTTTTCCAAAAATTAGAAAATACCCATCAAATTAAATCTATATGTCTCTAATTTAATTCTAGAAAGTTTCATAACTTTTGGATAAGTTTTTCCCTATGAAAAACTTCTCGTAACATCAATGTTTCAGATTCTTTCCAGAAAACATGACATATCTTCAAAAATTCATATCTCCTACTATACTTATCCAAAAATTACAAAATACCTACAAAATTAAAGCTAAACATGTCTACTTTAATCATAAAAATATAAGAATTTTTTTACAAGATTTATTATATGAAAAAGCTCACACAATTCCACTGTACTGAAAAGGCAGAATCAACATGATGTATATACAAACTTCCTTAATTTTCAAATTTATATACAAGCATCCAAAAATCATGAACACTTGTATACCTATACAATTTTGCCTCCTAAAGCCATTGGAAGTATAAAAATTATCAAATTCCCACTCTTTCTTCATGCCATAGTACAGGGTAAAAAATCATATTCTCCGAAAAAGTTTGTTGTTTCTTGGTTTTCTCTTACCTAATCACTTCCTTGCTACTCCTAATCAAGTGATTAGCCATTTAAACACTCATTGAACATCATTTATCCATTAAAAAATCCTTTAAACCAGCCATGAATAGTACCCCACTTCCAATTTACTCATCCAAACAACAAATCAATCGGTTAAAAAGGAAGCTTACGCTTACCTCTACCCGTTTCCACAAACGGTTTGGAATTCCGGCAACACCTCCACCAGTGAGACGGCACCAACCACCTCCAAATGAAAATCTAAAATTGTAGAAATGTAGCTCTCGATGAGTAGAAGAAGTTTCCTGAAGGATACTTTGAGAGAGGACGCCGTTTCGGCAGTGTTTCGGAGGAAAGAATTTCCTCTCTCTTCTTTCTCCATTTCCTTCTGATCTCTCTCTCTCTCTCTTCTGGTTTTCTTGTGTGAGGAAATGGCTGAAGATGATGATGAATTAATTTTTAAATCAGGTGTTAAAAGATTGCCATGTGTCAGCACCTGATTGGCAAGAATATTGAATTTTCGGACAAAATACCAAATTCTGCAGATTTTCCATTAACTTCGAAAATTCATATCTTATTGTACAAATGTCCAATTGGAGTGATTCTAAAGGCTATGAGACCCTAATTAAGTATAGTTTTAAATAAAAATATAAAATTTTGCCAATTAAAAGGTCAAACTTCTCAAAATTTTAATCTTTGAATGCTGTCTCATAAAATAATTAATTTTACTGGGCTAACTTCAAAAATTCATTTCTCATTGTGTACAAACTCCAAATGGCTTATATGACCTATAAAATTAAAGCTTGATAAGTCTACCTTTATTCTGAAAAGTTTCATAATTTTTCACCATCATTTACCCATCGAAACATGTCACACAATCATCACTGCCATACTGGGAATTTCACCGGTAGCAAACTTACTTTGTGTTCCACTTTACTATATTGTGTGTGACTTCCAATCACTTTGTTTTGTTATTCCCCGAGCTCTTTAGCTCACCAATATAATTTCTTTTTAATATCTAAGGATATAAAGGAATTTTGGGAAATAATACTATGTCTCACTATGACATTTACCAAACAGAGGTATAGTAGTCCCCTTTATTCCAGGCTAAATCTTAAGCATTTAGTCCCAAAATTCGGGATATTACAAATAACGCATAGTTCAGTGGGTGTACAGAAATAGCATAAACATACTAATAAAAAGTACTTGATTATATTATAGGAATCCTTACAGGGATTGTACATAATATTTACAAATCCAAAAATAACATAAAAGGACTGCAAATAACCAACCCTATTATTTGAACAGGACCGAAACTCTCTGTTGCCGGTGCCAACCTCTTTACCTTTGGAGCCGCTACTTTTAGCTGAATAAATTTTAAATTTATGGAAAGGGGTGAGATTTATACGAATCTCAATAGTAACATACAATCAATCATATGAAATGTGATAAATAAACATGCAATGCACCATATCATGTAATAGAAATGAAATATTATAAACTTGTCTGTTTGCTTATCGTTCAGGATCAAATTGACTATTTTGTCCCTACTAGCCAAACTGTGTTTACTGTTCAGGATTAAATAACTGTTTGACCCTTACTTGCTGTAATGTTCCGGAATAGATAATTGCCTGTCCATACTTATCTTCACTACCTTAGCTGGGTCCCACTTGACTTGATGGTACTTGTGGTTTTCCCACACCACAGCGAGGCTTTGTAACAAACTTGTCTCATTACTTAAGCTAGGTCCTGTTAGAAATTATGCCCTAAGGGCCAATCATTGTACCTTAAACATTATTGTTATTTAAGAATTTCTCCTTATTGTTATCATATCATTTGCATGTTTGCTATGATAATTGTATCCTTGGATGAACTATAAAGATTATCCTAAATGTCCCTGGTCAATTATCTATGCGGGAGCAAAGATGAAATAAGACCAGTATGACTTTGATGAGGTATAGAGATACAAATCAATGTCTTAGGCACTTATAGGAGTATAAGGTGCTGGACCGACCCGCTATGAGAAAGTTGCATGGATTAAGTCATAAGCTTATCTCATACATATAATCATGTCGTAGAGCCCTCTGACCTGAGATCATCATAGATTCCTGCATGAAACTTGCTAAGTTTTGACCTAGTCAAAAGTCACCTTTGACCGGGTGATGATAAAGGCTATAATCGGGCTTAGGAGTTTTCATGAAGAGGAATGTGAGTGATCAAGATGGAATTTGTCCCTCACATTAGTGAGAGATATTACTGGGCCCCTCGATGAGTGAGTCTGAGAAATGTATGGCCATACTGTAATGGGAAGGAGTTTCCATTTCTAATTTCAGGCTACTCAGGAATCGGGAAAGTGATGGTCAGGAACAGGAGGATGACGTTGTCCATGCCTCATCCGTGACCGAAATATCGTGTGACAAAAAGGGACGTGACATGGTTGTATAAAAGGTTGCATCGTATCATCGATCCTCATGTGAATTGGGTAGTCGCAATGTCTTGCTAGAGGCCGCTTGCGACTTGTGGGCTAGAATAGTTTTGGCCCACTGCCAACTTCATGTGGGCCTACAGGGTCGCACACAAGAATAGCCCAACACGAGCTATGATGTCCAGATTCATTGAATCTAAGATGTGTCTAAGATTCAATGAATATAATATTTGACCTAGGGTTGATGAATTATATATATATATATAAATTCAAAAAAAAAATATAATAATAATATATATATAGATTATAATATTATTATAAGATGTTAGTTTTATATTTAATTTATTTGATAAATTAAATAATTAAAGCTAATATAGATATCATATCTTATATTTAATTTATAAAGGTAAATTAAATCTATTGGCTCTTTAATTAAATTAAATGAATATGATAAATTAAATCTATTTGACAGATTTAAATCAGATTTATTTGATTTAATTTGAATTTCAAATTAATTAAGATTAATTTGAAATTCAAATACGGCACACATCAGATATATAAAAATTTGAAGGGCTAGAGAACCCAAGGCCGTACGAAGAACTTGGAGAGCCGCGAGAAACCCTAGAGAGACATCTTGGAGGCGCTAGCACGCTGTCGAATTGGGTCTTGTTCGTGTGGATACCGGTAGAGGGAGGCGACCAGAGGTGTTTACTCCTATAGATCGAAAGCACGAGAAACATAAAGGTATTATTCTAACTGCTCGATTTAGACGTCTTTGATAGATCCACGATTGGGAATCGAGTTTTTAAAGGGTTAATTTTTCCGCTGCGTGTACGATTCCCAACAGTGGCATCAGAGCCAGGTCAATTGTACGTCTAAATTGAGTTAATGTTCTTATACATGTGATATATATGGGATATATATGTATGTTTATAAGATGCGTCCGAATATGTATCTGAGCATGAGATTCTCGTTTGCGATTATCTGCGAATATGTCAATAAGAAATTGTTTCAATCACATGCGATATATTTCCTTCTGATTAGCGTCGTTGTTCTCGTGATTTTGGTTCTAGATGAGATCTGAAACTAAAACTCGTATGGATTTTTCGAATAGTTTTGCTGCGTTTTGAATGACAGTCGGGTCACCTGGGTCTCTAATCGGGTTTTAGGGATCCGAAGCTTGAAGAAGAAGGCTAGTACGACGTCATTTTATGTGGATCACTGAAGTGTTCAGATCACGACATAGAACGACGTCGTCTCTTCGTTGCCCAAAACGCGTAGTTTCATTAGGTCTAGAAGAGTTCTGGGTGTTAATGAAACTGGGCTGAAAATTTTAAAAAAAAACTGGGCCGAAACAAAACATTTTTTCTAAACGAGTATGCCTTTTTCAAAAAGCTCCGGGGGCGCTAACTGGCTAGCGGGACCGCCGTAGCTAGCTGTTCGTAGCATGACATAACCTAATCACCATATTCGTTGTTTATTTCATATTGTATGAATTATTACTTGTTCTGGTTTATTCTCCAAAATTGTTTGGGTATGGTGAACAACATGGCTCTTAGTCTTTACAAATGTTGTAATGTTTAAATATGGCCTGCGTGCCATGCCTTTCTCTAAATATTCTCATTGTACATTCTCTTCTCATCTCACTCCCCTCGTATGTTCAAACGAGGTTTCTATCAATGTAATTTTTCCTCTTCTTATTTAGAGAAGTCATCTCATTGGCTTGGGAGGATTTAGGTTAGGTGAGCCATGTTGTATCACGTTTAAAATTATGCTTTTGACTAGATCATAACATGCATACTTTTATAGTTATATGTATGAGATACAACCGCGATTACTTTCACATAAATGAAACTAATTAGTTAAAGCCCTTCGAATAAAATCTTAAGTCATAATGCCGTCAATTAATGAATACTTGTCAAAACCTAGATCGCTTAATTGTAGGTTCCACCAAAGTGGATGCATTTGAGTTATCTTGGTGAGGCAAGCATGAGTAATGGTGATACTCACAAAATTCATTGTTGTTTTGACTTAATTGAGATCATCAAAACGGTTTTGGATCTCAAGGCATTAGATGGGATCAAACATGCCGGGTCATATGATGATCGAATCCCATAAAGATCTAAGAGTTACATGTGATGTAATTGGTAATGTAGTTACCTACCTAAATAAACTTGAATTTAAGTGTCCTGCCAAAGCAGAACTAGATTTAAGCGAAATATGGATCTTAGCCCACTAATTATATTGAGGGTTGTTAACTTAGTGGGAGATTACTAATCAACTTTGCACATTTTAATTGTAGAATCATGTCGACTAATAACACCGCTACACTATCACTGCGATCAGTCCTTGAGAAGGACAAGCTTAATGGGACAAACTTTCTTGACTGGTTCAGGAACTTGAGAATTGTTCTCAAGCAGGAAAGAAAGGCGTACGTCCTCGATCAACCCATTCCTGACGAGCCTGCAGCTAATACTCCAAGAGCTCAGAGAGATGCTTACATGAAGCATAAGGATGACTCTGTGGATGTAGGATGCCTGATGCTTGCCACTATGGTTCCAGAGCTCCAGAGAGATCTGGAACATATGGAGGCATATGAGATGATTGTCCATCTTAAGGAAATGTTCCAGCAACAGGCAAGGCAAGAGAGGTATGAGACCACAAAGGCCCTACATTCCTGCAAGATGGCTGAAGGTGCATCAGTTAGTCCTCATGTGTTAAAGATGAAAGGCTACATTGATCACCTTGAGAGGCTTGGATTTCCCATGAGCCAGGAGTTAGCTACAGATTTGATCTTGAACTCACTCCCTGAAAGTTATGACCAGTTTGTCATGAACTACAACATGAACAACATGGAGAAATCCATCTCTGAACTGCATGGGATGCTCAAAACTGCTGAGCAGAGCATTAAGAAAAGGCCCAGTACCGTTTTGATGGTTCAGAAAGGAAAGGGGATGAAAAGGAAAGGCAAGGGCAAGGGAAGGGGTAATGGCTCAGGTGGTAAGACCAAAGAGTCAAACAAACCTGAACCTAAGCCTCCTGCCAAGAAGGCAAAGCCTCCAAAGGATGGAGTATGCTTCTTCTGCAATGAACCCAGTCATTGGAAGAGGAACTGCAAACTCTTCCTTGAAGATCTAAAAAAGAACAAGAAGGATAGCGGGGCTATCTCTTCAGGTATTTATGTTATAGACATTCACTTTTCTGCTTCCTCTACATGGGTATTAGATACTGCATGTGGTTCTCACATTTGTATAAATGTGCAGCGTCTCAAGGACAGTAGAAAGTTGAAGAAGGGCGAAGTGGACCTACGAGTTAGAAACCGAGCAAGAGTTGCTGCTTTAGCCGTAGGCACTTATGAATTAGTTCTGCCCAGTGGGCTTTTGTTAATTTTGAACAATTGCTTTTATGTTCCTTCTTTGAGTAGTAACATTGTTTCTCTTTCTTATTTGGATAAGGAAGGTTTTACTTCCATTACTGGGAATGGCAAATGTTCTATTTATCGTAATGACATTTTTTATGCTGATGGTGATTTGCATGTTGGTCATTATTTTTTAAATTTAGAACATCCTAATAATGGAAACATCTATAACATAACTACCAAAAGGATCAAGTCAAACGATTTGAATCCGACCTACCTATGGCATTGTCGTCTAGGCCATATAAATGAGAAACGCATTTCTAAACTCCATCAAGATGGATTTCTTAACTCATTTGATTTTGAATCATTTGATACGTGTGAATCTTGTTTATTAGGAAAGATGACAAAGGCACCTTTTACAGGGCACAGTGAGAGGGCCACTGATTTATTGGGCCTCATACATACCGATGTATGTGGACCAATGAATATAGCTGCCAGAGGTGGTTATATGTACTTCATCACATTTATAGATGATTTTAGTAGATATGGATATATCTATCTAATGAAACATAAATCTGAATCTTTTGAAATGTTCAAAATATTCCAAAATGAAGTACAAAACCAACTTGGCAAAACAATTAAATCACTTCGATCTGATCGGGGTGGTGAATATTTGAGCCAAGAGTTCACTGACCATCTTAGGGGTTGTGGAATAATCTCACAACTCACTCCTCCAGGAACACCACAATGGAATGGGGTTTCTGAGCGGAGGAATCGAACACTATTGGATATGGTTCGATCTATGATGAGTCAAACAGATCTTCCACCTTCCTTTTGGGGCCATGCCCTAGAGACTGCTGCGTTCACACTAAATCGTGTTCCATCTAAGGCAGTCGAAAAGACACCATATGAGATATGGACTGGGAAGAAACCTAGTTTGTCTTTTCTCAAAATTTGAGGATGTGAGGTTTACGTAAAACAACAAGCCTCTGATAAATTATCGCACAGATCCTCAAAATGCCTTTTTGTGGGGTATCCTAAAGAAACGAAGGGATACTATGTCTACAATCCCACCGATCACAAAGTGTTTGTTATCCGAAATGGTATCTTTCTAGAAAGAGAATTTATCTCTAAGAGAACCAGTGGGAGCAAGGTACATCTCGAAGAAGTTCGAGACTTACAAGATAACAAAGAACCACAGATGGAAAATAGAGAAGACTCACAACAAGTTGTTGAGCCTCCTCATGTAACACAAGGCCCACGAAGGTCTGATAGGATACGGCAACAACCTCAGAGATATAGATTTCTGGTTACTGGAAGTCGTGATGTGTTGCTCATTGAACAAAATGAGCCAACCACCTATCAAGAAGCCATAATAGGACCAAACTCCGACAAATGGCTAAGTGCTATGAAGTCTGAAATGCAATCCATGTATGACAATCAGGTATGGACCTTGGTTGATCCACCCGAAGGTGTAAAAACCATTGGGTGCAAGTGGGTTTTTAAAGAAAAAACTGACATGGATGGCAAAGTAAATGCCTTCAAGGCACGACTGGTTGCAAAAGGATTTACTCAAACTCATGGTGTAGACTATGATGAAACCTTTTCCCCAGTTGCAATGGCCAAATCAATCAGAATCCTTCTTGCCATTGCAGCATATTATGACTATGAAATATGACAGATGGACGTCAAAATAGCCGTCCTTAATGGAAAGCTCCTTGAGGATGTGTACATGACACAACCTGAAGGTTTCGTGTATCCAAAGGACTCTGGTAAAGTATGCAAGCTTCAAAGATCCATTTATGGCTTGAAGCAAGCATCTCGGAGCTGGAATCATCGTTTTGATGAAGTAGTCAAAGAGTTTAGATTCATTCAAAACATCGATGAACCTTGTGTTTACAAGAAGGTTAGTGGGAGCACAGTTGTATTTCTAGTGCTTTATGTTGATGACATCCTATTCATCGGGAATGACATTCCTACCTTGCAGAGTGTCAAGTCTTGGTTAGGAAAGTCTTTCTCAATGAAAGACTTAGGTGAAGCCACTTACATCCTAGGGATCAAGATCTATAGAGATAGATCCAAGAGGCTAATAGGCCTAAGTCAGAGCACATACATAGACAAGATACTGCATAGATTTAGCATGCAGGATTCAAAACGGGGTTACATGCCCATGTCTCAAGGCATCCATCTTAGCAAAGATCTGTGTCCTAGTACACCTGATCAAAGAGATCGCATGAGTAAGGTTCCATATGCCTCCGCCATTGGATCCATCATGTATGCCATGCTATGTACTCGACCAGATGTCTCATTTGCCTTAAGTATGACCAGCAGATATCAACAAGATCCCGATGAGGGTCATTGGACTGCTGTCAAAAATATCCTTAAGTACTTAAGAAGGACTAAGGACTTATTCTTAGTATACGGTGGATTGGATGATGAGCTCTGTGTAACTGGTTATACAGATGCGAGTTTCCAAACTGACCAAGATGATCTGAGATCGCAGTCTGGATATATTTTCCTTTTGAATGGTGGTGCGATAAGCTGGAAGAGCTCTAACCAAAGCACTGTGGCAGATTCTACAACAGAAGCTGAGTATATAGCAGCATCAGATGCAGCTAAGGAAGCCGTTTGGATCCGAAAGTTCACTACTGAACTAGGGGTGGTACCCACCATCTCAAATCCAATAGATTTGTTCTGTGACAATAGCGGTGCTATTGCACAGGCCAAGGAGCCTAGGTCACACCAAAGGACCAAGCATATACTCAGGCGATTTCATCTTATCAGAGAAATCAATGATAGAGGTGATATAAAAATATGCAAAGTACCAGGAGAAGACAATGCTGCTGATCCTCTCACCAAGCCGCTTGCGCAGGCAAAACATGAGCGTCATGTTAGGACAATGGGAATTAGGCAAATTAATGATTGTACCTAGTGCAAGTGGGAGGATGTTGGAAATTGTGCCCTAAGGGCCAATCATTGTACCTTAAACATTATTGTTATTTAAGAATTTCTCCTTATTGTTATCATATCATTTGCATGTTTGCTATGATAATTGTATCCTTGGATGAACTATAAAGATTATCCTAAATGTCCCTGGTCAATTATCTATGCGGGAGCAAAGATGAAATAAGACCAGTATGACTTTGATGAGGTATAGAGATACAAATCAATGTCTTAGGCACTTATAGGAGTATAAGGTGCTGGACCGACCCGCTATGAGAAAGTTGCATGGATTAAGTCATAAGCTTATCTCATACATATAATCATGTCGCAGAGCCCTCTGACCTGAGATCATCATAGATTCCTGCATGAAACTTGCTAAGTTTTGACCTAGTCAAAAGTCACCTTTGACCGGGTGATGATAAAGGCTATAATCGGGCTTAGGAGTTTTCATGAAGAGGAATGTGAGTGATCAAGATGGAATTTGTCCCTCACATTAGTGAGAGATATTACTGGGCCCCTCGATGAGTGAGTCTGAGAAATGTATGGCCATACTGTAATGGGAAGGAGTTTCCATTTCTAATTTCAGGCTACTCAGGAATCGGGAAAGTGATGGTCAGGAACAGGAGGATGACGTTGTCCATGCCTCATCCGTGACCGAAATATCGTGTGACAAAAAGGGACGTGACATGGTTGTATAAAAGGTTGCATCGTATCATCGATCCTCATGTGAATTGGGTAGTCGCAATGTCTTGCTAGAGGCCGCTTGCGACTTGTGGGCTAGAATAGTTTTGGCCTACTGCCAACTTCATGTGGGCCTACAGGGTCGCACACAAGAATAGCCCAACACGAGCTATGATGTCCAGATTCATTGAATTTAAGATGTGTCTAAGATTCAATGAATATAATATTTGACCTAGGGTTGATGAATTATATATATATATAAATTCGAAAAAAAAATATAATAATAATATATATATAGATTATAATATTATTATAAGATGTTAGTTTTATATTTAATTTATTTGATAAATTAAATAATTAAAGCTAATATAGATATCATATCTTAGATTTAATTTATAAAGATAAATTAAATCTATTGGCTCTTTAATTAAATTAAATGAATATGATAAATTAAATCTGTTTGACAGATTTAAATCAGATTTATTTGATTTAATTTGAATTTCAAATTAATTAAGATTAATTTGAAATTCAAATACGGCACACATCAGATATATAAAAATTTGAAGGGCTAGAGAACCCAAGGCCGTACGAAGAACTTGGAGAGCCGCGAGAAACCCTAGAGAGACATCTTGGAGGCGCTAGCACGCTGCCGAATTGGGTCTTGTTCGTGTGGATACCGGTAGAGGGAGGCGACCAGAGGTGTTGACTCCTATAGATCGAAAGCATGAGAAACATAAAGGTACTATTCTAACTAGTCGATTTAGACGTCTTTGATAGATCCACGATTGGGAATCGAGTTTTTAAAGGGTTAATTTTTCCGCTGTGTGTACGATTCCCAACAGGTCCTACTTGGCCTGTTGGTCGGTACTTATACTTTTCCCACATGGTGGTACTTTTACTTTTCCTACACTACAACTAGGTTTTGTAACATGCATTTCAAATCACATAGCATAGCAACATAATGCATATAAATAATTATATAGTGTATGAAAGATAGAGTTACTACTTGAACACTTTTCCGATCACTTGTCCTTAGTTATTAGTCTCTTGGCTACCCCCGAGCAAAGCTTGAATCTTATAAGTTAGAATTCATAACGAATGTGTCATTACTTAGTTGGGTATCTTCACATACTAGTACATTAAGTTAAATGACAATAAATAAGGTCTACTTTGGCTGCTAGCACATGCCCTTATCTTTTGGAATCAAACTTGACTGAATTGACTTTAAACTTTTCAAATCTGTAGGTCAACCCAACTTGGTAGTTTTAAACCCAATTTTGAAACTTCATAATTTAATGTAGAAAAATCCAAATAGAGTGATTCCAAGTCCTATGAAAATATCTTTAAGCCCTCTTTCAAAAAAAATACTACTCAGTGTCAATTATAGGGTCACAACCTCAAGAACTCATGAGCAACATCACTAACTAAAATTACATTCTAGTGCTTATGTCTTAACTTCAATAGGGTGTAAGTCACAATTGGCAAGGCCAAATGCTGTGTATTATATATCATTAGAAAACCCAAGATGTCTACTATAACCCTTCAAAATATCATAGCATTTAGACAAGTTTGGGACATTAAAAATAGCTCAGAATCATACTACCACAAATTTGGCTGATTCAACAACAACTTTTTGAATTCCAAAATTTGTATTTTCTAACCAATCATCCAAAATTCATGACCACATGCTATCCCTACACAATTTTAGCCATAGAATCCATTTATAACAGAAAATTAATCAAAATCCATCTCTAACCATACTAAATAGGGCTTATCAAATCTGAACCCTAAAACACAAGTTGTGTTTTTGCAACTTTTACTCTTTAAACATGTAATTAACCACCATAAACCCTTTATTAACCATATATTCATTATCAATCAGCCATTAAAGACCAATTTAAACACCTTGGACAAAACCCTAAAGGGTTAAAAACTCCAAAAATACTAAAAAAATAGCAAGATGTTATACTCATATTAAAGCTTATGATTACCTCTACAAGTCTATCTGATCGGTTTGGAATTTTAGGGGTAATTCATCTAAGGAGATAACACCAAACACCTCATATTAGAATTCCAAAACCATAGAAACATTTCTCTCGATGAGTAGAAGAAGCTCAGTGAAGGCTTCCAGAGTTGAGGAACCCAAAGAACTTCTCTCTTCTTTATTTTTATTTGATTTTTCTCAAACATTTCTGCCCATTTAAGGTATTGGATGACTTAAAGAGAGATAGGGAGAGGTCCAAAATATTTAAATAAATTATGGCACATGTTCTTTCTCTCGATGAGTAGAAGAAGTTTAGTGAAGGCTTCCGGAGTTAAAGAACCCAAAGAACTTCTCTCTTCTTTATTTTTATTTGATTTTTCTCAAACATTTCTGCCCATTTAAGGTATTGGATGACTTAAAGAGAGATAGGGAGAGGTCCAAAATATTTAAAATAAATTATGGCACATGTCCTAAAAAGTTAGGGTACTTGATGTTCCTTTTCAGGAATTATCAGGTAACCGCAGATTCTGTGTACCAAATATTCTTACTTTACACTGTAGGGCACCTGGTACATCTCTTAAAATCTATCTTCATTCCCCTTTAACCTAATTGAGTGAATTCAACTATAAAGGAAGACGGATTTATCTTGCTTCCGATACTAAAATCGGCAAAATTGAGTACATAGGTGGACAGAAGACCAGTAGGTTATACTGGCTTTTCCACCTCTATCATATGCCCAATGGTAGATGTCAGTGTTTCATTTGCTAATAAAGGGAAAATGTCAAAAGATACTTTAATAAAGCTACTTTTTGATATAGGGCTGCTGGTTTTGTGACACTTGTCTTTCTTTAGGCTAAGTGGTGCCATGTGTCCTCTGAATGCTTTAAGATGGTGCCACTAACCTTTGAGTCTCTGGGAACTACCAAGTCTATGCATTGATATGCCTTGGGAAACATCGGGTCTTCATATGGGTCCTACGTATAAATATGGCACCTTCCTCCCTTATTCTTCCTTATAATAGTGCCATTTTGGGTGCCCACTAAAAGCCTTAAAGTGTCTTGAATTATTGCCAAATTTCATACACAAGTATACACATATACATATATTTTGCACTAGCCCATTCAATCGACAAATTCATATATACTCAAAGCAATACAAGTTATAGAATTTTCAGTACATTACAGCTCTCCCCCCATACAATAAATTTTGTCATCGAAATTTCGTTACATAATCTAAACTACAAAATTTGGGTATCATCTTCTCATATCTTCTTCTATTTCCCAAGTAACTTTCCTAGGAGATAATCCCTTCCAAACAACTTTCACGAACGGGATACTCCTGTGCTTGAGTTTTTTTTCCTGTCGATCAATGATTCAGTCAAGTCCAACCTCATATGTAAGATCATCCCACATATCAACATCTTCATATTCAATTACATGCTTTGGGTCATGTTGATACTTTTTTAACTATGAAACATAGAAGATATCATGTAATCTACTCAAATTTAGGGGGTAAAGCTATTTGATATGCTACTGGCATGATCCTTGATAATATTTCAAATAGACTAATGTACCTAGGCTTAATTTCTTCACTTTTAATGCCTTACCAATACTAGTGACAGGTGAGACTTTCAGAAACACGTGATATCTGACTTCAAATTCTAGAGGCTTCTGCTTGTTGGCGGCATAACTTTTTTGCCTACTCTGAGCAGCCAACAATCTCTAACTTAATTTTCTCTATTATCTGATTTCCTATATCTAGCCTATATAAATTTCTCTCAGATAGTTCTACCGAGCATAAGGGCAATTGACACTTCTTTACATATAATGCTTTATATGGAGCAATTTGAATACTTGAATAATAGTTGTTATTGATGAAAATTCTGTAAGTGGAAGGAATCGATCCCAGCTTCCTTTAAAATCAAATACACACGCCCTCAACATATCTTATAACATCTGTATTATTCTTTCTGTCTGTCTGAGGATGATAAGTTGTATTGAATCTGAGTTTGGTACCTAAAGCCTCATGTAATAATCTCCAAAACTTGGAAGTAAACCAAGGATCTTAATTAGAAATTATATTCTTTGGTGTACCATGCAATCACACAATTTTCTTGATATAGATTTCTACCAGCTTGTCAGGAGAATAGTTAATACTAATTGGAAGGAAATGTGCTGTCTTTGTGAATTGATCGACGATTACCCATATTGCATCATGATTTCTAATGATGGGTAATCCTATCATGAAATCAATGGTCACACTTTCCAATTTCTACTCAAGAATTTCAGAGTTTTGTAGAAGCCCTGATGGTTATTGATGCTCGACTTTCACCTTCTGGAAAGTAAAACAACGAGCCACAAATTTTATCACATCCCTTTTCATTCTTGACCACTAATACATGGACTTTAAGTCATGATACATTTTAATTACTCCTGGCTATAGAGTATATTTACTCTTGTGTACTTCATCCAGGATTTTTTATCTCAGTTCTATTTACGATGGTACATATATCTGCTTTTTTATCTGACTAGTCCACTCGATGATAGGTTATATTCTTGAGTTTCTCCCTTTTCAATCATATTCCTGATACATTATGCACTTTTATCCAACATCTGAGCTTTTTCAATTGCTACTTTCACATCTTTTTCTACCTGAATGACATTGCTACTACTAATCATAATCTAATTAGACAAATTGAGATCATTTTCTGCTCTTGAATTATTAGGGCCACCTGGACTGTCTTATGTGTAATACCCCACTTTTTACCAATATTTCATGTATGAGAAATTTTGATATTTAGTGGAATAAAATGGTGAAAGGTGATGTGAATGAATTTATGGAAAATATTCCAATCGCCGGTTACATATAAATTGGCTGACTAAGGACATAAAGAGGTAATTAATGAACAATGAAGGGCCTATTATTGTAACCAAAATTTGAGGAAAATTAAATAACATGAATGATGGCTTCATTTAAGTGTCAAAATGAGGTTAAGTCGAGGAAAAGAGCAAAAAATGATTTATTTCGGTAAATCATAAAATGCAGGGGCAAAACGGTAATTGTCATAAAGTGGGAAATAATTATTTTTCCCTAATATTCCAAATAAATTGAGTTAAATGGGAATTAAAAAGAGGAAAATGGCTACATGATCATTAATAAACCAATTTTTGGTGAATTATTATCAAGTATGGTCAAATAGTCATAAAGTCAATGACTTGGTCAACAATGAGATAGTTGGAAAGAAAAATAACTCCTTCTAATTCTCATGTATATTTTCGGCTGGAAAGAAGTGAACATGAGGGGGAATGAAATTAATTAAAGTATAATGCATTTTTGGACCAATGATCAAGTGCCATGTGTATTAAGCTATTGGTTATTTTAATATATGATCAATTCATCATCTTTTCAGCTCCTTATTCATGATCAAATAGACCTAAGAGTGAGAGTGAGAGCTGGAATCGGTGAAGAGAAGAGGAAGGCTAGGGTTCAATAAGAACCAAGCTGATTCAAGAGTTAGAGAGAGTAAAAAATGTGCAGGAGAGAGAAAGTGCAAGAAATCAAGAGGTAACTTTCCAAACTTGTTCCTCTTACTTAATATACAAGTGTCTCTAAATCAAGTCCAATGAATGTCTAAATAGCTAATAGTTTGATTATAAGTAGTAAGGAGGTGATTAGGCTAAAGAAATGAGGAACCGACACAACTTTTATAGGAATCCTATTGGACTACCCTGTGTTGGACATGGAAAATGAGTAGGAATTTGATAATTCCAATACTTCTATTGATTTTATGAGGCAAAATTGTGTAGGGTCTATATTGACCATGAAGTGAGAAAAGCCTCAAAAAGTGAAATAACTAAAATACCCTTTAAAGGCTCTAACTAAGGGCTGTCAAGGGAATTTTCATCATTTGAGCTTTATTTTGACTAATCCAAAGTTAGAAATGCGTTCTACACATGAAATTGTATAGGAATGACCTAAGTTGTGAATTTTGGTAAAGTAGAGTAAGACCGGGTACATAAGGGGTAAGCCAAGTCTCTAGGTGTATTTTGGTAATTTAGCACATTTAGGCTAAGTTTACCAATGTTATAAGTTTGAAATGATACATGGATGAGTAATGACTCATTTATGGTATATATAGAGATTTTAAGACTTGACAATTGCTCAGCACTGAGTTCTTGCTCGAGCTTGAACCAAGTGAGAAAAGTTGCACGAGAATAACAACCAGGTAGCACCTTGTCTTCATATGACATAACATGCATTGTATGTTCCTTGATATCATCATAAAACGTCTAACACATTTTGATTATACAGAGTGATCACCTGAGGCCTATCTTTGCGTGGGATGGCATTTAAGTTATAATGTTCATATTTGCACGAGCAGTGCCCTAGGCCTATTGCGCGGGTACCCCTCGGGGCCAAGTAACTCGTCTAGCGATAGAATAGTTCACGAATTGCATTAAATGTACTGAATGATGTTATGATGATTCATTGATGAATGCGTGTAAAATATACTTTATGTGTTATCTTGTATATATGACTTGTGTTACTACTGAAATTCCTTTGAATCTCACCATTTTTCTCTGAAAACCCATCTTTCACTTAGCAAACTTTGAATTGAATCACTTATCTATTCTAGCTCAATTTATTCCACATGATTGATAGTCGAGTTTCTGTTTTTTAATTACTAGCCTCTTTCAAGGTCAAGTAATTCTATAATTAATTGCTAACCTAATATATTCATATATGAATTTAAATAATCAATCATGCATTAAGATTTATGGAACTCAATTAAGACTACACAACCCATATGAATATATTCCTATTTCATATGAAAATTATGGTTTTCATTATAGGATCCACACACATGTATCTCCTTCCGGTCTCAACATACATATTGAGATCATCCAAAAGGTGGCCAATCAATTGAAAGCATTAAGAACAATAATTAAAGCTCAATCATGAAGGAAAAATTAAAACTAGATTTAATAAGTTAAGATTCAATCCGTCATTAGTAAGCTACGTCATCACCCTAGAAAATTGAAAATTTAGCTCATGATGAAATTAAAAACAAAACCAAAATAAATTGAAAACTTCATAAATATTGCAGAAAACATGATTATTAAATTCTAAAACATAAAGATATAACTACAAGATGCATGAAAATGAAAAAATCTAGCCTTTCATATAGGAGGTATACCTTCCATGTAGGAGGCAACCTATACCATCCATAAAGGACGACTATTTAAACCTTCTATGTAGGAGGTATGCAAGATCAATAAAAATGCATGAGATTAAACTCTAAGATGGTGTCCATCCTTGTGCCTTCAACTCCTCTATTTATAGATGAATTGGGTGTAAGAATTTCCACATGTTAGGCAAGAATCTTGACTCTAAGCCACCAATATTGACTTTGTGAGCACCTTGCTCATTCATTGTAGCTAATGTTTGGCAATTAAAACGTTGAAGTCTCACTTTGTTGTCTTCATGAAAGTTGTAGATCTGGATCTTAGCTTGAAAATGCATGTAAAATCTCCTCATTCAATATTGTTTGCTCCAGGTATGGTCAAATTAGTGGAAAAAGGTCAGACTTTGACAGAATCACGTGTTCAACTTATAAGCAAAATTTCGAGCTCTTATAGACAGAACTGGCTTTTCACCTCAACAAAAAAGTTGTAGGAATTTTTCTTAGCTTTCTATCTATATAAAGAAAATCTCAATTCGATATCTAGAGCTCCAGATATTGCCTAAAAACTAAAACAGGGTCAAAATTTAGTATTTTCCAATGAATTTTATTTTATGTCAAATCATTATTTATTTATTAATTACATCCAAATTCATTACATTAAGCTCAAATGTCATCCAAAAAATGCTTCATATAAGGGAAAATAAATGTGTAGATATTTTACTTATCAAATTCCCCCATACTTAGTTCTTGGACGTCCTCAGACAAGAAGGATTGACTAATAAGTGCTTCCAACAAAATCAGAATTGTCAAGTTATAAACAAGGACACAATTAAAGAATAAAGAGATCATAGTATTCTTGAATCAACAAAAGTATAAACTGGTAACTTCATTTGAAAATGAATGAACCAAATTCATAATTGTGACTTGTCTTCTCAATCTCTCAAGTGTTTAAGGGTAAGTGTTTCGCTCAAATTCACCTGAAAAAGTTGCACTACCATAAGCTTGCTAAAAATCTCAATCTATACTACCAAATTCACATGCATAATTCAAATCAAAAGGACTTATTGAAGGTTGTAATGGGGCTAGGGTAAAAGGAATGTAAATAGTGATATGAAGGGTTACATCTAAGAAATAAACAGAGCATTTGAAAAATGGGTCATCTTATAGATGATAATATACACACTCCCACACTTGTCAAAAGCCTATTTCACAAAGATTTCAAATGCTTTGTTAGTCTTTTTAAACTAAGTAAAAGCAGTTGATATTAAAACACATTAATGAGTTGACAATAAAGAAATAATCAATCAGGCTCAAAGAGGTTTATCAATAGTGTAATTGTCAGGTTGGCTTTTCAGCTCTGGCTAAAGAAAATGAATGCCTTTAACATTTTCAAATGTGCATGTGACATATAATTTCAACCAGATTTGAAGCAAGTTCTAGAGTAACAACTCAATAGACGAATATCACACACAAGAAAGATAATCATTATTGATCATATAGGCTCAAAAACTCACAGTTAGGTACTTACAAATATAGCTCATTCAATCTCAAAATTCATCACCAAATCCAACAATTAGTTGTTCAATCATGCTATAAAATCTCTAAACTCAATTGCTCCATGCTTCATACTTATATACTTCTTAAAATCATTGAAAAACACTCATAAACAAATTTTATTTATTTATTTTTTTCAGACCTCTCTTTTTTTTAGATGAAACAGAAAGAAAGAAAGAATAATGCAACTAATAAGATGCGTCTCAAGAGTTAAGAATAACTCTTTACTCTTCCATCTTTTCACACCCAATGCATCTAATGGTTTTATTAACTAACTATTTAATGGAGAAACTATGCTTTTTTTCTCCCCCAACCTAAATCAAACATTGTTGATAAGTAAAATATCTGCACATTTAGTTCCCTTACATGTGTGTTGGGATCTTTTGTTGGTAAACCATCGAACTGAATTGCTTGCATCATCTGGATAATTACAGGCTTGAGTTCAAAATTATTAGCTGCTACTGGAGGTTTTCTGATTTCATAAGTTGTCTCCATGATTGTTAACGTGTTATATAGTCACGGAGTGTTTCGGTATCTGCTGTTTCTCCCTCCGGATTTTCCATCGGATTGATTAAAGTAGACTACTTTTGAATTCTCTGATTTCTTTGACAAGTTCTTTCAATCTCCGAATCACAAGGTTTTAATTCAGCCTTCTTTGATCTTGTCATGCACTAAGAAAAAGCTTGAAAAGAAACACAAGACACCAAAAAGAAAAAACAAATGTAATGTAAAGACCAAATTAGTATTAAAATTACTAGGTATTGATATTAATGACAACAATCCCCGGTAACGGCGCCAAAAACTTGTTACGAGTGTAGGATGGTGTATTTAGAAGTGTAAGTGTACACTGTCGTAAACAAGTAATATAGAGGTGAGTAAAGTATTATTCCCACAACGATTGATCACTAAGTACCAAAATTGATAATCTTAATAAAAGATAAAAATAATTAATTGTGAATGCAATTGATGTGAAGACAAATATGAGAAAAATGCCCTAGGGATTATATTTCACTTTGCAAACTCTGGATAGAATTGCTTATCTATTCTAGTCCAATTTATTCCACATGATTGATAGTCGAGTTTCCCTATTTTAATTACTAGCCTCTTCCAAGGTCAAGTAATTCTATAATTAATTGCTAACCCAATATATTCCTATATGAATTTAAGCAATCAATCATGTATTAAGATTTATGGAACTCAATTAAGACTACACAACCCATATGAATATATTCCTATTTCATATGCAAATTATGGTTTTCATTATAGGATCCACACACATGTATCTCCTTCTGGTCTCAACATGCATATTGAGATCATCCAAAAGGTGGCCAATCAATTGAAAGCATTAAGAACAATAATTCAAACTCAATCATGAAGGATAAATTAAAAATAGATTTAATAAGTAATATTCAATCCGTCATTAGTAAGCTACGTCATCACCCTAGGAAAATGAAAATTTAGCTCATTATGAAATTAAAAACAAAACCAAAATAAGTTGAAGACTTCATAAATATTGCAGAAAACATGATTATTAAATTCTAAAACATAAAGATACAACTCTAAGATGCATGAAAATAGAAAAATTTAGCCTTCCATATAGGAGGTAGAACCTTCCATGTAGGAGGCAACTTATACCATCCATAAAGGAAGACTACTTAAACCTTCCATGTAGGAGGTATGCAAGAACAATAAAAATGCATGAAATTAAATTCTAAGATGGTGTCCTTCCTTGTGCCTTTAACTCCTCTATTTATAGATAAATTGGGTGTAAGAATTTCCACATGTTAGGCAAGAATCTTGAATCTAAGCCACCAATATTGACTTTGTGAGCACCTTGCTCATTGATTGCAGCTAATGTTTGGCAATTACAACGTTAGAATCTTACTTTGTTGTCTTCATGAAAGTTGTAGATCTGGATCTTAGTTTGAAAACGTATGTAAGAGCTCCTCATTTCAACATTTTTGGCTCCAGTTATGGTCAAATTAGTAGACAAAGGTCAGACTTAGATAGAATCACGTACTCAACTTCTAGGCAAAATTCGGAGCTCTTAAAGACAGAACTGGGTTTTCACCTTAACAAAAAAGTTGTAGGAATTTTTCTCAGCTTTCTATCCATATATATGAAGTCCTAATTTGACATCTAGAGCTCCATATATTCTTTAAAAACTAAAACTGGGTCAAAATTTAGTATTTTCCAATGAATTCTATTTTATGTCAAATCATTATTTATTTATCAATTACACCCAAATTCATTACTTAAGCTCAAATTTCATCCAAAAAATGCTTCATATAAGGGAAAATAAATGTGCAGATATTTTACTTATCACCTCAATCTATGGGTCAGTCACAGAAGTTTAGCCAAACATGGCTGGAAAAGACGAAGAACGGATGAAGAATGTGAAGAACATTTTAGAGAATTTCTAAACTTCTGTATTCAATCCAAAATTCTACACACCAAAAAATGTCCTCTCCTTGTTTTTTCTAACTAGAGTAAAAAAAACTTAATTTAAAATGGATTAGGGCTCTACAAGTCCAGCCCAAAACAGAAATAAATAACAAATGATCTTTCATTACAAAATTCGGGCCAACAAAAAATTCCAGAAAAATGCGTCTGACTTTGGCTCTAATTTTGAATATCTTCTTGTTCTAATTTGACTTTCAAGTATGCATATCAATTGTAGCCCTTTGAATCATCTAAAAAATGAGACAAGCTAATCAGATATCTGGTTCAAGAGTTATGATGAAAATAGTGAAGCACTGTAAATCTGGGATTTTATCATTAAAATAAATTAAATCTAATAAAACACTCAAAGCCCAAATAAGCATACAAGCCTATTATTTATTAACTAAAGAATCATAAATTTATTAATCAAGAGATACAAATAAGTGTAATAAATATTCAATTATCAATATGTTGTAAGGATAATCTAATGAATGAATGGTAGACGTTGGTAGTTTTGCTTCCTATTGCTAATGAAATGTGTATGTGGGTTGACACACACACACACATACACATACATATATATATCTAGAAGAGGTATGCTCATAACTGTAATGTTTAATATTAAAAAGGAAAATAGTGAGTCTTAATGAGTTAGTGAAGTTTTATGAAAATGATTGTGGAAAACTTTATTACCCTCTCGGCTTTAGGTTCAAATCCTAGGTTGAAGTTGGGGATTTTATAAGTAATTTTGAAATTTGAGTGTTCTGGGTTCAAATCCTAGTCTCCCGAGTCATTTCACTACTCTTTTGTACTCTACTGTAGTTAAAAGAAACAAGGTATCACTTTATGACTCAATGCATTTGCAACTACTTTAGCCTTTCCTGGATGGTATTTAATTTTCAGGTTGTAATATTTAAGTAACTCCATCCATTTGTGCTGTCTCATGTTCAAATCTTTTTGATCATATAAGTATTTCAAATTCTTGTGGTTGCAGTATAAGTCTATGGTTGTCCTATAGAGATAGTGTCTCGAGATTTTTAATGCAAACACAATTATTGATAACTCAAGATCATGAGTGGGATAATTTGGTTCATGAGGCTTCAATTGACGAGAGGCATATGCTACATCTCTACCCTGCTGCATCAGGACATATCCTAATCTATGCTTTCTTACATCACTATAGACCACATAGGTCCAATATGGATCATGGATTGTTAACACTGGTGCTATTATCAATCACTCTTTCAACTTTGTGAAGCTCCTCTCATAACTATTGTCCTACACAAAAGGTTGAGTTTTATGTGTCAACTTTGTCAAAGGCAAAGCAATTCTAGAGAAATTCTGAATAAATATTTTGTAGTGATTGGAAAGACCTAGAAAAATACATATTTTAGCAACAGTCTCTGGCCTCTTCTAGTTCAATACTGCTTCTACTTTGCTAGGATCTACTGAGACCCCTTCTTGTGAGACTATATGGCCCAGAAATTTAGCCAAAACTCACACTTGCTGAACTTAGCATTGAGTTGCTTATCTTTAAATGTATCCTGTACTTTTCTCAAATGCTCTTCATGTTAAGCTCTGCTTTAAGAATATACTAGAATATAATCAATAAAGACTATTAAGAATTGGTTCAGATATAGACGAAAAATATGATTCATGTAGTCTATGAATATTGCAAGTGTATTGGTCAGCCCAAATGGCATTACTAGAAATTCGTAATGACTATATCTAGTTCTGAAAGTAGTTTTTGGTATATCCTTTGCTTTTACTACTCGAAGTTGATGATATCTTGACCTCAAATTAATTTTCAAGAATATACAGGAACCACATAACTGATCGAGAAAATCATCAATTTTGGGTAGTAGATATTTGTTCTTAACAATCACCTTATTCAACTCATTGTAATCGATACACAGGTGTATGCTTCTGTCTTTCTTTTTCATAAAGCTCTCCACAGTGAAACACTGGGTCAGATGAACCCTTTCTCTAAAACCTTCTTAGTCTACTTTTTCAATTCTACCATTTCATTTGGAGCAATCTTGTATAGGGCTTTGGATATTGGTCCTGCTCCAAGCTTCATCTCAATTGCAATCTGCACTTCCCTTTTCAGAGCGAGATAATTTACTGATATCCTTTGGAAACACCTCAAAAAACTCATTTATAGGAACATTTTCAAGCATTATTCCAGCTTCTGACTCTATAAAAAAGAATACTATATACCCCTGACAACCTTTATGCAAACATTTCTCAGCCTCAATAGCTGAGAAAAAAATAAGGTTGACTTCTATACTGACATTTGGTTACGGATTAGGATAAATGATTCTTTTACTTCCGCATTCTAGTAAAACATTGTATGTTGTCATCTAGTCAATACTGAGAATTACTTCTAGTCCATGTAGTGGCAAACAAATAAGATCCGTAGTTGATTCATGTCCTTCGGTGTTTATTATGAAATTTAGACAAACATTGGATATGATAGATTTTGACACCTATGGGTGTAGACATAACTTGATCATATAGTAACTGGTGTACACTTAGGCCTAGCTATCTTACATAGTCATATGCAATAAATGAATGGCTAGCACCTTAATCATACAATACTTGTACCGAATTACCATTAAGTAAAACCATACCTTGAATTAATTCAGGAGATTTTCTAGCTTCTTCTTGGGTCATTGCAAAGACTCTGCCCTAAGCTCTCTGTCTAGGCTTCCTGCCCTTTGTTGTGGATAATTGTTAGAAAAATGCCCTGGTTGCTGACAATTATAACATATTGTCTACTTTACTGGAGCACCACATGGCCTTCCAAGATGATGTGGCTTGTTATAATAACAACATGTTCTATTCTTAGGGCATCTCTAGTTACTACAGCTATCAGACTAATAAGGCTTTTTGTACTCCCTTTGGATGAACCTCCCTGATTCTTATGTTTTTGGAAGAATTACCACTGCCAGATGTACCTTTACTGCTAGCATTTTTGTTAGTATACAGATTTAGCAAATTGCTTTTTGTGATTCGGTATTCTTCTACTGCTTTATTAAATTCTGTAAATTATTTAAAGGCTAGTTTCTCTTTCATCTCTGGTCTTAATCCCCAAATTATCATATCTAAGCTCTATCCCTCATCATCATGATACCTCAAGTAAGAAGAGTATCGAAACAACCGAATATATCGAGCTAAATACTCATCAAATCTTTCTTTCTCATATTGTTGGATAGAAAGAAACTTTGTTTTCTTTACAGTTTTGATTGATCGAGGAAAATATTTCTTTTTAAATTGATCTTAAAATAAATCCCAGGTGTTAGGAATATTTCGTACCTGAAGAATCATCTAAGTATTTTTTAGCCACCTATCTGCATTGCTTTCTAATTTGTAAATTACCAACTGAGCTTTGATGTTATTTGAGCATTCTAAAATTCTAAAAATTTTCTCTAGCTGAGATAACCAATCTTTTGCTACCTGGGGATCAAACTTCCCTCAAAGAAACAGGGGTTATTATTGACAGAACCGTGCCACCCATATCTATAAACTTTCATCTTCAATAGCATGTCTAGGTAAAGGCCTTATTCAGGTACTTCCTTAGGTTATATATGTTCATCCTCCTGTCCACCAGGGTTATTTTCTCTCTCCCTATCTATGTTTTATTTTTGCTATACTTTTCATAGCTCGTCCCTAAAATCATGTATCATTGTCCGCTTTGAAGTTAACATGCCCAATATTTGCTGCATTAGGTTAGGTATAGCTTCTTGACCTTGCCTAGCACCTTTACCTCTTAGTATACCTCTTGATCTCATTATCTTTATGTTTCACTATATTAAAATAAGGAAGAGGTAAATTCCACTTAATCATAAAGGTGTACTTGTCATTTCTTAAAATTTTGAATATACATGTACTTTAGAAATAAATACAGTAGACATTTATATCAGTTTAGAGAAAGTTTTAAACAACATACAACCTATAAACCATTGTATAGCATGTTTCTACTCTTTTACATTATATGACTTAACATGTACAAGTAACTTCCTAGGGAGTCACCTATCATAACACTTTCTTGGGCCAAGCACGCTTAACTTTAATGTACTGGTGCAAAAACGCTGGTATCGGCTCCAACTGCTTTTTAACATAGGCACCCTAAGATTGCTGTTGTCCTAAAAAGTTGTGTCAACTATCTTCAAACAATCAAATACTATATAAAAGTCATATATTAGTATCAGTACATGAAGTCCAACACGTACTCAGTGATATGCTCCATAAATTCTATAAAGCTATTATTTGAACCCCATTCTATAATCTCATTCTTCTTTCGAGCCCAAAATATAGTATCCAAGAAGAAGTACAATGTCGTGAAGATCTAAGCATTATCTAAGAACTCTATGTCAAGAAGTCCTTGATCCCAGTATAATGTATCTACATTATTTAAATACTGTGCATACTGGGACATTGGGGTATCCTAGACACGAATAGCCCGTAGGTACCTGCTCTTGATGTACTCCCATAGCTCTTGGTCTGGTTGGAGATCATTTATCATATGTACAGGTTTGGCTTTGGAACTGGTGACAGTATTCAGATTCAACATTGTCTTATTGGTCAACGATTGCTCAGTGTCCCTCATCGATGAGCTGAATGATAATATTAGTTTAGGATGAGGCCTAAACACTAGCTTTGGTCATATGTGCTTCCTCAGGGTTCGTAACATCATTAGACCACCCCTAACTCGATATGGTAATACTCGCTGCCCTTCAGGTATTTACTAGTCCTCTGGGGGCTAGTTTACCAATAGTAGTGATCTACTCCTCTGGTGCCTTCTTTTGCTCATATCTTGTGTTACCATATAATCAAGACCATATCAGTATACTATTCTATTACTGCCAGAACTACTAGGTCTAATACTAAAAATGTCAAACCCCTTAATATTTTGACATTTTACAGAGTAATAACGCTTTGTTCAGTAGGCGTAGAAAAATAGCATAAATATACTGAAATAAAGTACTTGATTACATTACAGGAATCCCCGTATGATTTGTACATAACATTTACAAATCCTAAAATAACTTAAAAGGACTACAAATAACCAACCCTATTACTTGAACAGGACCAGAAGTCTTCGTTACCAGTGTCAACTTGTTTGCCCTTGGACCCGCTACCTTTTGTAATATCCTAGATTTTATTCACCAACATTCCTTGTACATTTGATTATACAAAATGGAATAAAATCATGAATTTTAGTGTACTTGAAATAGACAAAATATTGGAGATAGATACTACATGAAATTTTGGCTAAGTTAAGACATAAAGCACAATTTTTGTCTTCATGAAGGCCTAATATTGTAGCCTTAAATTAAGAATGGAAGAGCATAATTTTTGGTCCAATAAATGATAAGAATTTTGGCCAAAACAAAAAGAGAAGAAGGAAGACAACAATTGGTTCAAAAATTGAAGAAAATGTAAGGGTAAAATAGTCATTTGGAAAATAAAATTAAAAGCCAATATTTTCCTTTATTTAATGGCCAAATTCGGCCAAAGGAAGAAGAAGCAAGGAAACTAATAAGATTGGCACACATGTTATACCATGTGGAATGTTTTTGTGCCATATGAAAAAAGAAGAAAAAAAGTAAGTAACATGTGTAACAATTAGCAATAAAATAATATATTTTAAGGAGGTGCAGATGATTTTTGTTTAAGAGAATCTTATCCCCCTCAAGGCCATATTTTGGTTAGGAAATAAGAGAAAGAGAGAGAGAGAGAGTTTGGAGAAAACAAAGAACAAGAAGAGAGATAGAGAAACCAATAAGCAAATCAAGGTAAGTTGGTAGTGAAATTCATGTGTTCTTGTTTCTAAATTCATGGAACCCTTTTCTATTCCTTATATTCCTTTTGAAATCATGTAAAGCAAGAAGAAAATTATGGAAAAAGGAGAGATAAAGGTGGCAATTTTAGTGAGAGAAACAAGAAGAATTAAGGTAAGCTTGAATACATGTCACCTCTTATTGATTTATAATTGTTGTTAGTGGTTTGCGATAGTTATTAACTTGGTTTGTCTTGAATTTGTGATTTGGGATGCATAAAACCTAAGGGGAGTTACTTTCCAATTTGTCATTAATCATGTGTAAGAGGTGTTTAAGTGATTAAACAAGTGATTAGAAGTGAAAAGATGTTTGGTTGATTCGAAATTGAAAAACTTCATTTTCTCAAAAAATTTTAGATTTTTAACTAGCAGTATTTCTAGGTGTTTGAGCTGGAATTTGATGGATTTGATGATTCCATTATATTTAGAATGGAAAATTGTATAAGAAACATGTGAAAAATGGAGTATGGTGGCTTTAGGGTGTGAAATGACAATTTTGCCCATAAAACCTTAACTTTGTGGCTGATAAGGGCCGACTGGGAAATGTAGTGTGAATATTTTAGTAATTATGCTTTTTTAGGTAGAGATAACTAACTATATATGTCTTGGAATAAAGCATGAATGAGTAATGATTCATTTATTATGAATTTGGAATTTTAGAATTTGACATTTGCCCAAGCCCAACCATGAGTTAGAGGAATGATATTAGCTAGACATTGGAAAGGATTCCAAGTAGTAGCTCTATCTTTCATACATTATGTGATTATTTATATGCATTGTGTTGCCATGTTTAAGATATGAAATGTATGTTGCATAATTCCTAGAGTTGTGGTGTGGGAAAAGGACAAGTACCACCCTGGGGGAAAAGCATAAGTATTAACAGGCCAATTGGGACCTAGTCTAGGTAGTTAATATAATTCCTCACTATTGTTTGGAAAAACCACAAGGGCCACCCTATGGAAAAAGAACAAGTACCATTAGGCTAGTGGGACCTAGCTGAGGTAGTAAGACAAGTATCACAATATGATTAGTAGGGACAAAATAGTCATTTTGATCCTGAACGTCAAACAAATAGACATATTTACAACATTTATTTTTGTTGCATTATATGGTGCATTGAGTGTTTATTTATCATATTTTATATGATTAATTGTATGTTACTACTAAGATTCGTTTGAATCTTACCCTTTCCGTTAATTAAAATTTACCTAACTAAAGGAAGCAGTTCAAAGGGCAAAGAGGTAGATACTTGCAACTGAGGGTTCCAGTATTGATCAAGAATTTAGTGTTAGTCATCTGCTAACTTTTTATGAATTTTGAGATTTGTAATTATTATGTATAAACCCTGTGGGAATTTCCTATAATGTAATCAAGTACTTTATATCATTATGTTTATGCTATTTCTGTATGCCCACTGAACTATGCATTGATGCTATGTTAAATGTCGAATTATTGAGAGGTTTGACACCTTTAGCTAAATAAATTTTAAATTTATAGAAAGGGGTAAGATTCATTTGAATCTTAATATTAACATA
The DNA here is from genome assembly GCA_037074505.1 of Albizia julibrissin. Classification (NCBI taxonomy): domain Eukaryota; kingdom Viridiplantae; phylum Streptophyta; class Magnoliopsida; order Fabales; family Fabaceae; genus Albizia; species Albizia julibrissin. The sequence continues at coordinate 40,420,635 of CM073480.1, read as the reverse complement.
CAATCAATCATATAAAATGTGATTAATAAACATGCAGGATCCACATTCCCTGCTCATCACACCAATTTTGGGGGTTTTTATTTTTTTATTTTTGAAAAAATATTCCATGCACTAAAAATTAGTTAACTTAAGATACTAGGTGTTAAGAAAATATTTCAGATATTGGGTGCTATTGGAAAAATATTTTAGGATCTTGGTGTTACAGGAAAAATATTCCTAAATATAGGACTAGAAATTAATTAATTTGAGATATCGGGTAGCAAAAATGTTTCAAAGTGCAGCATACAATTTAATTCAAATAAATAAGAATATATAAATAATAAAAATAATAAAAAAAGAATGGGTTTACCCTAAAATTGAGTGATAAGCATACCCTACTAATCTTTTTGATGAGTAGGAAATATATACCCTAAACATGCAATGCACCATATCATGTAATAGAAATGAAATACTGTAAACTTGTTTGTTTTCTTGACGTCCAGGATCAAATTGACTAATTTGTCCCTACTAGCCACACTGTTTCACTATTCAGGATTAAATGACTATTTGACTCCTATTTGCTGTAATGTTTTGGGATAGACAACTGCCTGTCTGTACTTATCTCATTACCTCAGTTAGGTCCCACTTGGCCTGATGGTACTTGTGCTTTTCCTATACCACAACGAGGTTTTGTAACAAACTTTTCTCATTACCTAAGTTGGGTCTCACTTAGCTTGTTGGTACTTGTGCTTTTCCTATAGGGTGGTACTTGTGCTTTTCCCATACCACAAATAGGTTTTATAACATGTATTTCACATCACAAAACATGGTACACAATGCATATAAACAATCACATAGTACATGAAAGATAGAGTTACTACCTAAACACATTTCCAATCACTTGTCCATAGTTATTAGTCTCTAGGGTGGCCCAGGTAAAGATCAAATCCTATAAATTATAATTCATAATGAACGTGTCATTACTTGGTTGGGTATCTTCTAAGACTAGTACAATAAGTTAAATGACAATAAATAAGGTTTACTTTAGCTTCTAGCACATGCCTTTATCTTTAAGAGTCAAACTTGACTTGATTGATTTTAAACTTTTCAAATCTATAGGTCAACCTAACTTGGAAGTTTCCAAATAGAGTGATTCCAAGTCCTATTGAAAGCTCTTTAAGCCTTTTTTCAAGGCAAAATACAACTAAGGGCCAATCACAGGGTTACAACCTCAAGAACTCACGACTAACATCACTGCCTGAAAATACATTCCAGTGCTTATATCTTAACTTTACATGGAATAACTCATAATTGGCAAGGCCCAGTGTTGTATATTACCTATCATTGGAAATCCCATGATGTATACGACAACCTGGAAAATATCATAGCAATTGGATAAGTTTTGAGCATTCAAAAATAGCTCCCAATCAAACTTCCACGAATCTGGCAAATTCAACAACACCCTTTTGAATTCCAAAATTTGTATTTTCTAACCAATCATCTAAAATTCATTGCCACATGATATATGTAATATCCAAAATTTATTTATTAAAATTTCTTGTACATTTAATTATATTCAATGGAATAAAATGATGAATTTTAGTACACTTGAAGTAGCCAAAATATATGAAATAGTGATTATGTGAAATTTTGGCCAAGCAAGACATAAAGTACAATTTTTGTCTTGATAAAGGCCTAACATTGAAGCCTAAAATTGAGTATAGAAGAGCACAATGTTTGGCCCAAAATACATTGAAAAAGTCAGCTGAAAGAAAGGGAAAGAAGAAAATGGCAATTGGTTTAAAACAATTCAAGAAAAATATAAGGGTAAAATAGTCATTTGGCTAAATAAAATAAAAATCCAGTATTTTTCCTTTTAAAATGATGAAAGTCAGCCAAGGAAGGGAAGATGAAGAGAGCATGAGATTTTGCCACATGTATAGACATATCGAAGGTTATAAACATATATGGAAAAAGGAAGAAACAAGGAAATGCAATGTGTGAAGTTTTAAAATAAAATAATACATAATTTGAGGAGGTAGAAGAGTGATATTATAAACCCATTTCAGCACATCTTTGGCTATCATTTTTGGCCAAGAAGAGAGAGAGAGAGAGCTAGGGCAAAAACAAGAGCAAGAAGGAAGCTATAGAAGAATCAAGAAGTAAAACAAGGTAAGTAGTAGTTGAAATTGCTTGTTTTTTCCATCAATCTCTTGTAAACTTTCCCTAATCCTTATATCCTCCCTGAAATCATGTAAAGCAAGAAGAAAACTAAGAGAAAATGAAGAGGAGGTTGCACGACTATAGTAAGAAAACAAGAGGAATCAAGGTGAGCTTGAAATACATGTTATATCTTGATGTATCATAATTGTTGTTGGTGGGTTTGATTAATTGTTGGCTTGTTTGGTCTTGGATTTGTGATTTGGGTTGCATAAACGCTAAAGGGAAATGCTACCCAAACTTTGATTAGTTATGTGAAAATGGTGTTTAAGTGGTTAAATGAGTCATTATAAATGAAAAGATGTTTAATTGGCTGAAAATTGAAAAACTTCAATTTCACTAAAATTCTCAAATTTTTGGCCAAAGGGAATTTAGATGGATGGAGTTGGAATTTGATGGATTTGATGATTCTATTGTGTTTAGAATGAAACATTTTTAGGAAACATATGAATTGTGGAGTGTGAAGGCTTTAGGGTGTGAAATGACAATTTTGCCCCTATAACCCCAATTGGTGGCTATTAAGGGAATTCTAGGAAATGTAGTGTGAATTTTTAAAAACTGAGGTCAAAAATAGATTCTACACATGAAATTGTGTAGGAATAGCCCAAGTCATAATTTTTGGAAAAGTACAATTATACCGAGTATAAAAGGAATTAGACTGGGTTCCTTAAAGGCATCTTGATAATTATGCGTTTTTGAATAAAGATAACAACTTATGAGTCTTAGAAAAAGATATAAATGAGTAATAAATCATTGGTTACTAATTTAGGAATTTTAGGATTTAATATTTACCGAGCCGAACTAAAAGTTAAGGACCAATAGAAGTTAGGCAAGGAAAGAAATAAGGTAGTAACTCTATCTCTCATATTCTATGTGATTGTTAATATACATTGTTTGCCATGTTCTGTACAATGATATGTGAATGGTGTAATTTCCAGAGCTGGGTGTGGGAAAAGCACAAGTACCTCTAGGTTCGGTAGGTACCCAGTCTAGGTAGGCTAGTGGCAAGTACGAACATAATAACATCTGCTCCAGAATATTATAGCAAGTAAGGGTCATACAGTCATATGATCTTAAATAGAGCATGCAGTAAGGCCAGTAGGGCACAAACAGAAATTTGTACTTGAATGCCGAGAAGAAAAGCATTGTGATTGTAATACCTCATTTCCTAACACTACGGTAGAGTATCAACTAGCTAATACTCACCTAATTTATTATATTTCATATATTATTTTTTTCCCTTTCAAAACATCAGAGTTGTGAGTAATACCTCTGTCGATATGAATATTTATATATATTTGCATACATGCACAATTCACTAGATTTACTTGTCTTTACAACACAAAACATGCCATCTATTCTTTTCTACTTCATATACAAACCAAAAACACATGAAATTCTTAAAATACACAATAGGAACGAGACAACCCTAACTAAATTCTTCAATTGCTTGGCCTAAACTCTGTCATTTAGCTTCTCTTTACCCCGTAAGCTCCCTCCCTGTACTGGAGATTTGTTTTTGGGAAAAAAGGGTGAGATTCACATGAATCTCAGTAGTAACACAATCATACATATAAGATAACACACACAATCATGCTTCATACTTCATCAATCAACAAAATCATCATAACATCATTAATGCATCTCATGCCATTCATAAACTGACATATCACTAGATAGGTTCTCGATAGATGCAATTCATAAACTGACTTAGCACTAGACAGGTTCTCTGCCCTGAGGGGCACCTGTGCAAAGATAGGGCCCGGGCATGGCTCGTGCAATTATGAATATTATCACTTGAGTGTCAACCCATCTAAAGATAGGCCCTGGGTGATCACTCCACTCAATCTAAACATGTTAGACATTTTGGAGACGATATCAAACAATACATATGCATGCCATGTCACATGAAGACGGTTACTACCTAGTTGCACTCTTATGCGACTTTTCCCATTTAATCAAGCTCGGGCAAGTACTGAGGCCAGACCGTGAAATCTTCAAATACCACAAATGAGTTATTACTCATCCATGCATCATTCCAAATTCATATTATTGGTAAATTTAGCCTAACAGTGCCAAATTACCAAAATGCCCTTAAGCCCCAATTATCTGTATTTTACTCAAAATCATGACTTAGGCCATTCCTACAGATTTTACATGTAGATTACATATAGTTTGACAGCCCTCAAGTAAGGCTTATAAGGGGTAATTTTGTCATTCCACCCTTTGAGGCTTTTCTCACTTCATGGTCAATATAGACCCTACATAATTCCTCCTCCTAAATCCAATGGAAGCATTGAAATTATCAAATTTCTATCCATTTGCCATATCAATAAAGGGAAGGGAATTTAAATTCCTAGAAAAGTTGTGTCAGATTCTCATTTTCTTTAGCTTAATCACCTCCTTTCTACTTATAACCAATATATTAACTAGTTAGACATTCATTGAACTTGATTTGGAGATACTTACATATTAAGGTCTCTTGAGTTTTCTTCAATTATCTTATGCCAAATGAATTATAATCAAGCCCGAAAAAACTCGACTAATACCAATCAAGCAAAAGGAATAAGTTTGGGAAGTTACCTCTTGATTTCTTCAACTTTCTCTCTCCTTCTCATTCTTGACTCTTTCTCTAACTCTTGAACCAGCTGCTCAACAAGGATTTCAAGGTTAGAGAAGTGAGGAGGAGAGATTATGGAGGGATTATGTAGCTTAAAACAGAAGGTAGCAACCTCTTATCTTGAGATTTGATGAACCTTAGACCTTCCTCTTCTCTTCTCTGTTCAGCTCTCACTCTCACTCTTTTTGATCAGTTTCGTACGTGATAATGGAGTTGGAGAGATGAATAAATGATAATATAATTAAGGGTTAATTGGTTCAACACATGTGGCACATTCTCATTAGTCCACAAATGTATTATTTCTTAATTAATTACATTTCCCTTCATACTACCTCATTCCATCCAAAAATCGCATGAGAAATACAAGGGAAATCTGAATCTCCAATATCCCATTGTGCCATCTCGTAACTTGTTGACCAAGTTATTGACTTTTTGACTATTTGACCATTCTTAACTATAATTCACCAAAATTGATATATTCATGAGCAAGTTTTCTTTTTACTCTTTTTAATTCCCATTTAACTCATATTTGTGGGAATATTGGGAAAAAAATAATTATTTCCCATTTTACGGAAAAACTACCGTTTTGCCCCTACGTTTACGATTTACCGAAATAAATAAGTTTTCGCCCATTTATTTGGCTTACCCTCATTTTGACATTCAAATGAGGCCATCATTTATGTTACTTAATTTTCCTCAATTTTTGGTTACCATAATAGGTCCTTAATTTATGCATTATCACCTCTTTAGGTCCTTATTTGGCTAAATTACGCGTAACCTGCGATTGAAATATTTTCCATAAATTCACATAAATTCATACATACCATATTTCACCTTTTATTCCATTAAATTATGTCAAATATACACATAAAGAGTGTTGGTGAAAATGGGGTATTACATTTCTCCCCCTATTCAATAAATTTCGTCCCCGAAATTTATTACACCACTTGTGGCATAAATCCTGGGTAATGTCTTTGCATATCTTCTTCTACTTCCAAAGTCGCTTCCCTTGGTGATAATCCTTTCTAGACCACTTTTACAAATGGTATGCTTTAATGTCTGAGCTGTCTTTCTCGTTTATCAATGATTCATTCTGGCTCAGCCTTATAGGTGAGGTCGTCACGCATATCCATATCTTCATATTCAATAATGTGATTGGTACTTCTTCAACTGGGAAACATGAAACACATCATGTAATCTGCTTAGATTTGAGTGTAAAGCAACCTTGTACGCTACGGGCCTAATCCTTACCAATATCTCAAATGACCCAATGTAGCGAGGACTTAGCTTCTTTCTCTTTATTGCTCTCCCGATACCGGTAACATGTGATATTTTCAGAAATACATGGCCATCGACCTGAAACTCCAACGGCCTTCTCTGTTTATCAGCATAATTTTTCTGTCTACTCTGGGCTGCAAGCAATCTCTGCTTGATAATTCTGATTTGTTCAGTTGTCTGATCAACTATATCTGGCCCATATAACCTTCTTTCTGATAACTATGTCCAACAGAAAGGAGATTGATACTTCATCCCATATAACACTTCATATGGAGCCATCTGGATACTCGCATGATAGCTGTTATTATAGGCAAATTCTGCAAGTGAAAGATATTGATCCCAACTCCCTTTGAAGTCCATTACATATGCTTTCAGCATATCTTCCAACATCTGTATAGTCCTCTCTAATTGTCCATCCATTTGAAGATGATAAGCCGTATTGAAACTCAACTTAGTACCCAAAGCATCATGCAGAGATTTCTAAAATTTTGAAGTAAATCAAGGATCTCTATCCAAGATTATACTTTTCGATGTTCCATAGAGTCTTACTATCTCCTTGATGTAAATTTCTACCAGCTTATGTAGAGAATAGTTAGTGTTGATAAGTAAGAAATGTGCTGACTTTGTAAGACGATCAACGATCACCCAGATTGCATCATGATTCTGAATTTTGGGTAATCTGATTATCAAATCTATAGTTATGCTCTCCCATTTCTACTTTCAAATTTTGGGACTTTGAAGTAATCCTGGTGGTTTCTGGTATTTGATCTTTACCTTCTGATAGGTAAGACATCGTGCCACATATTCTGTCACATCCTTCTTCAATCTGGGCCACCAATATATCACCTTTAAATCATAATACATCTTCACCATCCCTGGGTAAAGGGTATAATAACTCTTATGTGCATCATCGAGAATTTTCTTCCTCAGTTCATCTTTTAATGGAATATAAGTATTTGCTTACATCAAACTAATCTACTTGGTGACAGATCAAAATCTCGAGTCTCTCCTCATTCAATCATAATCTTGATAGACTTTGCTTTCTCATCTTACATCTGAGCTTCTGCAATCTCAGTCTTTAAATCATTCTCCACCTGGCTAATACTATAACCAGCAAAAAAGATCTGATTTGACAAATTCAAGTCTCTGAAATCTTCTATCAATTTATTTTCCTGTATCATCATAACTACCACCTGTACCGCTTTACGACTAAGAGTATCAGCGATGACATTAGCTTTACCTGGGTGATACTTAATCTCCAGGTTATAATCTTTTAGCAACTTCATCCATCTATGTTGTCTCATGTTGAGCTCTTTCTGGTCATACAAATATCTAAGAATCTTGTGGTCGCAGTATAATTCAACAGTCACTCCATAAAGGTAGTGCTGCCAGATTTTGAACACAAACACAATTGCCATCAGCTCCAGATCATGCATGGGATAAATCAACTCTTGAGGCTTCAGCTGTTGAGAGGCATAGGCTACCACTCTGCCGTATTGCATCAGGACACATCCTAGTCCCTACTTACTAGTATCACTAAAGACTACATAAGTCAACTTGGGATCAGGGATAATCAACACGGGTGCAGTTGTTAACCTCTCCTTTAGCTCCATGAAGCTCCTCTCACAACATTCATCCCACTCAAAAGGTTGATCTTTTTGCATGAGCTTGGTCAACGGTAAGGAAATCCAAGAGAAATCTTGAATAAATCTCCCGTAATAGCCTGCAAGACCCAGAAAATTGCGTATCTCCGTGACAGTTTATGGTCTCTTCCAATCTAGCACTGCGTCCACTTTACAGGGATCTACTGAAACCCCTTCTCACGAAATGACATGGCCCATAAATTTAACTTCTGAGAGCCAAAACTCACATTTTCTCAACTTTGCATAGAGTTGCATCCTACATAGAATACTGAGCACAATTCTCAAATGCTCCTCATGCTCTTTTTTACTCTTAGAGTATATCAAAATGTCATCGATGAAGACTACCATGAATTGATCCAAGTATTGGCGAAAGATACGGTCATGTAGTCCATAAATACAGTTGGTCTATTGGTAACTCCAAAAGGCATCACTAGAAATTCATAATGTCTATATCGAGTTTGAAAAGTAGTCTTCGGTAAGTCTTTTGCCTTTACTCGTAGTTGATGATACCCTAACGTTAGATCAATTTTTGAAAATACACTTGCTCTATATAATTAATCTAGAAGGTCGTCAATCCAGAGAAGTGGGTACTTGTTCTTGACGGTTACCTTGTTCAATTCTCTATAATCAATACATAGCCTCAGGGTACCGTCTTTCTTGTTAACAAACAATACCGGAGCTCCCCACAATGACACACAGGGTCGTATAAACCCTTTCTCAAGTAATCCTTAAATTTGCTTATTTAATTCAACCATCTCATTTAAAGCCATTCGATATGGGGCTTTTGATATAGATTTGGCTTTAGGCATAATCTCGATTGTAAATTCAACTTCTATTTATGGAGGTATACGACTAAGATCATCTAGGAACACCTCAAGAAATTCTTTTACAACTGGAATATCTTTCAGAGCCATTTCCGTATCTACTTGCATGGAAAATAATACTACATACCCTTGACATCATCTTCTCAGACATTTCGTAGCTTCTACTATCGAGAGAAAATTCAAGCTGACGTCTCTGTGGCTAGAATCTCATGGAGTAGGATATATAATCCTCTTGTTTCCATAATCTACCATCACATTTTTTGTCATAAGCCAGTCAAAACACAATATAATTTTGAGTCTTTGGAGTGGCAAACAAACCAAGTCCACTGTAGACTCATGTCCCTCAGCATTTATGACGTAATTTAAACAGACATCAATAGTCAAGGTTTTAACACCCATTGGTATTGATACAATCAAATAAATGGCAGTTGATGCACATGCAATCCTAGGCACTTAGTAAAGTCATAAGCAATAAAAGAATGACTAACACCCAAATCATACAATGCTTGCAGTACACTACCATCAAGAAGAACTTTACCTTGAACTAGCTCTAGGGATTTCTTTGCTTCTTCTCAAGTCAAGGCAAATACTCATCCCTGACTTTGCTGTCAAGGCTCGGCAGGTCGTGGTGCTACTCATTGAGGATAGTTTATCACCAAATACCCTGGCTTCTGGCAGGCATAACAGGTCACCTGGCTTATAGGAACATTGTACCATTTCCTTGAATGAGATTTACCATACCAAGCACATGTCTAAGACATTGAGGGCTTCAACCACCACGTTTCCAGACCAAAAGGGCCTTTTATTGCCTCCCCTTTACAGAAAACCTTGTCTTCATCTCTTTTGTGAGGTATCTTTGTGACTGGATTCACCTCTCTGGCTAGTACTCTTATTGGTCTGTACCCTTCTCAAATTCCCTTCTGTTAGTCGGCAAGCTTCTACAGCTTTATTAAACTTTTTAAACTGTTGGGCTACTAGTTTCTCCTCCATCTTAGGCTTCAGTCCTCGAATGATCATGTCTGAGTTCTATTTCTCATCATTTTTAAGGTTTAAATAGGAAGAGTAACGAGACAATCGAATGAACCGAGACAAGTATGAATCAAAGGTCTCGTTATCACCTTTGTGAATAGCTAGAAATTCTTTCTCTTTCTCAATTCTGACTAATCTGGGGAAATACTTCTGATAAAACTTCTCATGAAATAATTCCCATATCAGAGGGATATTCTGAGCACGCAATAACAACACTATATTCTTCCACTAATCATCAGCATCGCCTACTAACTTATAGATTGCCATCGTGGCTTTCTTCTCTGTCGGGCATCCGAGTACCTCGAAGATCTTTTCCAAATGATTTATTTAATTCTCTATAGCTTGTGGGTTAAGTCTCCTATGGAATGCCTCAGGTTGGTACGTGATAAACTTTGGCATCCAGTATTGGACAACATTCTCCTCTGGTTCTTGAACAATAGAAACATCAAAATTCGCTTCATATGACTACGATGGCTTATCACTTCTTGACTGTTCCTTATATGTATCCCCTTCTAATTGGTTCCCTTCAAGTTAATTTCCATAAGGGGGATTCCCTTCTAGATTATTTCCTTCAGGATGTATCTCTTCTATATTTCATCTTTCCCTTAACTCTCAGACTTCTTCTTGTAAGTCCTGAATCATAGTCTATTGTTGAGCCAACATGGTAAAAACTTGCTGTATCAGATTAGGCTTTGGATTATTTTCAGGTTCAGGATTTTACGGCGTATTCTTCTTTGGTCTACCTCATCCCATTATTCCTTTTTCACTATTAGAAGGAACATCATATTAATATCATATTAACATGTATATATACATACAACTTTACCAATTTCAGATACTAACATACATCAATCACATGCACTCAAGCAACTTAGTTTTTATATCAAAAGGAAATGTGGTCTTCAACATATCTAGTCATATGTACAACAAGTGGCTTAATATTTACATCCAAAACAAGCCTATGTTAGCTTACTGAGCATATCATTATCCTTCTATTCCTTATGCATATTAAACACCACATACATAATCATATGCTCAATAAAAGGCAAAAAACTTAAAGGGGCCCATAATTACAATTTCATTTTTCTTCTTGATCCAAGAAGTAAAATCAGGAAGATAGGCTAATGTGGTTCGGATCCAAACGTCATCGTCCATCATTAGCTCTAACTTCTCTCTTTACACATACAGCTTTTGCACTAACTCCAAGAATGATGTATACTGTATTGTGGGAGTAAGGAATTTCATAAAAGCCATCATGTAAAGATCCTTCAGTTGCTCACATAGTTCATCATTTGGATGTGGATCGAAAACCAATTGCTCTACCAGAGCATTTGATTCTGTAGCTGAATCTGGATGTTACACATTGTTATCTGACCCTACATCAGCTGTGTCCACCACTGTTGCTTTCTCTCTAGTAATGGGACCAAAGTATACTAGCCACTTGACGCTCTTTCTACGTGTATGTGCCATTCTTGGTCTACGTCCATCTCTGTTGAGGATTATGTAAGTTCCACCTTCTGGGATCTGCTCCTCAAATAGATATTAATTGACAGAAGGAAGTGAAGGTGACCTGCTTCTCTACCTTCCACTATATGACTCAACTCTCCTCTTGATAATCATAGGAGATGGCACACTCTTACGAGCTATCCGTCTTACTCTTGACATTCCCGCTTTTCTGTATACTACTGTATCATAATCTATACTGCAATGATAATCAAATAGTGGTGATATACTTTACAAGAAAATGGTTAAAATGAATAAGGTACAATGTATCAAAACCCTTGAAGAAACATTTCACAATACATACTTCATTTTCCTTATCATCACTGTAGAACTCGAGTATGAGAAAATACACTTGAGTTTCGCCCCTTCTCTCGAGTTCTCTTAAACCCACTCGAGTTCAGCCAAAATTTGCCCATTAGAATTCACCTGATTCAAGCACACCAAGAGGACCCATACTCAAGTTTGACCTTAGCACTCGAGTTCTCCAAGGTTGCTCTATACTTGAGTCCTAAGAGTGTGAGAGAAGAAGTTCATTCCAGAGAGTCTCCTAAACTTCAACGATAAGAGTTGCACTCGAGTTGAGGAATCAACACTCAAGTTCTGTTGGAATATCACACTCGAGTTCACTTTTGCACTCTTACGAGTTTCCGCCTGGAAACACTGATTTATGGGAAAGTACTCCATGCACTTGAGTTCTCTAACACAAACTTGAGTTATGGGTTGAAATGCACTCGAGTTATGCTTGTTAAACTCGAGTTCACTAGCTGTTTTCCTACCTGAAATCACTTCTAAATCTTTCTAAACATCCTCATAACTACAAAATCAAGTCCTTTCCTTAACTCCACACTTCCACCCCTTTTTCACCACATCTCGTACTCCCAATCATCACAATCCTAATAAATGTGCAAATCTCTTAAATCTAAACAAAGGATTTCTAGCACCGACCAACTATTGCCAGAACCATTGCTCTGATACCAAAAAGTGTAATACCTCATTTTCTAACACTACGGTAGAGTATCAACTAGCTAATACTCGCCGAAATTATTATCATTCATATATTATTTTTTTCCTTTCGAAACATCAGAGTTGGGAGCAATATCTCTATTGGTATGAATATTTATATATATTAACATACATGCACATTTCACTAGATTTACTTGTCTTTACAACACAAAACATGCCATATTTTGTCTTCTACTTCATATACAAACCCAAAACTCATGAAATTCTTAAAATACACAACATGAACGAGACAACCATTGTAATATCCCGAATTTTGGGACTAAAGGCATAAGATTAAGCCTAGATCAAGTGGACTGCTAAGCCCCAGTTTAGCAAATGTCCTTATGAGACATATTTAAATTCCCCAAAATTCCTTTATATCATTGGATATTAAAATGAATTATATTGGTGAGCTAAAGAGTTCGGGGAATAACAAAATAAAGCGATTAGAAGTCACACATAATATAGTAAAGTGGAACGCAAAGTAATTTTGCCACCAGTGAAATTCCTGGTGTGACAGTGATGATTGTGTGACCTTGTTCGATGGGTAAATGATGGTAAAAAGTTATGAAACTTTCCAGAATGAAAGTAGACTTATCAAGATTTAATTTGATAGGTTATATAAGTCATTTGGAGTTGTACACAAAGAGAAATGAATTTTTGAAGTTAGCCCAGCGAAATTAATTATTTTCTGGGACAGTATTCAAAGATTAAAATTCTGGGAAGATTTAACTTCCAATTGGCTGAAGTTTATATTTTTTATTAAAACTAGACTCAAGAAGGGTCGCATAGCCTTTGGAATTACTACAATTTGACATTTGTACAATTAGATATGAATTTTCAAAGTTAATGAAAATTCTGCAGAATTTGGTATTATATGCGAAAATTCAATTTTTGGGCGAATCAGAGGGTGACACGTGGCATATGAAATATCTGATTCCTATATCCATTAAATCATCTTCATCATCGTCTATTTTTCACGGAAAACACCAGAAGAGAGAGAAAGAACAAGAACGAAAATGGTGGAAGAGGAGAGAGAAAATCTTTTCCTCCGAAACACTGCCAAAACGGCATTCTCTCTCAAAGTACCCTTCAGGTAACTTCCTCTACTGATCGAGATCTTCATTTCTACGATTTCAGATTTTCATTTAGAGGTGTTTGGTGCCGTCTCCCTTGCCGGAGTATTGCCGGAATTTCGAACCGTTTGCGGAAACGGGTAGAGATAAGCGTAAGCTTCCTTTCTAACCGATTGATTTGTTGTTTGGATGAGTATAGAGGAAGTAGGATACTATTCATGGATGGTTTAAATTAGTGTTTTCAATGGATAAATCATGTATAATGAGTATTTAAATAGCTAATCATCTGATTAGGAGTAGCAAGGAAGAGATTAAGCCAAAGAAAACAAGAAAACAACATATTGCACCTAAGAATATGATTTTCTGCCCTATTTTGACATGGATAAGGAGTAAGAATTTGATGATTTTGATGCTTCCATTGGCTTTAGGAGGAAAAATTTTGTAGGTATGCAAGTGTTCATGATTTTTGGATGCTTGTATATAAATTGGGAATTTTTGGAAATTGATGAATAAATGCTGTGTAATTCGTTGTCTGGAAGCAGTATTGTTGTACGCGTGTTTTCAATGGGAAAAACTTGTCTGAAAATTCCGAAAGTTTTCAGATGAAAAGTAGACACAAAGACCTTTAATTTGGTAGGTCATAATACTCAATTGGATTTGTGTGCTAGAAGTTCTACGTTTTTGAAGTTAGGTCATGCAAAACTGGAATTTTCTGGAATAGTATGTTTGTGCATGATGTTTTAGGGACCAAACCTTATCCAACAATTCGAAAAATTTCCAGAATTAAAGTAGAGATATAGATCTTTAATTTAATATGTATTTTTTAATTTTTGGACAAGTATATTGGGAGATATGCATTTTTGAATGTCTGCCCCATTTTCTGGAAGAACATCTAAAACAGTTGGTGTTTGGAAACATTATGGGAATGGTGTGGTGGTGGCGTTTAAAATCGAGTATTTTTATGTAAAACAAAACTTAAAGGGATTAAAATAGAGCTTTAAACCACCTCAATTAGAGTTCTATAGAATTAATTATGATTTTACAAAATTTGGTCAAAAATGCTAGTAGATTGAGTATCATGCTAATTTAAGTAAGAAATTGGCCAAATATAATTGGAATGAACTCCAAGGGTGAAAGTAAGCCTATAGGGCTAATGTGAGCTATTGGGTATTCACTTTTCATGGCTCTAATGATGTTATCACTTGCCTAGAGCCATAAATTGATAAAGAAGGAGCAATGGTTGGCGGATCAAGGGACAAGAAGAGAAGGACATAAAGTCCGAGAGGTAGTGAACTTACCTTTTCTGCATGTATGTGATATGTATGTTTTGCATTGATTATGTGATTACTTTGCCTATTTGTGTGGAACATGTATGATTGGTTGAAGCTCTGTTATATTTGTGCAATGGCCATATGTATGTCATAACATCGAGCATGCAGCATGTCATTATGTTGGCATGAAATAGTGTAGGCAAGCATGTCATGCATTTATATATATCTGGCATACATAGTGGTAATGTTTGCTACTGAGATTCTCTCGAATCTCACTCCTCCCAAACAACCATTCAGACAAGTGAGTATTGGAAACGTGATGAGAACAGAAAAGAGGTATGCACGAAGAGAAATGTTGCTGGTTGTTTGAAGGTCTGTAAATATGGTGTAAACCCCTGGTGGTGAAACTTTTGTATTATAATCAAGAAATATTGTATTAATATTATTAGTATATTCATGTTATACCTGTGTGCCCACTGAACTACGCATTGCTACTCTGAGTAAGGTCAGTAATAAGGGATATATGAGGCAGGTCTTTACAACCATAACTAAGTTCATCAGCTGCTCGGCCTCAACTCTTTGTCATTTACCTTCTCTTTACCCCACTCCCTCCTTCCCTGTACTGAAAATTTGTTTTTGGTAAAAAAGGGTGAGATTCATAGGAATCTCAGTAGTTACACAATCATACATATAAGATAACACACACAAGCATGCTTCATACTTTATCAATCAACAAAATTAACATAACATTATTACTGCATCTCACGCAATTCATAAACTGACCTAGCGCTAGATAGGTTCTCGGTAGAAGCAATTCATAAACTAACTTAGCACTAGACAGGTTCTCGGCCCTGAGTGGCACTCATGCAATTATGAATATTATCGCTTGAGTGTCAACCCATCCAAAGATAGGCCCCAGGTGATCACTCCGCTCAATCTAAACATGTTACCTTGAGATTTGATGAACCCTAAACCTTCCTCTTCTCTTCACCATTCAGCTCTCACTCTCACTCTTTCTAATCAGTTTCGTGCGTTACAATGGAGCTGGAGAGATGAATAAATGATAATATAATCAAGGGTTAATTAGTTCAACACACGTGGCACATTCTCATTTGTCCATAAATGTATTATTCCTTAGTTAATTACATTTCCCTTCATACTCCCTCATTCTAGCCAAAAATCCCATGAGAAATACAAGGGAAATTTGAATCTCCAATATCCCATTGTGCCGTCTCGTAACTTGTTGACCAAGTCATTGACTTTTTGACTATTTGAGCATTCTTAACAATAATTCACCAAAATTGATTTGTTTATGATCAAGTGGTCATTGCACTCTTTTTAATTCTCATTTAACTCATATTAGTGGGAATATTGGGGAAAAATAGTTATTTCCCATTTTATAGCAAAACTATCGTTTTGCCCCTATGTTTACGATTTACCGAAATAAATAAGTTTTCGCCTATTTCTTTGGGTTACCCTCATTTTGACATTCAAATGAGGCCATCATTTATGTTACTTAATTTTCCTCAATTTTTGGTTACCATAATAGATCCTTAATTTGTGCATTATCACCTCTTTAGGTCTTTGTTCGGCCAAATTACGTGTAACCGGCGATTGGAATATTTTTTATAAATTCACGTAAATTCATACACACTGCATTTCACCTTTTATTTCATTAAATATATGTCAAATATACACATAAAGAGTATTGGTAAAAATAGGGTATTATAGTGATCACTGATTAGCAAGTAGGGACAAACGACCATTTTGATCTTGACAAAATCGTCGTATGATTTTGAATATTATTTGACAGACATGTGCATAGTATTATTATTTGTTGTATTACATGTTTATCTTTTGCACTTTATATGATTGATTACTTGTTACTGCTGAGATTCGTTTGAATCTCTCCTCTTTCCGTAAATAACATTTATTCAGAAAAAGGTAGCGACTCTAAAGGCAAAGAGGTGAACACCAGGTACTGAAGGATTCAGTTCTGATGAAGATTTTTTTTGGGTTATCTTTGTACTTTTCATGTAATTTTGGGTTTTGTAATTAACTATGTACAAACCTTGTGGGGAACTTTCTGTAATATAATCAACAATTTTATGTCAATATATTATACTATTTTTGTAAGCCTATTGAACTGTGAGTTATTACTCTGATGAATGTTAAAATATTAAGGGGTTTGACATTATCCCTACATAATTTTAGCCATAAAATCCATTTCTAACATCAAATTAATCAAAATTCATCTCTAACTACACTAAACAGGGTTGGACAATTCTAAACCCTAAAATACAAATTGTGTTTTTGCAATTTTTAACCTTCAAACATGTAATTAACCACCATAAGCCCTTTATTAACCATATATTCATCATCAATCAGTTATTAAATACCAATTACAACACCTTTTATGAAACCCTAAAGGGTTAAGAACTCTAAAAATACTCAGCAAAATAGCAAAATGTTATACTCATATTGAAGCTTACGATTACCTCTATACGTCTATTTGATCGGTTCATAATTTTGGTAGTACTTTCTCTAAGGAAATGATACCAAACACCTCAGATCAGTATTATGGAACCATAGAAATGTTGCTCTAGAAGATTAGAAGTAGTTTAGTGAAGGCTTCGTGAGCTGAAAATACAATTTCAGGCTTTAAATTGACGAAAAACATGAAGAACTTCTCTCCTCTTTCATTTTTCCCCAATTTTCTTTAATTTTTCTGCCCATTTAGGATCTTGGACGACTTAAAGAGAGAGATGGAGAGGTCTGACATATTTAAAATAATTTATGGCACATGTCTTAAAAAGCTAGGGTACTGGATACTCCTTTTCTGGAATTATCGGGTAGCCAGCGATTTTGTATACTAGGTATTCTTACATTATGCTGCAAGGTACCCAATGCACCTCGTAAAATTTGTCTTCATTTCCCCTTTAATATAATTGGGAAATTCAACTATTGAAGAAGAAGGATTCATCTGGCTTCTTGTACCCTAATCGGCAAAATCAGGTACATGGCCGGATTAGAGACCAGTGGGTTACACTGGCTTTTCCACCTCTATCTGATGTCTAATGGTAGATGTCAGTGTTTGGTTGAATAATCAAGGGAAAATGTTAAAAGATACTTTACTAAAGCTACTTTATTAAAGTTGCTTTAATAAAGCTACTTTTTGATACATGGCTACTGGTTTTGTGATGCGTATCCTTCTTTAGACTAAGTGGCACTATATGTCCCCTAAATGCTCTAACAAGATGCCACCTACCTCTGAGTCTCTAGGAAATGCCAAGTCTGTGCACCAATATGCCTCGAGAAATGTCAGGTTTTCATACAAGTCCTACATATCAATATGACGCCTTCCTCCCTTATTCTTCCTTATAATGGCACCATTTTGGGTGCCCACTAGAAGCCTTAAAGTGTCTTAAATTATTTCCAAATTTCATACACAAGTATACACATATACATAAATCTTGCACCGGCCCGTTCAACCGGAAAATTCATTCATACTCAAATCAGTATAAGTAATAAATCTTTTAGTACATTACATGCAACACATAATAATTCTTGACTTATGTTATGTGTTGGCTATTCATGAAAAATATTTTGATTCTTCAATAGATGTCAATATATAATATTTTATAATTTATTATATCATATATATGATTCGGTTGATCGAACAAGTCATGCCAATAATAAGTTTGTTTGAATCAGTAAACTTTTGGTTTATTGTATCATGTTTCTTTACCAACATTAAACTTTACAAATTTCATATCTTATTGATATAAAATTTTAACGACATCCATTTTTGGGAAATTAATTAGGCTTTGAGAGGAATTATATGAGTACAACTTTTTAATATTAACTCACATTTGTATCCTAAAAATCTCCCTCTCAAGTGTGAGTCAGATAAATACACTTTCTTTATTTTTATATTTCAAAGATAGATGTTCATATAGTAAGCCAATAATCTATCTTTCACATGTAGTAAGCCAATAATCTATCTTTCACCTGAAAGTTCAAGTACTCCATACCTCACATACAATAATAGATTTCAGTCCATTAGGCCATCACTTAAACCTTTTAATAGAGTGAAACTCTGATGTATGAGTTATAACTTTTCATGATCAATTCTTCTTATGCCCATAAAATTAAGAAAAATCTATATTAGTTATTCAAGAATTAACATAAATTGTTACATTGTTATATAACTTTATTACTCATTAATAATAATATGCTTCAATTTTCTTCTTTTGATACATATTCAAAGTATGAAATGTTTAGAATTTTCTACTACATAAAGAAATATGAGGAGATCCATAATCAAAATACATAAAGATCTTATTGCAATGATTTGTGATGTTTAGGGGCGAAAATTAATTTGAGAGAAATATAAAGACAAATGCATTATAATATAAAATAATGAATAATTGTGATATACATAATCTTCTTTTAAATATTCTCTACTATTTGGCCATCTATAAATTTGACTTACACTATAAATATAGTTCACGCGCATTATAAAAATGGTTTTGTCTAACAAATCATAAACTATTCATATTTCTCATAAAATTAAATGAATTCACGTTCTCTTAATTCAAATATGATATATGGTTTTCTCCCCACAAATGTTGCATAAAACCGATTTGATTCTAATATATATATATATATATATATATCATATTATATATTATATCATTATTAATATATGAAACTTGCACATATTATATGAGAATGTTAAGGAGTAGAAGAAATGACAATATAATGAATGGGAGTGAAGATAATAACATATCAATATCAAAATAAAATACAAACTGCATAGCATTCGTATATGTCTTCCAATAATGAAGCATTTGAGAACTAAGAAAGAACTATACATGTATGTAAGGCAACATAATAGTACTAAAGAGGAAAATAAAAGATGGAAGACATAACTAAAATAAAAGGCAAGGCCTGTAACATCCTTATTTTTATTTTTAGGATGTAATTATAATTAGAAAATAATTATTTATAAAAATAGATTTAGCAAGTAATTATTGGAAAAAAAGGATTTGGATAAAATATAAAAAAATGAAATAAAACAATAAAACAATAAAACAATATTAAAATAAACTAAAGGGCATGTGGCCTGTCAAACCCATGAATATTTGATATTTGCAGAGTAATAAGCTCAAAGTTCCATAAGACATACAAAAACAACAAAAACATACTGACATTAAGCGCTAGTTTACATTACAAGAGAATCCCTGTAAGGTTTGATAAATATACACAAATGTACAGAGCATTCAAAAGTAGTTAAATTTACATGCATCAATAACTATAGCAGCAATAGAGTTCTCTGAGACCCTAATAACCAGTAGCCACCATCTTGCCTTTCGAGCTGCCCGCCTCAGCTATAAAGTTTTTATTTTGAAAAAGGATGAGATTCGAGAGAATCTCAGTAGCAACATACTTTCAAACATATAGAATGCAAAAATAAATATGCAATACAATCATATAAGATGATCGAAACTATGTGTACACTTGTCCAAGGCCAAACGACATGTTTGCACCCTGGCCTACTCGGCACCCCTATTGGGTCTCTGACCACAACTCGGCTAGTTTGTGTGTTCAAAATACTTGGCTCATGTTACAGAGAATGTCATACTCAAACATTTAATAATCACATAATATATGCAAGAAATAGTTACCACCTACTTTTTTTCCAAATTTTCTGATTTGTTCTACACTTTGATTCTAGCTTGGGCTATGTCTAATTCCTATACAATTTAAAGTTACAAGTTATTAGTTATTACTTGTATCATTATTTCTTTTACATTAAATGCTGCTAGTTATTTAATATAGTTATAATAGTTTCTACACAATATATATTCTATATAAATGCAGTTTTACTGTTTTCCGGAAACTGGCAGATTTTTTAGTCAACTTTGGAAATTCATAATTAATTCTGCAAAATTCAAATTTGACTAATTCTAAATCCTAAATGAAGCTCTTTCAATTTAAATTTAAGGAAAAATACTTAGATTTGACCATTGCAACCATATCATTTCCAATAATTCTCCATATTCCACTATTCCAGTTTGTATTCCAGAAAACAGGGCATAACTTCAAAAATTCATACCTTCCAGTGTACTTGTCCACAAATTACAAACTACCTATAAAATTAAAGCTCTATATCCCTACTTTAGTCTTGTCAATTTTTAGAATTTTTTGACAAGGTTTGGCCTACAGAAAACATTGTACAATATCACTAACTCACATAAAGCAATCAAACAACATTGCATTTAGACTTTATAAATTTCCAAATTTGCATACCAACATCCAAAAATCATGAATACATGCATACTATGCAATTTTTCCTTCTAAAGCCAATGGAACCATTAAAATTACAAAATTTCCACTCCTCTCTCCTGTTTTTCCTCTGATCGAAAATGGTGTTCTTAGGAGGAAAGTTGTGTTTTCTTGATTTCTCTTGCTTAATCACTTCCTTATCACTTCTAATCACATGATTAACTACTTCAATACTAAATGAGCATGATTAAAGGAAAATTTGGTAGCATTTCCCCTAGGGTTTGCTTTATCCAAAATTTACAAATCAAGAGAAACAAGGTAAAACCACCACCAACAACATCAAACATGACAAGAGGATCAAGCTTTGAAGATTACTTCTTGAATTACAGCTCTTTATCATCAAGTTTTCAAGCTTCTTACCTTTGATCCTACTCTTGGAAACCCTAGATCACCTACTTGTGCTCTTGAAGTTTTTGAAGCTCTCTGTCTCTCTTTTTTGCTTTAGCTGACCGAAATGAAGGAGTAAAAAGAGTGATATGTTGTCTTAAAATACACCTTTTTCTTAGGTCATAATACGAGTTAATGAAAATTCACCATAATAAATTTACTTAGCTCTTCTATTTTCCTTCTTCTTAAATTAATATAAGCCACACAATTTATTTCTCATGCAATTTCCCTTCTCCACCAAAATGCTAAGAGAAAAGGGAATTAATAGCTTCTTAGTTTTTGCTATGCACATGTGCTTGTATGCCACTAGTTCTTGCTTTCCTCTTCCTTTATTAATATTGACTAACCAAATGAATATATACTTTTCTTTCTTTCCTCTTGCTTTGATCGAAAATGCAAGAGTAAAAAGAGAATATTTGATAGCTTCTTGTATTTCCAACAATTGCATCTTACAATTCATTAACTAAGATCATATTACTTTTTGACTTTTACTTGTCATTAGCCAAGAATTTTCTGCTTGAAACAATGTTAGTCAACAAGTATATGTATTCCCCTTTACTTCCCTTGTCTTGACTGAAATGATAGAGGAAAAGGGAATGTTGATTTGTTTCTTGAATTTCCATTGTTACTTCGAAGCAATTAATTAAAGTCATCTTGCTTTTTTACCTTTATTTTCCCCTAATTGCACTTAGTAATATTACTTCAAAATGGACTTATTAATTACCAATTATCTATTTTTTCCTTTTATTCTCCCCTCTTGGCCAAATTTATTAGGAGAAATATGGAAACATATTTGTTTCTTATTTTGTTGGAAAATTACTATTTTGCCCTTACATTTTATGATTTATTGAAATAAATCATTTCTTTCTCCTTTTCCTTTGTTTTGGCTGAATTTTAATACTTGTATGAAGCCATTATTTGTGGGACTTTATGCTCCAATTTAGGTTACCATGTTAGGCCTTTATGTGGACATTAGTTGCTTCTTTTTGTCCTTGCTTGCCTAAGTTATGTGTAACCGGGAATTGGAATGTTTTTGTCAATTCATATACATCACAATTCACCATTTATTCCATTAAATGTATCAGTTATATACAAGCAATCTTGGTGATTGAAAAAAGGGTGTTATATGGCTCTTTAGTTTAAAGGTAGTGGGTGTGTTAATAAATACCCACCCCTACCACTTTTCATTTAGTAAGAAAGGTGAAGATTAGAGGGTACGATTCTATCTCCATATCTGATAGTCTGCTATTTCAGGTAAGGTTTCAAGCTTTTCATATAATTTTGGTACTTAAAATCACTTCTTATCAAACTTCCTTCATAAAAGTTGTTCTATCTATTTTTACCTTTATACTGGTAGTAATATTGTACTAATTAGTGAGAATTTAGGGGTTAGAGTTTTGAGAGAATTTTAAGGTTTGACAATAGATGACTATATATGGATAGAGGAATGCTAATAGCTAATTTTAATAAGTTTGGATTTATTATTTGGCTATCTTATAATTTTATAATGAATTTCTCTTAAAAAATATTATAAATTATTTCTTTTTGGATGATCTTACCAATTAAATTTTGGTTAAACAACTTATTTGAGTATTGGAGGTATTGTTGAAATTTTAATCAGTTTAGTTTTATATATTTTGAGTTATATGAAATTATAAGTCAAAATTTGATATTTGAGTTAGAATTTGATATGATTTTAAATATGTGGAGGTTTGAAGAGTTGTTTAATAATTGGGCTATGCTCATATAAGTTAGAAAAGAGATTTAAATGGTCTAGGATGTTGAGGGTAAGGGTTATAGAGGAAATTAGGTTTTTGGGAGTTGAATTGTATAACTTAATTAATTTATTATTGCTTGTGGTTGATTGGTATCTACATTGATATGCAGAGTTTTCTTGTGACTAGTGATCACTCGTGTTTTACTTCTCAAGTTAATATTAAGCTTAGAGTTAAAGCAACTGGGGTTAATATATGATTGCTTTAGACTGTATGGTATTTTCTAAACCTTTATTTATATTACTTGTATGTGTTTTGAAAGGTTATATGTATGTTTAAATATGAACTTAGTTCAATAAAGCAGTGTATTTTTTAACTTGTATATGTGAGTGGAGTATGAGTAGATGTTATTATTAAGATGGTTACTATTATGATTATTATGATGTTTGTGATAGAATGTTGTATAAGGAATGATAATCTTGTAAATGTTTTCAAAGACTATATTGATATATCATTTTTTTGATATGGGATATGTTAGGTTGTGTGGAAGAGATATGGTGAAATTGTGCCTATCGGCTCTCTCACTCCTGGCCTGGATTTTCAATTGAGTGTTTTGGAAAGACACTTCCCTATTACGGTATATTGGCAGTAACATGGGAGGGGTAGCATTCTTGAAGTGACTAGATAACTTTTGGTCTAATATATTAGCA
Source organism: Albizia julibrissin (assembly GCA_037074505.1). NCBI lineage: Eukaryota > Viridiplantae > Streptophyta > Magnoliopsida > Fabales > Fabaceae > Albizia > Albizia julibrissin. The sequence goes on along the minus strand of CM073480.1, from coordinate 40,397,027 downwards.
CTGATAGGCTATACCAAGTCCAGAAGATATAAGAAGGAGCAGGTTGGATGAGTGGAGATGATTATAACCGTCAAATGTATTATGTAGTGTTTAATCAATGAGAATATTGTTATTATGTTAGTTAAACTTGCCTCTCTGACTTGCAATCATTTCCTGCTTATTTTGTAAACTGATTTTGGTTACTGGGACTTTATGTCTTACCTTGTCGTTGTAAATATATTTTAGATAAGACCTTTAATTTGGCTAGGGGCCAAGGGATGCAACTAAAGGCATAGACGTCATAAGCTTTGTAGGCCTCTTTCGGTGTTGGTGATGTATTTTGCCATTATAGGGCCCTTATGTTTTTGAAATAATATATTTTTTGTTTTGAATATTTGTTTTGTGATAACTTTTTAACCATTGTGAGGCCAGAGGCCTTCTTTTGCATACTTTGATATTTTGGTAAATTCACAATCATATCTTATGTTGGAAAATTGTTTTGTGTAGACCATTTGTTGTAGGGTTCAGCGTTGTAAAACCTGTGGGCTTTGTTTTCTCCTATTTGTTATTTGTACCCAGAGTAATGGATTCTTTGCAGTGGGTTTATGGGCGGGGTTTTATGCCTTGAACCCCGATGCGTCATGATGGAAGAAATAGTTTTCAAATATCACTGGTTAATTAGGTTTTGTAAAACCATTATGGATAATTGTTATTTATGAAAATAGTTCTTTCCAAGGCTGATAATGAGAAAAAGTACCTTAATGTTGAGGTATATGAGTTGAATGCTTGATGGGAAATCTATCGAGCAACAAAGAAGCACAAATTCCAAAAAAAAAATAGAAGCATGATTACAGCTTAACATGATAAACTTCATTGATATATGGATAATATTCATATACACCATATACTTAAAGTTACAAATAAATTATACAATTATACATAAATAAGAGAATTAGACAACTTAACTATATAATTGAAGGTTATATGAATAAATACTAGAAACCATTTAATGTGGGAGTTATATGGCATAATGACAATATCCATGATGTAGAATCCTAAAAGGCTATGAAATCATCAATATCTATACACCATAATGTTTAAATTTGTCAATAAATTGGCACTATATTAAAATTTTAAAATGTCCAATAATTACTTTTTTATCTATTTGATTTCAAATATCATACATGAACACTTATTGATATCACAATATCAAATATTAATTTTTCCCTCACAAATTAAGCTTAATAAATTTAAATTGAAATTTAAAAACTAATCAAAATCATATAGCCTTCAGGGCTTAAAATTGTTAGATATGATTAGTTTTGATGATGTCAAATATAGATATAAGATATTAAGAGCAAAAAGTTTGTATAATGTATTAGTCTCCAACATTGACTAACTACTATATTTCTTGTTGCATATCTTATAGATTAATCAAGCGAAGCTAGAAAGAGATTCGATAAAGAAGAGCTTGAAGGAACTAATGGGAATATCAATATTCAAGCCTCTAGAATATATGCTCAGAAGGAAATTCAAGTATTGTAGCAATTAGTACTGTTTGGTACTGTAGTATTGTCACTGTAGCGATCAGATACTGTAGCAACCAGGCACTGTAGCATTTGAGGCACTATAGTACTCAAGTTCTAAGAGTTCTCCATGCGAGTTTGTGACAGAAACGAAGCTGTTGGAGTTTCCCAAGTTGAGAACTCGAGTTGGCCATGCAAAACTCGAGTTGGAAATGTTCAAAACTGAAAAAATGGGTAAGAACTCGAGTTGGGATTGAAAACTCGAGTTTGTGTTGAAGGAAACTCAAGTTTGGCATTAGAACTTCAAGATCGAGCATCAAAATCTGAAGCAAACTTGAGTTTGGTATTCAGAACTCGAGTTCTGGATGACTCTGTTCATCACTATTCTACATTTAGCCTGGGCGAGCTTCAGTAATTCAATCATATCTCACAAACCAAAATTCTGTTTGAGATGAAATTAGTGGCATATGAAAAAATACTCCCAATGTGTCATTTTAACACCATAACCAACATCAAAGGAGCTCAGATAAATCATATATGAATGTTTGAAGTGAAACTTCAAATCATCGTCATATTCCAGAACAATGTTTGTATTTTAGACATATCTCCCAAAATATATGTCCGATTGAGTTCAAAATGGTGCCATATAAAAGTAGACTCAAAGATATTTCCATGCATATATAATATGTCAAATTTAGAGTCATATTCAATGCAGTATAGCTTCTGGAAGATGGTGCTAAAAAATACAAACGCTTTTTACATTCGTTGGAACATAACTTGAAGAATACAACGAGTTTCAAGCTGATTCCTTTTGTATGGGAATGTAAATAACAAGATCTCTCTAATAATCAATTATTTATCATACTTGGAGTCAAAAATGAATGGATCATGTTTTGAGTCCATTGTTCATTCTCTCACAGGCATTGCACAGAAGCTGAAGTTAAACACATGAACTCGAATGCAGGATGAAGCACTCGAGTTCTGGGATGAGATATACTCGAGTTATGAGAGTGTGGCCATGAGATTTTGTACCAGAGAGCCTTAATGCTGTGAAAGAAGTGTTGTACTTGAGTCTTCAAATAAATACTCGAGTTTTGTATAGCATTGGCACTCGAGTCCTGCAAGTTATGTGGAAAGAGTTTGAACCCGAGAGTATTGCAACTGTGAAGAAAACTCGGTGCACTTGAGTCCTATATCATGTACTCGAGTCCTGAACAATTATGCACTTGAAGTTTTATGAGTTTTGGCTTGAGAGTGTGAACCCGAGAAGAGCTATATTGCGTGAACATGACGTACACTCGAGTTTAGTTTTGTGCACTCAAGTTCTTGTCTAATCTACAATTGAGTTTCCTTCTGCACATCTCAGAAGCTCTTATCATAAGTAATGATAGAATGAAGTAAAGTGTGATGCACTCAGGTTCTCTCTCAAATCACACTCGATTTTGGACTGTTACACTCGAGTTCATGCGATTGTGAGAAACACATTCCTTCAGCGATGGATCCCAATATGTCTATTTATTATTTAATCATTATACATTAACATGTTATCATGTTCAGACATTGTTTAATGTTTGTTCCCAGTGTAAGATAGGTTTGCAATGTTCGGATAGACAAAATACATGAAGAAGTAAAAAACGCTAGACACAACGGAATGGGCAACTATCACTACACACGGATCTGACATGCTCCACAACACTCTGCCACACATTCTGACAGCCCACAAAGAATTTGAATACCCATACCATTCTCCAGCAGATATATTGCAATATAGACAGAGAAGCTTAACGGGAAGAAGAATTCTCAACGGAGAAACGAAGCAGTGTGGCTGCAACAGAAAATGAAGAAGTATCTGTTTTAGCATCAGATGGGATTACAACGGGAAAATATCCGAATGGGCTCAATGGTCAAATAAATCAGCAGGCTCTAATGAATGGATGTTGCAACGGTCATCTTCCATAAATCATCTATTTATATGTGAAAAGATTCAAAGCCAAATGTGGTGATGCGATAGAAACAAAATGATAGAGAGACGAGAACCCAACTGCACCAACATGCTGCTGTTATGAATCTTCATCTCTCACACTCTCCGTAAATATCTATTTTACTTATCATGTACATTTGAGAGTGAATATTTGTATTGTACTTCAGTGAGCATTTATCTACTCTGTAAGAGAGTCTGTAAGCAACTTCATCTATACTTCTATATTGAACTCGAGGTAGAGGGACCTTGAGAGGGTTGATTACCTTATGGGGAAGCTATAGGGAGGATTGCTCTGCTTGTGAGACTTGTCGTAAGGGGGAGTAAACCTTACAGTGTGTGAGGGAGAGTAACTCCGTAGTAGGCTACACAAGTGCCCGATTAAACTTGTGTGTTGTAGCGGCTTTTCTTATGCCCGGTTAAACAAGGAGATAGTAGATTGGAAATCTGAGGAGGTGCCTAGGGACTGGACGTAGGTCATCGTGGATTGGACCGAACCAGGATAAATCACAGTTTGCATATTCTCTTCCCTAAGCTTTTACATTTCCAGCATATAAGATTTACATTAGCTGCTTATGATTTTATACTTCCATATATATTAATTTGATAAACTGTAAAAAGATTTTAAAAGATTTTACTTTACTATCATACACCCAATTCACCCCCTCTTGGGTATTAGCTAGTTCCAACATTTGGTATCAGAGCTTGGGCTCTTATTTAAAGGACTTAACCGTCTCAAGAGTTATAATGGCTAACTTTGGGTTTTTTATCCTTTCAGAAGGTTTTGATTATACAATCCCACCTATTTTGAAAGATGTTGATTTTTGGTTCTGGAAAGCTAAAATGACTAGTTTTATAAAAGGATATGATTTTGATATGTGGAATGTTTTTATAAATGCTTTTGATCATAAACCAAGAAAGGATTGGACAGATAAAGAAAAGAAAATGTTTTAGCTGAATATTAAAGCAATGCAGTTTCTGTATAATGCCGTGACCGTAAATGATTTTGAGAAAATTAGATTTTGCTCTAATGCTAAAGATATGTGGGATACTCTTGATTCTATATATACTTCTAACAAGTGTGTTGAAGTTGAAAGTGTTGACAGTTCATGTGAATTTACAAGTTATGCATCTACGGTGCATGAATGATTGGAAGTTAATGATGAAGATGGAGATATCACACAACACTTCTATACAGTCAACATGAATAGATAAGGAGATGAGGATTCCCATAAAGAGCTCATTATAGACAATCATGACAATTCACCCTCTAGAGCTCAAGATAAACTTGAGGTAACAAGTTCCAATTCTTCCTATGATCTTTGTAAAACTGAGTTTCAAATCTTACATAAAACTGTTTTTACACCAATTGTTGATTCTATTGTGAAAAGAAAAAATGTCTTCAAATATGTTGGAAACTTATATGTGAAGAAATATTGTTGGCAAACTGGATATTTAAATTGTCTTCCCTTAAATAACCCAATGCTTGCATAAAACCTCATAAGGCATATTATTATAGAATATGCAATTATTGTGGTAAGACTGGTCATATTTCTCACACATGCTATATTAAAAGAAATTCAAATGTGAGAAATAAATATGTTTTGGTTCTGGAAGGACATGTAAATTTGAATGCTAACAATCAAGGACCCAAGTATATGTGGGTACCAAAATGTCCATCTAGTACCTTGTGTATGCAGGATGATTCAGAAAGAAATGGACATAAGAGTATAGAGTAAATGAAGAAAAAGCCAAGAGTTTCTCATGCACCAATTAAGAGGTTTGTATCATTACAAAAGATAACTCTTAGAGCATTCGTTGCTAGAGCTGTAGAGCATAACCACCAAAAGAAACAATGGAGAAAAGGCATGTGTTCTACCTCAAGAATGAACTACTATAATGTACCATTCAACTACATTGAGGAGAACAAGAAAAGTAAGATCTCTCGTACAAAGATATGCACTGAATCTACAACATATGAGAGAACTTTGCATAATCCCAAAGCTATATATGTAAAAACAAAGCTTCAAAGAAAGATGCAATAGGTATGCAAAGGCAATCCTCCAAGCACCTAAGGTAAATATGTGCAGAATGGTAAAACCTCCTATATTGTTATCTTTACTATCTATTGAGGTTTATACCTATTACCTTAGGAATGAGCATTGCAAACTATCTTAGAAATATGTTTTCATATCCTTTGAAAAACTCATCTTGTAAACTTATTTACAAAGGGATTGCAATGTTCAATAGTTTAGTTCTTTATGCATACACGCATGTTTCAAAACTCTTCTTATGCATAAAGTCATCATTTTATTATATTCAATTGTTATGATTTAATTATGTTCAAAGAGTATGTGAATTCTATTATGATTCCTATGAGCTAACCATATGTGGATCCAAGTAAAACTGGACACCTTAGGAAGAAAAAGGGTTATACAGTTTTGTAGGAAGAAGAAAAGAATGTCATACTCTCAGTCAGTAAAATAAGGATGAATATAGCATACATGAATTTTGAGGAGAACATGCACTAAAGCTTGAATCAAATCCATGGGTTACTCAAGTAATCTTGGAGGACTTGAATACAAAGAAACAAGAAATTGGAAACTAACTTGAAGTGTCTACGAGCCACACTCAAGCTAGGTATGCTGGGTCTGTATGGGGGTTCTACTGTAGAACTCGAGTTTGCAGGGTCAAACTCGAGTCCATATGAACTCAAGTTCTTAAGACAGAGCTCGAGTATTGCACAGTCATTTCAAAACTCTCTCATCGTATTCATTCTTTCTAACTCAATTTGATTGGAAAATACTTGCTCTTTACCGCATATTATTAGCAATAAATCTTTTATGGTTTTTCCAAATATTTTGGATTGCTAAATGAATTGAAAATAAAATCCTTCTATTTATGTGAGTTTAAAATGCACAATTCAAGAATACATTTTGATTCATATTGTCTTTATAAAAGTGAATACACATGATTTGAAAATTATTCATATCACATTTGCATTCAAATCATTTTCAAAAATTGGAAGTTCATGTTTTTGTGTACTAAATGTCAGAAACGCTTCAAATACATCTAGACTATTTCCCCATCATTGACATATTGATTATTGATCTTCAATATATCTTAGGCTTGAACTCCTCAATCCTTATTTTCCAATGAGTTAAATTTCATCTATATGAGTTTCAAGTATATTTCCTCAGAGATGAATTCAATATGTGAAATTATTGTTCCTAATGCATAAATCCTTATTGGTTGAGTTATTTCAAGCATTATAAATGTTCATTAATGCATTGAATGAATGCTAATGCATTAACCATTATAGTGGAATAACATATTAGGATGATATTTTAGAACTCTAGTCATTTGGACTAATGAGTATGTGCTTTATCATCTATAAATCCTTATACTTATTTTGTTACTCAATTACATCAACATTTGTCTTCATATATTTTTAAGTAACTAGAACCTTGTATTCAAATTCTTGCCATGAATGCTCATATGTTCTCATGACACAATTCTAAAAGGCAAGATTATCTCTTAGTCAATAGCAAAGTCATTGTACTCATATATGTCTATCGAATTAATCCTTTTGGTTAATTCATTTTCTATATGACTTTTGCTCTTGGAAAGATTCTCAAACATGCTATCTTAATTGTTCTTTAAGAAGGAAGCTTTTTGGTACATGTATATACTTAAACTATTGACTTCCACCATTTTTAGCATAAGCATTAATATTTAACAAATTGCATAAATGAGTTTTCGTGCATTTAAAATCTCAATTTCATAATGCAAATTCATGATTCAAAAGAACATTTAAGATTTTGAAACAATTTGTATATTTTCATGATTTATAATTTCATAAAAGTTGGTCATTATAGATTGATTTTCTACTCTTTTGAACCAACTTACATAGATTGCATGAAAATCTTATCAATGACTTATTTCAATAAAGTGTATTTAGAAATTGTCATTGATCATTGAAATCATCATTCTTGATATCATTTGCTCATTATGTTTCATGATTCAATGACTTTGAATTTATTGGGTAAAATTATATTTGGTGTTTGTTGTTTTATGATACTATTTGCTCCATTATCATATGATTTAATTGTATAAGAGTATAAGAGTTTATATGTCTAATATTGTGAACCCAAGAGAAGTTGGGTACCAAAGAAGGAGCTTGTATTTATACTTTTGTAGGTGTTGACTAAAATGCTTTACTTCCGGATAAAAAGGATAAAAGGCTAACAAAGGAGGCATGACTGCTAGTGTTGCAATATAAGCAGAAACAAAATCTGTGATATAAGATGCATCAAATTTGATAAAATGAGGCAACTGTGAACTATTACATCAAAGCTCAATTTGAACAGCAAGAGACAGAAATAAGGGTGTTGTGTGTTACATAGAAGATTATGCCTTCAGATTACATAATTAGACAATGACTAGCCAATGATGCATCAATAGACTGCAGAGGACTATACTCGAGTAATTACGACATTACTTGAGTATGTTGTATTCTTTCTTAATTTAAAATTCTCTAAGTTGCAGCACTCGAAGTAAGCACTGAAATGATGATTGTGTGATATTGGGATATAATTGATAAAACCATCATCATTCTGAAAGCTTGATTTCTCACTAAATCTTCTGAATTTCCACTCAAAGTTTTCAATGTTTTTCCAAATCCATAAGAGTTTTTAACTGTATTTCTTCATAATAATTTTTAAGATCATGCATACATTAAGGGGGAGCTTCACATTCACATGTGTTTTATATCCTAAAAGCTTATCTCCTTTATTTAAAGAAAATCATTATAGTAAACTCATCTATATTCACTTTCAATTGATTAGTTTTGATGATGAGATACTTATACATTTTCTTTTCTTAATATTAATTTGCATATAGTTTATAGAAAGGAAATTGTTAATACTTGATTGGATTCACCATTCTCCTTGCAAGAATGTTTTTAACTTATGACAGGAGAGTTTTCCCTATGCAAGATCATTCCTCAACATACTAAAAGGAGAATATATCAACCTTGAGGACATATGCTTTGACGCTCAATCAAGGAAAATATATTAGCAGCAATATTTAAAGTAACAAATTTATCCATGCCAACACAAAAGAGCACTAACCATATATGATAAAAAGCTCAAGAGCATCCTAGAAACATCATCAGAGTTATACAACAAAACTATAATGGACCGAACATCATAAGTCTATCATCAGCTTGCCTAATCCAAATGAACATCTCTAAACTCTATATGTCTTAAATTTTGAAGATATTGTGCATTTCTTTGATTTCATTATTATAATTTTTCTTGAAAATATCTTCAAATTATTTACTCATTTGTATCACATTAAAACATATAGAGGGAGAGAGAAAATTGTTTTCAAGACACATTTGTTTTGTTTAATAGAGAGAGAGTCATTTCAAATTAATTTTTATATATATCTCTCTATAAGCATGTATTCAAACTTTTTGCTAATGACAAATAAGGGGGGAGAGAGGCAAGCAAAATATGTTGCATAATATTTGTACAAGTCACATTTATACATATTTTTCTTGTAGGATTTGTCATCATCAAAAAGGGGGAGAATGTTAGATATGATTAGTTTTGATGATGTCAAATATAGATATAATATATTAAGAGTAAAAAGTTTGCATAATGTATTAGTCTCCAACATTGACTAACTACTATATTTCATGTTGCATATCTTATAGATTAGTCAAGCAAAGTAAGAAAGAGATTGGAGAAAGAAGAGCTTGAAGGAACTAATGGGAATATCAAGATTCAAGCTTCTAGAAGAAATACTGGATATTCTATGCTCAGAAGGAAATTCAAGTACTGTAGCAATTGGTACAGTTTGGTACTGTAGTATTGTCATTGTAGCAATAAGATACTATAGCAACCAGGCACTGTAGCATCTAAGGCACTGTAGTAATCGAGTTCTAAGAGTTCTCCATACGAGTTTGTGACAGAAAAGAAACTATTGGGGTTACCCTAGTTGAGAACTCGAGTTGGCCATGTAAAACTCAAGTTGGAAATGTTCAAAACTGAAAAAATGGGTAAGAACTTGAGTTGGGATTGAAAACTTAAATTTGTGTTGAAGGAAACTCGAGTTTGGCATCAGAACTTCAAGATCGAGCATCAAAATCTGAAGCAAACTTGAGTTTGGTATTCTGAACTCGAGTTCTGGATGACTCTGTTTATCACTGTTCTACATTCAGCCTGGGGGAGCTTCAGTAATTCAATCATATCTCACAAACCAAAATTATGATTGAGATGAAACTAGTGGCATATGAAAAAAGACTCCTAATGCGTCATTTAACACCCTAACCAACATTAAAGGAGCTCAGATGAATCATATATGAATGTTTGAAGTAGAACTTCAAATCATCATCATATTCCAGAACAACGTTTGTATTTTGGAAATATCTCCTAAAATATACGTCCGATTGAGTTCAAAATGGAGCCATATAAAAGTAGACTTAAAGATATTTCCATACATATATAATATTTCAAATTTGGAGTCATATTCAATACGGTATAGCTTCTGGAAGATGGTGCTCGAAAATACATATACTTTTTGCATTTATTGGAACATAACTTGAAGAATACAATGAGTTTGGAGCTGATTCCTTTTGTATTGGAATGTAAATCACAAAATCTCTCTAATGATAAATTATTTATCATACTTGGAGTAAAAAATGAATGGATCATGTTTTGAGTCCATTGTTCACTCTCTCGCAGGCATTGCACAGAAGTTGAAGTTAAACACATGAACTCGAGTTCAGGATGAAGCATTCGAGTTCTGGGATGAGATATACTCGAGTTATGAGAGTGTGGCCATGAGAGTTTATACCAGAGAGCCTTAATGCTATGAAAGAAGTGTTGTACTCGAGTCTTCAAATAAACACTGGAGTTTTGTATAGCATTAGCACTCGAGTCCTGCAAGTTATGTGGAAAGAGTTGGAACCCGAGAGTATTACAACTGTGAAGAAAAAGTGGTGCACTCGAGTCCTGAAAAATTATGCACTTTTAGTTATGTGAGTTTTGGCTTGAGAGTGTGAACCTGAGAATAGCTACATTGTGTGAACATGACGTACACTCGAGTTCAGTTTTGTGCACTCGAGTTCTTGTCTAATCTACAACTGAGTTTCCTTTTGCACCTCTCAGAAGCTCGTATCAGAAGCAATGATGGAATGAAGAAAAGTGTGAGCACTCGAGTTCTAAAATGTGCACTCGAGTTCTCTCTTAAATCACACTCGAGTTTGGACTGTTACACTCGAGTTCATTCGACTGTCAGAAACACATTCCTTCAGCGATGGATCCCAATGTGTCTATTTATTATGTAATCATTATACATTAACATGTTAGCATGTTCAGACATTGTTTAATGTTTGTTCCCAGTGTAAGATAGGTTTGCAACGTTCGAATAGACAAAATGCATGAAGAAGTCAAAAACGCCAGACACAACGAAATGGGCAACTTATTGCTTTAAGCAACATAGCTACTTTTGGTATTTTTCATAATATCTCATGGTGTTTTTGGCTTCACAACTGTTTTGATCTTTATTCAATAAATTGATACATATTAGTCTATATGACTTCTGGTCATATTATACCACTTTTTCTATCAATATGACTTCTAGTCATAATATAACATTTTCTCATAATTTTGATGACCTTAGACATGTTATTATTTCCATAATGTGGTTCAACACCCAAGAAAAATATTCTTGGCTATCAACTATCAATTCTAACAATGCAATGTGATCATGTTCATTTTCACTCTTATAGATATGTTCTTTGCTTTCAAAAGCACATAATCAATTTTTTCAAATATTGGTCTTCAGAACCATAACAAAAATCTTGCAAAGCTATTTTTTTGTTTAGTTTGATATTTGAACTTTTAGCCTTTAGGGCTTTGATATTTGTAACAATTAAATCATCAAAGTGTTAAATTTTTTCTTGTCAATCATGCCATTTAATGAAATCAATAGAGTTATTTTATATAAGAACTATTATAAAAAAAATGTGAGTTATATTCATCTGACAACGAAATTAAGAATATTATGTTTTCTGGCCTTTCGCTAAAATTAAAATACAGAAAAATAAGTTAAGAAAATTCAAATTCATAATCAAATATAAACAATAGATAAGCCTATGATCATATAGATCACATTATATGATCATATATAATATTATTATATATTAATGTAATAATAAAAAATGAAAATAAAAGATTGACATAATGATATATGTAATATCCCAAATTTTATTCACCAAAAAATCTTTGTACATTTGGTTATATAAAATGGAATAAAATGGAGAATTTCGGTGTACTTGAAGTAGCCGAAATGTTGGAAATAGTGATTATGTGAAATTTTGGCCAAGTAAGACATAAAGCATAATTTTTGTCTTGATAAAGGCCTAACATTTTAGCCTATAATTAAGTATAGAAGAGCACAATTTTTAGCCCAACTTATGATGAACATTTCGGCCAAAAATAAAAAGGAAGAAGGAAAACAACACTTGGTACAAAAATTCAAGAAAATGTAAGGGTAAAATAGTCATTTGGATAAGAAAAATTAAAATCAAATATTTTCCCAATAATTAAGGCCAAGGTCAGCCAAAAGGAAAGAAAAAGCAAGGGGAAATAATGTGGTTCGATCTTGCATGCCATGTGGAGTGTTTTAGTTCCATATGGAAAAAGAAAACAAAAGAAATTGCCATATGTAAAAAAATTGCAATAAAATTAATATTTTTAAGGAGGTTGAAAGGCAAAGTTTAAGAGCTCATTTGGCTCTTCCAAAGGCCACATTTCAGCCATAATTGAGAAAAGAAGAGAGAGAGAGAGAGCTTGGAGAAAACATGAACAAGAAGGGAGCAAGAAAGATTAAGAAGCAAAATAAGGTAGGGTAGTAGCAAAATTTGTATGTTCTTATCTCTAAATGCTTGGAAGTCCTCTCTAATCCTCATATTCCTCTGGAAATCATATAAAGCAAGAAGAAAATCAAGGTAAAAGTGGAGAGGAAGTGCACGGCTTAGTGAGAGAAAGAGGAAGAATTTAAGGTAAGCTTGAATACTTTTCCCCTCCTGTTGATTTATACTTGTTGGTGGTGGTTTGTGATGATTATTGGTTTGTTTTCTCTTAAATTTGTGATTTGGGATGCATGAACCCTAAAGTGGTTCTATCCAAATTTTCATTAATCATGTTCAAGAAGTGTTTAAGTGGTTAAACAAGTAATTAGAAGTGAAAATAAGATATTTGGTTGGTTGGAAATTGAAAAACTTCAACTTTCCCAATTTTTCATAAATTTCAGCTAGACCAGGTTTAGGGGATTTGAGCTATAATTTGATGGATTTGATGATTCCATTGTGCTTAGAATGAAAAATTGAGTAGGAAATATGTGAAAAATGGAGAATGAAGGCTTTAGGGTATAAAATTACAATTTTGCCCCTAAAACCCTAATTTGTGGTTGTCAAAAATGGATTATATACATGAAATTGTATAGGAATAGCCCGCGACATAATTTTGGAAAAGTACAATTATACTGGATATAAAGGGAATTAAACTGGATTCCCTAGGGGTATTTTGGTAATTATGCGTTTTGGGTAGAGATAACAAACTATATAAGCTTTGGAATGAAGCATGAATAACTTATTTATTATCAATTTGAATTTTAGAATTTGATATTTGCACAAGCCGAATAAAGAGTTAAAAGACCGGCATTGGCTAGGTATTGGAAAGAATTTTAGGTAGTAACTCTATTTCTCATATACTATGTGATTGTTTATATGCTTTATAATGCCATGTCCTTTGATGTGAAATGTATATTGCTGTAATTCCTAGAGCTGTAGTGTGGGAAAAACACAAGTACCATCCGTGGGAAAAGTACAAGTATTACTAGTAACTGGCCTAGTAGTAACTCTATTTCTCATATACTATGTGATTGTTTATATACTTTATAATGCCATATTCTTTGATGTGAAATGTATATCGCTATAATTCATAGAGCTGTGGTGTGGGAAAAGCATAAGTACCACCTAGTGGGAAAAGTACAAGTACTATTAGGCCAGTTTAGACCCAGTCTAGGTAGGAAAACATGATTAATATAATTCCTCACTTTAGTGTGAAAAAATCAGAAGTACCACCTTATGAGAAAAGCACAAGTACCATAAGGCCAATAGGACCCAACAAGGTAGTATGACAAGTACGAACAAGCTATTGCTTACTGCAGAACATTGTTGTGATCACTATATGGTAAGAAGGGACAAAATGGTCATTTTTATCTGGAAAAAATCATTATTTTGGTCCTGAATATTGGTTGACAGACATGTGCATAGCATTAGTTTCTGTTGTATTATATGCTGCATTGCATGTTTACCTATCGCATTTTATATGATTGATAGCGTGTTACTACTGAGATTCATTTGAATCTCATCCTTTCCATAAATAAAATTAATTCAGCTAGAGGAAACAGCTTAAAGGGAAAGGAAGTGGATACCAGAAACTTAGAAGTTCTGATCCTGATCAAGACTTAGTCTTTGTTATCTGTTTACCATTATATGTATTTTGGGGATTTGTAATCATTATATAAAAACCTTATGGGGATGTCCTACAATTTAATCAAGAATTTTATATTAGTATGTTTATACTATTTTAGTATGCCCACTGAACTCCGTATTAATACTTTGATAAATGTCAAAATATTGAGAGGTTTGACATTTTTGGTATCAGAGCATACGATTCTGGCAGTAACAAAATAATAAGGAAATATGAGCAGAAGGAGACGTCAGAGAAGTACATCCCCGCCATCTGTGAATTACCCTTAGAGGACCAATAGGTACCTAAAGGGTAACTAGTATGATCGTATCAGGTTAGGAGTGGTCCCAAGATGCTATGAACCCCAAGGAAATGAGTACTACTAAAGCTAGTATACATGCCTAAACCCAAACCAAATCCAATAGTGAGTTCATATGTTGGTGACACTGAGTAGCCACTGTCCGATGGGTTAGAGTCTGATCCATATAGTGTTACCAATTCCAGGTCTGAATCCATACACGTGAGATATGACCTACAGCCAGATCAAGAGTTATGGGGATATATCAAGAATATGTACATGCGGGCTCTCAGTGTTCATGACATCCTGATGGCCTAGTACACGTAGTTTTTACATGATGTAGACACACTATACTGGGATCAGGGATTTCCAGATACAGAGTTTTGAGATGATAACTAGATTTGCATGACGTTATATTTCTTCCCGGATACTACATTTTGGGCCTAGAAGAAAAATGAGATTATGGAGCGATGTCCAAGAGATAGTTTTATGGAGTTGCGGATCACATGATAGAGTATGTGATACGCTATATGTACCAGTATTGATATATGACACCTAGACAATATTTGGTTATTTGGAGACGGGTGACACGACATTTTGGGACAAGGGCAGTCACAGGGTGCCGATGCTTGGAAGCGGATAGAGCCAGTACTAGCGTTTTTACCCCAAAATATCAAGGTTAATCGTGCTTGACCCAAGGAAATGGAATGATAGGTGGCCCTTAGGAAGTTTTTTAAAATGTTAAGTTATGTAATACAAAAGAGTAGAAACATATTGTACAGTGACTTATAGGTTGTATATTATTAACATCTTTCCCTAAACTGCTGTAAATGTCTAGTGTATATTATTTTTAGAATATATATGTATGCAAATTTTGTAAAATGACAAATATGCCCTTATAGATATGTGAAATTTACCTCTTCCTTATTTTAATGTGAGACATTAAGATGGTAAGACAAAGAGGTAGAGGTGCTAGGTGACGTCAAGGAGCTAGACCTAACCAAATGCAACAATATTGGGCATGCTTACTGAACAACGTACAATGATTCATGATCTAAGGGATGAGCTATGAGAGGTGCAACAGAAACAAAATGTGAATAGGGAAAGAGTGAAAAATCATGTTAGACAGAAGAATGAGCATAATCATACTGAAAACCTTAATCATGGCATCCTCAAGTTAAACCTGCAGTTAAAACTGAAAGTCTATAGATATGGGTAGCACGATTTTGTCAGCAACAACCTCCTGCCTTCCAAGGGAAGTTTGATCCTCAGGTAGCAGAGGTCTAGTTATCCCACATAGAGAAAATTTGCAGTATTCTGGAATGCCTATATAATATTAAAGCTTAGATGACAATCTATAAATTAGAATGAGGTACAAATAGATGGTGGAAAAATACTGAGATGATTTTGTAGGCTTGAAATATTCCTATCACTTGAGAATTATTTTAGGAGCAATTTAATGAAAAATCCTTCCCCTAATTAGTTTGAATTACAAACGAAACTGAGTTCCTGACCATTTAGCAAGTGAAAAGGAAAGCTTTGATGAGTACCTGGTTTGTTATATTTGATTATCTTGATACTCTTCTTACCTGAGGTATCATAATGATGAGGTTTAGAGCTCAGACATGATGATTCGGGGACTAAGACCAGAACTGAAAGAGAAGTTAGTCTCAAAGCAGTTCATAAAATTTAATAAGGTAGTGGAGGAATGCCGGATCACAGAAAGCAATCTGTTGAAACTGTATAGTGATAAAAATACCAGCAATAGAAGAGCATCTAGCAATGGGAGTTTGTCAAACCCCCTTAATTTTTTGACATTTATCAGAGTATTAATGCACAGTTTGATGGGTATACATAAATAGTACAATATACTAATACAAAATTATTGATTACATTACAGGAAATCCCTATAGGGTTTGTACATAATATAATACAAATCCTAAAATTACACAGAAATATTAACAAATAAGCAACAAAAAATTTCTTGATCCAAACTTTCAATTGTTGGTATCTGCTACTTTGCCGTTTAAGCCTTTTCCATTAGCTGAATTAATATTTCATTTTGGAAAGGGCTAAGATTCAACTAAATCTCAGTAGTAACATATTATCATTCATATAAAATGTGAAAGGTAAACATGCAATCCAGCATTTATGATGCAGCAATAATAATGTTGTACACATGTCTGTCAAAGTTAAGGATCAAAGTGATGATTTTGTCCAAATCAAAATGATCGTCTGATCCCTACTTGTCACATCTTGTCACATTGTGATCATATCAATATTTTGGAGCAGGCAATAACTTGTTCGTACTTGTCATGTCTCATTACTTTTATGGAGCATGCAACAACTTGTCCGTACTTGTCATGTTGCTCAAACTGGGTCTACCTAGACTCATGGTACTTGTGTTGTTCCTATAGGGTGGTAGTTGTGCTTTTTCCATACCCAGTGAGAAATTATGCAACACATGTAATATCCCAAATTTTGGGACTAAAGGCTAGAGAATAAGCCTGAATAAAGTAGACTACCAAGCCCATATTAGTAAGTGTCCCAGGAATGATGAGATATAGAAAAACTCTCAGGGGCTATGAGATTTGGGCCTTACTGGGTAAAGGGCTTGGTATCTGTAGACAGTATGATTAGAACATCAGTGTAGATGTGCATAGAACACATACATAATGCCATTGGGTTAGTAGAAAGACACCACCCAACTATGTCATGACGTAAGGGACCGATTAGTCGGGTGAAATAGGCCGGTGTAGGTGTGCACATGCCATTTTCAGGGCATATATGAGTACTCTGCGTTTTTGAAGAGGATACCGGTATGTGGCGTCATGAAGGGCCAACACATGCATACTCCGACCTGGTGTCATATGACGAGCTTCGATATGCGTGACACAAGCCCGAGTAAGTCCCGAGTAGAATCTCGAGTAGACACCAATAAAGTAACTTTATTAATTTAACTTTAATAAAGTAAGTAATCATGACATAACTTTTATGTTGGCTAAATGGAAAGGTGACACATGTCCCATTAATGATGAAATGTCATTTTGCCTTTTGTGTTGGCATTTTAAGATGGTGACATGTGGCACAGAAGTCAGGGGAATTCACCGGTCTCCGGTCGGGTCACCGACAACTTTCTAGAACACCGAGCTGGGGAGCCGGGGAAAATCATTAAACCCTTACTTCCTTTGACATTTTTAAGGGATAAAGGGCCAAGAAAATATGTGGGACCAACTTTAGAAAAAAGAAGTGACACGTGTCACCGAATCAGTGGAATACCAAACAAATGGCACCGTAACATCGCGACACGTGGCATAAATTTTCAAGACCCTTTCCTAGGCCTTATATTTTCGTCCAAGCTGCACCAAATATTTAGAAAAATTCTGCAAAATAAAGAAAAAAAGTTAGAAGAAAGAGAAGAGATGAATAGTGCATGAATAGTAACTTTCAAGAACTTCAATCCGTCGAAACACTACCGAATCGGCGTTTTCTCTCAAAGTACCCTTCACAAACCTTCTTCTACTCATCCTAAGCTTCACTTCTACTATTTTGGATTTTCATTTGGAAGTGTTTGGTGCCATCTCCCTTGCCGGAGTACTGCCGGATTTCCGAACCGATTGCGAAAATGCGTAGAGGTAAGCACTAGCTTCATTTTGAACCGATTGGTTTGTTGTTTGGATGAGTTTTTATAAGGGTTGGGTACTGTTCATTTTTCATCCAAGGGGTACTTTTAAGGTTTAATCATATATTTATGGTTAGAGGATGATTTATGCTGATCTTGTACCCAGTTGTTGGACAAAATTCTGAATTGGTGAATTGTTGTAGAAAACCCTGTTTTTCTGGTCTGAATAGAACATGATGAAGAAGTAGAAATTTTGTAATTTTTATGATTCTATTGGATTCTACATGAAAAATTGTGTAGATATGCAAGTGTTCATGATTTTTGGATGCTTGTATATGAATTTGGAAATTTATGAAGTTGAATAAACATGTTGTTGATATGCCCTGTCTGGAACAGTGACATTGTCTGAGATTTTTTATAGGGTAAACCTTGTCCAAAAATTATGAAACTTTCCAGAATTAAATTAGACATCCTAATATTTAACTTGATAGGTATTTTGTAATTTTTGGACAAGTACATTGGGAGATATGAATTTTTGAATTTGTGTCCTGTTTCTGGAATAAAATCTAGAACATGTTATATTTGGAGAAATTATGGGAATTTTTCTGTTATGACCAAACTTTAGGATTTTTATGTGAAAATATACTGAAATAGCTTCGTATAGGACTTTGAATCATCCTAATTGGAGTTCTATAGAATTAATTATGATTTTTCAAAATTTGGTCAAAATGCTGGCAGCTTTTGGCTACCATGAGAATTTGATAAAGAAAGTGACTAAATGTAATTAGTATGAACTCCAAGGGTGAAAGTAAGCCTTTAGGGCTAATATAGCCCATTGGGCATTCACTTTTCATGGCTCTAATAATGTCACTACTTATCTAGGGCCATAAAGTGACAAAGAAGAAACCCTGGTTGGAAGATCGAAGTACAAGAGGAGGAGGCAAAGTCCAAAAGGTAGTAAACTTACTTGTATGTATGTGATGTTTATGCTGTGTATTGATCTGCTGTATTGCTTTGCTTGATTATGTGAAGCATGTATGAATGAATGGAGCTCTGTTTCTACTTTTACTGTGGCCATAAGTATGTTGTACGAAACATTGAGCATGCAGAATATCATTATGTGAACATAAGCCTACGTAAGGCAAGCATATCATACACTAGCATTCACCTTACATGCATTATAGGTATGTTTGCTACTGAGATTCTCTCGAATCTCACTCTCCCCCACCAACCATATAGGTATATGAACAGGAAAGAAGAGAATGCTTGAAGATGATTCAGAAGAAAAGAAAACAAAGAATTGAAGACCGAATTATGTTTAGAATAATGTGTGTATAATTATTTATGCACAGAGAATGTTTGGTTGTAAGAATACACACGAATTTGAATCAAGTCGTAATAGGGATCATTGAGAATAAGAATGAACTCTGATATTTGGTAAAAGTAACAGCTAAATAAGTTGTGAATAAGTAATTACCTCTAGTAAAGTAGTAATGAATGCTTCCGTGTAAGTAATTAAGGGGTATGTAAGACGGATATTACAACACAGGCATATCATCAATCACATTGGGCGACCTAGACTGCATACCCATTAGCCAATAGGTACTTGTGCTTTTCCCTTAGGGTAGTACTTATGCTTTTCCTATACACAACTCTTGGAATTACTGCCATTCACATGTCATTGCATAAAACATGGAAAACAATAGATATTAATAATCACATAGAATATGAGAGATAAAGTTACTACCTGGATTTCTTTCAAATTTCCAGGCTACTTTTGGTCCTATAACTTTTGTCCGGCTTGGGAAAATGTCAAATCCTAAAATTTCCACATTGGTAACAAATAAGTTATTACTCATTCATACCTTATTCTAAGCTCATATAGTTGGTTATCTTTATCCTTAAAATTCAAGGTAATTACATTGTGCCATTACTTTTTCTTTTAATTTCTCATATTTACTAACAGATGATAGAACTTTCATCAAACTTTGAAAATTCACATTTTTATGTAAACATGTCTAATTGTAACAGCTTACATTTATATTCATTCTGATGAGTTTTATGCAGCGAACTTGAACCACTAAGCAATGTTCTTTTATAATGCCTTTCCAATCCCAATCTCAAAACATGATTCGAACTTGTAGTTGAGTGGGTTTTTTTTATATATTTTAAAACTTCATAGAAGCGCATTCTAATGGCTCGCAACTCTGTTATTACTCATCGATTCTTATCTTTTCCTTTTAATTCAATTAAGGCAATTCTCTACTCAAACTTAGTTTATTCATTTACATACATAATCAGTATAGCCATACAAGGGTACCAAAGTATCTAAGTTTAATACAGAAATAATAGACATATCCTTATCTTCGATCCACCACTGCATGCAGACCTCTTCTCTGTTCTCTAAAAACCTCCTATGTTCACCTGTCTAAATGGTTGGTTGGGGAGGGTGAGATTAAGGGGAATCTCAGTAGTAAACAATGCTAACAAATTTATACAAGAAAGGCTTTATGTATGACATGCTTTCTTACATAAACTCATGCAAACATAATGACATATATGCATGCTTAATGTTTAACTTGTTACTCTAATGGTGATAGTATAAACAAAATAGAGCTTCAATCATTCATATATGCTTCATACAATTCATCAAAGCAATTAACACATCAATACACAAGCATACATATCTGGTTATACAAGTTAGGAAAGTTCACTACCTTATAGACAAAGCCCTTCTTCTTGTCCCCTTTTTTCCCAACCATTAAGGCTTCTTAGAAATTCTTCCATTCTTCTTCTTTTTTGGCTTGTCATGGCCCAAAATAAATGTCACGTTATTAGCGCCATGACAAATGAATGCCTAATGGGGTTACCATAGCCTCATAGACTTACTTTTACCCTTGGAGTTCATACTAATTACATTTGGCCATTTTCTTTCTTAAATTTGCATGGTAGCTATAAGCTTAAGCTTTTTGACCAAATTTTGAAAAATCATAATTAATGATATAGAACTCCAATTGGGGTGGCTCAAAGTCATATGTGAAGCCCTTTAAATATATTTTCACATAAAAACTACCTAAATATAGCCATCACAACCAAAAAATTCCCAGAATTGCTCCAAACCCAACCTGTTCCAAATTCCATTCCAGAAAATAGGGCCTAACTTTAAAAATATATAACTCTTTGTGCATAGATCCAAATGACTTATATGACTTATTAAATTAAAGCTTGATAAGTCTACTTTCATTTTGGAGAATTTCATAGTTTTTGGACATCATTTTCCTATTTAAAAGTGTCATACAAATTGACTGCTCTGCACAGGATATACCTTGGCAGTATTATTCTAACTTTTGGAATTGAAATTCATTATTCTTCTTATGCCTTTTAGGGATACTTGCTAAACTAGGGCTTAGTAGTCCACTTAATTTGGGCTTATCCTCAAGCATTTAATCCCATAATTTAGGATATTACACTAATTATAGTAATTCCAAGGGCTAAGTGACCCTTATTAAGTCTATTTTAAAGAAAAAAAATATTTCTCTTAACAATTGGACACAAATCAATCTAGAATTACTTGCTATTAGACACTGTCCAGAAACATGCCAACTTTCACATAACCAACTTAAAAAATTTATAACTCTTAGTGTATAGCTCTAAATGACCTATATGACCTATCAAATTAAATCTTGACAAGTCTACTTTCATTCTGAAAAAATATCATAAGCATTGAACACCATTCAATTACTCAAAACACAATGCAAACATCTTCCATATAGGGAAACCCTACCTGGACATCAACATTCTACCTCAAACCCTAACTCCAAACATCATTAAGTCATAAGGATTAGGAAGGTGTTTCCATGAATTTTCAAGACACAAACAAGTGAAATTTTGTGATTCTTACCTTGATCATGGTCTTGACTTTATTTGCTCTTTTTTTCCCTTGTTTTTGCTCCAACTCTTTTTCTCTCTTTCCCGTTTGTTGCTAAACGAAAATGAAGAGAAAATGGGTAAAAATATTTCCCTTAAATTATCATTTCCACCTCCTTTGTTGAATTATATTTTATTTCCAATTTTGTACATATGGGCTTGAGTACTTGTCGCCTCTTATTGATTTATTCTTGTTGGTGGTGGTTTGTGATGGTATTGGCTTGTTTTATCTTAAATTTGTGATTTGGGATACATGAACCCTAAAGGGAGGTATTGTCTAATATGTCATTAATCATGTTCAAGAGGTTTTTAAGTGGTTAAACATGTAATTAGAAGTGAAAAGAAGATGTTTGGTTGGTTAGAAACTAAAAAACTTCAATTTTCCCAATTTTTCATAACTTTCGGCAAGACTTGGTTCAGAGGGTTTAAGCTGAAATTTGATAGATTTGATAATTCCATTATGTTTAGAATGAAAAACTGTATAGAAAACATGTGAAAAATGGACTATAGAGGCTTTAGGGTGTGAAATAACAATTTTTCCCCTAAGCCTTAGTTTGTGGCTGTCAGGGGCATTTTGGCAAATGCAATGTAATTTTCCCAAAGATTAGGTCAAAGATGCATTATACACACAAAATTGTGTAGGAATAGCATAGGATATGATCTTTTGAAAAGTACAATTATACCGGGTGTAAAGGGAATTAGATCGGATTCCTTAGGGACATTTTGGTAATTATGCGTTTTAGGTAAAGATAACCAACTATATGAGCTTTGGAATAAAGCATGAATGAGTAATAATTCATTTATTACGAATTTGAAATTTTCGGATTTGATATTTGCTCGAGCCGAATAAAGAGTTAAAGGATCGGTATTAGCTAAGCATTGGAAATGATTTCAGGTAGTAACTCTATCTCTCATATACTGTGTAATTGTTTATATGCTTTGTAATGCCATATTCTATGATATGAAATGTCTATTGCAGTAATTCATAGAGCTGTAGTGTGGAAAAAGCACAAGTATCACCTAGTAGGAAAAACACAAGTACCACTAGGCCAGTTTGGACCTATTCTTGTTAGCAAACATGATTGATATAATTCCTTACTATGGTATGAGAAAAGCACAAGTACCAAATTATGGGGAAAGCTCAAGTACCATGTGGTTAGTGGGACCTAGCAAAGGTAGTGTGACAAGTACGGATAGGCTATTGCTTCCTTTGGAATATTATTGTGATCACTGTGTGGCAAGGAAAAAACATTCATTTTGATCTGGAAAAATTATCGTTTTGGTCCTGAACATTGGTTGACACACGTGTGCACAACATTAGTTTCTACTGCATCATATGCTGCATTGCATGTTTATCCATCACATTTTATATTATTGATAGCATATTACTACTGAGATTCATTTGAATCTTGTCTTTTCCATAAATAAAATTTATTTAGCTAGAGGAAGCGGCTCGAAGGGTAAGGAAGTGGACACCAACAACTGAGGAGTTCCATTCCTGATCAAGACTTAATGTTGGTTATCTATTTTTTGTTATATGTATTTTAGGGATTTGTAATCATTATGTACAAAACCTGTGGGGATGTCTTGTAATGTAATCAAGAATTTTATTAGTATGTTCATGCTATTTTTATATGCCCACTAAATTACGTGTTAATACTCAGATAAATGTCAAAATATTGAGGGGTTTGACAATATAACAATAATATATTAATATAAATAAATGAAATGTAAATAAAATAAAAATTAAAAAAGATGAAATAAATAATATAAAATAAAGAAACATAAAAAATAAAAAATAAAATAGAATGTAAATAAAATAAAGAAATATAAATGTTAAATATGTAAATGAATAAATGAAACCTAAATAAAATGAAATAACATAATATAACAACATAAAATGTAAAGAATACCCAAATATAAAATAAAGAAATATAAATGTTGCATAATAATTGATTCCTAGAAAATGATAAATAAAAGTTAAAAAAAACTTGTGATGTGTAATGTATTGAAAATTTCATGACTTGTACTGCTTTGAGTATGTATGAATTTGCCGGTTGAACAAGCCGGTGCAAGACACACGCACACACAGACACACACACACACACATATATGTGTGTGTGTGTACTTAAACATGAAACTTGGCAATAATCCAAGATACTTTAAAGCTTCTAGTGGGCACCCAAAATGGCGCTAATTAAAGGAGATGAATAAGGGAGGAAGGCGCCATATGGCAATATGGAACCCATACAAAGACCTGACATTTCCTGAGGAAAATTGGTGCATAGACTTAGTAGTTCCTTGAGACCTAGGGGTGTAGGTGGCTCCATCTTAGAGCATTAAAGGGACACATGACGCCACTTAGCCTAAAGAAGGACATATGTCGCAAAACCAACAACCTTGTATTAAAAAGTAGTTTTATTTAGTAGCTTAATAAAGTAGCTTTATTAAAATATCTTTTGAAATTTTCCCTTGATTCGACAATCAAATGCTGACATTTACTATTGGACATCTGATAGAGGTGAAAAAGATAGTGTAATCCACTGGTCTCTAGTTCGGCCATATACCTGATTTTACCAACTATGGTACCGAAAGCTGAATGAATCCTTCTTCCTTGATAGTTGAATTCACCCAATTATGTTAAAGGGGAAATGAAGATAGATTTTAAGCAGTGCACCAGGTACCCTGTAATGTAAAATAAGCATATCTAGTACATAGAATCATTGGTTACCTGATAATTCCTGCAAAGGATACCTTTTATGACATGTGTAATAATTTATTTAAAAATTCCAGCACCTCCTTGATGCTTTAAAAATTCTTCCAAGGCCATAAAATTGGCAGAAAATTCATGAAAAATTCAAAGAAAAAGAAAGAGGAGAGAAATTTTCATGTTATTCGCTTATTCAATACTTGAAATTGTGTTTCCAGCTTCTGAAGCCTTCATTAATCTTCTTCTACTTATTGAAAGAAACATTTCTAGAAGTTTGGATTTCTAATTTGAGGTGTTTGGTTCCATCTACTTGGAGGAAGTACTGCCAAAATTCCATACCGATCGGATATGTGTAGAGGTAATCGTAAGCTTCAATATGAGCACAATATCTTGCTATTTTGCTAAGTATTTTTGGAGTTCTTGACCCTTTAGGGTTTCAACTAAGATACTGAAATTGGTCTTTAATGGCTGATTGATGATGAATATATGGTTAATAAAGGGTTTATGGTGGTTAATTACATCTTTGAACATTAAAAGTTGTAAAAACACAATTTATGTTTTAGGGTTTAGATTTGGCCAGCCATGTTTTGTAGTGATTGAGCTAGAATTTGATTAATTTGATTTTAGAAATGAATTCTATGGTTAGAAAATATAAATTTTGGAATTCAAAAGGGCGTTGCTGAATCTGCTAGATTCTGGTAGTCTGATTTTGGGCTATTTTTGAATAGTCAAAGCCTATTAAATTGCTATGATATTTGTTTAGGGCTGTAGTAGACATCTTAGGCTTTCCAATGATAGGTAATATAAGACATTTGGCCTTTTAAATTGTAAGTAATGACCTATTGAAATTAAGACACAAGCACTATAATGTATTTACAAGCAATGATGTTGGTCATAAGTTATTAAGGTTGTGACCCTATAATTGGCCTTAAATAGTATTTTTATTTGAAATAGGACTTAAGTAGCTTTCCATAGGACTTGTAATCAGCCTATTTGGATATTTGTACATTAAGTTATGAATTTTCAAATTTGGTGGTCAAACCTGTCAAGTTGGGTTGACCTACGAATTTGAAAAGTTTAAAGCCAATTAAGTCAAGTTTAATTCCAAAAGATATAGGCATGTGCTAGAAGGAAATATAGACCTTATTTATTATCATTTAGCTTAATGTACTACACTTATAAGATGTTTAACCAAGTAATGACACATTCGTCATGTATTCTAACTTATAGGATTTGATCTTTACCCGGGCCAGCCAAGAAACTCATAACTAAGGACAAGTAATGGAAAAGGTGTTCAAGTAGTAACACTATCTTTCATACACTCTGTGATTGCTTATATGCTTTTTATTTCCATTTTTTGTGATATGAATTGTTTGTTACAAAACCCAGCTGTAGTATGAGAAAAGTACAAGTACCATCAGGCCAAGTAGGATCCTGCTCAGGTAGTTAGGCAAGTACTGATAGACAATTATCTTCTCTAGAATATTACAACATCTAATGGTCAAACAGTTATTTGATCCTTAACAATGTACACAATATGACTAGTAAGGACATATAGTCATTTGATCCTTAACTTGAACAAACATACATGTTTGCAATATATATTATTTCTGTTACATGATATGGTACATTGCATATTTATTTATCACATTTTATATGATTGATTTTGTGTTCCTACTGAGATTCGTATGAATCTTATCCCTTTCCATAAATTTAAAATTTATTCAGCTAAAGGAAGTTGCTCTAAGGGCAAAGAGGTTGTCACTGGCAATTGAGAGTTCTGGTCCTATCTAAGTGATGATGTTGGTTATCTATAGTTCTTTTATGTTATTTTGGATTATGTAAATATTATGTACAAAACCTGTAGGATTGATGTAATGTAATCAAGTACTATATATTAGTATGTTTATACTATTTATGTACGCCCACTGAACTATGTGTTGCTACTATGATAAATGTCGAAATATGAAGGGGTTTGACATGAAGGAGAAAAGCAACAATAATGTCCAATCTTAGACATGAAACCCAATGTATAAAAGAATTAAAGAATTGGTAAAAAAGGTTTTATTTAATTCCATATAATGGCTTAGATCATCCTAGATAAATCAAATAGATATATGGTAAAGGAATGTAGGAGAAATAGTTAAACCAACTGTGAGAAAATAAACCTTTATTAGAGTTTCATGCTGATAACATGTTATGAAAATGGAAAAATATAAGAGATGAAATAAAAGAGATAAAGAGAGGATTGGAGAGAAGAAGGAGCAATATCTTATTCATTTGGATGCTTACAATCACTTGATATAAGGCTATTATTTATAGGTCACAAATCCTTAAATTCTATCAAAGAGTTACAACAAAGATTAAACCTTCAAAATAGTAAAATATGTAACATTTTAGAGGTTATGTGTATTAATCATGGAAAACTCCCAATAAGTCATTCATGTGGTAGGTTATATAGGTTTTAGTGTAAAACTTCAAAAGACACCTCTTGGGAGGTTATGGACATCCACACTAAATATTGGAATATTTATAATAACTTGTAAATAGTTAAAGCTTTCTGGCCAATAGTTAAAAGGTTAAAATTAAAAGGGGAAAAAGACATAAAGACCAATACAATAATAAAGGACAAAGAGATGCTTCCAATTTCAAGAATCCCTATAACATGCTAGTGCTTTATTTTTGAGAAATTAAAAGGAAATAACATAAATTCCCTTCACATAATTTTTTTTTAAAAAAGTAACCCCTACTCTTACCTGCGATTATCAACTACTGCCAACTAGTGGCCAATCGCTAGCCATTATCGACCACTACTGGACAGTGCCGACAATATACCCACTTGGAGCTTAGGTGGCTGGCTCGCCAGTCGCCGACGATAATAATTGATCTTTTTTAAATAGATAGTTGTCATTTCTATATTTGAAGTTGTTATTTTTAAATTTAAACTTGTTAAACCAATATCGAGTCTGAGAATTAATCCATACATGCCTTCTCATTTTCACAAATTGTCATTTTTTTAATGGATAATTGTCACTTCCTTATCCAGAAATGTTAGTTTTACATATGAACTTGTTAAACTTGTATCTATTAAATGGATAGTTGTTATTTTCAAATCTAAACCTGGTAAACCCATATCAATTCTAGGAATTAATTTATACTTGCCTTCTTATTTTCACAAGTGATCATTTTTAAATGTATAGTTGTTATTTCCATATCTGGAGTTGTTATTTTCATATCCGAACTCGGTAAACTCATATCCATTAAATGATCATTTTTAAATAGATAGTTGTCATACTACTAGAAAAAAGGCCTATAAGACTGCCATATCTAGATCTCTATAAGAAGAGACAGTTTAAAAAGTATGACTGTTAAACCCCTTAATATTTTAACATTTGTCAGAGTATCAACATGCAATTCAACGGGCATACAGAAATAGTATAGTATACTGATATAAAATTCTTGATTACATTATAGAAAATTCATACAGGGTTTGTAAATAACAAATTACAAAGTCTAAAAAATATAAAAAGGACACAGATAACAAACTTGAAACTCTTACTCCAGACCGGAACCCTCAGTTGCCGATGTCTTTATCCTTGCCCTTAGAGCCACTTCTTCTTGCTGAATAAATTTTGATTTATAGAACGGGTGAGATTCAAATGAATCTCAGTTATGAAAGATAAACATGCAATGCGGCATATATAATGTAGCAAATAATTATGTTGTGCACATGTTTATTAAACAATGTTTAAGACTAAACTAATGATTTTGTCCAGATCAAAATGATCGCTTTGTCCTTATTTGCCACACTTGTGTGCACATCAATGTTCCGGAGAAGGCATCAACCTGTATGTACTTGCCTCAGCTGGGTCTCACATATCACAGTGGGAATATCATCAATGTTCTGGGGAAGATGTTTTTTTGTCCATACTTGCCTTAGCTGGGTCTCACACCACAGCGAGGAATCATGCCATATAGGCTTCTCATCAATCACGTTAGCCTACTTAGACTAGGTACCTATTGGCCAATAGGTACTTGTGATTTTCCCTCAAGGTGGTACTTATACTTTTCCCATACCAACCTCTAGCAATCCACATGTCATTGCACAGAACATGGAAAACAATGTATATTAACAATCACATAGAATATGAGAGATAGAGTTACTACCTAAAATTCTTTCCATGGCCTAATTACTCAGTGCACTAATTCTTGTTCTGGCTCAGGCCATTGTCAAGTCCTAAAATTCCAAATGTATAATAAATGAGTTATTACTCATTCATGACTACTTTCTAAATTCATGTATTTAGTTATCTCAACCCTTATAGTTCAAGGTAATTGCATTATACCATTACCCTTTAATTTTGCACATTCACTAAAAGCTGGTAAAATTTTCATCAAACTTTGAAAATTCATATCTTTTTGTACAAATGTCCAATTATAGTGATTCTAAAAGCCATGTAACCATTATTTAGTATATTTTGGAAATAAAAATATTCCATTTAGCAAATTAGGCATATAAAATTCCAGAATTACCATTTATTAGACACAATTACAGAAATTTGCCAGTTTTACTTGGCTAACTTTAAAAATATATAACTCTTAGTGTACAGGTCTAAATGACCTATATGACCTATAAAATTAAAGCTTATCAAGTCCTCTTTCATTATGGAAAATATCATAGGCATTAGATGTAATATCCAGAATTTTGGGACTAGAGGCATAAGATTAAGCCTGTATTAAGTGGACTGCTAGACCCTGGTTTAGCAAATGTTCATATGAGATATGTATTATTTCCTAAAATTCCTTTATATCATTGGATATTAAAAGGAATTATATTGGTGAGCTAAAGAGCTCGGGGAATAACAAAACGAAGTGATTGGAAGTCACACATAATATAGTAAAGTGGAACACAAAGTAATTTTGCTACCGGTGAAATTCCCGGTGTGGCAGTGGGGATTGTGTGACCTTTTTCGATGGGTAAATGATGGTAAAAAGTTATGAAACTTTTCAGAATGAAAGTAAACTTATCAAGCTTTGAATGGATAGGTCATATAAGTCATTTGGAGTTGTACACAAAGAGAAATGAATTTTTGAAATTAGCCTAGTGAAATTAATTATTTTCTGGGACAACATTCAAAGATTAAAATTATGGGAAGTGTGAACTTCCAATTGGCTAACTTTTATATTTTTACTTAAAACTAAACTCAATAAGGGTCGCATAGCCTTTAGAATCTCTCCAATTAGACATTTGTACAATTAGATATGAATTTTCAAAGTTAATGAAAAATCTGCAGAATTTGGTATTTTGTGCGAAAATTTATTATTTGGGCCAATGAGCTTGTGACACGTGGCAGATGAAATATCTGATTCATATATCCATTAAATCATCATCTTCCACCTCCATTTCACGCACAAAACCAGAAAAGAAAGAGAGAGTGATCGGATGAGAAATGGAGGGTGAGGAGAGAGAAAATTATTTCCTCCGTAACACTGCCGAAATGGCATCCTCTCTCAAAGTACCCTTCATGAAACTTCCTCTACTCATCGAGATCTTCATTTCTATGGTTTTAGATTTTTATTTGGAGGTGCTTGGCGCCATCTCATCGGCCGGGGTGTTGCCGGAATTCCAAACTGTTTGTGGAAATGGGTAGAGGTAAGCGTAAGCTTCCTTTTTAACCGATTGATTTGTTGTTTGGATAAGTATTTTGGAAGTTGGGTAGTATTCATTCTCATAATAAAATGGTATTTTAAATGGCCAAATCATGTCTAATAAGTGTTTAAATAGCTAATGATTTGATTAGGAGTAGCAAGGAAGTGATTAAGCCAAAGAAAACGAGAAACCGACAAACTCTTTATGAGAACTATAAATTCCTGTTTCTGTTCTGGATTTTTCATGGAGAAGGAGTAGAAATTTGTTAATTTTGATACTTCCATTGGATTTATAAGGAAAAATTGTATGGGTATATAAGTGTTCATGATTTTTGGATGCTTGTATATAAATTTGGGAATTTATAAAGCCTATGTGTTCATAGTGTTGATTTGCCTTGTTTGGAGCACTGTTACTGTGCGTGATAATTCAAGGAACAAAACTTGTCTGAAAATTCCAAAAGTTTTCAGATGAAAAATAGACACAAAGAAATTTAATTTGATAGGTCATAATGCTCAATTGGATTTTTGTGCTAGAAGTTCTACGTTTTTGAAGTTAGGTCATGCAAAACTGGAATTTTCTGGAATAGTATGTTTGTGCATGATGTTTCAGGGAACAAACCTTATCCACAAATTCTCAAACTTTCCAGAATTTAAGTAGAGACATAGGGTTGTAATTTTATGGGTAGTTTGTAATTTTTGGACAAGTATGTTAGGAGATATGAATTGTTGAAATTGGCCCTGTTTTCTGGAAATTTCTGGAATAGTTGATGTTTGAAAACTTTCTGGGGATTTTTTGTTGGTATTTTTCTGAAAATGATATTTTTCCTTGAAAGTATATTTAAATAGGATCCAATGGAGTTTTTAATCACCTCAATTGGAGTTCTATAGAATTAATTGTGATTTTTCAAAGTTTGGTGAAAAATCTGTCAGCTTTAAGTCTTATGCGAGATTTAAGACTTAATGGCCAAATATAATTGTAATGAACTCCAATGGTGAAAGTAAGCCTATAGGGCTAATGTGGGCCATTGGGTATTTACATTTCATGGCTCTAATGATGTTATCACTTGCCTAGGGCCATGAAGTGATAAAGAAGGAGCAATGGTTGGCGGATCAAGGGACAAGAAGAGAAGAACATAAAGTCCAAGAGGTAGTGAACTTACCTTTTTTGCATGTATGTGATATGTATGTCTTGCATTGATTATGTGACTGCTTTGCCTATTTGTGTGGAACATGTATGATTGATTGAAGCTCTGTTATATTTATGCAATGGCCATATGTATGTCATAACATCAAGCATGCAGCATGTCATTATGTTGGCATGAAATAGTGTAAGCAAGCATGTCATGTATTCATATATATCTGGCATGCATAGTAGTAATGTTTGCTACTGAGATTCTCTCGAATCTCACTCCTCCCAAACAACCATTCAAACAGGTGAGCATTGGAAACGTGCTAAGATCAAAAAAGAGGTATGCACGAAGAGGAATGTTGCTGGTTGTTTGAAGGCCTGTAAATATTATGTAAACCCCTGGTGGGGAAACTTTTGTATTATAATCAAGCAATATTGTATTAATATTATCAGTATATTCATGCTATTCCTTGGGCCCACTGAACTACGCATTGCTATTCTGAGTAAGGTCAGTAATAAGGGATATATGAGGTGGGTCGTTACATTAGACACCATTTAGTTACTCAAAACATAATCAAAACCTCTATGATGCAGGGAAACCCTAATTGTAAAGCAATATTGTAACTTTCAATTTGTGTTCCAATAACCTAGAATCTATAATTATGGCCTATTCCCACATAGTTTTTTTCATGTAGAGTATAATGGTAACATCAAAATTATCAAATTCTCATTCCTTCTTAATGTCTTGTTCAAACCAGAAAATTAGGGTTATACTCAACAATTCACAAGTAAACCACCAAACTTAACTTATATGCTTCCAAAACAAAATATAATTACATGTATATGGCCAAAGTTTCATGAACCCTATAAAACCCTAGATGACCAAAATTAGGGTAAAAATAACAAGTCCCAAAAACTCAACCAAACAAGGCAACATATATCCTGAAATGATGCCCTTGCTCACCTCTTGGTTCTTCTTGAATTCTTTTGTTGATCGTCCAACTTTTGCTCTTGCAAGATGGCTCAAAACACCTTCTCTTAAAAAAACCATAGAAATTAATCTCTTGAAGAGGGGAACAAGATTTATGAAGATTTTTTTAGCAAGAAAGGTGGTTTACCTAGTGAAAATGGACCAAGAAGCTTGTTCTTGCTCTTGTCTTCTCATTGCTTCTTACTTTGCCCTAGCTCTTTCCCTCTCTTATTTTCTTCTTGGCTAGATGAAAATGAGCTCAAAAGGGGCTGAAATGATCTTAATAAAATCATCTTCCACCTCCTCAAATATATATTATTTTATTAGAATTTTGCACATGTCACCTATTATTTTATTCCTTCTTTTTCTATATGGCACTTTCTTGCTTCCACATGTCCATATATGTGGCAAAATCATGTGCCCTCTTACACCTTTCTTCCTTGGCTAACTTTCTATGATATTTCAGGGGAAATATTGAGTTTTTATTTTATTTAGTCAAATGACCATTTTACCCTTATATTTTCATGAATTTTTGAAACAATTGCCATTTTCTTCTTTCCCTTTCTTTTAGCCAAAATTTTCAATGCTTGTTTGGAAATTTTCATACAAAACTTTAGGCCACAGTGTTAGGCTTTTGTTAAGAAAAAAATTAAAATTTCACTTAGTCACTATTTTCACTATTTTGGCTACTTCAAGTACATCAAAATTTATCATTTTATTCCATTGAATATAATCAAATATGTTATAACTGGCTGACATCCAATAGAGGGTGAATTGGGTGTATAATAAGAAAGTCTAAACTTTTAAATCTTTTCACAGCTTATCAAATTAGTACATATGAAACTATAAAATCATACGCAGATATATAGATCATATATGCTTAGGGAAATGTAAAAGCTTAGGGAAGAGAAGATGCAAACTGTGATTTATCCTAGTTCGGTCCAATCTATATTAACCTACATCCAGTCCCCAAGCTTCTCCTGAGATTTCCAATCTACTATCTTCTTGTTTAACTGGGTATAAGAAAAGCCTTTACAAACTCATAAGTGTTACTCCCCCTTACACACTGTAAAGTTTACTCCCCTTGTGGCAAGTCTTATGAGTAGAGCAATCCCAAAGACCTTTCTTTCTCGCTTACTCATGCAAGTCTTATAAGCAGCAAGATTCTCTCCTACTTACACCCTTATAAGTCTTACGAGCAGCAATATTCTCTATTGCTTGCACCTTATAAGTCTTACGAGCAAAAAGTATAACCGGAAATTCTCCCTACAACTTCCTCCATAAGGAAATCAACCCTCTTAAGGTCCCTCTA
This sequence comes from Albizia julibrissin, assembly GCA_037074505.1. Lineage (NCBI taxonomy): Eukaryota > Viridiplantae > Streptophyta > Magnoliopsida > Fabales > Fabaceae > Albizia > Albizia julibrissin. The sequence continues at coordinate 40,363,377 of CM073480.1, read as the reverse complement.
CCTTGAGATTAATACAGAAATATATTTGTAAAGATTTATAGACTCTCTCACAGAGTAGATATGATACTGACTGAAGTATAATACAAATAATCTCACTCTTAATTATACATGACAATGAAAATAGATAAGCACAAAGAGTGTTTGGATTAAGAATGACTTATGATATCAGCATGTTGATGCGGATTGGTTCTAGTCGCTCAAGTGGCTAATCGCTGTAGTATATCTCCTTCTGGTTTTTGAATGACGGAGCTTATATAGAAAATGATTTGAGAGCAGTTGAGTATTTAAATATTCTACCTGTTCGAGATTTGATCCGTTTCATCAAATGATCTGGTTGTTACTTACTGTTGCCTATGATTGTGCTCTGACAGATGCTTTAATATTACTTTCTATTTGCATGTTTGTTAAGTCGTTTGTTGAATATTTTTTTTGCCCATAATTCATTGTCGTTGTTCTCTATTCATCTTTGAAATTCTTCATATAGATGTTCTGGAGATGAACGTTGGCAGAGTATCCGTTGTGGAGTGGGATATTTGAATTTACATCTAGACTGTCATAGTGCGTAACGATTTTGTGTGGTTTTTGAAAGCATATGGCAGACAGCTAGCCTATATCTTTGTGTCCGCTATTTCTGACTTTTTAACTTGCTTTTTAACTTGTCACTGCAATTTAAACTTTAATACCTGTTTCATGCCTCAAACAATTGTCAAATAATGTTAAAGTATGGAAACATATGTGAATACAATGATTAGACATGATTTGAACATGTTTGGATTCATCTCGTGATTTACTTAGCTTATGCTAACTCATAAACTCGAGTGCATGATAACAAACTTGAGTGCATATTGTATTTTCACGTTCTCCAGATGGTTTATGTCATAAACTTCTAAAGTACACTTCCATAACTCGAGTGTATAATGTCTCAAAACTCGAGTGCTATTTGACGAACTCAAGTGCATCATGTTAATTTGACTACTCAAGCTTCTCAAGAACAAACTCACATACCTACACTCTCTGAACTTGAGTGCAGTGAGATGGACAACTCAAGTGCATAAATGAGAACTCGAGTGAGTTGCTGATTTCCTCAATCCAAGCCTTCTTGGGTGAACTCTCTTAACTTAAGTGCATTGTTGATTGAGAACTTAAGTGCAAACATGACGACTCGAGGGTACCACGTTATCTTCACAGTTGCAAAACTCTTAGGTTCAAACTCTTTCTATAGAAATTGTAGGACTCAAGTATAAATGCTATACAGAACTCAAATGCTTATTTCTAGACTCGAGTGCAACGCTTCTTTCACAATATCAAGACTCTCTGGTATAAACTCTTACATCAGAACTCTCATAATATGAGTGCAATACCATACAGAAGTCGAGTACTCCTCTCTAAAATTGAGTGCACTTAATATCAACTCATTCTTGCTGAGTCTCAAGAACAAACTCTCATTCCAAAACTTCTAGGACTCGAGTGCATCAGTCCTCAGAATTTGAGTGCTTCATTCTCAACACGAGTGCATATTAGATTTTAAGCAACTATAACAAGCTTGCGGGAGTGTGAGCAGTGGACTCAAAACATGATCCATTCATTTTTTACTCCAAATATGGTAAATGATTGATCATTAGAAAGCTCTTGTTTTTTAAATTCCAATACAAGAAGAATTAACTCCAAACTCAATGTATTCTTCAGTTATGACTCAATGATTGTAGATAGTATACATATTCTCAAGCATCAACTTCTAGAAGCCATACTGCATTGAATATAACTCCAAATTTGATATATTATATATGCATCAAAAGATATTTAAGTCTACTTTCATATGGCATTAGTTTCATCTTAATTAGACATGTAGGTTAAGAGATATGTCCAAAATACAAAAGCTATTTTGAATTATAATAGTGATTTCAATTTCCACTTCAAACATTCATATTTGCTTCATCTGAGGCCCTTTGATGCTGGTTCTAGTATGAAAATGACGAATTGGAAGTCTAGTTTCATATGCCACTAGATTCACCTCAATCAAAGTTATGTTATGGGAGATATGATTGAATTACTGAAGCTTGGTCAAGCTAAACATAAAACAAGGATGATTAGAGTACATTTTTCAATCATGAACTTGAGTTCTGAGTCCCAAACTTGAGTTCTGGCCCATTTTTACAGTTCTAAATAGTACCAACTTGAGTTTTACAAGGCCAACTTGAGTACAAAACTTGGGATACATCCGGATATCCTTTTTGCCAAAAACTCGCATCAAGAACTACTTGAACTCAAGTACTATAGTACCCAAACTCTAGTTCTTGTATTCAAACTTAAGTTGCTACAGTTCTTTGATGCTACAGTGTCTGGCTGCTATAGTACTAAATAATTCCAAATAGTGCCAAACAATACCAATTGCTACAGTGTTAATTGAATTCCCTTCTAACCATAGAAACTTCCTGTATTTCTTCTAGGAGCTTGAATCTTGATATTCCTATTAATTGCTCCAAGTGATTGTTTCTCCAATCTCTTTCTTACTTTGCTTGACTAATATATAAGATATACAATATTAAATATAGTAGTTAGTCAATGTAAGGAGATGAATATATCATGCAAACTTTTTGCTCTCAATATCTGATATCTATATTTAACATCATCAAAACTAATCATATCTAACAAAATATCTATCTTGTCTATTTAAACTCCTAATTGTTTTTGTTTCTTTAAATTTAGCTCCACTTCCTCTCCTCTATAGAATATCAACATGGTACGCATTGGAGCTAATTCTATTCGCCCTCTTTTTCCTCCTTCTCCTTTACAACCTCCATCACCTTTATCGCATTAGGGCCAATGATATCAAGTACAATCTATCGAATGACCCCTCTTTCCCTTCCTCTTCCTCCTCCTCTTCCTTCGATGTTGAGGAGGAAGATTAAGGGTTATTATGTGGATTAATGTTTTTTTAAATCAATGTAATGAGGGTAGTATAAAAAATATTATTAGTAATAAAAAAATATTTTTATTTCTAATCTTTGTCTTGATCTTGATTTTGTTCACATCTTTTCCATCTTTAATTTGTTCTTTTATTGTTTTTGTCTCTTGGTTGATAAGTTAATTTTCTTATAGAATATATACACACACTTTATTAGTAATTTAAATTATAATAGAATTTTATTACATTTATACTAGTTATACTGGCACAAGGTTTAAATTTGCTAATATGAACCATCGTTTAAATCTTTAACAGTTTAAATGCCGTTTATTAATTTCTAGTGATGCATTTTTATTTGCACCGGATAAGTTATGCATCTGGTATAATAATTATTATTTAAATAGCTTTTTCAAATATGACTAGTCTAACTATATAACATTTCAACTTCTAATGCCTATTATCTTGTCTCGTCGGTATCATCTAAACTATCCAACCATCATCAGTCATGTTCATAAATACCAAGACGACTTTAGTTCTTAAGTTCAAATTCAAAAGTTCCTTCCTACTTCTCTCTTTCTTGTTTGAGTGGCAACACTTCCTGTAATATCTCGAATTTTGGGACAAGAGGCTTGAGATTAAGCCTATATTAAGTGGACTACTAGACCTTGGTTTAGCAAGTGTCCTCGTGAGAAATGGTATTATTTAATAAAATTCCTTTATATCCTTGGATATTAAAAGGAATATTATAGTGAGTTGGAGAGCTCGGGGGAAATATTAAAGATATGGGCAAAATTGTCATTTGGATAAGTAATATGAGAGTTGGGTACTATTCATCTCACACTCAATTAGTGTTTTAGAGGCTGAAATAATGTCCAATGGATGTCTAAATGGCTAATCATGTAATTAGAAGTCGAAAGGAGGATATTAACCTAAAGATAGGGAGAAACCGACACAACTCTTTTAAGAACTCTAAAATGGCTGCCTTAAGTGTGGCATGAGTTAAGAGTTGGAATTTCATCAATTGAATGATTCTATTGAGTTCAAAAGAGCAAGTTGTATAGGGTTCTTATTGATGACGAAGTAAGAAAAGGCCTAGAGAGTGAATAGACCAAATTACCCTTGTAGCTCTAGATAGGGGCTGTTAGGGGTATTTCCGTCATTCGGGCCTGGATTTGACTAATATGAAGTCCTAATGGATTCTACATATGAAATTATGGAGGATTGGCTGAGGTCATAATTTTTGTAACAGTACAGTTGGGCTAGGCTTTCGGGGGCATTTTTGTAATTTAGCGTAATTAGGCTAAGTTATCAACTAATACGAGTCTAGAATATTATAAGGATGAGTAGTGACTCATTTAATGTGTTTGGAATTCTAGGACTCGATAAATGGATGTGCCCGAACTAGAGTAAAGACGAAGGATTGAGGACGGACGTGAGGTCCGACATGTAGTGAACTTACCTTTCTTGCATATATATGATATGTATGTTTTGCATTGATTATGTGACTGCTTTTCCTGTTTATTTGAACATGTTTGATTGATGTATTAACGCTTTGTTATCCTTTATGCAATGGCTATATTTATGTCATAACATCGAGCACGCAGCATGTCATTATGTTGGCAAGAAATAGTGTAGGCAAGTATGTCATACATTCATATATATCTACATGTATAGTGGTACTGTTCGCTACTGATATTCTCTTGAATCTCACTCGTCCCAAACAACCATTTAGACAAGTTGAAGGATGCATGAAGTTATGCTCGAAGGAGTTATGGAAACGTGAAGTGAAGAGAAGATTGAGGTGTGGGGCACTACTTTGTGTTAAATGTAATTAAATTACATTTGCTTAAGTATATGATGTGTATATGCATGAAAATGATGAATGAATGTTGTAAAGCAGAGAATCCATCTAATGTAAATAAAGGAGAATAGCTTTTAGTTTATTTAAATAATTGCTCACTTACTCTGATTTAACGAAACTAAGAGTGGGTGAGGTATTGGAAATAAAGTATCACACTTCCCACTAACAGAGAGATCAAAGAGGCAATGTTTCCTCTCTTCTTCTTTGGTAGCATCTACATTTTTTCCTCTTCACAATCCCCTCCACCTCCGACACTGGATTGAATCGTTGAGGGTATCTTTCACCTCTAAGGCATAAATCTAGAGGTCATAGAGAGGCGAGATCACTTCTTTGAATGACTAAAGGAGTTGGAGGCAGTATTGAACGACATCGTTGACTATTTGGACTAGACATAACGAGTCTCTTGAAATGATGTTGATCTTTTAAAGGCCTGGGTTTCAAGAACCCCTAATGTTATAATATTTTGATGTAGTTGTTATTTTGTGGCAGATCATATATATATATATATATATATATATATATATATGTATATTATTTTGATGTAATGTCTTTTATGTCTTTTGATAATTCTTGTTGATGATCATCATCTATCTAGTGTTATTAATCTATTGTTAATGACAACTTTTAGCAAAAGTTCTTATATCTTTCTAAAATTTTATACTTTATTCTAAAAGTTACATTTTAGACCAAATGATTTGAAAGACAGTGTCATTGATTGACACTGGTCTTTAATCAGAACTGGTCTACAAAATGTTATAAACACCAATCAATAATGAGAACAAGTCTAGAAAATGTTGCCCTAAGCATATATTCTTACTTTTGCACTAAGTCTTCATCTCTAGCCTCTCTTAGTCCCTCATGGGTGCTCTTACTCTCTCAATCACCTCTAGCCGCCATGATTTCCCTCTTGTAATATCTCGAATCTTGGGCCTAGAGACTTAAAGATAAGCTTGTATCAGGAAGACAACTAAGCCCTATTTGGGAACAGTCCCAACAATACAAGAGATAGAAAAACTCTCAGGGACTATATAATCTGACCTTAACGGGCAGAGGGCCCAATATGCATAGGTAGTAGGATTAAAGTGTCAAAGCAAATATACATAAGACACATATAATATATGGTGCCATTAGGTTGGTAGATAGATGCCACCTAGCTATGTCATAAGGTAGGACTGATTGGTCAAGCAAAATATGCCGGTATAGGTGTGCACATGGCACTTTCAGGGTAGACATGTGTACCCTGTATTTTTTGGAAAAGACGCCGGTATATGGCCCACACATACTCTTCAACTTGGCATCATTTGGTAGGCCTCGGTATATGTGCCACAATCCTTAGTAAACATTGATAAAGTAACTTTATTAAAGTAGCTTTAATAAAGTAAGTCATGATAGCTAATAATGATACAACTTTTGTGTTAGCTCTATAGGAATATGACAAGTGTCCTCTCATCATAACAAAGTGTAAGATCACTTTTCTGTTGGCATGCTAAGAAGATGACAAGTGTCTCTTATGATGATGCTTACTTTTTGCCTTTTGAGTTGGCACCTTTAGAACATGTTACCTAGTCTTTAAGTCAAGGGAATCCACTAGTCCCAAGCTTAGTCATGTACTTAACTTCCCAAACACCCAACCCGGGAGTCAGGGGAAATTGTCAGGCCTCTCCTTACCCTGACACATAAAAATGATCGTAAGAGGATAGAGGAAAAAGAAAAGATGATGCAAGGTTGACACATGTCATACTATGACTTGATCACTTGACACGTGGAATTTATTATTTTGGCCAACTAAAGGATAGGGAGAGAAAAATCACAAGAAATTAAAAGAGGAGAGAAGGAATGTGAATAGTAAATATTCCAGAGTTCCAAAGTTGATTCTGACCTTGAATTGCTGTTATCGACCGATAAGCACATTAGGAAATTTGTTCTACTTACTAAGAGCTTTATTTCTATAGTCTCAATTTTCTGATTAAAGGTGTTTTGTGTCTTTAGTTAGCTGAAGTACCATCAAAATTCCAAACCTATTATAGAATCGCATTAAGGTAAGCCTAAAGCTTCATTTTGAATTGATTGTCTTGAGGTTTTAATGTCAAACCCCTCGGTAATTCGACATTTAACAGAGTACCAGCACATTGCTCAGTGGGCATAGAGAAATAACATAAACATATTGATATAAAATTCTTGATTACATTACAAGAAATTCCCATAGGGTCTGTACATAGTATATTACAAACCCTAGAAAAACATAAAAGTACAAAGATAACCAACACAAAATTCTTCATCAAAACTAGAACCCTCAGTTGCTGGTGTCCACTTCCTTGCCTTTTAAGCCACTACCTCTTGCTGAATAAATTTTGTTTATAGAAAGGGTGAGATTTAAGCTAATCTCAACAGTAACATGCAATCAATCATATAAAATGTGAAAGATAAACATGCAATGCAACATATGATGCAATAGATGGTAATGCTGTGCACATGTTTGTCAATCATTATTCAGGATCAATGTGATGATTTTGTCTAGATAAAAATGATCGCTTTGTCCCTACTTGCCACATTGTAATCACATCAATGTTCTAGAGTAGGCACCAATGTCACAACCCTTTATATTTTGACATTTATTAAAGTATTAACGCACACTTCAATGGACAAACAAAAATAGTATAATATACTACTATAATATTTTTTATTACATTACAGAAAATTTACATAGGGTTTGTACAATTTGCAATATAAACCCAAATACAATGAGAGACTAATAAATAAACAACTAAAAATTTCTTGATCAGTATTGGACCTTCAATTTTCGATATCTACCGTATTGCCCTTTGTGCTACTTCCACTTGCTGAATAAATTTTAAATTTACGAAAAGGGTGAGATTCATACAAATCTCAGTAGTAACAGACAATCAATCATACGAAATATGAAAAGGAAACATGTAATGCAACATTCATCATGATGCAACAATCAAAATGCCATGTACATGTCAGACAATGCTCAGGAATCAAATGATGATTTTGTCTGGATCAAAATGATCATCCGTTCCTAATTTCCATAAATCAACGATATCATGATCACATCTCCCACAAGCTATATAGCACACAAGTAAGCATAGCTAGGCTATACAGCACACAGGTAAGTATATCCATACAGTGGTTACATCATCAAATAGGCTATGTAATACACAGGAAATCATAGCCAGGCTATACAGCACACAGGTAAGCGTAGCTTGCCATACGGTGGTTATATGCGCACACAGGAAGTCACAACCACCACCACAACCAATAAATCACATTGTACATAACATGAAAAACAATGCATATTAACTTTCACATAGAATATGAGAGATAGAGTTACTACCTGGACTCCTTTCCAAAACCTAGCTACTATTGGTCTTTTACTCTTCGTCCAGCTCGAGAAATTATCAAATTCCTAAAATTCCCAAATTGATAATAAATAAGTTATTATTACTCATTTTTAACTTATTTCAAAACTCATAAGTTGGTTATCTTTACTCAAGGTGACAAATTACTAAAATGCCCCTAGGGAATCAGGTCGGATTTCCTTTTACCCAATATATTTACACTTTTTCAAAAATTATAACCTGGGCTAATCCTACATAATTTTCTTTTATAAACATCATGGAACCACTAAAATCATGAAATTCTATCTCCTTCCCTTATTTTTGGACTTGGCCAAAACTTATGAGATTTTTGGGGAAATTGGTTTTTCATGATTCCAACCCTTAAATCACCTTGTTGATACTTGTTTATTCACTCAACTATCACTTTAACATATCCAATGGAAATTGCGGCAACATTTCTCCTTAGAAAATAGATATCCCAAATTTACAAAATTGTCAAAAACAACCAAATAACTAGTCAGAACATATCCACAACTCAGTTTTCAGTAAGAATTTTAAAGTCTAAGCAGCTTACCTTCTTCTTCTTCTACCTTTTGGCCGAAATCTGCCCCTCCTTTCTCCTTAGATTTTGTTTGTTAAAAAACTAACCTAAGATGAGATAGAGGTTAAAGAAAAGGTTTTTCAAGTTAGAGAGCAAGAATGGGTAGAGATTTCAACATACTTACCTTGTACTTGCTCTTTGGAACTTCCTCTTCTTCCTTTGCTCCTTCTCCTCTCTAAGCTCTTCTGCTTCCTTTTCTCTCTTCTCTTGGAAAAAATGGCCCTTAATTAGACAAGGGAAGAGAAGTTCTAGAGGTCTCTCCCTTCTTCCTTAACTATTATTATTTTAATGCCCTTTTAACATATGTCAAAATTTTAACATTGTTTATTCCTTGATACTTTTCCCTTAATACTTCTAGATTTCTCTTCTATTTTGTTTCCTTCTTACCATCTAACCTTTTCCTTATTAGTTAAGAAATTTTTTTTGCATTTACTCATATAGCCAAAATGACCATTTTGCCCTTACATTTTTCTTCATTTTGGCATGAGCTGGAAAAACTGGTAGAATTTTCATCAAAATTTGAAAATTCATATCTAATTGTATAGACATCCAATTGGGGTAGTTACAAAGGATATGTGACACTTATTGAGTCTAGTGTAAGGAAAAAATATAACCTTTAGCCAAATAGGTACTCACCATTCCCAGAATTGTTGTTTTTTAACGTTGCACTGAAAGTCTCCAGTTTTTCTCACATAACTTCAAAAATTCGTATCTCCTTGTGTACAACTCCAAAAATTCCATATAACCTATCAAATTATAGATTCTTATGTCTAATTTAATTATGGAAATTTTTAGAAATTTTGAACATCATTTACCTATTTAAAAATATCACACAACATGAATGCCGCAGTAGAAAATATTCTGGAAGCAACACTTGTGCTCCAAATGACTATGTTGTTTGTGAGACTTCTAATTATCTTGTTTTGTCACTTAATATGTTCTATAATTCACCATTTTATCCCCTTTGATAAACCAAAATATAAAGGAATCCTTGTGGCTGAAATTTAGGATATTCAATCAACCTGTCCATGCTTACTACAACAATATTTTAGAGCAGGTATTAACTAGTCTGTACTTGTCACATTGCCTCAGCTGGGTCCTACTGGCCTTATGATACTTGTGCAATTCCCATGGGGTGGTACTTGTGATTTTCCCATACCACGGTGAGGAATCTGATCAATCGTATTAGCCTACCTAGACTGGGTACCATTAGGCTAAGAGGTACTTGTGCTTTTCCCACACCCACCTCTAGGATTTACCTCCATTAACATGTCATTGCATAGAATATGGCCAATAATGTATATTAACAATCACATCGAATATGAGAGATAGAGTTACTACCTTAACTCCTTTCCTTGCCTAGCTAATGTCATCCTTAACTTCCTCTCCGATTTAGCAAATATCAAATCCTAAAATTCTCAAATTGATAAAAAAATGAGTTATTACTCATTTATACCTTATTCTAAGACTCATAAGTTGATTATGTTTGTCTAAAAACACATAATTATCAAAATGCCATTAAGGAATTCGGTCTAATTCCCTTTATATCGGTATAATTGTACTTTTCAAAAAATTATGACCCAGGCTATTCCTATAAAATTTCACGTGTAGAATCCATTTTTGACCTTAGTTTTGACAAAATCACACTGCATTTCCAATTCTACCCTTGACAACCACCATTTAGGGTTTCAGGGGCACAATTGTCATTTCACACCCTAAAGCCTTTTACACTTCATAATTCGCATGTTTCCTACATAATTTTTCATTCTAAACATAATAGAATCATCAAATCCATTAGATTCCAGATCTAAACCCCTAAACCACACCTGTTCAAAAGTTTAGGGTTTTTAGGAAAATTGAAGTTTTTTAGTTTCCAACCAACTAAACATCTTATTTTCACTTCTAATAACTTATTTAACTACTTAAACACCATTTGCACATAATTAATCAAATTTTGGATGGCATTTTCCCTTAGGGTTCATGCATCCCAAATCACAAAACCAAGCCAATACAAGCCAAACAATCAACCAAAACACCAAGAATAAGCATAAATCATTAGGAGATTATAAGTTCTCAAGCTTACACTTGTACAAAAAAGTATATTTAGATTGCCACAGGTAGACTAGTTTTTGTGGGAAAGGTCTAAAAGAAAAACACGGTGGTAATTTTGTAATTAAGAGAAACTTCTAAGACCGGTTTTTTGAAAAACCGGTCTTAAAAAAATTATTTAGATCGGTTAACCGGCCTTAAAAATAATAGAAATAAAAATTATTTAAAGAGAAAATATTTTTTTTAATTTTTTAGACCGGATAAAATAAAATCCGGTCTAAAAATTAACTGAGAAAATAAAAAAAATCTAGACTATTGTTAAGACTGGTTATCTTATAACCGGTCTTAAGTAATAGACTTTTAAGACCGGTTATTGGATAACCGATCTTAAATATCGACTTTTAAGACCGTTTATTCAAAAAACCGGTCATAAAAGTATTTTATGACCAATTATTTGTATAACAGGTCTTAAAAGTCCAGAAATTGAAACCTAATCCCCCTTCATTTTGTTTCCCTCCCCGTCATTTCCACTGCCATAAAAGCTTCATCTCAGCTCTGCACCTTCTTCTCCGCCCTTTGCTCAAGCGACCGCCATCACCACCTCCTTCTTCTCTATTTTCTGACCTAAAATCCTCCCACCTTCTGGTCATTCCATCCATTACCGTAGAATCTCTGACTGTGTGCTATCTTTTTACCGTTATCTCCTCCGTGTTCTCCAGCCGCTGCAACCGCCGCTCCCTTATTTCTTAAGCCACAATTGAAGGTCACTACCTCCAGGTAAGAGTAATGTATCCTCTATCTCAGTTAATTCTTTAATGATTTGGTCTATGATTTACGAATTTGGATGTTATGAATTTGTTCAATCACAAGTACTTGATCTTTCACATTTTGCATATCAATTTCTTTATGTTGAATTTGTTGAAGATATAATTGGGCTGTTTATCAATTTCTTTATGCTGAATCTGTTGAAGTGGTCTCTTGAAGATGTTATAAACCTGTTTCATCTGTTGAATCATTTTCTTTCTTGAGTCTATCAATTTCGTAATTTATGTCTTCAAAATCAGATATAATTATAGTGGTCCCTTAAATAGAAATAAGAACTCTGTTAAACGGAAAAATTACTTGAAGAAAATGGAACGGACTGTAATTACTTTTGATGAGATATTCTGATGAAGATTCTATTAAACTAGGTAACTTGATGAGTGTAATGATTTCATACTCTCATTATACTCCTACATTTTCCAGGGGAAAAAATATACAGAAGAGAAGGAAAAAAAAGGTGTTAAATATATGGATCGTAGTTAGATAAACGCTAAACAGACTAGTGTTGAATATGATAATGGGGTGAGGGATTTTTTGGAATTTGCTAGAAGAAATTCCGGTAATGATAATGGGATGTTCTATTGTCCTTGTGTACAATGTTTGAATGAGAAGCGACTAAGTGCTGCAGATATATATACTCATTTAATTTGTGAAGGATTTTGTAAGAGTTATACAGTATAGGTATGGTATGGTGAAGAATTAGAAATTCCAAGCGCAGCTTAACAAGGGGAAGTAGCCTTTGATAATAATGACACTGATCTGAACAATCGGATAGAGGATATTATTCATGATGTAGGAGAAGAAACTTTTGAGCAATCACATGCATACGGTAATATGTGCAGTGATGCTAAGAAGCCGTTGTACCCAGGGTGCACAAAATACCAATTGTTGAAAGCAGTATTGAAATTGGTAAGTTTGAAAGCATGACATGGATGGAGCAATAAGATTTTTTTCAAAAAGACTTGAGGCCTTTAAGGACATGCTTCCAGATGATAACATGCTGCCTTGTCGATACTATGATGCTAAGAAAATACTGTGTCCACTAGGGATAAAGTATAAAAAGATCTATGCATGCCCTAATGATTGCATATTATACAAAAAAGAGCATGAAGAAAAGCAGTAATGTCTGATATGTGAAACCCCCAGGTACAAATCAAATAAAGTGTTGTGGTATCTTCCAATCATACCAAGGTTCAAACACCTGTTTTCTAATGAAATGGATGCCAAAAATTTGAGATGGCATGTGGATGAGAGGATTTCTGATGAAAAGCTTTGACATCTGGCTGATTCTTCTCAATAGAAGAAAATTGATCAATTAATTCCTATCTTCGATGAAGGACCTAGGAACCTTAGACTTGGGCTTAGCACGGATTACATGAATCCTTATGGTAGCCTAAGCAGTATACATAGTTCATGGCCTGTTCTGTTGGTAACTTACAACTTATCTCCTTTATTATGCATGAAACGAAAATACATCATATTATCTATATTGATTTCATGACCAAAACAACCCAAATTGACATAGATGTTTACTAGAACCCTTGATTGAAGACTTGAAAGAGTTGTGGGATGAAGGTGTCGGTGTTTTTGACTCGAACAAGAACGAGATTTTTAAAATATGAGCCATGATCTTTTGTACTATAAATGACTTACTTGCATATGGAAACTTGTCAGGATATAGAGTTAAAGGCCATAAAGCATGTCCGATTTGTGAAGAAAGCACATGCTACCATCAACTTCAACATGGAAGAAAGACTGTTTATCTTAGCCATGGAAGATTCCTTAGACAAGGCTACCCATATCGTAGATTAAAGAAAGCCTTTTTTGATGGCCAACAGTTTGAAGATGCTCCAGAGGTATTGATTGGGGAGAAAGTTTATGAAAAGGTACAAAATATCAATGTTATCTTTAGTAAGGCTACAAAGAGTAGAAATGAGAAAAATATATGGAAAAAGAGGTCGGTCTTCATCAATCTTCCATATTGGCACAATCTTGATGTGAGACACTGTATTGACTTTATGCATGTGGAGAAAAACGTATGTGACAGTATTGTTGGGACACTGCTCAACATACAAGGTAGTTCTAAGGATGACGTGAAGGCAAGATTATATTTGCAAGAAATGGGAATACAAGAAGAATTGCGTCCAAGGCTACATGGTAAGAGAACCTTTTTTCCTCCAGCTTTTCATAAAGTTGTGTGGCCCAATTTATTTCCGGTGGATGTAGCCAATTGAAAGAACTATGAAAATTCTAAAAGCGTATATGAAAAACCCTAACTGGCCTAAAGCATATATTATTCAGAAAATATGTTTCTGAAGAAGCCATAGAATTTTGTCAACATTATTTGTCAAATGTAGGACATATTGACTTCCTAAATGCCATAATGAAGAAGGGGGTAGTCGCGGGGCTACAGTAAAGAGTGTGGATCCTGATAAATTACAACAAGTATACTTGCACATCTTAAATAATGTTAATGCAATTCAAGATTACATGAATGCTCATAAAGAAATTATACAGAAAGCAAACAATCAAATGACTGAACAAAGGTTAATTAGGGATCATATAAGAACTTTTTCACATTGGTTCAAACACAAGGTTCACGGAAAAGAATTTGTTTCTAATACAAGTAAATGGCTAGCACGTGGTCCTGAGATTAATGTCATAAGTTGGACTTCATTTATGATCAATGGTTATACCTTTTACACGAAGTTCTTGGATGATAGGACCACTATCCATAACAGTGGTGTTATATTAGTGGCTGAATCTATGCACTTCTCTAGTTCAAAAGATAAGAACTCTAAATTGGCAGCCATACCTTATTATAGGGTTATTGAGGAGATTTTTGTGGTTGACTATGTTAAAATTAAATTTCCCATTTTCAAATGCAAGTAGGTTGATGTCAATAATGGTGTGAAGATTGATCAGTTAGGATTTACATTAGTAGATCTGAACAGTAGAATTTTTAGAGATGAACCTTTTATTTTGGCATATCAGGTAAAATAAGTGTTCTATATTACCGATCAAGCAAATAAAATATGGTCTGTAGCTCTCCAAGGAAAAAGGGTCTTTGATATTGACGAGGAAAGTCGCTCAAATTATGATTTTCTTGAGACTCATTTTTCCAAGGGTCTTCCTGAAATGAACGAAGAAGATAAAACAGATAATGAACATGCTACAAGAAATGATCATCGTGAAGGGATATCGGAGGATATCTCTTTATAAATCTACTTTAAAAGTTAGCTATCTATCTAAAGTAATTATCATTATGAGTTATATCTAGAATCAAAGTGAGCCAAGTAACCAGTCCGTACGGAGGGGTAGGAGGGCCACACGGTTGAGAGACATTACCCTCAATCGGAGTGCCGGTAAAAAGATACTGATTGAGTTTGATCAATATTGGGAACTAATCGGGCCTAATGCAAGCCGATATAGGAGTTTCGTCAGCTTCTTAGCACGCAATAAGCCTAGTATCTTAATAGAGGAGTGGAGAAATGTTGACAAAAAAGTAAAGCAGCATATTTGGGATACTATTCAAGTATAAAGTTCTCTTCTGCATGTTATAATTATCAAATTTGTCACTAACTTTGTTAACGCATGCATAACTACTCACCTACGATGTCCCTTAGAGTGAAGTCTTATACAACAAGATTATAGTGTATTGTTGTGAGCGCTGGAGGAAGTTCAAGATAAATCTTACCAACAATTACGTGCATATCGAGGTGGAAGCTGGTAAGCCTCATCTTACTCCGTGCAGCAAGTATACATATATCGATGAAGCCACCTAGCAAGAGTTTTTGAGGCTTTAGACTACTACAGAGGCTTGGCAAGTATTTTACTAAAGAGTGGTATTAAGAATGATTGCCCCCACACAATATCTCATGGGGATATGCAAAGGCTGAAAAGGACTTGTTGGCGGCCAAATGGAAGAGATTGGAGGAAGCATCTCAATCTGATCCTTCTGTTCTTCTTTCTCTACCATCTCCACTGTGAAGCAAAGAATTTTGGTTGCATGCTCGCCAAAAGAGTAGTGGGTCATATACAAGTGAACAGTCTTGTATAGTCGGTGAAAAAATTGTAAGTATCGTTGTTGTTATTAACTATTTAGTAAACATGTTTCATTACTCATGTGTCTTCTCTGTATATCTCATAGGAGGAACTTCAAAAGAAGCAAACCGAGGGATCCTTTAAGGCAGAAGGGAAGGATGATATCCTTATAGTTGCTACTGGAAAACATGAGCATCCAGGCTATGTCAGGGGAGTTAGAGGAGGGGTAGGCATAAAGGATTACTTTGGAACCCCCTCACGCTATTCCTCAAATATGGTGATGAGAGACGAATTAGAGCGTATGTTGGCCATTGCGAGAGCAGAAGCAAGGGCCAAGGTAGAAGCATCATTTGATGTACTATTGGATGCCTTGTTAAGCAAGATAAAGGAGGAATTATATGCCATGGTCAGCACTAGATAAGATACCAGTGCTCCCCAGGCACATTCGCTCGATCCTAAAAGGCTGAGCACTAAAGGGAGTTATTGCAATATTGGGCAGTCATCAGAGGGTCCTGGAAAAGAAATTGCTGAGCCTTGTGACATTTTTGTTGAGGATCCTCTGAGATGGTTAGTTGCACGGGGGAGTATACATAACCTGGGATCAACTGTTCACCAGCAGCAAATGACAGATGATCAAGTCAGGGTGTCAGTTGAAGAGGTTATCGTCACAGACGCACCTGTCCCTATCCTTTCTGAGGAGTTCAAGATTATGAGCGATGTCTTGAGTACCTTTATATTATTACTAAAGAACCTTGTTTCTGTTCGAGCTATAGAATCCCCGATCAGAGCCCCAAGTCCAGCTCCCTTCCCTCATGAAGTTTCACAGCCTTCATTAAATGTCATGCAGCAAGTGATTCTGATGGCATATGATACATCCTTCCTAACAAGAAGTTAGCCTATGTGATTTAGCTGTTGGGAATCAGGGGCTATATGCTATCTTGATAGGGAAGATTTGATGTCCCCGGTAGCTCCTAGAAAATATCTTACGGTTGGGATTGTCCAACTATTTTTAATGTAAGTATCTTCTTCAATTGGGAGTAAATATTTTAAAAGTTATGCTGTTTAACTTTGATTTGTGTGCTTGCGTTATTGTATGTACATGAATCATAGGTTGGTCTCCTCTGGGCAGAGCAATAAATTTGGATTCATGTGCCCTTATCAAGTCCAAGAGAAAGGGACCACTTCTGCCATCAGACATAAATACTTATCAGAGAGGCTCAGTGAAACAAAAACTGACTGTTTCTTGGTTCCTTATGTGTATGGGTAAGAAACAAATTTATATTCCAAAACACATATAATGCTTTATATTTGCTTAACATTCATCTCTTTTTTTTAAAGGGATCATTGGCTATTGGTTCTTCTGTGTAAGGCTAGTTACATAGTCATCTTTCTATGCTCCCTCCACTTGAAATATGGATGTGACTTGAAGAAGACCGTGAACTTGTAAGTTTTCTTGCTTTATTACCTTTTGTGTGCAAAGTTTGTGTGCAAGATAAGTAATATGTGGTTTTGATGATAGGGGCTATGCGGACCTTCCTACACGCTAATTGTGGTAAGCATGTTCGTGACTTAAAAGACCCTACATGGATCACGCCAAAGGTTAGTACATATTTGTTTTCTTTAAGATGTGTTCCATAAACTATTCTTTGATGATGTCATGTTCTTTTTCAAAGCCGTAGGCAACCACTGGGGTCCAACTTATGTGGTCTTTATATTTTGAGGCAAATTTACAATATTATCAGCCTAGGCACAACTGATTTTACCGAAGAGGTAATAAATGTATATTTCAAAAATTTTGTATTACTTTATTGTTTTTAAGTTAATAAGTTAATTTTTAATTGGCTTGTGTTACACATACAAATGTTTGATCTTACTGATCCCTTTCCTGAAGAAGATATTGATTTCATCCGTAATTGTTGTGCTGAATTCATCTTTGAGCTTTTACAAGATTAGTAAGTTTTTTAATCCAATGTTGTTATAATAATACTTATGGTTTTCATATCTAACTTGGCTTATATCTCTGCTTAGGACAATTTCTGGGATATTGGTGATAGTAGTTATGGTTGCTGATACAATCATAGGATCACTATTGTATATTTAATTCCACTTTTCTGTAAAGTTTAGGAATTTTTTGCACATAATGAGAAATTTTTCTTCTCCCTCTTTTCCTTAGAAGTTTTGGGATTGAAAGTACACAATGTTGAGATTTTCCTTCTATCATTGTTAAATTGTGTCTAAAAATGCCTGATAATGATAAATTGTTGATATTGTTCCTGAAAATTGAACGTGTTATCAGTTGTCATTAGAATTAAATGTATTGATGTTGCTTCTGTGAAATGTGGGTATAGTAATGATGCTGCCATTACTTCTGATTGTTAATATATATGTGTTGATACTTGTGTGGAAAGGGGATTGTCGTTAAAATGGCTTACTGGCCTGGGCAAGGCTGAAACCAAAAATAATTATTGAAAAAATCATATTTTTAAGACCGGTTGTCAACAAAACCGGTCTTAAAGGTTATTTTAAGACCGGTTTTGTTGACAACCAATCTTTAAAATAACGTATTTTTAAGACCGGTTATCAACAAAACCAGTCTTAAAGGTCGTCTTTTGTAGTTTACACTCTTATTATCAGAGTTTTAAGACCGGTTGTGATCACAACCGGTCTTAAAAGTTATGACTTTTAGACTGGTTTCTTAATCGGTCTAAAAATTCTATGACTTTTTAGACCAGCTGTATCAAGACTGTTTCCAGAACCGGTCTAAAATGTCTTTTTTAACCAGTCTAAAAGGTGTTTTTTGCAATAGTATTACCTTGATTCTCCTTGATTTTCTCTCTCTAGCCGTGGCTTCCCCTCCCTTTTCTCTTGATTTTCTTCTTTCCTTACATGTTTTCAAGATGGATATGAAGGTTAGAGAGAGTTTACAAGATATTAAAGGCAAAAACAAGCAATTTCATCTACTACTTATCTTGTTTTGCTTCTTGATTTCTCTAGCTTCCTTCTTGTTCTTTTTTTTCCTTTGCTCTCTCTCTCTCTCTTTCTCTTAATGATTGATTGAAAATGTGGTCAAAGAGGGCTGAAATATGTGTATTAAAATCCTTTTGTACCTCCTTAGTTTTATTATTATTTTATTTCCAAATTATTACACTTGGCAATTTCCTACCATTTCTTTTTCCATATGGCATTTTATGCTTCCATATGTCCATATATGTGGTAAGATCTTATTTTTTACTTGCTCCACCCCTCTTAGATGACTTTATTTAATAATTAAGGGGAATTATTGGTGGTTTATTCTATTATGCCAAATGACTAGTTTACCCTTACATTTTTTTGAATTTTTGAACCAATTGCCATTTTCCTTCTTCCCCTTTCTTTTGGCCGAAATTTTCAATACATGTTGGGGCCAAAAATTATGCTCTTCCATACTAAATGTTAGGCTTTTATGAAGGAAAAAATTGGGCTTTATATCTTTCTTAGCAAAAAATTTCATATAATATCACTATTTCCACTATTTTAGCCTACTTTAAGTACATCAAAATTCACCATTTTATTCTATTGAATATAATTAGATGTCCAAGGGATTTTAGTAAATAAATTTGGGATAATACAAATCTCTCCCCATCAATAAAGTTTCATCCCTGACATTTGCTATACAAACATACTGATGAACTCTGGGTAACACTTTTGCATGTCTTCTTCCATCTCCCATGTTGCTTCTCTAAGAGATAACCCTTTCCAAACTACTTTTACAAACTAGATACTCCTGTGCCTGAGTTATTTCTCCTGTCGATCAATAATTCAGTCAGGTTTAACCTCATATGTGAGATCATCTTACACATCAGCATCTTCGTACTTAATTACGTGCTAAAGGTCGGGTTGATATTTCTTCAATTAGGAGACATGGAAGACATCATACAACCTGTTTAAATTTATAGGGAAAGCTATCTAGTATGCTATTTTCCCAATTCTCACTAAGATTTCAAATAGACCAATATACACAGAGCTTAGCTTCTTTGTTTTCAATGCCCTACCAATCCCTGTGACTGGTGAAACCTTCAAAAACATATGATCTCCAACTATAAATTCCAAAGGCTTCCTTTGAAATCTAATACATACGCTCTTAGCATATCCTCTAGTGTTTGTATTATTCTTTCTGTTTGTTTGTCTGTCTGAGGATGATAAGCCCTACTAAATTTGAGTTTAGTACCCAAAGCCTTATGTAATGACTTCCAAAACTTAGAGGTGAAACAAGGATCTCAATCAGAAATTATGTTCCTTGGTGTACCATGCAATCTCACAATCTCCTTGATATAGAGCTCTGCCAGCTTATTAAGAGAATAGTTTATGCTAATCGGTAGGAAATAGGCTATCTATGTTAATTAATCAATGATTACCCAAATTGCATCATGATTTCTAATGTTGGGAAATCCTGTCACAAAATCCATAGTAATACTTTCACATTTCCACTAAGGAATCTTAGGGTTTTGTAGAAGCCCTGATAGTTGTTGATTCTCAACTTTCACCTTTGGGCATGTGAGATAATGAGCCATAAATTTTGTCACATCTCTTTTCATCCCTGACCACCAATACATAGACTTCAAGTCATGACACATCTTAGTTGCTCCTGGGTACAGAGTATACTTACTCTTGTGTGCCTCATCCAGGATCTGCCGCCTCAATGAATATACATCTATTTCCTGTACTTGACTAGTCTACTTGATGATAGGTTATATTCCTGAGTTTCACTCTTTTTGATCATATTTCTCATATACTGTGCCTTTTAATCTTACAGCTGAGCTTCTTCAATTGCTATTCGTAAATGATTCTCTTCCTGACTAACATTGTTACCACTAATCAGAATTTGATTAAATAGATTAAAAACTCTAAAATCCTCGATTAGTTTCTGCTTTTGTATCATTAGAGCTGACACCTGCACTATCTTACGGCTTAATGCATTGACTATTATATTACCCTTTATCCCTAGATGGTATTTAATCTCTAGGTTGTAATCTTTAAGCAACTCTATCCATATGCTTTGCCTCATGTTCAGTTCTTTCTAATCGTACAAATATTTCAAATTCTTGTGATCACAGTACAACTCTACGGTTGCCCTATAGAGATAATATCTACAAATTTTTAATACAAATACAATTTCTGCTAACTCAAGATCATAAGTAGGATAATTTAGTTTGTAAGGCTTTAGCTAATAAGAGACATATGCTATAACTCTGCCTTGTTGCATCAGGACATATCCCAATCTATCCCTGCTTGCATCACTATAGACCACATAGGTCAATTATGGATTGGGGATTATTAGCACTGGTGTTGTTGTCAATCTCTCTTTCAACTCTATGAAGCTCCTCTCATAACCTTTGTCCTACATAAAATGTTGAGTCTTTCATGTCAACTTTGTCAAAGGTAAAGCTATTATGGAGAAATTCTTTATAAATAATCTGCAATAACTTGTAAGACCTAGAAAACTTCATATTTCAGCAACATTCTCCAGCCTTTTCTTGTTTAGGACTACTTCCACTTTGCTAGAATCCATAGAGACCCTTTCTTATGAGATTATATGGCCCATGAATATAACTTTAGAAAGCCAAAACTCACATTTTCTCAGCTTGGCATACAGTTGCTTATCTCTCAATATGCCTAGTGTGACACCTTATTTTCAATACTCCATAATTAGTATAAATGAGTAGTGAAATCAATTATGAAACCAGAATTTAACACCAGACTACCCAACGTTTAATAACATTCATAAATCCTCGCTCTCAACTCAAGATTTCAACATAAGGCTGAGAGAGTTTTTAAAGGGTAGAATACTTTAAATACATTTCCACAAGATTCACTACATCATTAATATCTCATCGCTCTTAATTTCATTACAATTAGAGTATACACAATCGATTCATTTGCCATTTTAATCAAAATTAGAGCTATTCTCTTTTAGTTAACCTAAAGCGGTTATCTACTAAACTTCATTCATACATTCATATACATACATGAAATGTATAAACTTCTCATAAAATACAATAATCAAATACAAATAGTAGCACTTCGCACTGCGCTTTTCACTTCACCTTTGTAAACCTCCTCTCTATATATCTCCCTGTACTCTTCACTTGTCTAAATGGTTAGTTAGAAGGAGTGATATTTAAGAGAATCTCAGTGGTAAACATTACCCCTATGCATGTAAGATATATGTATGATGCATGACATGCTTGCCTCTCATACTTCATGCCAACATAATGACATATCTGCATGCTCAATGTTATGATATACTCATGGCCATCACATAAATATAATAGAGCTTTAATCAATCAAGTATGCTTAACACAAACACACAAAGCAATCACATACAATAATGCAAGCGCATACATATCAAATACATGCAGACAAGGTAAGTTCACTAACTCTTGGACTTCTTGTCGTTCCACAAACTATCGTCCTTACTCAGGCTCGGGCACTGTCCGTCGAGTCCTAAATTCCAAGTATACAGTAAATGAGTCAATACTCATTCATGTATCATTCTAGACTTATTTTAGTAGATAACTTAGCCCAATTACTCTAAATTACCAAAATGCCCCCGGAAGCTCAGCCCAACTGTACTTTCTCAGAAGTTATAACCTAGCCCAATCCTATACAATTCCACTTGTAAAATCCACTTATTACCTCTGATTCATCAAATTCAGGCCTAAATGACAGAAATGCCCTTAATAGCCCTCACTTGGAGCCTTAAGGGGTACTTTGGTCATTTCACACTTTAGGTTGTTTCTCACTTCATCATCAACATGAACCTTACACAATTTTCCCTCTTGAACTTAATGGAATCATCCAATCGATGAAATTCAAACTCATAACTTATGCCACACACAAGGCAGCCAATTTAGTGTTCTTAGAAGAATATTGGTTTCGTCCTTTCTTTAGCTTAATCACCTCTTTTCTACTTCTAATTACATGATTACCATTTAGAAATCCATTGCACACCATTTACGCCTCCAAAATGCTATTTGAACAAAGAGTGAACAATACCTAACTTCCATACTACTCATCCAAATGACAAACCAATAGGTTCAGGAGGAAGCTTATGCTTACCTCTACACATTTCTGAATTCAGTTTGGAATTCTAGCAGCACTCTAGTCGACAAGACGGAACCAACCACCTCTAAACAAGAATCCAAAACCACAGAAATAAAGCTCATGATGAGTAGAAAAATGTTTGTAAAGGGCACTTTGAGAAAAGACATCGTTTTCATAGAGTTTCGGCGATTGTAAGTTGTGTCTCTCTCTTCTCTCTCTCCTCTATTCTCGTTCTATAGCCCTTTCTTTCTCATTCTGATTCTCATTCTTATCGCAAGGGAAAAATCATAGATTAAAAGGATAGAGAATGATGACTTTAATAAGTCATCAAAGTGGCTATAATCCATTAGTCAACTTCTTTGGCTTTCTTGCATGACAATCCATTTCTCTTTTCATGCTTCTTCATCCACTAGAATAATGAGGTCAAATAAGATAAATATTACCTCAACTATCCTATTATACCACCTTACAAGTAGTTAACCAGAGCCTTATGCTTTTCTTCTCTTTGACTTTTCTTGATAATAATTCACCAACATAGGCTCATTAATTACCAAGTAGTCATTTTCCCTCTTTTTAATTCCCATTCAACGTAAATTATTAGGAATATTAGGGAAAAATCAATATTTCTTATCTTATGGAAAAATTACCTTTTTACCCTTACGTTTTATGATTTATCATAATAAATCATTTCTTTCCCCTTTCATCTATTTCCCTTCATATTTGACTAATTTGAGCATCAATAATAGGGAAATAATGGCTGCTAGCCTTTTGTTGGTCAAATGACCATTTTGTCCCTTACATTATTTTTTCTGCAAGCTCCTTAGCTTACCACAATATTCCTTTTAATACCCAAGGATATAAAAGAATTTTGGGAAAAAATAACATATCTTGCCAGGATATTACTAAACTGGGGTCTAGCAGTCCTCTTAATCTAGGCTTGACCTCAAGCCTCTTGTCCTAAAATTCAGGATATTACAGTTCTCCCCCTATCACTACTAGAAAAAACACTTTTAACGTCCCTTATTTGGGACTTTTAACGTCCTTTTAGGGGGGACGCGTATGTCAGCAACGTAATAAATTTGGACTTTATACGTCCTTTGTAAAGGGACAATTGAAGTCTCGGTTTAGGCATCCCTTTTAGCAAAAGGGACGCCTAAAGTCCCCGTTTAGAATTTTTTTATTTAAAAATTAGGGACTTTAGGCGTCCCTTTTGGCCAACGGGACGCCTAAAGGGTTTTTTTTCCATACAATGCCATTTGTATTGTTTCTGGCCATATCATTCTGAAAGCAAACAACAACGTATACACAAAAAGGAAACATACAGCACGCAGTTTATAAGTAACAAAACACAACATCCACCTCTAATGAAACATTCATGCACTACATTGTTGATAGAAATGGTGTCCACTAATATAATAAAAAACTACTAAGTAAATGTATAGGAAACGATAAACTTCTACAAATCAATATATTGAAGAATCCTCCCAGTCAACAAGTCTCTGATCAAATTAATGTCTTCATATAAGTAAGCAGCATCATTATCAAAGATCTACAAATTAGAAAATATGATTATACGAAATCAATGAAATTAAAGGATTGTTTAGCAATTCAATTAAAATACAACCAAAATATTATCATTTGATTACCTGTTGAAAATCATTTGTAACGCCACTTTGAATGATATTATACATGTAAAGTAGAACATAATAGCCACATTCAGTACCACCTGGCTGTTGAGGGCACTATAAATCAAAAGCAATTGGTTAAAATCAATAACATACATCATTTATAAAACAACCGTAAATAAAATAACTTAAATTATATTGGAACCACATACTTTGGGATAGAACCACTTTGGCTTGCGAACAACTCTACCCTCACGTGACCCGCCAAGCATTCTATATGTTTGGGTCGCGCTACCATTAAAATGTAAAACATTTTAAGTTAGAACAATTTATTTAAATCAAGCATTTCTTTAATTAATAAAAAAGAAATAACTAACGTGTTGAAGACTGATTTTGTGTCCTTGTCGGGCTTTTTTGTCAAGGAATCAAACCAATAGATTTCATTGAGGCATGGGCAAACAATACACAGGCTCCAATGGTAACTAAAACAATACACAGGTTAAAATGAAGTTGAGATTAGAAGAAAATTATTTATCAATCATCCAAAAATAAAATTTTTTGCTACATACCGTTGAACAATTGGCGCTAGGTAACATCGCAA
Source organism: Albizia julibrissin (assembly GCA_037074505.1). Lineage (NCBI taxonomy): Eukaryota > Viridiplantae > Streptophyta > Magnoliopsida > Fabales > Fabaceae > Albizia > Albizia julibrissin. Next base: position 40,338,427 of record CM073480.1, on the reverse strand, counting down.
TTTGGTCGCTGCCATTGTGAAGCCCACATAATGCGTCCTTTGTGTGACATCATTATTATCCGATGTCGTATTTACCGAACACAAGAATCTGTATAAATTTGGTCTTTCCATATCAATGCACATGTGGTGGAAGGACCTAAAATAGAAATAAAATGACCAATGAATTATTGAACTTATGAAATCTTGAACTTAGAAAAGAAAAACTAACCAAATGGCAAGTTTGACCCATCCTGCATCTATCTCCTCCAAATGCATAAACTCCTTAAGATCTTTATTATCGATCGTGTAGGGATACGTCAATTGTGTACCCACAATCCCTGGAGGCATATTGAAGTCGACTTGGGGAATACCTTTGTACATCTATTAGAGCCGTGCTAAAAAGGGCCATCTCAGCGCATGTTGCTCCTCCTATAACCATAGAAAACAAAACCAATTATATTACAATGATGCCAATAAATGTCAAGTGATATGAATATAATTCCTACCATTGGTGGGGTTGCCAACGTGCCAATAAGATATTGAGGCCAAAGGATGAAACCTCCAATTGCCTGACCCAGCGTGGTAATCTCAATGTCAGGGATAGGGATGGCTGCACCTTCTTCCCCCTCATGAACACGTGTCACTGTCACCCTACGTAAATACTGTGGAATTTGATTATGATGGTGGGTGGTAGCTTGTGTGTAAATGAGAGCATCGGCTACAACACGAATCATGGGGGCATCCAAATAGAGGATACACGATTCACCCGACTCCGGAGTGGCAGAAGGCTGGCCCAGTGGTTCTGTTATGTGAGAAGGCTGGCCACAGGGTTCTGTACTATGGGAAGGTTGGACAAGACTATGGAAAGGAGCAGTAACAAGTTCTGGAGTGTGGGAAGGGTGGACAAGGGGTTCTGGATTGTGGAAAGCCTCAGCAACGAGTTGCGGAGTGTGGGAAGGCTGTATAAGGGATTCGTCCGGCGGGTTGTGACTTCCTTTAGTGCTGGGGAAGGCCGGGGATTCCTCGTTTCTAACCCTAGTAGTCTCCATGTGATGAAAATCAAACCACAATTTCATTTCACCACGTAGTTGTGTCATTAGCTCATCTCAGAGCTCTTATAGGATTTGATCGCGAAGCTTAGCCACAAACTCTTGACTGGGTTCAGCTTGTGAAGAATATAATGAGGCTTTACCAAAATACTTCGAAATACCAACTCCCCTCTAACACGGTCGGGGTATTCAGCCTTCCCAATCGCTGTTACCAATATGTCCCTCCGTCCACTTGGAGTGAACGACCCTTGGCTACTATGCTGTTCGAGTTTGTCCTGTAGCATACAATTCGTTATAAACGAAAATTAAATGCTAGAAATGTGAAAGAATTTCACAATTAATTACTTATGCTATTACTACTTACAATCCTCGAGGCAACCTCAGCAATAGTAGGATTTATATATTTGCCACCCTTAACCCTCCCTGCTTTCCATTTTTTGTGACGTGGAGGAGGAGCTGGCGCTTGCACAACAACGGAAGGATCCGATTTCGCAGCTTCCTTCATTTTTTCCAGCTCTTCTGTCATCATCATCCGCTCCAGTTTCCTGTAGCCACCCCGAGACATGCAATGCTTGTACTGATTTGCTTCTTGCCTCTGTGTGTTCGCTGCACTGAATTCCTGTTTAAGGGAAAAAGGGAAAAATAAGTCATTAGTGCATTAACTATATTGAAATTATAAATTTTCATACTGAAGACAGAAAATTTACCAAAAATTCAGGAGTTTGTCGTTTAGCTACAAACAACCTCCAGTCCTCTAGAGATAGATATGAATATTCCTGACAAGGATCCAGATGACTCTTGTCACCTCTAAGGTACTTCCTGGAGAGCTTATTTTTAAAATCCTTCCAGCGCAAACGAACCTCTCCCATCCAGTGGTTGTACATGTCTGTGGTGTCAGGAACATCGAACGTTTGCTGCAAAAACGGAGACAATTAAACTTGAATAGGAAGAAAGGTCTAAATACATAAAATGTATCAAAAGTTATGTACCAAAATCTGTTGCCATATCATGGCTTTCGTCTTTTTGGGAACCTACCTCCAACTATCATAGATGATTCGGACTTTGCTTCGACCCAAAAAACCAAGAGAACTAATGAAGTGGTCTTCCTCAGGACCCATTGGATTCATGTTGGCATCAAACTCTATGTGAACCCTCTCCTGTTCATTGTAGTGGCGCTTCACCAATACAGCCATCTTCGTGGCACCTCTTGTTCTTCTTGGAGCGGGTGGCTCTTCTTGCCTTCCATTATGCTGCTCGCTGTCGCTCCCTGAGTCACTAGAACTTGACATATTCCTAGACAGAAAAAAATCATTGTCAGAGAGGTAAGTAGATTGTCAGAGAGGTAAGTAGATTGCAGGTATCTGTATAAACTACATTAAGGAAAAAAAGCACATAGGACATAATACAGTTTTATATAGTTAAAGGTCTTACTTCATATTGTTTCCCATATTCCTTCACAATGATCATTTCTTGCAGAATAATCTTCATCATCTACCAACTCGATCTCACTTCCTATAGGTGGATTTGTTGTCAAAGGTGGTGTGTCGTCAAGGTTGAAGGTTGGATCACCATACTTTTGTTTTTTGCTTTGAAGTACAATGGACATATTTTTATTTGCAGGATCTGTGACATAAAACACTTGCTTCGCCTGGCTTGCTGGAATGAAGGGCTCATCTCTATAATCAACTCTTCGAAGATCGACTGAGATAAATCCAAATTGTGGATCTATTACCACAGCAGCATTGCTAACCCACTTACATTTGAACAAAGCAACTTTGAACTTGTTGTAGGTCATCTCCTATATTTCTTCTACAACTCCATAATAAGCCATTGATGCACATATGGGGTTTTTGTCTTTCGAACTGGAAAAGTGCATAGCTTCAGCTTCAACCATCACCCCACTATTTTGCATGGTACTTCTGTCATCTTGCTCTTTTGTGTAGAATGAATACCCATTTATGTCATAACCAGTCCAAGTAACAACCTGAAATGAAGGCCCCCAAGCTAGCCAGTTGATTGTCTCAGACACACCAATCTCATGCGAAACCTTCTCCTCAAACCACTTAACAAATGTCTTGTTTTGCTTAATAGCTATTTGCATGTCACTCTTCTTTGGATTCAAGTTCTTCAAAGTCTTTTTGTGCTCATCTATGTATGGCTGAACTTCTTCCATATTATTCAAGATATACAAGTGTGCTTGCAACACCTCTTCACGATCCGCAGTCTTCACTTTTAGTCCTCGTGTTCCCTTGCTTCTCCCCTCTTCATGCCGAGACTGTTCCTTTTTACCATATAGATACTCTTTACGAAAGTCCATAGCCTCTTCAACTACATATCGCTCAACTATTGAGGCTTCAGGTCGATAAGGATTTTTAGAATACCCTTTTAAGATCTTCATGTATCGCTCAAAAGGGTACATCCACCTTAAATAAATTGGACCGCAAAGCCTTACCTCCCTTACTAAATGAACTACCAAATGCACCATTATATCAAAAAATGATGGAGGAAAATGCATCTCTAGTTGGGACAGAATTATATAACCCTCATTTTCTAGTTCATCCAACTTCTCAGTATCGATGACTTTGTTACAGATAGCATTAAAGAAAACACACAATCTGGTTATAGTAGTTCGCACTTCTTCTTTCATAATGCCTCTAATGGCTACTGGTAACAATTGTTGCATTAACACGTGATAGTCATGGGACTTCATTCCCACTAACTTCAAATCGTCCATTGACACACACCTGCTAACATTAGAAGAGTAGCCCTGTGGGACCTTAATTTCATGCAGACACCCACACAAACTTCTTTTCTCCGCTTTTGATAGCGTATGCGCAACTGGCTCCATATATGCCCTCCTACCATCATCTCTTAGTTGTTGATGTAACTTATCTCTTATTCCCATATCAACAAGGTCAAGTCTCACGCTCATTCCATCCTTGGTCTTACCTGGGATGTGCAAAAGAGTATTTACAAGGCTGTCACACACATTTTTCTCCACATGCATCACATCAATACTGTGTCTTACATCAAGACAATGCTAATACGGAAGATCAAATAAAATTGACCTCTTCTTCCATATGTTCTTCTCACCCTTAGTCCTTTGATTTTTACCAAAGGTCACATTGACACGTTCTACCCGACTATAAACTTCCTCCCCGGTTAAGGCCCTTGGTGCAACTCCATGTTCTGGTAAGCCATCAAAACGCTTTCTCAGCCTACAATATGAGTGGAATCGATGAAGAAACCTCCAGTGGCCAAGGTACACTATTTTTTTGCAATGCTTAAGTTTTGAAAGTGTGTTTCTCCTTCACAGATTGGGCATATTTTATGACCCTTCACACTATACCCTGACAAATTTCCGTATGCGGGGAAGTCGTTTATCATGGTAAAAATCATTGCATGCAACTTGAAAGATTCTTTCTTATAAGCATCGAACACATCCACACCTTTCTCCCATAACTTCTTCAAGTCCTCAATCAAAGGAGCCAAATACACATCGATGTCATTCCCTGGCTGTTTTGGTCCAGAGATCATCATAGAAAGCATAACGTACTTGCGCTTCATACATAACCAGGGAGGTAAGTTGTATATTATAAGGAGAACTGGCCACAAACTATGTGTACTAGTAAGAGTTCCATACGGATTTATTCCATCTGTACAAAGTCCAAGCCGAAGGTTTCTCGGCTCGCTGCCAAATTGAGGGAACATTTCATCTATCTTCTTCCACTGTGGAGAGTTGGCCGGGTGCCGAAGATATTTTCCACACAAATTCTCTCATCAAAATGCCATCTCAACTTCTTCGCTTTTGTTGCGGTCGCAAACAAATGCTTAAACCATGGTATTACTGGAAGATACCATAACACCTTCGAAGGTTGCCTTTTACTTGTTGTCCCTTCTCTACAACCACCGTCTTTCTTCACTTTATATCTTGATGTTTTACAGTTAGGACACTCACTAAGACCTGCATACTCCTTTCTATACAATACACAGTCATTAGGGCAAGCATGTATCTTTTTGTACTCCATACCCATCGTAGACAAGATTTTCTTTGCCTCATACATAGGTTTGGAAGTACATTAGCTTCTGGAAACATATCACACAATAATTCCAATAGTAATGTAAAACTACTATCGGTCCATCCACAAGTTGCCTTTAAGTTCACCAAATGTAATGTTCCCGTCAGTCGTGTGTACTTACTCCCACGGTATAATGTGTTAGATATGATTAGTTTTGATGATGTCAAATATATATTAAATATTATGAGAGAAAAAGTTTGCATAATATACTTATCTCTTACATTGACTAACTATTATATTTAATGTTATATATCTTATAGATTAGTCAAAGAGATTGGAGAATGAAGAGCTTGAAGAACTAATGAAAATATCAAGATTCAAGCTTCTAAGAAGAAATACTGGATGTTTCTATGCTCATAAGGGAATTAAGAAGTACTGTAGCAGTTACTGTTTGGCACTGTAGCATTATCACTGTAGCAATACGGGTACTGTAGCAACTGGCACTGTTTGGCACTGTAGCATCGAGTGATTTAATGAATCACTCGAGTGATTCTGAAAAAAACGCAATCACTCGAGTGACTCAGCAAATCACTCGAGTGATGTGCAGCATTTCAGAGTCTGTTCTTTGTCCAGCTGAGCGAGGTCTAGTTATTCGATAATATCTCTCACAATACAACTCCAAATGAGACTAAACCAATTGTATATGAAACTAGACTCCCAATGCGTCATTTTGAAACCAGAACCAACATCAAAGGAGCTCATATGAGAGAGATATCAGTGTTCTAATTTGACCTTCATGTCAGCGTCACTTTCTGGAACAGTCTTAGTATTTTGGATATAACTCTCAAACCACTGATCCTATTGAGCTAAAACTGGTGCCATATGAAATTAGACTTCCAGGGCTTTCGATTGATATATAATACAGAATTTTTGGAGTCATATTCGAAGAGTTATGACATCTGGAAGTTGACCTCTGTTTACTGAAGAACTGGAAACGGATCACTCGAGTGATTTCAGCATTCACTCGAGTGATATGGCATTTCACTGGAAGTGATCGAAAAATCACTGCAAGAAAAATTCACTGTTTCAGATTTCACTTCCAGTGATCTCCAAATCACTCGAGTGATATCTCAAATTTTCCAAATCACTTCCAGTGATATCTCAGATTTTCCATTTCACTTCCAGTGATCTCCAAATCACTCGAGTGATATCTCAACTTTGCCAAATCACTTCCAGTGCGCCTGAAATCACTGGAAGAAAAATACACTGTTTTGAAAATCACTTCCAGTGAATCAAAAATCACTGCAAGAATATTTCACTGTTTGCCAAATCACTTCCAGTGATCTTGAATCACTCGAGTGAAGTTTGAAAAGTTGCAAATCACTTCCAGTGGATTCAAAATCACTGCAGGAATATTTCACTGTTTACCAAATCACTTCTAGTGATCTTGAATCACTCGAGTGGTATTTGAAAAGTTGTAAATCACTTCCAGTGAATTGGAAATCACTCCAAGAAGAAATCACTATTTACAAAATCACTTCCAGTGATTCCAAATTCACTCGAGTGAAATATGGAAATTTCAATATCACTTCCAGTGAACCAGCAATCACTGTCAGAAGTTTTCAACGTTTTCAAAATCACTCCCAATGACATTATATTCACTTCCAGTGATATTGCATTTTCTCATATAATGATTTATTGTTCCAGTATACACTTTCCTACATACATTATGATCCATTTGCTATTACCTTCATAAACAACAACTGATTTTGCTAGTGAAATTCTATTATTACTGATTTCTCCAAATTGCTATCAAAATCATATGGTATATCATTTTACTACTCAGTTGCGAAAACAAGATCACTCCCAATGGTCTTATTACTGTTTTTCAGAAAACGCTTCCAGTAAATCATATAAGTCTGTTGAGATACAAATATTTTCTAACGGTTATATTCAAAGTGTATTACAGCTGTACTCCACCAACACGCACATGACAAGTAACTGAACTCTCCATTCAAATGACAACTATTCGTGGGCGGCAGAAAAATTCATAAGTAACGGAAGACAAATACTATTGCATCTGTCAGACCAATGGGAAAACTGTAAGAAACGCTGAAGCATGTGTCAGAGCACGATCAACGGGAAAATATTTAAATACACTCAACGACCGTGCAAAGCAATGGGACTCCAACCGAAAATGATATAGTGACTGTCTAAGCATCAGATGGGATTATAACAGAAGAATATCCGAATGGGCTCAACGGTTAAATAAATCAACAGACTCTAACGGATATCTTCCACAACTCAGCTATAAATAGGAGAGGATTCAAACACAAAAAAGAAGGCAATACCATGAGAACATGAACATGCTGATATTCTAAGTCTTCTACCTCTGACCACTCTTTGCTCTACTTCATCTTCTATATTATGTATATTTGAGAGAGTGAATATTTGTATTGTACTTCAGTGAGGATTTATCTACTCTGTGAGAGAGTCTGTAAACACACCATCTATACTTCTGTATTGAACTCAAGGTAGAGGGACCTTGAGAGGGCTGATTACCTTACGGGAAAGTTGTAGAGAGAATTGGTAGTAGTACTTTCTGCCTATAAGACTTAAAAGGTGCAAGCAGTAGAGAACGTTGCTGCTCATAAGACTTACAGTGGTGTAAGCGGGAGAGAACGTTGCTGCTCATAAGACTTGCACGGGTAAGCAAGAGAGAAAGGACTTTGAGATTGCTTTGCTCAACTTACCGTAAGAGGGAGTAAACCTTACAGTGTGTAAGGGGGAATAACTCTTGTGAATTTGTAAAGGCTTTTCTTGTGCCTGGTTAAACAAGAAGATAGTGGATTGGAAATCTCAGGAGCCTGGGGACTGGAGGTAGGTCATCGTGGATTGGACCGAACCAGGATAAATCACAGTTTGCATATTCTCTTCCTTAAGCTTTTACATTTCCAGCATATATGATTTACATATCAGCTTATGTTTCTATACTTCCACATGTACTGATTTGATAAATTGCAAAAGAATTTAAAAGATCATGCTTTCTTATCACACACCCAATTCACCCCCCTCTTGGGTGTAAGTCAGTTCTAACATAATGGTGTCTCCGCATCACTCCGCAGGCTGTCAAATTCATGTTCCTGGGTGAAGGATTCAACCTCGGCATCGTGAATCATTTTCTCGATTCTATCTTGCTCTATAACATCCACTCCTTCCTTCTTGTGCGACGGACAATCAGTTACTTCCTCACCATGCCATATCCACCTTGTGTATCGAAGATTTATTCCATCACAAAGTAGGTGATCCCTTATATCATCAACATCTCGTCGACTCTCGTTTAAACAATTCACACAAGGACAAAAATACTTCCCATTTTTAGTTGGAGCATTCCTTCTAGCAAATTCAATAAACTCTTCCACCCCATTCTCATATTCTTCACTAGTTCTCAAAGCATTCATCCAACTATGATCCATTGTTTTACCACCTAAACCATTCCCAATAACACTCAAGTTTATAACAATTGTTAACTATGAGATTGCCTTTTATCACTTTTTTCAAAAAACATTTCGGCAGCATTTCCCATTAAGTGTAAGATCCCACAATTTTAATAACAAACCATTTCACCTTAATTCAAACAAAACAAAACAAAAATAAAGTAACTGAGGCAATTAAGGACAATAACAACAATTTAAAATATCAATTTTTCTTTAGGGAACTAATATGTTTAAATTAGTACAAGTTAAAAGTTCTATGCACCTACACAATATTAAAAGTTCTATACATGTATTCATTATTTCAAACCAATCAAATTAAAATCAATTGGTTAATGTTGAAAATTACTTTTTGATAACTTGTTTTATAAAATAAAACAAGTTCTATGTTTAGATTTTAGACTTAAATTGCATTTAGCACTCTAAAATGTGTCTTTTTATATAACACTCAGCTTCCTAAACATGTTTTATTTTATAATTAAATAAATTATATAACTTATTTAATCTAATAAAATTAGTTAACTAGGTCTTACATTAAAGATATATATGATGAGTAACATTATTGATTAATTTATTTTAGTAAAACATATTGATGAGTGCAAATTTTCTAAATGTTTTATTTTCTAAAAAACTATTATTTTCTTAATTTTTTATAGCTTCCTGAATATGTTTTATTTTTATTTTTGAAAACGTATATAGAATGCAATAAAGTCATTTCAATTTCAAGAAATAAAAATTAGTAATAAAATTACACAAACAAATATTATTCAGTGCGTAAAATGTCAAACCATATGAACAAATGAGTAAACATATTTAAAGAGAAAGTTGCTTAATTCACATAAATATATACATTTTCATTTATTCATAATTAATTTCAATCATGTATGTATGAAATTAAAATAATCAATGTATAAACTCATCTTCCTTATTAAATTAGTAGAAACCAAGTCAACAAGTTTCTGGAATCTCTAGCATACATACATGTACTTATGGCATTAATATGAGTGACTTATAGTTTCTAGCAAAACTACTTTAAATTAAACGGTCATGATATTAACTAAAGTGAAAAAAAATAAATCAAAAGCAAAAAAAAAAAAGCTTACAGCTAGCTTGGAAAATGGCGTGATGAAGAGGTTGGGAGGGAGGAGGCGCGCGCACCACTGTGAGAGAGGGAGCGAGTCCGATGCTGCAACTGTGAGATGATAGAAGGAGGAGATGAGAGAAAATGAAGAAGGAGGGATATGGTGGAAGGGAGACGGTGGAAGGAGGCTACGTGTTTTTGAGAGAGGGAGGAAGAGTGAACGAAAGGAATGGAGGGAAATGAAGAAAAAAAGTGGAGGGAAATATGTTTAGGCGTCCCTTCTGCAAGAAGGGACGCCTAAACATATAAATAGGCGTCCCTTCATACAGAAGGGATGCCTAATGTGGGCTGCATGCCAGCCACGTGGCTGGCATGCACCCTTTAGGCGTCCCTTCTTGAGAAGGGACGCCTAAAGTGACACTTTAGGCGTCCCTTCTCAAGAAGGGACGCCTAATGTCTCCTTTAGGCGTCCCTTCTTGCAGAAGGGACGCCTAAAGATTAAAAAGTCTCTCTTTATTTACGTAAATGCCACTGCGTACAATTTTTTACTTCCCTTTTCGAAGAAGGGACGTCTTTATGTGACGTTAAATCCCTTTTTTGTAGTAGTGTATTCAATAAATTTTGTCCTCAAAATTTCATACGTCACAGGGTACTATATGTACCTTAAATGTAGAATTCTGGCGCTTCACATAGCTTAATTACCATTCAACCCCCTTTCAGGAACTATATAAGGTACCTCGGCCACTAGTTTAGCCTCCTTTCGAAACTAAGAATTAGTGCTTTACATAGGCGCTCATACACCTGGTCAGCTTCTCCAACCAAGACAACATTAGGGTGGTTAGCCCCTAGGCCATGTCGGGTAAAAGCCAACACTTCATCCTATTCTCACATAGTGAGAATTTTTTATCACGATGGCAAATTATCGCCATCTCATCAACTAGCTCTTTTATTGGCAACTCATAGAGCATGTAACTTAAGAATCATATTCTTAAGACCAAATCTCATATGGTATTCTGTACTTATTATGCAATACTTTCATTCCTTTTGTACCTAGTATGTAGCATTCAATCATAAGACCCATTTGTCCAATCTCACAACGCTTGGTTTCTCTGGCCTTACTGCCTTTTCGGGACTCTCCGGGATCACCATATATGCATACCTGGCCTTCCAGCCTCTTTAGGATTCTCCTAAATCATACTGTATGTACCCCAAGCCTTACAACTCATTCAATTTCCAAGATGCTAGATGTTTTGGCTTTACAGCCTAGGGATTCACCTCCCATGCCATAAGCATCTTAGGCTTATTACCTCGGTTACAACTTGGTACAATCTGGTCGTTCTACTAACTTCAAGGCGTATTTTGGACATACTAGTCCATGTCATTGTGCTAGGTAACAACCACAGTACTAGACAAATAGGTCTTATCACCCCGAGACACTACCTTATGTAGACTTGCATCTCAGGTCTTATTGCCTCGAGCCCCTACTCAGCTCCATTCTTAATCACATCTCATATTCTTCCAGCTTAAATATTTGCCAGCCCGTCAGGTCTTAGGGCATTACGATAATCAGTCCATCATCTTTGTTGAATAATAGCTCTCTTACTAGGCCCACTGTAGAGCTACCCTTACTAGGTGCTCTTTACAGCTGAACAGAAGTCTGGCCCACACCCCTTGGCTCACCAAGACTGCGTGCGGCAAGATTATGGAATAGCCTCTTCTATTATCTCGTAAAGGATACCTCCCTAGGTATCAAGCTTGCATCATTCGCCACTTGAGGTGTGCTCGACTTACCTTGGTATTATCGAGTTTAACTACTCATTGAGTCTAACTACCTGGAACACATAGTTCACTAGGTGCCTTAAACTCATTTCAAGCTCAATCTTTTGTTTCTCAACTCAGTCACACATTTATGTAATGTTCATGAAGCATGCTAAACAAACCATCATCACATCAATCATCTAAAAAGCATTTGGCATATTAGCATATAGCCTAACGGCATCTACTAGACTTCAGTCCATAAGTCACATGGCCTCAAGTATTCATCCGCGCAACTGGTCTTGGATTTCTACTTGTTCATAATAGGAGTTTCCATGGCCTTAAGCATGCAATTGAGCAAAATAGGCCCTGAGTAACTACTTGTGCATAATAGAAAATTTAATGGTGTCGACCCGAGTAAAGATAGGCCTTAGGTGACTACCTTGCAACCGATGAATGCTCATTAGGTCTTACAGCCCAGGGAATCACCCCTATGTTGTAGGCATCATAGGACTTACAGCCTTAGCCTCTACCCATCAGGTTTAACCGCCTAAGGACTTGCTGGTCTAAAAGGCCTTACTGCCTACCATATATTCATAACACGAATATACTCGATGGTAAACACATATATGAAGAACCATTACATAATATACACGAACAAGAGTTACTTAGCTTCACCTTGCTGAGGATGTTCTTTCTTAATCTCTTTCATCATTCGGCACTGAAGTACCTCAAGGCGATTCACTGGGTCATATAACCCTTTTTCTCAGGGAAACTTATGTGATGGAAGACTTATTACAATATACCACTCTTGAGAATTAACGTCCCTGTAACTCTACTCTACGGTTTCAACGTCATGGCAACTTCACTCCAAGGTTTGCCATCATAGTGGCTGCACACCATGGTTCGACATTACGATGGCTCCACACTATGGTACTATACTCAGTGCTTTACTCAGTCCCCTGACTGGTCAGTTCCCTCAGTCAGACCTTTCGTAAGCCTTTCTGATCATATCTCCCCATAGGTAGCCTTTTTTGATTAAAACTTCCCACAGGTAGCCCTTTCTGATCAGAATCCTCCGCAAGTAGTTCTGTCCGGTTGGTTATCTCTAAATGGAAGTACCATTGTAATAGAATTCAAATCTCATAAGGTCCTTCTTCTCTAGCAATTGTGTCATCTGCTTTATCTCTATAGTCAATTCATTTGGACTTTTAGTATTGATCTTGCTCCAGAAAATAATCACAATTCTTAAGGAATATTCTATAGTTTAGATATTTCCCTATGCTAGATCAGCGACTAGGAACCTCTCGAAATATGAATAAGGTTTCTTAAATATTTCTGTACTATACTCTAGTACCTCAAGCCACTCAGGCTATCTCTAAGTCATTAAGAACCAATTCAACTATTGCAATTGATTCTCAGATTATGATTCTATTCTTAGAATCTTAACCTCACCTGAGTTAGAATCAAGTTTCCTCAATTATAACCGATAAGTAGGCTAAGAATCAAATTCAATAGCAACAATTCTAACCTCCACATTTTCCAGGTTATACCCTCAAAAAATTATTGAAGGTTCAATCATCATCCGTAAGGTTCACAACGTTCAAACTTCCTTCACATAATAGAATCACAATGCATCCTTATTCCCATTTCAACCTAAGCACTATTCCAGCTCATATCTAATCCACACATATCTTCAACCCTTAGTATCATCAAATCAGATCCTTTGGGATTGATATACAATATAATCATCATTCATAATGCATCACTGTATATCATAGCTATATTCCTTTAACCCCTCGGGTTACTAAGGATAATCACTTAGCACGGAGAATCTTAATGCAATCACTATGCCTCTATTTCCATAATCCCCGTCAATCAAATGACTTTTCCTAAGCAGTAATTACTACAACAAAAAAGGGTTCGGATTAAAGGTCACAACTTACTTCATCATCTCCATGCCTTTAATCATGACTTAGGTCATCTCAGAACCTTTACTTCGGACCCATATTAGACTTTATGATGTGGACCCATTAGGATCCTGTCCTATAAGACCTAAAAATTATGGAAAGGTTGGAAAATATGGAAGTAGATAAACGATAAACAGAGTATAAATAGTGATCTTGAAATAGGGAACCCAATAAACACTCATTCCAGAAAACACTGGGTATACAAAACCCAGCACCTAAAGAATACATGGTCTAAGAACTCCAAGTATAATACCCAAGAGTCGATCAACTCTTGTGCAATTCAGTATTCTATCAATAATATATAATCAACAAGTATGAATACTTGTTAAAAGAAATTATTATTCATAATTCCATAACTGAACTTCTTCTTAAAATAGCGTACATAGAAGGGATATTTATAAACTAATAAACTAACTTAAAGTATAACTCATAACTCACTAGGACTCTTCTAAAAATAATATTTTAATCTAAGTAGCCTAAAAGGATAATGAAAGATAATGATCGATATGATTAAGGATAAATGAATATATTAGGGATATTTCAATTAGATTATTTAAATAATCTGATTGGATGAATGAGTTTAACAAATAACAGATTATTTAATGAAGGATATTGGGAATATATATGAAAGGATATTAGATTATTTCAAATAATCTAATTTATAAACAGATAAGGCTTGCTGGATGAAAAATATATTTAAAATTAGCTAAATCAGATCATGGATGACAATCTAATTATAGGAATTTAGAATCATATCATAAGAGACAATCTAATTTATGTATATGATATTATGTGCTTTTAAATTAAAATAATAATAACCTAATAATAATAATAATCCTAACATGCCATTAATAATTAAATGGCACCTAAAACACTAATTAATGACTCTTAGCTTATGGCCTTATTCGAGATTGGCTAACCCCAAAGAACGCAAGTGAGGTTCGAAGTTTTCATGGACTTGCAAGTTTCTACAAAAGTTTTGTTAAAGGTTTTTCATCTATTGCTGCAGCTCTAAATGAACTTGTTAAGAAAAACGTAACCTTTAAATAGGGTAAAGTACAGGAAGAGGCATTTAACATCTTAAAATATACACTAACAATGCACCCTTATTAAGCTTACAAGATTTTGCTAAAGTATTTGAAATTGAGTGTGATGCATCTGGTATTGAGATTGGGGCAATTTTAATGCAAGAGTCTAAGCCTATAGCTTGTTTTAGTGAGAAATTGAATGGGGATGCATTAAATTATTCCACATATGATAAAGAACTCTATGCCCAAAAAAGAGCATTAGAAACATGGCAACATTACCTGTGGCCATGAGAATTCATTATCCATTATGATCATGAAAGCTTGAAATATTTGAAGTCGCAAGGTAAGTTGAACAAGTGTCATGCCTGCTAGTTAGAATTCATTGAAACTTTTCCATATGTTATCAAACATAAACAAGGAAGGGAAAATATGGTTATTGATGCTCTATCACGTAGGTATGCACTACTCACATCTTTGCATGCTCGGTTGCTTGCTTTTAACATGCTTAAGAGTTTGTGTGTGACTGATTCTAATTTTGGACATATATGGAATTCGTGTAAAACACATGGATATAATGATTATTATAGATTTAATGGTTTCCTTTTTAAAAAGGGGAAGTTCTGTGTTCCTAAATATTCAATTAGGGAGC
The DNA here is from genome assembly GCA_037074505.1 of Albizia julibrissin. NCBI lineage: Eukaryota > Viridiplantae > Streptophyta > Magnoliopsida > Fabales > Fabaceae > Albizia > Albizia julibrissin. The sequence continues at coordinate 40,323,403 of CM073480.1, read as the reverse complement.
TCCTTGTCAAAGAGACTCTTGGGGGAGGATTAATGGGGTATTTTGGTATTCATAAAAATTTAGATTTGTTACAAGAACACTTTTATTAGCCTGGTATGAAACATGATGGTATATCTGTTTATGCTAAGTGCAAATCATATAGGCAAGAAAAATCTAGAGTTCAACCACATGGCTTATATTCTCCTTTACCTGTTCCTGATTACCCTTGGACTGATATTTCTATGGATTTTGTGCTTGGTTTTCCTCGATCTTCTAGTAGTAAAGATAGCATACTTATGGTAGTTGATAGGTTCAGTAAAATGGCTCACTTTATTGCATACGCTAAAACTAATGATGCTATTCATATTACTGATTTATTCTTTAAAGAAATTGTTAGATTGCATGGCATTCCTAGAACAATTGTTAGTGATCGAGATGCAAAATTCCTAAATCATTTATACAGAACTCTTAGAATAAATTAGGGACTAAATTGTTGTTTTCCACCACTACACATCCCCAAACGGATGGGCAAACAGAGGTTGTAAATAGGACATTAACAACATTATTACATGCCATTATACAAAAGAACTTAAAGAATTGGGAAAAATGTTTACCATATGTTGAATTTGCATACAACAAAACTGTTTATTCCACTACATGCTATTCTCCATTTGAGATTGTTTATGGTTTCAAACCTTTGATTCCCTTGGATATTCTTCCCTTACCTTGCAATGAACATGTTAATCTTGATGTGGAGAAAAAGGCAAAATTTGTGCAGGACTTACATGGTAAAGTTCAAACCAATATTAAATGGAAGAATGAGTTAAATGCACAGGCTGCAAATAAAGGCCAATAGAAGGTTGTATTTAAACCTAGAGATTGGGTATAGGTGCACTTTAGAAAGGAACATTTCCCAACTTAATGAAAGTCTAAACTCGCGCCACGAGGAAATGGACCATTTCAAATACATTAAAGAATCAATGATAATGCTTATAAAGTGGACCTCCCATGTGAGTATAATGTTAGTGCTACCTTTAATGTTGCAAATGTATCTCCTTATTGTTAGATATGATTAGTTTTGATGATGCCAAATATATATATCAAATATTATGAGAGCCAAAGTTTGCATAGTATACTTTTCTAATACATTGACTAACTATTTGATATTGCATATATTGTAGATTAGTCAAGCAATGGAAGAAATAAATTGAGGAATGAAGAACTTGCAAGAATCAATGAAAAATAGCAAATTTCAAGCTCTATGGTACTGTAGCTGTGGCACTGTAGCATACGGTTACTGTAGCGTATTTCACTGTAGCTACTGTAGCATCACTGTAGCAATCGAGTGTTTTTGGAAATCACTCGAGTGATGTTCAGAATCACTCGAGTGATTCTGAGAACAGTGAAAATCACTTGCAGTGATTCACTGATCACTCGAGTGATTTTCATGCCCTGTTCTTCATCCAGCTGAGCGAGGTCTGGTTATTTGATCATAACTCTCACAATACAAATCCAATTGAGACCAAACTAGTTGAATATGAAACTAGGCTCCCAATGCATCATTTTGACGCCCGAAACAACATCAAAGGAGCTCAGATGAGGGAGATATCATTGTTTGAATTTGGGATTCATATCAGCGTCACTTTCTGGAACAGACTGGGTATTTTGGCTATAACTCTCAAACCACAGATCCAATTGAGCTGAAACCGGTGCCATATGAAACTAGACCTCAAGAGTCCATTGATATATAATACAAAATTTTTGGAGCCATATTTGAAGAGTTATGGCATCTGGAAAGTTACCCCTGTTTGCTGAAGAATTAGAAACGCAGCTGAAGTGATCTGAACAACAGATCACTCGAGTGATTTGTAATCACTCGAGTGATATTGAAGATCACTCGAGTGATTTCAGAATTCACTCGAGTGATATGCTAATTCACTTCCAGTGGCGCCAGAATCACTGCAAGAAAAATTCACTGTTTTGAAAATCACTTCCAGTGGAGCTCAGATCACTCGAGTGATTCGCCAAAATTTTCAAATCACTTCCACTTATTCTGAATCACTCGAGTGATGCGCCAAATCACTTCCAGTGACTGAAGATTCACTGCAAGAAAAATTCACTGTTTTGCAAATCACTTCCAGTAAAGCTCAGATCACTCAAGTGATCCGCCAAAGTTTTCAAATCACTTCCAGTGATCCTAAAATTACTCGAGTGATGTTGCATTTTCGCTGAATCACTTACAGTGAATTGGAAATCTCTGCAAGAATATTTCACTGTTTACCAAATCACTTCCAGTGATCTTGAATCACTCGAGTGATGTTTGAAAAGTTGCAAATCACTTCCAGTGGATTCAAAATCACTGCAAGAAGAAATCACTATTTACAAAATCACTTCTAGTGACTCCAAATTCACTTGAGTGATATATGAAGTTTGCCATATCACTTCCAGTGGTTGCTGAATCACTTCCGGTGAATATTAAAATTCCTCAGATCACCTCCAGTGCAGTAACTGATCATTTCCAGAGAATACCAACATGCACCAGATCACTTCCAATGAACTGATATGCCAGTTTCTCAGTTTCACTTCCAGCCTCGGATCACTACCAGTAAGATATTATATGATCGAGTGATATGATGATTTTTGACAGAAGAAGCTTGAACGCACTGCCAGTGAATCCCAACTGAATCAGTATTGCTTCCGTGCATTAAAATGCACTCAAGAGATATACTTACTCTTACAATGTCACTGCTAGTGAAATACTGATCACCTCCAGTGAAGTGACACCACTCTCAAGTGAATTGATATCACCGCAAGTAAATTTACTGATAGTTAGAGTGATTCACTATTCTTTACAGAATCATGGAAATTACTCAAGGGATCATTATTATCGAGTCAATGATATGCTTATTCTTAGAAAGCTACTACAAGTGGAATGCTTATGTAAATTACTTCCAGAAGTATGACAGAAACAAGGAAAATGATTTCATGGTACACTCGAGGGATGCTAATAATTACCAGCGGAATATTATCTTATGAAAATCACCTCCAGTGAAATCAAGTCCACTTCCAGTGATTCTCCAGTTTTCTGAAATCACTCCCAGTGAAGTCTGTGATCACCCGAGTGATATTTTCTAACGACTATTTCTCTGAGTGCTTTTACAGGTGTTATGCACTACCGATCGCATGGCTTACACAGATCAATATTATACAACAACTATTCGTGGGCGGCAGTAAAATTCATAAGTATCGGAAGACAAATACTATTGCATCTGTCAGACCAATGGGAAAACTGTAAGAAACGCTGAACCATGTGTCAGAGCACGATCAACAGGAAAATATTTAAATACACTCAACGACCATACAAAGCATTGGGACTCCAACCGAAAATGAAGTAGTGACTGTCTAAGCATCAGATGGGATTATAACAGAAAAATATCCGAATGGGCTCAACGGTCAAATGAATCAACAGACTCTAACGGATATCTTCCACAACTCAGCTACAAATAAGAGAGGATTCAAACACAGAACTGAAGGCAATACGATGAGAACATGAACATGTTGATATTCTAAGTCTTCTACCTCCGACCACTCTTTGCTCTATTTCATCTTCTATATTATGTATATTTGAGAGAGTGAATATTTGTATTGTACTTCAGTGAGGATTTATCTACTCTGTGAGAGAGTCTGTAAACACACCATCTATACTTCTGTATTGAACTCAAGGTAGAGGGACCTTGAGAGGGCTGATTACCTTACGGGAAGTTGTAGAGTGAATTGTTAGAGACTTTCTGCTCATAAGACTTACAAGGTGCAAGCAGTAGAGAACGTTGCTGCTCGTAAGACTTACAGTGGTGTAAGCAGGAGAGAACGTTGCTGCTCATAAGACTTGCATAGTTAAGCAGGAGAGAAAGGTCTTTGGATTGCTTTGCTCGACTTGCTGTAAGAAGGAGTAAACCTTACAGTGTGTAAGGGGGAGTTACTCTTGTGAATTTGTAGAGGCTTTTCTTGTGCCCAGTTAAACAAGAATATAGTGGATTGGAAATCTCAGGAGGAGCCTGGGGACTGGACGTAGGTCATCATGGATTGGACCGAACCAGGATAAATCACAGTTTGCACATTCTCTTTCTTAAGCTTTTACATTTCCAGCATATATGATCTATATATCTGCTTATGAATTTATAGTTCCATATGTATTGATTTGATAAGTTGCGAAAAGATTTTAAACAATCAAACTTTCTTATCGTACACCCAATTCACCCCCCTCTTGGGTGTCAGCCGGTTCTAACATTTGGTATCAGAGCTGGACTCTTGTTTAAAGGACTTAACCGTCTCAAGAGTTATCAATGGCTGATTTTGGGTGTTGCTCTCTTTCGGAAGGCTTTGATTATACTATCCCACCTCTTTTAAAAGATATTGATTTCTGGTTTTGGAAAGCAAGAATGACAAGTTTTATAAAAGCATCTGATTTTGATATGTGGAATGTTTTTATAAATGTTTTTGATTTCAAACCAAGAAGGGATTGGACAGACAAAGAAAAGAAAATGTTTTCATTAAATATTAGAGCAATAAAGATTTTGTATAGTGCTGTCACAGAAAATGATTTTGAGAAAATTAGATTTTGCACTAATGCTAAAGATATCTGGGATACTCTTGATTCTATATATACTTCTAATGAGCATGTTGAAGTTGACAGTATAGATTGTTCACTTGAAACTATTAGCTGCGTATCCAGAATCAGTGAACAAATGGAAGTTGAGAATGAAGAAGGAATTATAAAGCACTTCCATGATGCAGTCAACACAGAAGAAAAGGAAGAAGAGGATTCCTAAATGGAGCTCATTACAGACGACCATGAAAAATCACTCTCTGGAACTCAAGACAAACTTCAGGTAGAAAGTTCCAATTCTCCTTGTGATTTTCATAAAACTGAATTTCTAAGTCTACATAAAATAGTCTTCCAACCAATTGTTGATTCTGTTGAGAAAAGCAAAAGTGTTTTCAAACATGCTGGAAATTTATGTGTGAAGAAGGAATTTAAGCAAACTGAACAATTAAAGACTTCTTCCCTCAATCAACACAATACTTGCATAATACTTCAAAATGCATATATTTATACAATTTGCAATTATTGTAGTAAGTCGGGTCATATTTCTCACACATGCCATGTTAGAAGAAATCCTAATGTGAGAAATAAATATGGTTGGGTTCTGAAAGGACATATAAAGTCAAATACTAACAATTAAGGACCCAAGTATATATGGGTACCAAAATGTCCATCTAGTACTTTACGTATGCAGGATGATCCGAAAGGAAATGGACATAAAGGTATAGATAAGATGAAAAAGAAGCCAAGAGTTTCTCATGTACCAACAAAAAGGTCCATACAATCGAAAAAGAGAACTCTCGGAGCATCCATTGCTGGAGCTACAGAACATAACCACCAAAAGAAGCAATGGAGAAAAGGTATATGTTTCACCTCAACGAAGGACTACCATAGCTTACCATTCAACTATATTGAGGGGAACAAGAAAAGGAGGGTCTCTCATACAAAAATACACTTGAAGTCTACATCATTTGAGAGAGCTTTGCATACATCCTTGGGAACACACATGAAGAATCAACATAACAGAAAGAGACAGTGGGTAAGCAAAGCCAATCCTCCAAGTACTTAAAGTAAAGGGATTGCAATATTCAAAAGCTTAATACTTTATGCATATATGCATACTTCAAGAGAAAATATTTTTATGTATAAAGTCATGTTTAATTCATTATGCTCGATTTCTGCAAATTGACTATATTGCTTGAGCATTTGAACTATGATTCCTACAAACTAACCATGAGTGAATCCAAGAAAAATTGGATACCAAAGGGATAAAAACGATTATATAGTTTTGAAGGAAGAAGAAAGAAAAATGCACTGATGATGATCACTAAAACAAAGATGAATAGAGCATACATGAGCCTTGAGGAGAACACTGCAGAAAAGCATGGTTTACTCAAGTGATCCTGGAGGAATTGAGTAAAAGGATACTATGCGATGGAGATTAACTTGGGTGCCTACAAGTTACACTCAAGCCAGGTACGATGTATCAGTATGTAAAACTTTCTGCAGAATTTGAGTGTCATGACCATTGTTTTCAAAACTCCCAGAAGCACTCGTTCTCTCCAATTCCATTTGAGTGATAAATATCTACTCATTACTGCATATCATTAGCAATTAATTGTTTATGGTTTTCAAAATGGTTCGGATTGCTAAAGGAACTGAAAAATGAATTTTGTGCATAATCCTTTTATTCTTTTGAGTTTGAAATGAACTATTCAAGAATACATTTTGGTTCATATTGTTTTTATAAAAGTGCATACAAATGATTTGAAGATTATTCATATTTTGTTTGCATTTTCAAAATTGGTAGGTAATATTTTTGTGTACTGATTGTCAAAAATGCTTCAAACCTATTCATCAGGGTATTTTCCCTATCTTTGACATTCTGAGCATTGATCTTAAATGTGCTATCCAATGCTTGAACTCCTTAGTCTTTATTTTCTAATTTGTTAGACCTCATGTCTAATAAATTAAGCATCTATATGAGTTTCAAGTATATTTCCCCAGAGATGAATTCATTATGTGAAAGCCTTATTCCTAATGCATAAATCCTTTTGGTTAAGTTAATCCAAGTATTATAACTGTTCATTAATGCATTGAATGTTAATGCATTAATCAATATAGTGGAATAACATATTTGGATGATATTTTGGAACTATAGTTATTTGGACTAATGAGTATGAGCTTTATCTTCTATAAATTCATTATACTCATCTTGTTACTCAAATGCATCAATATTTGTCTTTATCATTTGTGAGTAACTAGAGCCTTGTGTTCGAATTCTTACAATGAATGCTCATACGTTTCATGACACTATTCTAAAAGGCAACATTATCTCTTAGTCAATAGCAAAGTCATTGTACTCATATATGTCTATTGGGTTAATTCTTTTGGCCAATTCATTTTCCATATGACTTTTGCTCTTGGGAAGATTCTCAAACATGTTATCTTTAAGAAGGAAGCTTTTTGGTATATGTATACACTTAAACTATTGGCTTCCACCATTTTGAGCATAAGGATTGATCCTTAACAAATTTCATAAATGAGTTTTCATGCATTCAAAATCTTAATGTCATAATACATTCAAAAGAACATTTAAGATTTTGAAACAATTTTCATATTCTCATTTATGATTTATTATTTCATAAATGTTGGTCATTATAGATAGATTTTCTACTCTTTTGATCCAACTTACATAGATTGTATGAAAACCATATCAATGTCATATTTTCAACATAAAATGTATTTACAAGTTGTCATTGATCATTGGAAAACATCATTTTTAATTGATATCATTTGCTCATTATGCTTCATGATTCAATAACTTGAATTTATTGGTTATATTCTTTAATTATTTATTATCTTTCTTGTTCAAATATCATTTGATTCAATTGTATAAAAGCATAAGAATTGTTATGTCTAATATTGTGGACCCAAGAAAAGTTGGGTACCAAAAGAATATATATATATATATACACTTTTGCAGGAATTGACCAAAATGCTCCACTTAAGGATGTAAAGATCATAGGTCAATAAAGTAGGCATGACTAGCTGTGTTGTAGTAGAAGCTAAAAGAAGAATCTATGATACAAGATTGTGTCAAATGAGGGAACTGTGAACCAGAACTTCAAAGTTCTATTTGACTTGATAGATGACAAAATAAGGGAGCTATTTTATATGATGAAATCAAAATTTCCCGATGGTGTTTCTTGAGCAAGGGGAACGAACAAAGCTAATGGATACACATAAAGCCTTATCACGTGATCATCTTAGTATCATGAGTATTCCACAGAGATCACACCCTCAGAGTCCTTCAGTACTGATCAAGTCACCAGACGATGATTGGCAACAGTGCATAAAAAAAAAAGGGGATCATGACTCAAGTAATTACAATATTACTTGAGTGAGGTATTGTATTCCTTCTTAATCCAAATTCTCTGAGTTACATCACTGGAGCAAGCATTGAAGTAAGGATCGAGTGATAATGGTGTACAACTGTTAAAATCTATGAATAACAACATCATTTTCAAAACGTGACTAAATCTTCAAAATTTATGCTTTATTTCTCTCCAAAGTTAATTCAATGGTTCTTCAAATCCATGAGAATTCTTAATTGAATTCCTCATATTTCTTAAAGCCATGCTCTCATTAAGGGGGAGATTCACATTCACATATGTTCTAAAAACTTATCTCCTTTATTTAGCAAAATCATTTTAGTATACTCATTTTCATTTACTCTCAATTGATTAGTTTTGATGATGAGATACTTATCCATTTTCCTTTCCATGATCTCAATTTGCATATACATTATAGAAAGGAAATTAATACTTGATTGCACTAACCTTTCTCCTTGCAAGAATATTTTTAACTTATGGCAGGAGAATTTGCTCTATGAGAAGATCATTCCTCAACACACCAAAAGGAGAATATATCAACCTTGAGGACATATACTGTGACAATCAATCAAGAGAAATATATTGGCTACAACATTCAAAGCCCTATGCCAATACAAAGGAACATTAGCCATATGTGATAAAAATATGGAAGAGAAGCTCAAGAGCATCCTGGAGACATCCTCATAATAGTACAGCGAAAGTGTGATGGACTGAACTTCATGGATCTATCATCAACTTGCCAAATCCAACTGAGCATTTCTAAAACTCATCTCTTTATATTTTGAGAACATTATGCATTTTTTTTCCCAATATGCCTTGATCATGAAAACATCTTTAAATGTGCATATTTTGAAAAATGTGAAAACTATTTTTGTACCATATTCAAATATCATTACTTTTAAAAAGGGGAGAGAAAATTGTTTATTTTGATTAATGGAGAAAATGACATTTCAAATGTATTTTCATAATAACTTCTCCATGAAACTTTCTTCTTTATACTTCAAACTTTTTGCTAATGTCAAATAGGGGGAGAGAAATGGAAAAATATGTTGCATTCAATTTGTCTATTCACATTCAAGCATATTTTTCTTTAAGGATTTGCCATCATCAAAAAGGGGGAGAATGTTAGATATGATTAGTTTTGATGATGCCAAATATATATATCAAATATTATGAGAGCCAAAGTTTGCATAGTATACTTTTCTAATACATTGACTAACTATTTGATATTGCATATATTGTAGATTAGTCAAGCAATGGAAGAAATAAATTGAGGAATGAAGAACTTGCAAGAATCAATGAAAAATAGCAAATTTCAAGCTCTATGGTACTGTAACAGTGGCAATGTAGCATACGGTTACTGTAGCGTATTTCACTGTAGCACTCGAGTATTTTTGGAAATCACTCGAGTGATTCTGAGAACAGTGAAAATCACTTGCAGTGATTCACTGATCACTCGAGTGATTTTCATGCCCTGTTCTTTGTCCAGCTGAGCGAGGTCTGGTTATTTGATCATAACTCTCACAATACAAATCCAATTGAGACCAAACCAGTTGAATATGAAACTAGACTCCCAATGCGTCATTTGGACGCCAGAAAAAACATCAAAGGAGCTCAGATGAGGGAGATATCATTGTTTGAATTTAGGATTCATATCAGCGTCACTTTCTGGAACAGATTGGGTATTTTGGCTATAACTCTCAAACCACAGATCCAATTGAGCTGAAACCGGTGCCATATGAAACTAGACCTCAAGAGATTCCATTGATATATAATACAGAATTTTTAGAGCCATATTCGAAGAGTTATGGCATCTGGAAAGTTACCCCTGTTTGCTGAAGAATTAGAAACGCAGCTGAAGTGATCTGAACAACAGATCACTCGAGTGATTTCAGAATTCACTCGAGTGATATGCTAATTCACTTCCAGTGGCGCCAGAATCACTGTAAGAAAAATTCACTGTTTTGAAAATCACTTCCAGTGGTGCTCAGATCACTCGAGTGATTCGCCAAAATTTCCAAATCACTTCCACTGATTCTGAATCACTCGAGTGATGCGCCAAATCACTTCCAGTGACTGAAGATTCACTGCAAGAAAAATTCACTGTTTTGCAAATCACTTCCAGTAAAGCTCAGATCACTCAAGTGATCCGCCAAAGTTTTCAAATCACTTCCAGTGATCCTAAAATCACTCGAGTGATGTTGCATTTTCGCTGAATCACTTACAGTGAATTGGAAATCTCTGCAAGAATATTTCACTGTTTACCAAATCACTTCCAGTGATCTTGAATCACTCGAGTGATGTTTGAAAAGTTGCAAATCACTTCCAGTGGATTCAAAATCACTGCATGAAGAAATCACTATTTACAAAATCACTTCTAGTGACTCCAAATTCACTCGAGTGATATATGAAGTTTGCCATATCACTTCCAGTGGTTGCTGAATCACTTCCGGTGAATATTAAAATTCCTCATATCACCTCCAGTGCAGTAACTGATCATTTCCTGAGAATACCAACATGCACCAGATCACTTCCAATGAACTGATATGCCAGTTTCTCAGTTTCACTTCCAGCCTCGGATCACTACCAGTAAGATATTATATGATCGAGTGATATGATGATTTTTGACAGAAGAAGCTTGAACGCACTGCCAGTGAATCCCAACTGAATCAGTATTGCTTCCGTGCATTAAAATGCACTCAAGAGATATACTTACTCTTACAATGTCACTGCTAGTGAAATACTGATCACCTCCAGTGAAGTGACACCACTCTCAAGTGAATTGATATCACCGCAAGTAAATTTACTGATAGTTAGAGTGATTCACTATTCTTTACAGAATCATGGAAATTACTCAAGGGATCATTATTATCGAGTCAATGATATGCTTATTCTTAGAAAGCTACTGCAAGTGGAATGCTTATGTAAATCACTTCCAGAAGTATGACAGAAACAAGGAAAATGATTTCATGGTACACTCGAGGGATGCTGATAATTACCAGCGAAATATTATCTTTTGAAAATCACCTCCAGTGAAATCAAGTCCACTTCCAGTGATTCTCCAGTTTTCTGAAATCACTCCCAGTGAAGTCTGTGATCACCCGAGTGATATTTTCTAACGACTATTTCTCTGAGTGCTTTTACAGGTGTTATGCACTACCGATCGCATGGCTTACACAGATCAATATTATACAACAACTATTCGTGGGCGGCAGTAAAATTCATAAGTAATGGAAGACAAATACTATTGCATCTGTCAGACCAATGGGAAAACTGTAAGAAACGCCGAAGCATGTGTCAGAGCACGATCAACAGGAAAATATTTAAATACACTCAACGACCATACAAAGCAATGGGACTCCAACCGAAAATGAAGTAGTGAGTGTCTAAGCATCAGATGGGATTATAACAGAAAAATATCCGAATGGGCTCAACGGTCAAATGAATCAACAGATTCTAACGGATATCTTCCACAACTCAGCTATAAATAGGAGAGGATTCAAACACAGAACTGAAGGCAATACGATGAGAACATGAACATGTTGATATTCTAAGTCTTCTACCTCCGACCACTCTTTGCTCTATTTCATCTTCTATATTATGTATATTTGAGAGAGTGAATATTTGTATTGTACTTCAGTGAGGATTTATCTACTCTGTGAGAGAGTCTGTAAACACACCATCTATACTTCTGTATTGAACTCAAGGTAGAGGGACCTTGAGAGGGCTGATTACCTTACGGGAAGTTGTAGAGTGAATTGTTAGAGACTTTCTGCTCATAAGACTTACAAGGTGCAAGCAGTAGAGAACGTTGCTGCTCGTAAGACTTACAGTGGTGTAAGCAGGAGAGAACGTTGCTGCTCATAAGACTTGCACAGTTAAGCAGGAGAGAAAGGTCTTTGGATTGCTTTGCTTGACTTGCTGTAAGAAGGAGTAAACCTTACAGTGTGTAAGGGGGAGTTACTCTTGTGAATTTGTAGAGGCTTTTCTTGTGCCCAGTTAAACAAGAATATAGTGGATTGGAAATCTCAGGAGGAGCCTGGGGACTGGACGTAGGTCATCATGGATTGGACCGAACCAGGATAAATCACAGTTTGCACATTCTCTTTCTTAAGCTTTTACATTTCCAGCATATATGATCTATATATCTGCTTATGAATTTATAGTTCCATATGCATTGATTTGATAAGTTGCGAAAAGATTTTAAACAATCAAACTTTCTTATCGTACACCCAATTCACCCCCCTCTTGGGTGTCAGCCGGTTCTAACACTTATAATGCAGGTAGCGATTCGAGGACATATCCTTTTGAGGAGGAAGGGAATGTTAGAGTTGAGGGAGACTCTCATAAGAGTTTAGAATCATAATATGCATTGCATGATCCATTAAGAGGAATTGGAGGCCCAATGACAAGAGCAACGAAACATGCCATAAAGGAGGCCTTACAAGGAGTTATTTTGGATCTTCAAGCTAAGGAGAAGTTGTATGAGGCCCAAGATGCACAACCAAGGGATATCACTTATCTATGCACTAAAGAGTTTGGGTTAACAACCAATGGAGTCCAAATTGAAGATATAAGTGAAGACAACTTCCAAATGGGTCAAGAAGGGCTAAAGGGCTTGCAAAGGCTTAAATATGTGGACTTGGGTCAGCTATAAGTGAGCCCAAGTCACAAGTGGCAGCTATTAGTCCATTTATTGCATATTATTTAAGTATTTAAGTTGTTATGGGCTGGACATAATTAATTAAAAGCCCATGAACAAATTTTATTTGTTTTTAAAGAGTCTTAGGTGCCATTAATTAATTAATTATGGCATATTAGGGTATTATTTTTATTATCTTTAGAAATTAGCTTTTAAAAGCCCAATTATCCTACAATATCCATTGAATTCATTTAAATCTGCCTATACCTGATTTAAATAGATTCTAACTACCATATCTTCAAAATATCTATCCTTTTATCATATCCTTTAACTTTTTTAGAGGATATTCAAATTAGTCATTTAGCAAAAAAATTCTGATTTTCAATTATTTAGCTATTATCTTACAAATATTTGATATCCTTCCATCCAATCACCAATTTGACATCCCAAATCATCCATGATCATTATAGGACGTTTCTTACCTCCCTCATACCTAATCATATTGGGCTTTTGGGCTTTTAGGGTTTTAGTTTATGTTTAGTCTTATTTTCTATTTAAAGTCAAGCATTGTATGTTCAGTTTTCATATTTGAATAAAACGAATTATTCTAGCAAATTGCTTTCTTGTATTCTTGTGTGGATACTATCAGGCATAAGAGGTTGATAGACTCTTTTGTTATACTTGGGTGTTGGGTTTTATATACTCGGTGTTCTTTGGAACAGGTGTTTACAAGGTTCTTAGTTCTAGAGTTTTTGTTTCTTTTATTATTATGATTCGCTTCCGTATCTGGTAACCTTTCCTGTAATTTTTGGGTTTTCTAGGATAGGTTCCTAATGGGTCCACATCACTCTACTGCAGTGCTACCCTTATTAGGCACCCGCCATATTGTCACTGGAATCTAGCTTACAACTGAGCAGCTTATGTAGAGCATACCCACAACATTCCCTTTCCTAAGCACGCTTAACCATGGAGTTCTAATGAAATCCAAGCATTAGTGCTAGCTTCTTACCATATGTAACTGGGTATTGGTAGCCCATACATACCTTAACCACCACATGATATGTTGCTGACATCATATCATACGTTACTAGGTGTCGGTATCATGTACACCTCAACCACCACGTGACATGTAAGAAAAGTCTCCAACAATGTACTAAAGCGTCTAACCATAGCTTTGCACAAGGTCACATTTCCATCTTCAACAAACTGCCTCTGCACTCGAGTTCTAACCCAAAACAGTCTTACTTACCACACTTGAGTTTTGCTGGTTTTCCATAGAGACTTGGCTAATACTTCAATTTTTGCACATGCCATAAATGTGTACACTTGAGTTCCCCAAGACACACTCGAGTTCTCACATATGCACTCGAGTCCTATAAGTGTGCAGATGAGAGTTTGTTCTAGAAACCTCTCAGATGCTATAACCAAGCATTGCACTCGAGTTCGAACCTCAGCACTCAAGTTCTGGGGTTATCCCACTCGAGTCCTACGACTTCTGGGAAGAGAGTTTCTGCCCAAGAAATCTTTCACACCAAGAGGGGAGGATGCACTCGAGTTCTTCCATATGAACATAAGTCCTCAACTTACTCACACTCATGTCCTTCAAGTTTTGGGGAAAGAGTTTCTACCATAAACAATTCTATCTGCAAGAACAGCACCTGCACTTGTGTTCACCCATATGAACTTGAGTTCTCTACTGTCTGTTCTCGAGTTCAAGCTTTGTACTACCTGAGTTCTTACATAAAACCACCTCATGCATAAGGAAATACCTCATGATTCGAGTTCTTCATAATGAACTTGAGTTCTCACCCTAATTTGTACTCCAGTTTGCATTTCTCACCCCTAAGAGTTCTTTCCCAAGACCACTTTTCCATAAAAAAAATGGCCTATAAACTCGAGTTCTCCAAGTTCAACTCGAGTTCATCAGGTACCTACAACTGATAAATGCTTCAGAATTCATTCTGAATCTACTCATAGGTTATCCAATCCTTGTTTGTTTACTTGGCATCACTCTTAGCTAGAGTTCCACTACCATACCTCCTATCTCAAGGCATCTAACTAAGGATTTTAACCTATCATCTTTAGTATAGAACTTCTAGCAAATTCCATTATTGCTAGAATCAACACTTTATTAATTCTACCAATTACCCAATATTACCAGAATCAATGCTCTGATACCACCAAATGTGACACCTTATTTCCAACACTCCATAATGAGTATAAATGAATAGTAAAATCAATTGTGGGACTAGGATTTAACCCCAGACTACCCAACGTTCAAAAACGTTCATAAATACTCGCTCTCAACTCAGAATTTGAACCTAAGGTTGATAGGGTTTTCAAAGGGTAAAATACTTTAAATACATTTTCACAAGATTCACTACATCATTAGCACCTCATCGCTCTTAATTTTATTACAATCAGAGTATACGCAAGCTATTCATTTACCTCTTTTAATGAAATTAGAGCTATTCTCTTTTAGTCAAACTTGAACGGTTCTCTGCTAAACTTCATTCATACAGTCATATACATACATGAAATGTATAAACTTCTCATAAAATACAATCACTAAATACAAATAGTAGCACCTCACACTAAGCTCTTCACTTCACCTTTATAATCCTCCTCCACACATATCTCCCTCCACTCTTCACCTCTCTAAATGGTTGGTTGAGAGGAGTGAGATGCGAGAGAATCTCAGTAGTAAACATTACCACTATGCATGTAAGATATATATATGATGCATGACATGCTTTCCTCTCATACTTTATGCCAACATGATGACATATTTGTATGCTCAATGTTATGACATACTTATAGCCATCACATAAATATAACAGATCTTCAATCAATCAAGAATTTTTAACACAAATAGGTAAAGTAGTCACATACAATAATGCAAACACATACATATCAAATACATGCAGACAAAGTAAGTTCACTCCCTTTCGAACTTCACGTCCTTCTACAAACCATCATCCTTACTCAGGCTCGGGCACCGTCCGTCAAGTCCTAAATTCCAAGTATATAGTAAATGAGTCACTACTCATCCATGTATCATTCTAGACTCATTTTAGTGGATAACTTAGCCCAATTATGCTAAATTACCAAAATGCCCCCGAAGAACTGTACTTTCTCAAAAGTTATGACTTGGCCCAATCCTACACAATTCCACGTGTAGAATCTATTTATGACCTTTGATTAGTCAAATTTATGCGCTAATGATAGAAATTCCCTTTACAACCCTCACTTAGAGTCTTAAGGAGTACTTTGGTCATTTCATACTATAGGCCATTTCTCACTTCATCATCAACATGAACCTTACATAATTTGCCATTCTAAACTCAATAGAATCATCCAATCAATGAAATTCTAACTTACAGCTTATGCCATACCCAAGGCAGCTAATTTAGAGTTCATAGAAGAGTTATGTCGGTTTTTTCCTTTCTTTGGCTTAATCACCTCCTTTCTACTTCTAATTACATGATTAGCCATTTAGAAATCCATTGGACACCATTTAAGCCTAAAAAATGCTATTTGAATGAAGAGTGAACAATACCCAACTCCCATACTACTAATCCAAATGACAAACCAATAGGTTCAGAAGGAAGCTTATGCTTACCTCTACATGTTTCTGAATTCGGTTAGGAATTATGGCAGCACTCCGGCTGGCGAGATGGCACCAAACACCCCCAAATAAGAATCTGAAACCACATAAATGAAGCTTGAGATGAGTAGAAGAATGTTTGTAAAGGGCACTTTGAGAGAAGACATCGTTTTGATAGAGTTCCAACAATTGCAAGTTTTCTCTCTCTCATTCATTCTCGTTCGTTCTCATTCTCCATCCCTCTCTTTCTTGTTCTGACTCTCATTCTGATTGTATAAGAGAAATAAGAGATTAAAAGGATGGAGAATGATGACTTTAATAAGTCATCAAAGTGGTTATAATGCATGAGTCCACATTTTTGGCTTTCTAACATGACAATCCATTTCTCTTTTCATGCTTCTTCATCCTTTGAAATAATGAGATCAAATGAGCAAAATATTACTCTCAACTATCCCATTATACCACCTTACAAGTGGTTGACCAGAGCCTTATGCTTCTCCACTCTTTGACTTTTCTTGATAATAATTCACCAACATAGGCTCATTAATTACCAAGTAGTCATTTTCCTTCTTTTTAATTCCCATTCCACTCAAATTATTAGGAATCTTAGGGAAAACTCATCATTTCTTATCCTGTGGAAAAATTACTATTTTTCCCTTATGTTTTATGATTTATCATAATAAATCATTTCTTACCCCTTTCGTCTATTTCCCTCCACATTTAATTAATTTGGGCATCAATAATAGGGAAATAATGGTTGCTAGCCTTTCGTTGGTCAAATGAGCATTTTCTCCCGTACTTTATTTTTTGTTGATCTCCTTATCTCACCACAATATTCCTTTTAATATCTAAGGATATAAAGGAATTTTAGGAAATAATAACATATCTTGCTAGGACATTGCTAAACTCAGGTCTAGCAATCCTCTTAATCCAGGCTTAGTCTCAAGCCCCTTGTCCCAAAATTTAGGATATTACACCTAGCACTGTTCTCAAATACTCTGTGTTCTGCTTTACTTCGTGAATACACTAAAATATGATCAATGAAGACTACTACAATGGGTCTAGATATGAACAAAAAATTAGATTCATATAGTCTATGAACACTACAGGTGCATTGGTCAGCTCAAATGGCCTTACTAGAAATAAATAATGACCATATCTGGTTCTAAATGCAGTCTTTGGTACATCTTCTGCTTTTACCTGAAGCTAATGACACCCTAACCTCAAATCAATTTTTGAGGATATGTATGAACTAGACAGTTGATCGAGTAAGTCATCAATTCTAAGGAGTAGATACTTGTTCTTTATTGTCACCTTATTCAGCTCCATGTAGTTAATACAAAGTCACAGGATCTTGTCTTTCTTTTTAATAAAAAGCACTGGAGCTCCCCACAATGAGATACTGGGTCTAATGAACCCTTTCTCTAATAACTCCTAAATATGCCTCTTCAGCTCTGCCATTTCATTTAGAGCCATTATATATAGGGCTTTGCATATTGGTCCTACTCCAGGCTTAGTCTCAATCATGAATTCTTCTTCTTCTTTTGGATGTAATCCACTGATATCTTTTGAAATACCTTAGGAAACTCATTTACCACAAGGATATTCTCAATTTCTAATTGCATGAAAAATATCACCATATATCCCTAACATCCTTTATATAAATATCTTTTAGCCTCAGTTGCTGAAAGAAAATTAAAATTGACTTTTGGGTTGGTATGCAGTTACAGATTAGAATAAATAACCCTTTTGCTTCCGCAATCCAATAGAACATTATTGACCATCAACTAATCAATATCGAGAACTACTTCTAGTTTATGTGGTAGTAGATAGATCATATCTACCGTTAATCGTGTCCCTCATATTTATGATGTAATTTAAACAAAACTCAACAAAGATAGATCAAGCACTCGTGGGTGTAGACACAACTAGATCATATGGTAACTGATGCACTCTCAGGCTTAGATGTCTCATACAGTTATATGCAATTAATGAATGATTAGCACCTGAGTCATACAATGCTTGTATAGAATTACTATTAAGAAGAACCGTACCTCAGATTAACTCAAGAGATTTTCTAGCTTGCTCCTATGACATGACAAAGAGTCTGCCTTAAGTTTCTGCCTCAATGCCCTTACTCTCTGTTACTGAGGACAATTGATAGCAATATGCTCCAGTTGAAGACAATAAAAATATATTAGTAGCCTAGTTGGAGCACCACACGGTCTTCCCAGATAGTGGGAATTACCACAGTGCCAGCAAGTTCTACTCCCAGAGGGTTTCTGGTTGCTACGATTATTGGGCTGGTACGACTTCTTGTCAATCCTCTGGATTGTCCTTATAGATTTTTACATTTTTGGGAAGAACTCTTACTACCCAATGCACCTTTACTGCCAATATTCCTGTCTGTGTATAAATTCAGCAAGTTACACTCTATGATTCAACATTCCTCTACTATCTTGTTAAATTCAGTGAATTGTTTGGAGACCAATTCAACACCAGCTTCAACCCCCGAATTATCATGTCAGAACTCTAGCCTTTGTCATCTCGAAACCTAAAGTATTAAGAGTATCAAGATAATCGGATGTAATGGGCAAGGTACTCATCAAAACTCTCTTTCCCATCTTACTGGATGGTTAGGAACTCAGTCTCCTTTATGATCCCAATTGACTAGGGAAAGTATTTTTCATTACACTATTCCTAGAATAATTCCCCAGTTAGAGGAATATAGCAAGCCTGTAAAATCATCTTAGTGTTCTTCCACTACTTGTAAGCATCATCTAGACATTCTAGGATTCCAAAAATTATCTAAACGAGACAACTAGTCCTCTACTACTTGTGGGTCAAACCTCCCTCGAAAGGCAAGTAGTTATTGCTGACAGAACCTTGTTACCCATGTCTACAAACTCTCAACATCAGCACCAGGTCTGATTGGAGGCTGTTCCTGAATAGGATTCTTAAGCTAGTTAGGTTTATTTTCTAGCCCCCTAAAATTATTTTCTCTTTCCCTATCTTCCTCTTGTTTCTGCTGCACCTCCCACAGCTCATCCCTCAGGTCATGAATCATAGTATATTGTTATGTGAGCATGCCCAATATTTGTTCCATTGGGTCAAGTCTTGCTCCTTGACCCTACCCCACACCTTTTCCTCTACGTCCACCATCTTTATAATTCACTATATTAAAATAAGGAAGAGGTGAATTCCACATATTTATATAGACATACTTTCCATTTCATAAAATTTAGATACATAGATAGTCCAAACATGACATTTCGTCCTCAAAATTTTGAACATCATATGGTACTATGTGTACCTTAGTGGAATTGTCTCTAAACTCTTAGTCTATCCCTTTCTTATACAAGCTCATCAAGAATGTAACTCAAATCATCACACTCTCAACAAAATCTTATATAGTATTCAGTAATCACTATATAGCATTTCCATTCATTTTGTACCCAGGGTGTAGCATTCAACACAAGACTGGTTCATTCCCATAGTGCTTGGTTTCTTAAGTCACACAACCTCTTTGAGACTCTACGCCGATCACAATATCAGGCCTTATTGCTTCTTCAGGACTTTACCCAGATCACAATATAAGCATATCAAGCCAAACAACTTATTCTACTCCTACAACGTTGGGTATACTGGCCTTACTGCCTAAGGAATTACCCCATACCATAGGTATCTCAGGGCTTACTACTTCAACTATAACTTGGTACAATTTGAATGTTCTGTCAGCCTCAAGGTATATTCTGGACATATGGTCCAATGTCACTGCGCTAGACAACAACCACAGTGTTAGACACATATGTCTTACAGCCCAGGGATGTTGCTCTATACAATCTTGTGCATCTTGTTTTACTCTCTCAAGCCTCTGCTCGTCACATTTCTCAACACATAACATTTTGCTGGCCTAAGGACATACTAGTCCCTCAGGTCTTATGGCCTTTAGACATTCAGTCCATCATCTGTGCTAAATACCCATTGAGACTAACCACCTTAGGACACACAGTCCATTAAGTGTTTTGAATACACTTCAGGCTCTAACTATTGCTACTTAAGTCATCCATACACTTATGTAATGTTCACGAAGCATGCTAAACAAACCATCATCACAACATTTATCACAAGAGCATTCGACACATTAGCATATAGCTAATAGCAACCACTGGACCCTTGGTCTAACACTAAAGCGATTGGTAAAACAATTTATATGACTACGAGCATCCACTTGCATAATAGGCCCTGAGTGTCTACTAATGCATTAAAAGAAATCTCTATGACCCGAGTATCTACTCCTGCAATAGTCCTCGGGCAACCACCTAGCATATTCTGAATGCTCATTATGTCTTACTACCGAGGGAAACAGCCCCTATGACTTAGTACTATGGGACTTATTGCCTCTAGGCCTCTACCCATCAAGTCTGACTGCCTAAAGATACATTCATCTAATAGGTTGACTACTTACCGTATATTCATAACATGAATATATCGGATAGTGGAAACATACATGCATAATCATTAAATAAGTTTTGAGAGCAAGAGTTACTTTCCTTTATACAATTGAGCATGTTCTTCTTTAATTTCCTTCCTCATCTTTCTTTCCATAAAAGGCACTTGAGCCTCCTATGGCAATTCACTAGGTCATATATACCTTTATCTCAAGAAAACCTATTTAATAGAAGACTCATTACAATGCACCACCATTGTGAGTCAATGTTCCCATAGCTCTACTCTTTGGTTCAATGTCACGGCTGCTGTATACTATAGTATAGTTTGACATCATGGTGGCTCCATGCTACAGTACTGCACTCAGTACTTTACTTAGTCACCTGACTAGTCAACCCCCCATCAGAACCCTCTATATGTAGCCCTCTTCGATCAGATCTCTCCATACGTAGCCTTTTCTAATCAGAATCCTCCTTAGGTAGCCTTCTTCGATAAAAATTCTCTATAGGTAGCTATTTTTAGTTGGTCGTCTCTGAATGGAAGTATCATTGTAACAAGAATCCAAATATTATAAGGTCTTTCTTCTATAGCAGCTCTATATTCAGCTTTCTCTAATTTTGCCTTCTTATCTGGGGTGAATTTATATGGACTTTTGATATTGTTCTAGTTCCAAGCATAATTGCAACTATAAGGGAATATCTTTGATTAAGATCTTTCCCTATACTAAATTAGCAACTAGCAACCTTCAAGAACCTCATTTATATTGGTACCATATTCTACTACCCCAATTCATTCAGGTTAATTCAAATGCCTAAAGAATCAATTCAACTATTGTTTGATTCTTAGGTTATAATTCAATTGGTAGCATTCTCTGGATGCATATCCAACTTTTTAGGTTCATCAACCTAATTTTAGAACCTCAGCCATACCCAATAAGAATGCTTGGATCATCATGATTCATTCCTTCTATTCTCACAATATTTAGGTAATATCCTCAAATATCCCTAAAGTATTGCTAATAGTTCAGCATTACTTAACAGGTTCACAAGGTTCAAAGGGTATATACTTTCATGTATCAGAACTATAGTGTAACCTGAGTCGCATCTTAACCTAAATACTATTTCAGCTTAGATATTATTCAAGTCTATTCTCAATCTTCAATGTATTCATTCTAATATTCTTATGGTATCCTTAATGATCACCATATTTCATACCTCAAGGCACTTGGGCCTATAATTAAGAGGTTTCAAATTTTAAGGGCACCTACCTGGGGCTTACCTATCCCTAGATTGCTCTTACCTGAGCACACTTAACAACAGAGTTCTGATGGTATCCAGGGCATTAGTACTCATATCAATCTATATATGTCTAGGCATCGGTATCCCATATATATCTTGATCTCAGTATATCATGTTATCTTGTCCAGAAATGTTAGATACTATCCCCATCGTGAAACATAAGCAGTACCAGCTTCTTGGTATAGCCCTCTATGTGCTTTCATAGCACAGGGGAAAAATCTAGGTCCAACCCTAAATCAATATCAGGCGCCCTAAAAGTTAGCAAAAGAATCTGAATCATGTGTTTCCTCTTATATCCTTAGGTTCTCATTGTCATTATCACTAATAGAGGAATCCTTACTAGGACTAGGCACTTTTAATATCCCTATAAAGCGGAGCCACTTCCTCTATATAGACCTTTGCCCCTTCCTTCAACAGGTTGATTAACAGACAGGGGTAGCCTAATTCCTTAGGTCCCTCTGCTATATGTAACTCCCAGCTACAGTAGCACTAACAGGGGATCACTATACTATTCATATGAGAAAAGAATATAACCTATAGTCAAAATCCTTTATTCTAACTAGATCTTTATTTCTGAGTAGACAATCACATTGCCAGAATAACTGCTCTAATATCATAAAATGTAAGAGCCATCTTACATACCCCTTTATTACGAATATGAAAGTGTTAATTCATTTGTTGTGGCTTAGGAATATTACTAATTAATGTTTCCAAACCAAAAATTACCTTATTAATTTTCCTTTCAAGGGGTTACCTTTCATTTATTTCTATCAGGGTAACTCTTAGCTCAATTATCTGCTCATTCTTAGTTCATTCATAAAATGAAAATATACAGACAGTGCAGCTATACAAGGCTACTAAAGTTTCTACATCTAGTACATAAACCGTACATATGAACACAGTAGACATATCCTTATCTTCATTCTACCTTTGCACTTCTCTCATGCAGTCTTCTTTTCTACTTTCAGCATAACACCTGTGTCCACCTGTCTAATTGGTTGGTTAGGGGAGGGTGAGATTTAGGGGAATCTCAGTAGCAAATATACTGACAATGCATGTAAGGTTAATGCTAGTGCATGATATGCTTGCCTTACATAGGCTCATGTTCACATAATGATATTTTGCATGCTTAATGTTTCGTGAAACATACTTACGACCATAGTAAAAACAAAAATAGAGCTTCATTTACTCATACATGCTTCACTTAATCAAGCAAAGCAATACAATAAATCAATACATAGTATAAACATCACATACATACAAGTAAGTAAGTTTACTATATCTTGCCTTTGAGTCCTTCTTCTATACTTTTTCTTCTAACCATTGAAGTTGCTCCCCTTGCCTCTTCTTTGTCACCTCATGGCCCTAGTCACATAACCACATTATGTGTTAACTTATTAGAGCCATGATAATTGAACATCTAATATGGCTATACTAGCCCCAAGTGCTCAAATTAACCCTTAGAGTTCACACTTCTTACAATTCACTCTAATTCCTCATTTTTGCATATCAAGCCTATGCTACCAGAATTTTCACCTAACTTTGAAAAATTATAACTTAATATAGGGAACTCCAAATAGGGTGATTCAAAGTCCTACCTGAATATATTTTAGTTGTATTTAAGGGAAAATACTAGGAACTACCAAATATAGGG
Source organism: Albizia julibrissin (assembly GCA_037074505.1). Lineage (NCBI taxonomy): Eukaryota > Viridiplantae > Streptophyta > Magnoliopsida > Fabales > Fabaceae > Albizia > Albizia julibrissin. The sequence goes on along the minus strand of CM073480.1, from coordinate 40,299,776 downwards.
CTAAAATTCAAGAAATCATCAATTAACCAAACTGTGCTAGGATTTGTTCCAAAATCAGTGCCTAAACTTCAAGAATCAATATCTCTAAAATACTAACCCAAATGACACATATTATATATCAAATTAAAGCTTAATGTGTCTACTATTATTCTCAAAAATATCAGGATCATTAGACAACATCTGATCATCCAAAATCACGTCAAAATCTACCTGTCTCCCAGAAAACTCAATCTGACAGCACTATTACTTTAACTTCAATTTTTGGATTTTCAATCCAACCCTTTTAAAATAACAACCACACCTTAACCCCACACAATTTTTCCTAAGGAATCCATTAGAAACCTTAAATTTGGAAAAAAATATCCTTTGCCATAGATCTGGTTCTAGCTGAAACTTAGTAGTTTTTAGGCCAAAATTATGTTTTTGATTGTAATGCTTTCAGGATCAGTTTCTCATCACTATCCCACACACTATTTTATTCTAAACCCATTAGAAGTATTAGAACTAAAAAAATCACACTCCCTCCCCTAAATCAGGGTTTGTCCAAAATAGGACAGCCCCCTAACTCTAAATTTAACAAATCAAAGCTCAAGATATATGGTTTCAATCAGAGTTTAGGCTTACCTCAACTCGATTCCACAACTTGTTCCTAATTCTAGTAGTACCTCTCTTGAGTAGATGGCACTAAACTCCTCTGATTGGAAATCTAAAACCATAGAAATATTACTCTCACTAATAGGAACAACATTATAAGCTAGAAATACCGAATTGGAGGTAAAATCAGCTTCAGAACTCAAGAACTTTTACTATTTATCCTTTCTATTTCCTCTTTATTTTTCTCATTTTTCAACAATTTTGGGACTGTTTAGAAGAAATTATATGGCCCTTAATGGGTCTTAAAAGTTATCCGCTACGTGTCGAAATCGTGTGGTGCCATTTGTTTAGTAATTCGACCAAACGGTGACACGTGTCTTTGCCTTTTTAAAAGTATTCCCCCCTTTTCATTTTGGCCTATTGGCCAAACCTAATGTTAGGGAAAAGAAGGGTTTGGTGATTTTCCCTAGCACCCGAGTTCAGTATACAAAAAAGTTAGTCTAGTGACTAAACCAAAGACCGATGGATTTTCCTGATTCGAGGCCTAGGTGACAACTTCTTCTGGTGCCAACATAAAAGTCAAAAAGGTGAGTGTCATTATGAGGGATACTTGTCACCTTCTCATTCATCCAATACAAAAGTTGTGTCATCATTACTACTTTATTAAAGCTACTTTAATAAAGTTACTTTAATAAAGCTGCTTTATTGGTGTTTACCCCAAATTCCACTTAGGTTTTGCTCGAGACTTTGACATACATATCGAGGCCCATCAAATGACAAGTCAGAGTATATGTGTGGGCCAACTTGGTGCTACATACCGGCATCCACTCTAAAAAATGTAGGGTACCTATGTCTGCCCTAAAAATGGCATGTGCATACCTAAAACCATCGACCTATTTTGCTCGACTAATCAGCCTCTTACCTTATTGCATAGCTGGGTAGCTTCTTTCTACCAACCCACCGGTACCGTATATGTGTCCTATACATATCTGTACTAACACTTTGATCTTACTGTCTATATATACTAGGCATGCTGCTTGGTAGGGCCAAATCAAATAGTCCCCCAAGAGTCTTTCTCTCTCTCGACATTCTTAAGACTCTTCCCAAACTAGGCTTAGTTGTCTGCTTTACATAGGCTTATCCTCAAGTCTCTAGGCCTAAAATTCAAGATATTATAATATACAACAGACATTCATAGCAATTTAAGGAAAGATTTTAATAATATATAACATATAAGTCACTATAAAACATGTTTTATTACATAACATTTCCAAAAACTTCCTAAGGGGTCACCCATCCTTCCATTTCCTTAGGCTGAGCATGATTAACCTTACTGTACTGGTACAAAAATGCTGGTACCAGCTCCAACTATTTTTAAGTCTCAGTACCCCGTGACTGCCTTCATCCTAAATAGACATGTCAATTATCTCCAATTGACCAAAAACTATATATAAGACATATATCAGTCCAGGTACATATATCATAGTACGAAGTTTGTCATATGATCCTTAAACTCTGTAAAACTATCCCTCAAGCCAAGCACTATAATATCATTAATCTTCTGGGCCCAAAACACTGTATCTAGAAAGAAGTATAGTATTGTCCAGATTTAATCATCATCCGAAAAACTCTCCCAAGGAATCCCTAATCACAGTATAGTATATTTACATCGTACAAAAGGTACCCATACTGAGTCATCAGGAGTCACATACACGAAGGGCCTAGTTATACAGGTTATTGACGTATCCCCATAGCTTCTCATCTAGCCGCAGGTCATATCTCACATGCTCAGGCTCTGACCTGAAACTAGAAATAATGTATGGGTCTGACTCAGATTTGTTTAATAATGGCTACTCTATATCTCTTAAAAAAGAACTAACTGTTAGCTTCGGTCTAAGTTGTGGTCCATAAACTTGCCTCGGCCACACACGCTTTCTTGGGGTCTAAAGCTCCCTAGGGCCTCTCTTAAGCTGATATGATCATACTCGTCATCCCTCCAAGGGCTAATTTACAGATAGCGGGGATTTGCTCCTCTGACATCGCCTTCCTATTATAATTCCTGTTACAACATAATCAAGGTCATATCAGTATACTATTCTACAATTTCCAGAATTGTATGCTTTGATACAAAAACTATCAAACCCTTCGGTAATTTGACATTTAACAGAGTACTAAAGCATAGTTTAGTGGACATATAGAAATAGCATGAACATACTGATATAAAATTCTTGATTACATTATAGGAAATTCCTGTATAGTTTGTATATAGTATATTATAAAACCTATAAATACATAAAAAGCACCAACAAAACCAACATAAAATTCTTTCTCAAAACTAGAACCCTTAGTTACCGGTGTCCACCTCCTTCTCTTTTTAGCCACTACCTCTTGCTGAATATATTTCATTTATGGAAAGGGTGAGATTCAAATGAATCTCAATAGTAATATGCAATTAATCATATAAAATGTGAAAGATAAATATGCAACATAGTATATGATACAGAAGATAGTAATGTTATGCACATATCTATTAATCATTTTTTAGGATTAAAACGATGATTTTGTCCAGATCAAAATGATCGCCTTATCCCTACCTGCCATAACATGATCACATCAATGCTTCAGAGCAGGCACTAACCTGTTCGTACTTGCCATAAAAATATTGCAGAGAAAGAATCAACCCTCCATACTTGTTACATCGCCTCAGCTAGGTCCCACCAGCCTCATGGTACTTGTGCTATTCCTATGAAGTGGTGCCTGTGCTTTTCCCATACCAAAGTGAGGAATCTCATCAATCACATTGGCCTACTTAAATTGGGTACCATTGAGCCAAGAGGTACTTATGTTTTTCCCTCAAGGTGGTACTTGTGCTTTTCTTACACCCAGCTCTAGGATTTACTGCCATTCACATGTCATCGCTCATAACATGGAAAACAATGTATATTAACAGTTACATAGAATATGAGAGATAGACTTACTACCATAACTCTTTTCCTGCCAAGCTAATGTCGGCCCTTAACTTCCACTTTGGCTCAACGAATATCAAATCATAAAATTCCAAAATTCATAAAAAAAATGAGTTATTACTCATTCATACCTTACTCTAAGACTTCTAAGTTAGTTATCTTCTTAAAATGTGTAATTACCAAAATGCCTTAAGAAAATCTGGTCTAATTCCCTTTATACCTTGTCTAATTGTACTTTTTTAAAAATTATGACCCAGGCTATTCCTACATAATTTCAAGTGTAGATTCCACTTTTTACCTCAATTTTGATAAAATCATACTACATTTCTAGTTCTACCCTTGACAGCTACCAATTAGGGTTTCATGGGAAAAATTGTCATTTCACACCTTAAAGCCTTTACACATCATAATTCACATGTTTCCTACATAATTTTTCATTCTAAACACAATGGAATCATCAAAATCCATCAAATTCTAGCTCTAACCCCATGAACCACATTTAGCCAAAAGTTTAGGGTTTTGAGGGAAATTGAAGTTTTTAAATTTCCAACCAAACAAACATCTTCTTTTCACTTCTAATAACTTATTTAGCTAGTTAAACACCATTTGCACATGATTAATCAAAGTTTGTGCAACATTTTCCCTTAGGGTTCATGCATCTCAAATCATAAAACAAAGCCAATACAAGCCAAATAGCCAACCATAACACCATGAATAAGCATAAATCATTAAGAGATTACAAGTTCTCAAGCTTACCTTGCTTCTCCTTGATTTTCTCTCTCTTGACTTGGCTTCCTTCTCCCTTTTCTCTTGAGTTTCTTCTTTCCTTACATGTTTTCAAGATGGATATAAAGGTTAGAGAGAGTTTATAAAATATTAAAGGCAAAAACAAGCAATTTCATCTACTACTTGTCTTGTTTTGCTTCTTAATTTCTATAGCTTCCTTCTTATTCTTGTTTTTCCTTAGCTCTCTCTCTCTCTCTCTCTCTTTCTCTAGATGCTTGGCTGAAAATGTTGCTAAATAGGGTTGAAATATTTGTATTAAAACCCTCTTGCACCTTCTTAGTTTTATTATTGTTTTATTGCCAAATTATTACACTTGGCAATTTCCTACCATTTCTTTTTCCATACGGCATTTTATGTTCCACATGTCCATATATGTGGTAAGATCTTATTTTTCCTTACTCTACTCCTCTTGGCCGACTTGTTTTTATTAATTAAAGGGAATTATTGGATTTTTATTTTATTATACCAAATGACTAGTTTACTCTTACATTTTTTTTAATTTTTAAACCAATTGCCATTTTCCTTCTTCCCCTTTCTTTTGGCCAAATTTTTCAATATATATTAGGCAAAAAATTGTGCTCTTCCACACCAAATATTAGGCTACAATGTTAGGGTTTTATGAAGACAAAAATTAGGCTTTATGTCTTTTTTAGCAAAAATTTCATATAAGCACTATTTTCACTATTTTGGCTAATTCAAGTACACCAAAATTCACCATTTTTTATTGAGTATAACTAGATGTACAAGGAATTTTGGTGAATAAATTTAAGATATTGCATTTGACGAGTTTTATGAATTTCTTAGGGCGCCCTAATGTTTTGGCTAAGATGGATTTTTAGGGATTTATATTGTTTTGATCATGTATAATATGATAAATGATTATTAATAATGGTGTTAGACTAGTTTAAGTGCTACCATATTTGAGTTCTGTGAGGCAGTTAGACTGTGATGCATTTTTTACTGATCAAATGATGTCTAATGGCTATGAATCTTTGTAGATTTAAAGTTCACATCATAAGGTTTAATTGGATAGGCCATTTGGATTAATATAATAGATATATGAATTTTTGAAGGTAGACCTTTGAAATTGATGAAATTCTATGGCAGTGTAGTTTTATTGGTGATTCTATATTTCTGTACATGAGAATAACTGAAGGAGGTATGTTTCCTTCAAAACAGACTTAATTAAGGACATATAGGACTTTGAACCATCCCAATTGGAGTTCCCTAGACAAAGTTATGAATTTTCAAAGTTTAATTGAATTCTGGCAGTTTTAGGTAATAGGCAAAACTGAATTAATTAGGGCCAAATGTAATAAATTGGAACTTAAATGGCTAAGTTAAGCCCATAAAGCTAGTATAGGCCGATTAACTACACATTTACTTTAAAGGTAATCGACATAAAAGTTATAAGTTATCAATAATTTGAATAAGTATTAACCCGTCGTCCATAAATTCTAAATTATAGGATTTGTCATTTTCCTGAGACGTCCACTAAATTTGGAACAATAGTGGAGTTTGGAAAGGCTGCCAAGTAGTATAACTTACCTAATTTGCATGTACTTGATATGTATACTTATGCATTGATCTATGCTATTGCTTTACCTAATTGTGTTGATCATGATTGATTGAAGCTCTTTTTACATTTATGCTATGGCCATGAGCATGTTGTAACATTGACCATGCAAATATGTCAATATGATGGCATGTATTTATGTAAGGCTATCTTGCATGCATAGTAGGGTTGTTTGCTACTAAGATTCCCCTGAATCATACCCTCCCTCAACTAACCATATAAATAGCTGAGCACATAAGAGGAGTGCAAGAGGTTGTGCTAGGGCAATAAGTTGCAATAAAGAAGAGAAAATTATTTATGCTCTGTACTATTGTGAAATTGATGTTTGAGCTATTAATTTTAAATCACTACATGACATATGAATCAAATTTCTTAAGCACGACAATTGAATTGGAAATAGGTAATATATTAGTTAAGTAAGCAGAAGGATTAATAAGAAAAGAAATACTTTGATAGTAATGAAAGGAGCGAAGAATTAAATTGTAACCATGTAATAAAATATTCCAGTAAAAAATGGCTTTATCAAATGAATAGTAACCCCACGAATTGAAAGAAAAATAGCCAGTAATACTTCCGCAACGTATAACAAAGGGGTCTAGGGAAGGGTATTACATTTGGTGGTATTAGAGTAGAGTTCCTATTGTAATACCCCATTTTTCACCAATACATTAATGTGTATATTTGATGTATATTTAAAGGAATAAAATGGTGAAAAATGATGTGAAGGTATTTATGAGAATTTATGGAAAATATTTCAATCGCCGGTTACGCGGAAATTGGCCGAATAAAGGTATAAGAGACCGGTAAAGGCACAATATGGTAACCAAAGTTCACAAAATTTAATGATATGACTAATGGCCTCATTTAAGTGTTAAAATGGGGTTTAGCTTAAGAAATCATAAAATGCAGGGGCAAAACGGTAAATTTGCCGAAAAATGAAAAATAATTATTTTTTTCAAATTCCCAATGATTTGAGCTAAATGGGAATTAAAGAGAAAAATGACTAATTGATCATTAATGGATCAATTTTGGTGAAATTATTGTGAAAAATGGTCAAATAGTCAAAAAGTCAATGACTTGGTCAACAAGTTACATGTTGTCACAATAGATAATTGGAGATTCAGACTTCCCCTATATTTCCCATACATATTTTGGTTGATTGAGTGAAGAAAAGGGAAATGGGAAATTAATTAAGAGATAATGCCTTTATGAATCAATGAGGAAGTGATACTTGGCATGATCAATTAAATTTTTAATATATGATCATTCCATCCCTCTCCAGCTACTCATTTAACACGATTAGAATTGAAACAGAAAGAGTGAGAGCTTGAGAACAAGAACATGGCGGAAGTGAGAAGAGAAGCAAGGGTTTGACATAAGATCAAGGTAAGGTGCTGGAACCTTGTGATTAAGGGTCTCTAATTCCTCTAAGGTCTCTTCTCTTCATTTTCTCTACCATTCAATCCATGATGTGCAGCTGAATTAAATATGGGAAGAGAGAGAGAAATCAACCTAGAGAGAGAAAGTCCAAGAAAATCAAGAGGTAACTTCTCAAACTTGTTTCTCTTGCTTGATTAAGGTTAGTAGAGTTGTTTTGGGCTTGATTATGGTTCATTTGGTACAAGATAATTCAAGAAAGCCAAAGAGACCTTAATATGTAAGGGTCTCCAAATCAAGTCCAATTAATGTCTAACTAGTTAATATATTAGTTATAAGTAGAAAAGAGGTGATTAGGCCAAGAACGAGAATCCGACACAACTTTTATGGGAATTTATTTTCCCTTCCATGTGTTGGATATGGGGAATGGCTTGAAATTTGACCAATTTGATGCTTCTATTGGATTCAAGAGCCCAAATTGTGTAGGGTATATGTTGACCCCGAAGTGAGAAAAACCCGGAGAGCGAAATGACAAAATTTCCCTTTCTAAGCCTTAATTGAGGGCTGTCAAGGGTATTTTCATCATTTGAGCTTGATTTTAGCCAATTAGAGGTCGGAAATGAATTCTACATGCGAAAAATGTATAGGAATGGCCTAAATCATGATGTTGGAGAAAATCCAGATAATGAGAACCTAAAGGGTATTTTGGTAATTTGGCACCAATAGGCTAAATTTACCAATGATATGAGCTTGGAAAGGTGTATGGATGAGTAATAACCCCTTTAGTGATATTTTAAAATTTTAGGACTTGACAACTGGTTGGGCCTCAGAAGCTGTTACCCGAGCTTGTATCAAGTGGTAAAGTTACGCAAAGTATCAACCAGGTAATAACCGTCTTCATATGACATAGCATATATGTGTGTGGTTTGTTATCATCAAATTTCATACATATTTAGATTAAATAGAGAAATCACTCGGGGCCTATCTTTGCACGGGTTGATACTTATACGATAATATTCATATTGCACGAGCGGTGCACGGGGCCTATCTTTGCGCGGGTACCCCTCAGGGCCAAGTCTTTGTTTAGCGCTAGCATGATATATGATTTGCATTAATTGCACTAAATGATGTTATGATAATTTGATTGATAAGTATATGATGAGCATGCTATGTATGTGTTATCTTGTATGTTGTATGTGTTACTACTGAGATTCCCATTAATCTCACCCTTTTTCCCGAAAACAAATCTCCAGTACAGGGAGGAAGCTCGCGAGGCAAGGAGAAGGTAAATGATGTCGAGTTGAGGCTGGACAGTAGGAGAGCTTAGTTAGGTTGCCAAGTTTCCATTATGTATTTTGAGAACTTTGTATGTATTTTAAGATTGTATATGAAGACTATGAGTTGTAAGTGAATTGTGTATGAATTGTGCATATATGTGAATATGTATATCCAGCAGAGGTATTGTATGGAATTTCTAGCATTTTCCACACTCTGATATTTATAGTCGGTGAGTATTAGCTATTTAGTACTCTACCGTATGTTGGGAAATGAGGTCTCACACCTATCATTTGGCTAGTATGCTCTACTAATGTAAATAATATCTGTGAGTGATACTTGGATAATCCTAAAAGATAATAGGATTAACAATCATGGGTAATATACAAACCCAGAGAAATAGATGTCATCAGTCTGTCGAAGGAAGGGGCAGAGCCAGATATAGAGGTATAAATAGGAAGTAGTGAAGTATACCCAGTAGAGAAAGGTATGAGCTCCGTGAATCTGATTCCAGATTAGTAGATGACCTAGATTCCAACAGAACTTCGTGGTTAAGCATGCTTAGGCGAGAGAAATTTCAAGATGGGTGACCCCTGGGAAGTTAAGCTGGTAAGGTCGTAAAGGCTTAAGGAATAGTGATTAGTTATGGTTTCTCTATGAATAATAATCATGTTAGTTAGGTAAATCATATTTAAAAGCATATAGGAATATTAGACAGTATTGAAGTAGAAGAGGCTATGAACTAGTACAGAGATACACAGTTGACTATTGGAAATTGTGTCCTAGGGGCCAATCATTATATTTTGAACTTGTTATTCAATGAATTTCTCCATTTAGTTATCACATTATTCATACATTTATTGTGATAACTGTATCCTTGGATAAATATAATGATTGTCTTTAATGTCGCTGGTCGATCATCTATATAGGAGAAAAGATGAAATAAGACTAGTATGACTTTGATAAGGCATGGGGATACAAGTTAAAGTCATAAGAACTTGTAGAAGTGTAAGGTGCTGGACCGACCTGCTATCAGAAAGCTGCATGGATCAAGTCATAAGCTTAACTCATGTATAACCACATCACCACACCTTTAACCTGAGATCATCATAGATTCCTACATAAGAGTCACTAAGATTTAACCTAGTCAAAAGTCACGTTTGACAAAGTGATGATAAAGGCTACAATCGGGATTGGTAGTTTTTATGCAGAGGAATGTGAATGGTCAAGATGGAATTTTTCCCTCATATTAGTAGAGAGATATTACTGGGCCCCTCGATGAGTGAGTCTGAGAAATGTATGGCCATACTACGATGGAAAGGAGTTTCCATTTCTATAGTCAGACTACTCAGGGATTGAGAAAGTAATGGTCAGGAATAGGAGGATGATATTCTACATGCCTCATCCTTAATTGAAATATCGTGTGACAAAAAGGATGTGACATGGTTGTATGACAGGTTGCATCATGTTAAGGATCCTGATATGAATTGGGTAGTCACAATGTCTTACTAGAGGCCTCTTGTGACTTGTAGGCTAGTGCATTTATTGGCCCACTACCAACTTCGTATGAGCCTATAGGGTCATACACAAGAATAGGCTAACACAAGCTATAATGTCCAGATTCATTGAATCTAAGATGCGTCAAAGATTTAATAAATACAATGTTTAATCTAGAGTGGAGGATATATACATGTGTGAATATTTATTTGATAATTATTTATATGTGTATATATATATATTTACATTGGAAAAGAAAATTAATAATATATATATATATACATATATGTATTTTTGAAATACATACATACATTTATATATAATATATATTATTTGATAATATATATTATATATAATCATATTATATTATATATATATATATAACATATTTGATGATATATATTTTATATGATAATATTATTATATTGTGTATATATATAGATATTATAGGATAATATCTTATATTTAATTTATAAAGATAAATTAAATCTAATTCCATTGGCTACTTATTCTGATTAAATAAATAGGTTAAATTAAAATTGTTGGACAGATTTAATTAAACTAGATTTATTTAATTAGTTTATCAAAACAATTAAGTGTCTATTAGTATGATAAGGATTTTTTAAATTAATTAAGATTAATTTTAAAAATCTAATATCCATCATAAAATAGATGACCATAACTAGTTATAAAAGGCAAGAGCTAGGGTTTTCTACGGATGATGAAAAAATAGAGAGCCGTAAGAAAACTCTAGAGGGGCATTGGAGGTGCTAGCACGCTATTGGTATTGGGTCTTGTTCTTGTGGATACTAGTAGAGGGAGCTGATTTGAATAGTTGGCTCCTCAAGATCAAAACAGGCAAAACTCAAAAGGTGAGTTAGCCAACTTGTTGATGCTGGGGATGGTTAATCTAGTACTCATGAAGTTTGATCCTCTTTGAAGAAGAATTAGCCAATATGTTAATGCTGGGGAATTTTTTTCTGGAGTAACGAAGCAAGGAGATTTGAGAGTTGGCCATGTGTTGATGACTTTAGGCATTCAAACAGACATGAACAAGGTATGACTCTTTCTAACTCAATTTAAATGTTGTTGATAGATCCGCAATTAGGATTAATAAACTTTTACAAGTGTAAAATTTTTAATTCTTCTGCTGTGTGCCTACCAATCACAACAGTGGTATCCAAGCTAGGTCAATTGTGCATTTAAATTGAGTTTGAGTAATTATTGTGTGCTTATATATGTGATATATAAGTTGAACATGATTTTATAGAAGGGTTGGATTAAAAACCAAAAGATTGAAGTTAAAGTACTAGTGCTGACAAATTTCATTTTTTGGAGTCAGTATGATTGTGACAAATAAAAGTAGACATCTTAAGCTTTAATTTGATATATAATATGTGCAATTTAGATCAGTACATTAAGATATATGAATTTTTGAAGTTAGGTTTCAAATCTGGAACATTTTCTGTGGTAGTATGAATTAAGTGGAGTTTCAGAAATAGTGGGTGTATAATTTTCTAAAAATTATTATATTTGTCAAAAAATAGACTTAATAAGGGTCACTTAGAGCTTTGAACCACTATAATGGGATGTTTCTAGATTTAATTATGATTTTTCAAATTAAGGTGAAAAATCTGATAGTTTAGCAGGACTATCGTAGCTAACTATTCGTAGCTTGATATAACCTAATCACGACATTTATTGCTTTTCATATTGTATGATTTGTTACTTGTTGTGGTTTATTTCTTAAAATTGTTTGGGTATGGTGAATAACATGGCTTTAGTATTTACAAAGGTTGTAATATTTAATACAGCCTGGGTGCTGTACCTTCCTCTAAATATTCTTGATGTACATTTCTCTTATCATCTCACTCCCCTCGTATGTTTAAACAAGGTTTCTCTTAATGGATTTCTTTTTCTTATTTAGAGAAGTCCTCTCATTCGCTTGGGAGGATTTCAGGTTAGGTGAGCCATATTGTGTAACATCTAAATTATGCTTTTGATTAGATCATAGTATGCACACTTTTGCATTTATATGCACTTATTTGTATGAGATACAGCCATGATTGCATTCATATAAACAAAAATAATTCATTAAGCCCTCTTAATAAAATCTTAAGTCATAATGCTTTCAATTAATGAATACCTGTTAAAATCTAGATCACTCAATTGTAGGTTCCACCAAAGTGGATGCTTTTGAGTTATATTGGTGAGACAAGCATGAGTAACAACGCTACTCATAAAAATTCATTATTGTTTTGGCTTAATTGAGATTAGCAAAATGGTTTTAGATCTCAAGGAATTAGATAGGATTAAACATGCTAGATGATATGATGATCAAATCCTATAAAGATCTAAGAGTTACATGTCATGTAATTGGTAAAGAGGTTACCTACCGAAATAACTTGAGTTTAAGCGTCCTGCCAAAACGGACTTAAATTTAAGCGAAATATGGATCTTAGTCCACTAATTATTACATTGAGGGTTGTTAGTTTAGTGGGAGATTAGTAAATAACTTTGCATATTTTAATTGTAGAATTATGTCGACTAGTAATACTGCTACACTATTATTGTGATAAGTCCTTGAGAAGGACAAACTAATTAGGACAAACTTTCTAGACTGGTTCAAGAACTTGAGAATTGTTCTCAAGTAGGAAAGAAAGGCATATGTCCTAGATCAACCAATTATTGAGGAGCCTGCAGCCAATGCTCTAGGAGCTCAGAAAGGTGCTTACACGAAGCATAAGGACAACATTGTAGATGTAGGTTACCTGATGCTTGCCACTATGGTTCTAGAGCTCCAAAGAGATCTAGAACATATGGAGGCTTATGAGATGATTATGCATCTAAATGAAATGTTCCAGCAACAAGCAAGGAAAAAGAGGTATGAGACCACAAAGGTCTTACATTCCTGCAAGATGGCTAAAGGTGCATCAGTTAGTACTCGTGTGTTAAAGATGAAAGGCTATATTGATCACCTTGAGAGACTTAGATTTCCCATGAACAAAGAGTTAGCTACTGATTTGATCTTGAACTAATTCCCAAAAAGTTATGACCAGTTTGTTATGAACTACAACATGAACAAACATGGAGAAATCAATTTTTGAATTGTATAGGATGCTTAACATTATTGAGCATAACATTAGGAAAAGGCTCAACGCTATTTTTAACGGTTTAGAAAGGAAATGGTATGAAAAGGAAAGGCATGGGCAAGGAAAAGGGTACATGCTTACTTAGTAAGACCAAAGAGTCAAACAAGCCCGAAACTAAGCCTGCAACCAACAAGGCAAAGCTCCAAAGGAAGGAGTATACTTCCTCTACAATGAACCCATTCATTGGAAGAGAATTGTAAACTCTACTTTGAAGATATGAAAAAAAGACTAAAAGAGATCAAGTCAATTGATTTGAATCCGACCTACCTATGGCATTATCGTCTAGGCCATATAAATAAGAAATGTATTTCTAAACTCCATCAAGATGGATTTCTTACTTATTTAATTTTGAATCATATGATACATGTAGATCTTACTTAATAGAAAAGATGACAAAGGCCCCTTCTACTGGGCATAGTGAGAGGGCCACTGATTTATTGGGCCTCATATATACAGATGTGTGTGGACCAATGAATACAATTGCTAGAGGAGGTTATATGTACTTCATTATATTTATGGATGAATTTAGTAGACATGGACATATCTATCTAATGAAACATAAATTTCAATCTTTTGAAATGTTCAAAATATTCCAAAATGAAGTACAAAATCAACTTGGAAAAACAATTAAAGCACTTCGATCTGATCGAGGTGGTGAATATTTGAGCCAAGAGTTCAGTGACCATCTTAGGAGTTGTGGGATAATCTCACAACAAACTCCTCCAAGAACACCATAATGGAATGGCGTTTCTCAGCGGAAGAATCAAACACTATTAGATATGGTTTAATCTATGATGAGTTAAACAGATATTCCACTGAAAGATTTCTGAGGACTGGACATAGGTCAAGTGATTGAGACCGAACCAGTATAAACTCCTGTGTCCACTCCGATGATATCTCTTCCTACTTATAACTGTGTTTTAAAGTTTCATAAATTTTATTAAGTATCTGGTTATTCTGTAATCACCTAATTCACCTCCCCTCTTGGGTGAAAAGCTTGCTCTAACACTGATAGCAGAAATGATTAACCAATATCAGCAATTAACAGGGCAATTTGAGGGGATAGTCAATAAAATGGAACAACAAGTAGTTCAACTGGTTAAGAAGACCAATCACAATTTTAAGATCATCATTGACACTCAGGTAGAACATATGTGAAGGCTTGACGAGTTGGAGACCCTTCTTCAGGCTTATCTAGATGTTCCTGGTCCTTCTTCTTTAGTTTTACCTCCCATAACATCTATTATTGTCCCAGACTAATCTGTTGCTCAACCTCCATCACTACCTTTCATGTTAGCACCAATTGATCTATCCATTACCTTGGTACTTTAAACACCGCCGGTGTCATCTGACATTACCTTCCTTATCCCTCATTCTATGGATAATGACAAAAAAGGGGAGAAGAACAAGTGAAGGCATTTGAGTCTTATGTTCAGTTCAAAGCTAGATTAAGATGGAGTAAGAGTGTTTTTTTTGTTTTGGAGTCTTTAATTATCTTGTTTAAGGGGGAGTTTCTTGTAAGCCTTTTGGTTTATGTTGCAAGTATGAAAATTTATGAGTCTAATGCACTTTTGTATTAAGCACTTGGTATTATGTACATTTCAATGAAAGTGTTGTTTATTATGCAACTCAGCTCTTGACTCTTATCTTTATACATTTCTCAAATTTGGTATTAAGTTTTACTGCACTAAAGACTCTATGACCTCAATTTGACATCTTGCAGTATTGAAGAAGGAAGAAGTCATCAAGAACTTGATCATTTGAAACAAATACTTTACTTCATTATATTTATACAATTGTAACTTAGAATTGTTGTTAAACAAATTTTAAAAGTTCTCAAGCCCATTACTAAGGTTTTGTCATCATAAAAAAGGAGGAGAATGTTAGAATCCATGTTTTGAGGATAACAAAAATAGTGATGAATTGTTTTGTAAGGAAATGATCAAGTTTATCCTAGTATACTATGTTAAATTTACTAAAGAAATCATTACACAAACTCATGCTTAAATAATCTGTAAACATGCTGGTATACTCGAGTTCACAGGGTAATGAACTAGAGTCTGGTAGTTGCACTTGAGTCCTTATGTAAATTGTTTTAAGATTTAACTGAGATTTGAATTGTGAACATGGCTGGAAGCATTGCACTCCAGTTCAGATAAAGCACTCGAGTTTTGAGAAGAAGTGCACTTAATTCCTTAGAGTTCTGGAATGAGGTTTGTACCCGAGAAACTTGAAGCATTGAAGTGTAAGTGGAGAACTTGAGTTCTCAGTCTTACACTCAAGTCCTAGATCAAGTGCACTCAAGTTCACAAACTACACTCCGCGAGTTTATGTAAGAGATTTGGTTAAAAGCTGAAATATCTAATGCACTCGAGTTTGTGGTGTTTCAAGTTCATATATCTTTTTCACTCGAGTTCTACTTTGCACTCTTAAGAGTTTGTTTAAGGAAAATACTCAAAACACCAAAGAGTGAGATGCACTCTTGGATTGTCATTTAAATGGCTTACTGGCCTAAGCAACCTAGGTTGAAAGAGGAATAAAATAAAAAAATTGGCACTTTTAAGACCGATTGTTGCCACAACCTGTCTAAAAAGTAACAAACTTTTTAGACTGGTTGTATCAAGATCTCATCTAGAACTAGTCTAAAATGTCATTTTTAACCAGTCTAAAAAGTCATTTTTCCACTGGTGTTTGTAGTTGTTGTTAGTAATTTGGTTGATTGGTTAGCTTGGTTGTTATGATTTTGTGATTTGGAAGGCATAAACCCTTTAGGCAGGTGCTAGCTAAATTTTGATTAATCATGTAGGAAGCGTAACCAACGAGTTCAAGAAGTGATTTAAGATTAAAAGAATGTGTTATATTGAAAGAAAACATGAAACTCCAATTTTCCCAATTTTATTAAATTTCGTCCAAGAGGTCTTTTTCAGTGTTTGGCTTGGAATTTGATGGATTTGATGTTCCATTGTGCTTAGAATGAAAAATTATGTAGAGAATGTAATACCCGTTCCTTACCCCCCTTTATTATGCATTGGAAGTGATATTATTATTATGAATAAGGAGAATCAGTAAATAACTCCTTGCCAAAAACTTTCACATTTATTCTTGGGGCACTATTCATTTGGTAAAGAACATATTTACCATATTGTTTATCTTTTTATACAAGGTTACTATCTTCACTCTATTTATTACTATCAGAGTTGTTACTATACTTTTATTCATTTCTATCAGAGTTCTGCTTTACTTATTAAACTCACGGAATGTTTCTTAGCTAATGGGCTCGTATTGTGCGATTACCCATTCCTAGTTTAATTAACACGCTTAGATAATTAATCCCTTCGTCATGCTGGTTATGTAGTTAACCAAATTAAATGTTAATATATAACAGAATAGCGGATAATAATTCCTTAATTCTTCATCTGAAACTTCTTCTCTTGGCACATCGACTTGTACTCCTTTCTTATGCTCACATGCCTAAATGGTTGGTTGGGGGGTGAGATTCGAGGGAATCTCAGTAGTAAATAGTACTAGATATGCATGTAAGATAAATACTTAATGCATAACATGCTTGCCTTACATAGGCTCATGCTAACATAATGACATACATGCATACTCAATGTTTCATATGCATACATATGGCTATAACAATGATAGAAACAGAGCTTCAATTGTTCATACATACTTCACATAATCAAGCAAAGCAATTAGACATATCAATATACAAGCATAAATATCAAGTACATGAAGGATAGGTAAGTTCACTACCTTTGGTTTTTGTGTCCTCCTCTTGTAGTTTTTCTTTCAACCACTGAAGTTGCTTGAGACCCCTTAATTCCCTCTTCCTTGTCAACTCATGACCCTAGGAATATGATTACACTATTAGAGTCATGAAAAATTAATATCCTATGTAGCTACATTAGTCTCTAGGACATGTCTCATATCTTTGGACCTATACTTGTCCCAAATTTCCTTAAATGCCATTACTTTCTTATTTTGGCACAATTTCCAAAAGTTGGCAAAATTTTCAACACAATTTGAAAATTCATATCTTTTCCTAAATATATTCAAATTAGGTGGTTCAAAGTTCTATGTGTCACTTATTAATTATATTTTATGGGAAAATGGCTTCTACTACCACCTAGAAATGTACAATTCCATAATTCCCATTTTACCCTTACGCCATAAAATCATTCCAGTTTTAATGGACTGGCTTAAAAAATTCACAACTCCTAATATATTAATCCAAATGGCACAACTGACATATAAAATTAAAGCTTATTCTGTCTAATTGAAATATGGAAAGTTTCATGGCCATTGGATATTATTTGGTCAGTTAAAAACATGCCTCAAGTGGACTGCTTTCCAGAAATTCAAATCTGGCAGCTCTTTAAAAAATTCCAACTTTGGTTTTTCATTCTGATTCATTTAAAATTATAACCAGGGCCTATTCCCACACCATGTTTCAAGTAGAATCCAATGTTAACCTCAAAAATACTAAAATCACACTCCTTCTCCATGATATGCTTCAGACAAAAAACAACAATAATCAAGTTTGCATTTTCGCCACCAAACTAGTCTAATATCATTAACAAACACATGATTTCATCATATTCAAGCTTAAACCAACATTAAACCTCAAAAAAATCTCTTAGCCAAAATTTTAGGCTATCCAAGAATTCACAAGAACTCAACAAAATCATAACTTAATTGGTTCAAAACAAAGCCCATGCCTACCTCTTTGTGGTTCTACAATCGATTCAGTATTTCAGAAGCACTCTAACTAACAAGATAACATAAAATACCTCTAATCAGATAATTGAGACCATATAAAGTAAGTTGTCATTGAGTAGAACAACTTTCCTAAAGGGCTTATAAGTCGACGACGACAATTTAGGGTTAGAATCGGCTTCGGAACACTGAGATTCTTACTATTCACATTCCTTCTTTCTTCTTCCAATATTTTGTGATTTTTCATATTTATTTTCTCTTTCTTTAGGTGGTGGCCAAATTGCTTCCTAAAAGGAGAGGATGAGCTTAATTGTTGACAAGTATCGCTTACTTTAATCCATTGGTGCCATAATGTGCCATTAGTCAAATTTGCATAACCTTTTCTCTCTCCTCTTATGTGTCCTTGATTATTAAGGGAAGGAGAGGCCAAATGAATTTCCCTGACTCCTAGGTTTGGTGTTCAGGAAGTCAAGTATGTGACCACGGTGGAGACCCGTGGATTCCTTGGACTCAAAGGCTAGGTGGGGCCTTCAAGAAGTGACACCTCAAAAGGCAAAAACAAGTATAATGATTAAGGACATATGTCACTTTCCTATAAAGCCAATACAAAAGTGATCTTAGACTTTGTCATGATCAGAGGATACTTGTCACTCTCTTATAAAGCTAACCAAAAAGTAGTGTCATCATTAGTCATGATAACTTGCTTTATAAAAGTTTCTTTAATAAAGTTATTTTAACAATATTTACTCAGGATTGCTTCATGTATACCGAGGCCTACCAAATGACACAAGGTTAGAGAGAGAGAGAGTGTGTGTGTGTGCCTATATGGCACCACATACCGGTGTCTTTCCAAAAAATACAGGATACACATGTCTGCCCTGAAATTACCATGTACACACCTATACCGGCATATTTTGCTTGACCAATCAATCTCATACCTTATGACATATCTGGGTGGCATCTCTCTACCAACCCAATGGTATAGTATATATGTCCTATGCATATCTACACCAACTCTACTACCTACACATACTGGGCCCTCTGCCTGATAGGACTAGATCACATAGTCCCCTAGAGTCTTTCTATCTCTCGACATTCTTAGCACTCTTCCTGAACTAGGCTTAGTCTTCTACCTAATACAGGTTTATCTTTAAGTCTCTAGGCCCAAAATTCAGGATATTACAATTCTCCCCCTATTCTATAAATTGTTTCCTTAAAATTTCAAACATCTATACCTCAGAGAAATCATTTTTAGATACTCAGTCTATCCCTTTCTTATGGAGGCTTATCAAGCATGCAACACAATTCACAATATTCCTAACACATATCTCAGATAGTATTAAGCAATCATCGTATAGCATTCTTATTCATTTTGTACTAAGCATGTAGTATTCAAACACAAAACCTACTAGTCTATTACCACAGCACTTGGTTACACAGGTTTATTACATCTTCGGGTCACTACCCGGTATATTTAGCCTTACAACTTATTTCATTATGGACTTTCAGCTCATTCATTCTGGCCTTATGACTCATTTTATTCCTACAATACTTGGGTATTCTATTGCCACGGCTACGACCTATTATAGTCTAAATATTCTACCAACCTTAAGATATACTCTGGATACATTGGTCCAATGTTACCATGCTAGGCAATAACTACAGCGCTAGTCACCAAGTATTATGGCCCAAGGATACTACCCTATGCAAACTTACACATTGGGTCTTACTACCTTAAGCCTCTACTCGTCACAATTCTCAATTACATAACATGTTACCGGCCTAAGGACATACTAGTCCATAAGGTCTTATGGCCTTAGGATATACTTTCTATCATCTTTGCTGAATACATATTAAGTCTAGCTACCTAGGATGCATAATCCACTAGGTATTCTGAATTTATTACAAGCACTACCTAACAACAATCAATTATTCAACATTCAACAATCAAAGGACACATAGTCCAATGGGAAATCACAAGACAAATTGTCCATCATCAACTATCCAGGTAGCCTATGAGGTCTTATAGCCTAAGGAATCACCCCTATACCATAGGCACATCGAGACTTATGCCTTTATGTCTCTGCCTATTTGCCACTAGATATTCATTAGGTCTTATAGACCAGGGTAGTTCCCCATATAAGGTGTGCTCATGGGCTTTTTACCTCAAGCCTACCTGGCTTAAGAAACCTCGAGTAACTCCCAGTGTAGCTTGTACTTACAGGTCTTATTGCTTTTGGACTAATGTCTCATCATTCTTAGGCTTTACAACTTCTTCAAGACAATACTTAGAATCTCATGCATTGGGTCACTCCTAGAATCTCTTACGTCGAGTTACTGTCCAAAATCTTAAGTTTGGATTGCTCCCAGGTCTTATGACCTTGGTTTAAATGCATACTAGGTCTTATGGCGTAAAGACATGCTAGTCCAATATGTCTTACTACTCACCATATATTCATAACATAAATATACTCGATAGTACACACATACATGCAGAACCATTACATAAGATATGAGAGCAAGAGTTGTTTCCTTTATACCGTCGAGACTATTCTTCCTTAATTCCCTTCCTCATCTTTCTTTCTACAAATAGTACTAGAGTACCTTATGGCGTTTCACTAGGTCACACAAACCCTTCTTTTCAAGTAAACTCTCCCGTCGTGGGATTTGTTACAATACACTATTGTAACGAGAACAAGTTCTGCAATGTACTTCTTTAATTTTGCCATCTCATCTGAGGTCATTCTATATAGACTTTTGATATTGGTCTAGCTCTAGGTGTTACGAGTGTAGGATGGTGTATTTAGAAAGTGCAAGTGTACATTGTTGTAATCAAGTACTATAGAAGTAAGTAGAGTATCGTTCCCACGAGGATTGATCACTAAGTACCAAAATTAATAATCTTAATACTATTCAGCCTATCGATTAGTTGTGATGTATATGGCAAAATAAAAATGATGAAATATGAACACAAATGATATAAAGACAAATATGAGAAAAATCCCTAGGGATTAGATTTCACTTAACAAATTCCGGATTGAATCACTTGTCTATTCTAGTCCAATTTATTCCACATGATTGATAGTCTAGTTTCCCTAATTTAATTACTAGCCTCTTCTAAGGTCAAGCAATTATATGATTAATTGCTAACCCAATATATTCCTATATGAATTTAAGCAATTAATCATGCATTAAGATGTATGGAACTTATTAAGACTATACAACCCATATGAATATATTCCTATTTCATACGCAAATTATGGTTTTAATTATAGGATCAACACACATGTATCTCCTTCCGGTCTCAACATACATATTGAAATCATTCAAAAGGTGGCCAGTCAATTAAAAGCATTAAGAATAATAATTAAACCTCAATCATGAAGGAAAAATTAAAACTAGATTTAATAAGTTAGATTCAATCCGTCATTAGTAAGTTACGTCATCACCCTAGGAAAAGGAAAATTAGCTTATAATAAAAGTAAAAGGCAAACAAACATAAAATAAAAGCATCATAAACATTGCATAAAATTAATTACAAAAAAATAAAAATACAACTACAAGATGCATGAAAATGGAAAATCTAGCCTTCCAGATAGGAGGTAAAACCATCCATGAAGTAGGCATACAACAAGTAATACAATGCAAGAAATGACTATCTAGCCTTCCATATAGGAGGTAAAACCATCCATCTAGGAGGCATGCAAGAAGTAAGAAAATGCAAGAAATAATTTCTAAAATAACAACTCTCTCTAAAATAGAAGCTCTCTCTCTCTCTTCCTTCCTCCTCTTTCTTTTCATGCCAAGAAGCTCTATTTATAGGCTTCATTATGGGTGCTATAGTAGCTGCTACAATGAAAGCCGACTGCTACTGTGAAAGCCAGCTGCTACAATGCTACGTTTCACCTACTGCACTTCACCAACTACACGCTACAGTAGCTGCTACAGTGACCGTATCCATCATCCGTATTTTGCTTCAGTGAACAGTGAATAGTATAGCCTGAATAGTCTTTTCTTAAATGCCTTCGTTAATTCTTCTTAATGCAGTACTGTCTGTGACTGCAAGAAAATCATTATTTATTTATGAATTACACCCAAATTGATTACATTAAGCTCAAATATCATCCACAAAATCATCATATAAGGAAAATAAATATGCAAACATTTTACTTATCACTAGGCATAGTCAAAAATTCAACTTTCTTCATCAAGGCACTCTACCCACGTCTTTTAGGGAATCTATTAGCCACTAGCATATCTACTGTTACATATCCTAGTCATGATGTAATATCTTGAATTCTGGGATTAAAGACTTGAGGATAAACCCAAATCAAATAGACTATTAAGCCCTAATTTAGCAAGACTCTCAGGAATGCATGAGGAAAAGTTGGAATAATGCTACCAATGTGTATTATGTGCAGAGTAGTTAGTTTACATGGCACTATTAAATAGGCAAATGGTGTCCAAAAATTGTGAAACATTCTAGAATAAAAGTAGACTTATCAAGATTTAATATGATATATTATAATTCATTTGGAGCTATACATAAAGAGTTATGTATTTTTGAAGTTAGCCCAGTAAAACTAGCTATTTTCTATGGCAGCATCCAAAAATGGAAATTCTAGAAATGTTAAGCTTCTAGTTGTCTAAAGGCTATATTTTTCTTAAAACTACACTTAATAAGAGTCACATATCCTTTATAACTACACAAATTGGACCTTTGTACAATTAGATATGAATTTTCAAAGTTTGATGAAAATTTTGTCAGCTTTTAATACAAGTCCGAAAATGGCAAAAAATGTATAGGCAAAATAGTCATTTGGTTAAATTTAATCCAAAGCCCATATTTTTCCCTTTTCCTCTTGATGTTAGACAGTTAAAAGGGGAGCAAGAAGGGAATAAATAGTTCATATAAACATGCCATGAGTTAAAAGGTCAAAAAATAAACATGTGTGGAATTGAAACTTTGTTGTAAGTCTTCTTTGTTTTCCATTTGTGGTTTTGTGCTATCTTGTGACTCTTAAACTTCTTTGAGATGTACCTTGCTCCCACTAGTTCTTTTAGAGATAAACTCCCTTTCTAGAAAGATACTGTTTCGGATAACAAACACTTTGTTATCAATGGTATCATAGACAAAGTATCCCTTAGTTTCCTGAGGATACCCCACAAAAAGGAACTTTGAGGATTTGTGCGATAATTTATCAAAGGCTTGTTGTTTAACATTAACCTCACATCCCCAAATTTTGGGAAAAGATAAACTAGGTTTCTTCCCAATCTATATCTTATATGGTATCTTTTTAACTGCGTTAGATGGAACACGATTTAGTATGAACTCAGCTATCTCTGGGGCATAGCCCCAAGAAAACTACATAAAACACATATGATCATATCATTTATACTAAAACTACATGACAATATGAACATAAACATAAACTATATAAAACACATATGATCATATAAGTTCTTATCACTATATGACAATATGAACATAAACATACACTACATAAAACGCATATGATCATATCAGTTCTTCTCCCCCTTTTTGCCATCATCTAGAGTAAAAGGAGAGGCATAAGGCATAGATGTTTGAGTAGATGGAGAGACAAAGAAGGAGATGGGTGGAACATATGGAATAAGTGAGAGCTGGGCAGGAGACTGAAAAGAAAAGGTCGTAGAAGAGGGCTCAATAGGAGTGGTGGAAGTGGAATGAGTAGGCCCTATGATCTATGTAGTAGCATCCTCAATGACAATCTCCTCAGTATGAGAACTGGAAGAGATGTGGTATGATGAAGATGATGGAGTATGAGGATGGGATCAACCTGTAGAAGATCACCAGTAGAGATATGGTCAGAGATAAAAGATGTGGAAGGTACAAGAGGAGTGTTTGAGGGAATGATAGGAGGGTTAGAAAGTGAGGGATCTGGAAATGGAGGGTCTGAGGTAAAAGGTACAGATATGGTGGCTAGTGGAAGGTCAGTGAAGGGAATATGTAGGTAAGACCTGAGAGCATCCTCAATCCTCTGGATCCTCTGTGTCTGATCTACCTAGCGATCAAAAAGTATATTGAAGTTGTGGTTCACTGCCTATACTAACACTTTAACTTGATAGTTGACTTGATCAATCAATTCTGTGTTAGACTTCCTCAATTGAGTGACAGCAGACTGGATGGCATCCTAAATATACGTCTGAAGAGTAGCCTGAGTAAAGTAAGGACCCGGAGACAATGCTCTAGAAGACTAAGCCTCATCCATCTTGGAAGGTGAAGGATCCATCTTCTTAGGATGAGGATCTCTCTGGCTTGCCTCAGGAGGTGGTGAACGAGGTCTTTGAGTCTGTGAAGAAGCTCCAGCTGGAATAGTGATCCCCATCCGTGTGAGGTGAATCCTTAGGAATCCTTACTATGTCCCCCTCAAGTGTCAAGTGCCAAATGTTGTGCATAGAGAGGATGTAAGATACAAGCTGAGGATAGAGAATCCTAGTAGACTTGAAGGAGTGAAATCTGAACCTTTTCATTTCTTGAAAAATAAGCTCACCAACATTTCTTCTTTCTCTTGTCATGAGAGAAGGCATCATTTGAAGATCATTCCCCGTGATGTGAGTACAGTTCTTTGCCTTGTTAACCATGCTACGGGACTAAATGTAAAACAAGGCTCTCTGATCATTGGTTAGAGCTGTTGGAGAAGTGGGTAGAGGCATACCAGGCTGTTCTAGTCTAAAAATATCAACTAACTCATGAATATGAAAGACTCGGGGAGGGTTTATAGGTACATCCTCTATGCCTAGGTAAGTGTTTATAAGATCTCCAAACAACAGAACTTTTTGGTCTCTCACAATTGTCTCAATTCTTTCAACAATAATGTTTCCGTGGCTATCTTTCACATCAGCAATCTTCATGTTATAGTAAAAATGCATAACAACCAAGGGATTGTAAGACATTATCAGTTTTAACCATGGTTCATATTTCTTCAAATAAGGAGAAAAATCAATATGAAATTCCTTTTTGAGCTCAGCCAAATCTACCCAGACAACAAGACAAAAATCCCTTTTGGAAAATTGGGAAGTAAGCACAATGGAGTTCAAAATCCTGAGATTACCCGTGTTAAACCCAGGAGGAGGATCAAGGATTTTAGTAGATTCTTCAACCATGGACCCATAATGAAACCGACTACCAGAGGCTTGAGATGCATACCAAGACTTATGGGGAACAGAGGCAACAAGGATATTGACAGCACGAGTAATTTTTATTTGCAATGTAGAGTCTTAGATGTCTGTTTCTCATCGTTTCTCTTTCCCTTTACCTTTAGAACTTGCTTGAGACCGTGTAACCATCCCAGTAGGTTTTTTGATACGAATGCCTTTGGGTTTTAGAACTGCCTGACTGGGTTCATTTGGAGGTGATGCTCTCAGCTTCTTAGATGGAGGAGAGGATGGAGATGATTGACCGGGTCTCTTGGTTCTAGCCATTTTTGAATGAGAGAAGTTGTTTAGGGTTCTGTCGGGGATTTCAGAAATGGAAAAGATTAAGGAAATCTAACGGAATGAGATTAATCGGTGAAGTAGAGAGTGTAGATTGAGCTTTGATTGCTTGGGTTTCTGGGTTTGAGAAATTTTTGAGGATTTCAGAGTGATTGCGTGAGTACGAGTGATTTAGAGAGTGAAATGAATAGTCATGGGAGAAACAACTGATGAAACCATATTTTTAACATTTACTCAAGTGATTTCGACATTCACTCGAGTGATTTTGGTTTTCACTCTAGTGAATTGTAAAAATCACTCGAGTGAAGTCCAAAATTACTTCACAGAAATTTGAAAATACTGTAACTTCTTACCTTACTCTAGTCTTTTGATCAAAAACACTCGAGTGACCTACCTGTGGTGACATTATCAGTCTGATCACTTAGTTGCAGTATTTCACTTTTCACTCACTTGAGTTAGTCTTTATCATCATCCGAGTGTTTTCCTCTCTGTTAATCTCTGTTATTTGAAGAGAGTACAGAGTATCCTGTAAAACATCTTTATATATACTCTGATGCTTAAGTCAGTTATAGAATCATCAAAACATTATGAATTCAATATTTATAAAGGCTAAACAACTTACAATTCATTCGGATTTACCATTCCCAATTCCCTTCGTATATACATGAATTGTTCACGGGCAAGAGGTTTGGTGAAAATATCAGCTAATTGCAAATGTGTTGGTATGAATAACACCTTGACATCTTTCTTCTGAATATGATCTCTAATGAAATGATGTCTTACATCAATATGCTTGGTTCTTGAATGTTGTATAGGATTTTTTGCCGAACTTATTGTACTGGTGTTGTCACAATAGATAGGAATTTCCTTAAGATAAATGCCAAGATCCTGCAATTGATGTTTGAGCCATAATACTTGTGCACAATAGCTTGAGGCTGCTATATATTCTACTTACGTTGAAGATAAGGATACTGTAGTTTGTTTCTTATTGAACTAAGAAACAACTACACCTCCAAGGAATTGGCATTGCCCACTTGTGCTTTTCCTATCTGTTTTATAGCCACCATGATCAGAATCATAATAGACAACTAGATATTCATTACCTCTTTTGGGATACCATATACCCAATTCTTTTTTGTCTGCTAGATATCTGAAAATTCTTTTCACTAATTCAGCATGTGATACTTTGGGGCACGATTGAAATCTCGTACATAAACCAATATTGAACTGAATATCAGGTCTGCTGGCTGTGAGGTAGAGTAATGATCCAATCATTCCTCGATATTGAGTTATATTAAAATCAACTCCTTTTTTATCAGCATCCATAAGGACTGTTAAACTCATAGGTGTATCTGTACCATTAGCTTCATCCATTCCAAACTTTTTGAGAAATTCTTTTAAGTATTTAGTCTGTGATATGAATATTTCATTCTTTCTTTGTTTAACTTGTAAACCCAGAAAGAATGTCAATTCTTCAATCATAGACATTTCAAATTCTTCCTGCATTATCTCAGAGAATTCTTTACACATGGAATCATTAGTAGCACCGAATATAATATCATCAACATAAATTTGAACTACAAAAATATCATTTAGTTTTCATTTTATAAACATTGTTGTATCGAATTTTCCTCGTGTAAAGCCAAGTTCGATGAGAAATTTGCTCAGCCTTTCGTACCAAGCTCTAGGAACTTGCTTCAAACCATATAAGGCCTTTTTTAATTTAAAAACATGATTTAGTTTGGATAAGTCTTCAAATCCTGGAGGTTGTTCTACATAAACTTCCTCCGTGATATACCAGTTTAAAAAAGCACTTTTAACATCCATTTGATATAATTTGAATCCTTTGATGCACGCAAAGGCTAAGAGTACTCGTATAGCTTCCAATGTTGCTACTGGAGCATATGTTTCCTCATAATCAATACCTTCTTCTTGATTATAGCCTTTGGTGGCCAATCTTGCCTTGTTTCTGACAATAGCTGTGGATTCATCAAGTTTGTTTTTTGAATACCCATTTAGTGCCAATAACCAAATGATCTTTAGGCCGGGGTACCACTTGATTTCTTTCAAACTAATTTAATTCTTATTGCATTGCTAACACCCAATCATTATCTGTTAGGGCTTCATCAATGTTAGAAGGTTCCAATTGAGAAATGAATGCAGAAAAGCTAACTTCGTTCAAAACTTTGTTTCTAGTTTTAACTCCTTCATTAACTTCTCCTATCACTTGATCTAGAGGATGACTCTTGATATATTTTCAGGCTTGAGGTTATTTTAGTTGACTTAATTCAACTTCATTTTCAATATTATTAACCTCTGGATTGGGAGAGTTAAAAGAAGATTGGTTATTAATTATCTCATCGTCAAGGCTTTTACTAGAGGACACATATTAATCTAATACAACATGAATTGATTCTTCTACTACACATGTTCGTTTATTAAAAACTCTATATGCTTTACTTTGATTTGAATAGCCTAAGAAAAGTCCCTCATCAGCCTTAGAATCAAACTTTCCTAGATTATCTTTATCGTTGTTATTTATAAAGCACTTACAACCAAATATGTGTAGATGAGCGAGGTTTGGCTTCCGTCCTTTGTAGAGATCGTATGGTGTCTTTCCAAGTTTGGTTTTGACATACGCTCTATTTGAGATGTAGCATGCAGTGCTCATAGCGTCTGCCAAGAAGACTTGAGACATATTCTTTTCGTTGAGCATTGCTCTAGCCATTTCTGTAAGAACTCTGTTCTTTCTTTCCACGACTCTATTTTGTTATGGAGTTCTTGGTGCTGAAAAATTGTGATTGATGCCATTTTTATCACAATATTCTGTAAATGCTTGATTATCAAATTCTCCACCATATCTATCTGGATACCTACAATCAACATACCTTTCTCATTTTCCACTTTCTTGGCAAAGGCAATAAATTTACTAAAAGTTTCATCTTTGGACGACAAGAATATATTCCAGGTAAATCTGGAGAAATCATCAACAATAACAAATGTGTACAAATTTCCAATGAGACTCTTAACCCTTACTGGACCAATCAAATCCATATGCAATAATTGAAGTGGTCTGTTAGTGGTAATTTCATTTTTCGATTTAAAGGATGATTTTCTTTGTTTACCTCTTTGGCAAGTATCACAAATTAAATCATTTTTGAAATTTACATTAGGTAAACCAATTATTAAATATTTTCTGAGTAATTTACCTAATTGATGCATATTGACATGAGCAAGTCGCTTATGCCATAAGCAACTCTCATCACTATTGCTCAAAAGGCAGTTTTCAGAAAAATTTTCATTAATATCAAGAGTATAGCAGTTACCTTCCCTTTTTTCCTTGAGTTTTGATCTCAAATTCTTCTTTTCAATTTGCAGATCCTTCTTGCTAACTATTAGACATTCTTTTAATTTAACCCAGTTGTCTTTATCTGTGCTTTGGCTCACACTTAGTAGATTGTGACACAAGCCTTCAACATAATATACGTCTTTGACTTGTATTCCGTTATTACTCTTGACTTCCCTAAGTCCTGCTATCCTTCGGTTTGATTTCCTCCAAATTTTACCTTGCCACCTTCCTTTGGTACCAATGTGGTAAAATTCTTAGGATCACCGGTCATATGTCTAGAGCATCCACTATCTATGTTTCATTTGTTTGATTTGGATGCCTGAAGTAAATTTGCAGTTAAGGATAATTAAGTTTTAGGTACCTATATCTTTTTGGGTCCTTTTGGGTTAGTACAGACAACTCCCTGATCATGAAACTTCTTAGGTACCCATTTATAGGTTCCTATAATTCCTTTCTTTTTATGAAAACATTAAGAAGTGTAATGTTCTTTTCTATTACAGTAATTACAAAGCAAAAGGATTAGATGTATGCACAGAATGTGTGAAATAACATAAATACGTTTTACCTCCCATTTTCTTCTTACCTTTTCTTTTGTCTAAATTTAGATCATATCCAATACCCGACTTATCATTCATAAAACATTATGCTTTTAAAATAACATTTAACATCTTACTTCCTTTTGTAAACTTCTCAAGAGTTTTGGTAAAATCAATATTTTTCTTTTCAAGAGACAAACAATTTTTGCAACTTTTATCTAAGGATTCTTTTATTCTTTCTTCAAGAAATTTTTTTTCTTTTTATATGCAATCAGTTCTTTAACTATCTTGACAAATTCAGAATGTAAAGCATCATATTCATTTTGTAATTCATCATAAGTAGGATCAGGATCATTTAGCTCCTCGTCTGTTTCCTCTTGAGCAACCAGGCATATATTGACTATCACTTCATTATCGCTTTCTTCATCTGAGGAGCTATCTCCCCATATTGCAGAAACAAATGCCTTCTTTCTATTGAAGGATTTAACATTTCTCTTTTCCTTATTTTTCTGTAATAGCTCCTAACATTCTGATTTGATATGGCCAGGTTTATCACATTTGTAGCAGATGATATCTTTGGCTTCTCTTCTGCTACTAGTTCCTCCTTTTTATGAATTTCTAAAACCTTGGCCTTTATAAAAAATTTTCAATCTTCTGATCATCAGGCATATCTCATTATCGTCAAACTCCTCGTCTTCTTCTTGGTTTTCTACTTTTGTTTTTGTCACACTTAGTGTGAGACTTTTCTTTCTCTCGTCACTAACTTCCTCTAGCTCTTGTTTAAATTTTAGTTTGCTTTCATATTCAGAAAGACTTCCAAACAAAGATGAGTATATCTAAGTTCAAATTCAGCTATCGATTCTTCTTTGGCCTCCTCTATTGCTGTGACTTTGGCCCCCCATTCTTTGAAGAGTATGTTTAATATCTTTCGTACTTGGATATTCTGATCATAGAATTTTCCAAGTACTACAAGTTGATTTACAAGATGAGTATATCTAAGTTCAAATTTAGCTATTGACTCACCTTCCTTCATATGAAGTAGATTAAACTCTGTAACTAGAGTATTGATTCGATTTTCTTTTATTCCTGATGTTCCTTCTTGAGCTACTTCCAAAGCTTGCCACATCTCTTTAGCAGTTTAAAGTATACAGATTCTGAAGTATTCTTTTTGACTCAGCGCACTCTGAATCATCAGAATTACTTTACTATTGAGGGTCATAAGCTTTTTGTCATTGTCATCAAATTATGCTGGTGACTTAGGAACTTTTTGAGATTCTTCAGTCTTTGTAGGTATAAAGTTTCCAGTTTCAATTACATCCCATAGCCCATATTCTGTAGCCATCAAGAATACACGGAACTTAGCTTTCCAGAAAGAAAAATGCTCACCATTGAAACCTGGTGGTCTAATGATAGAAGCTCCTTCAGGAAGAAGTCCTTTACCCATGCTTGCCATCGGATCCTTCTAGGTTGTTAAACCTGAATAAGAAGATTTGCTCTCTGATACCAAATGTTAAAGAAGCTTTTCACCCAAAAGGGGGGTTAATTGGGTGATTACAGAATAACCAGATACTTAATAAAATTTATGAAACTTTAAAACACAGTTATAAGTAGGAAGAGATATCACTGGAGTGGACACAGGAGTCTATACTGGTTCGGTCTCAATCACTTGACCTATGTCTAGTTCTCAGAAATCCTTCTGAGCCTTTCACTATATCTTCTAAGATTTAGTGGGTTTTTGGCACCTCGGTACAACAGCAAGTTCCTCTCTTTAGACACTCGCTCTCTCTTACACAAGGTAATCTCAAATCCCAACTTAAGGTTCCTCAAACTTAAGTTATCACTATCGGAAATAAAACGTGTATGACTGACAAATCTCTCTCACAGAGTATATAGATGAAAACTGAAGTACAGATCAAGAGTTGATCAGAAATGAAGTACTTATGAATGTATTTTTCACAGTGTATTCAAGTGTTGTTCATTATCCTTGATTTTCAAATAGCTGGACATATATATTAGAGGCTTTGAGGACCATTATGAATTTTTCTGTTGATTCATGTGTTTCTGATAGATGCAACAATATTTGTTTTCCACTTTGCACATTGATAGTTATTTATGAATTTTGCTGCTACCCATGATTAGTTGCCATTTGAGTGGTGTGTTGAGTTGATTGTCATGTGGGTGGTAGTGGATTACACCTGTAATATACTCAGAAAAAATGACGTTAGAAAATACTTTGAATATCATTGGAGTGATTATAATTCACTGGGATTGATTTTTAAAACTCAAAGAACCATCGGAAGTGAGCTTGCTTTCACTGGAGATGGATTTCAGCAACTGTGAGTAATTTTAATGAAATAAAATGCCACATAATTTTGACAGTAATCTGGAATAACTAGCAATGATTATCACTACCAATATCCTACTAACAAAACTTGTTGATTTCCGTGAAAGTAATTGCAAGTGGATCACAGTGACTGTCTGAGAGTGATATTGATAAAATGAAACATCACTGGAGTGAATTTGATGTCACTGAAAGTGATTTGGAAAACATTAAAATCTTCTGCAAGTGATTACAGATTCACAGGAAGTGATCTTGAGATTTCATATATCACTCGAGTCAATTTGGCATCATTGGAAGTGATTTTGCAAACAGTGATTTCTTCTTGCAGTGATTTTCAATCCACTGGAAGTGATAAAGCATAAACATATATCACTCGAGTGATCTGGATGCCACTGGAAGTGATTTTGCAAATAGTGAAATTTTCTTGCAGTGATTTTCATTCCATTGGAAGTGAATCTGGAAAATTTAAGGATTACTCGAGTGATCTGGTTATTACTGAAAGTGATTTTCAAAACAGTGATTTTTTCTTCCGCTGATTTCAGATTTACTAGAAGTGATTTAGCAAAAATAGTACATCACTCGAGTGATTTAAGATCACTGGCAGTGAAATCTGGAACAGTGACTTTTTCTTGCAGTGATTTTCAATTCACTGGAAGTGATCTGCTACATCACTCGAGTGATTTCATAGATTACTCGAGTGATCTGATATTTTTTATATCACTCGAGTGATTTTTAATAATCACTCTAGTGATCTTGAAAATCACGTGAGTGATTACATAAATTACTCGGTTGATCTTGCTCAGATCACTTTTCTTACTTTCTTTACTGATGTTTTTGATTTGATCAAATCCAGGGACCTCCAAAACATGATTTGTTATCATCAAAACATGAAATCTAATACTGAGGTCTTCAACAGCCTTAGTAATTAACTCTCCGACATAGCCTTTGGTTGATACTCTGAAGAAGGAGGGTTGCAGAGATCTTCCTCTTGCAGAAGACTGGGCTTTATCAATAGTGGCAGAAGGTAAGGGATGTTTCTCAGCCTCCAAAGGTAATGCAGTCCCTATCCAGTGTAGTTGTGTCATTCCAAAGTATAGGATTCTCACATTTTCATCCGTATCAAGATTCTAAACCTTATTGTACCTTAGGAAGAGGGAAACTATCTAAGGCAGGGGGATGTAATTATTTAGAGTTGAAGAAAACTTGAAACGTCTCATCTTTTGAAAAATCATATTCCCAGCATTCCTTTACTGTCAAGAAAGAAGGTATGCAATCATGTAGTAATCTTTGTAGGCGAAGTGGGTGAAGTTTTTGGACTTGTTTACAATACTTCTTGTATAAATGTAGAATAGAATGCGCTGGATATTGGGCATTTTGACAGGCTTAAAGTTTAAAAGACCCACATTCTCACTAGGTCTCAACAACCAGAAAACTTGGTGCTTTCCTGAAGTAGTTTGACATCTTCATTGTCTGGAGATGATTCATGAGACAGCTCTGTGACTTTCTCTTTGCCTGTACCCTTCACTTCTTTTGATTTTGTTCTCATAACAACTGTTCCTTAATAGAGATGACTTTGGGTTTCTTGGCTGGAGGTTTTGAAACTTTGGATTTCAGTCTTAGGCGAATCTTTTTCTTGGTTAAGACTTTCGGTAGAGGAGTGGGAGTTGAAGATTGAGTTGGGGTCAGAGATGCCGAATCCATCAGAGACTCGGTGGAGTCTGAGATAGGTAAGGAAGATAGACAAGGAGAGGGTATGTGTTCTTGAAGGTGCTTGCTTGTCACCATTTTTGAATGAAAAACTTGAAATACAGAAGAGAAACAGAGATTACTAAAGGAGGAATGCACAGAGATATGGATAAAGCTAGTTCTGGTGAAGATTTATAGGCTGAAATCTGACATTTGGAGATGATTAAACGGATGTAATTGATGAATAATGGCAATAAATGAGTCATTTAGGAGTTTAATCGGTGGGAATCATACTGGGTCAGAGCTTCGAGTAGAGAGACGTGTTCGAGTTTGAGAACTAGTGTGACAAATGAGCTACTAGAAATTTATATAGACCTTTGACACTTGAGTTCTTCCTATAGAACTTTAGTCCATATGCACTCCAGTTCTGCAGTAAAATCCTCATACTAACTCAGTGTACCTAGCTTAAGTGTAGCTCGTAGAAACTCAAGTTAGTTTGTAAATCCTTACATCTTTATACTCAAGTCCTCCAAGATCACTTGAGTAAACTAAGCTACCATTGTGCACCTATTCTTTAATTCTACACTGAAGTTTCAGTAGTGAACTCAAGTTTGCCACTGTACTTCTTATGAACTCGAGCTTTTACTTAGTGTTTATGTGTACTTTGTTAATCCATGTTTTACTGAACGTGTGTAGAGCATTTCCTGAAAGACAAATTTCTATATACTCTGATGATTAAGTTAGTAAACCAATCATCAAAACATGAACATAAATATATGAAAAACATAGAGTAAACTCTTACAACTTATTGAGATTAGCCATTCCCAATTCTCTCCTTATATACAAGAATTTTTCTTTTTCCAATAGTTTGGTGAATATGTCAGCAAGTTGAAAATAAGTTGGAATGATTCAACGTTGACATCCTTTCTTTGGATATGATCACGTATAAAGTGATGACGAACATCTATATGCTTGGTTCTTGAATACTACATAGGATTTTTTGCCAAGCTTATTGTACTCTTGTTGTCACATAAAATGGGTATCTCTTTCAAGTGGATTCTTTCAAGTCTTGAAGTTACTGCTTTAGCCACAGTTCTTGAGAACAACAACTTGCTACAGCTATGTATTTAGCTTTAGTTAAGGATAATGAAACAATAGTTTGTTTCTTGCTAAACCATGGCACTAAAAAACCTCCAAGGAATTGACATTGTTCGCTCATGCTCTTTCAGTCAGTTTTGTATCATGTATGGTCTAAATCTTTATAGGCCAATAAATACTCATTTGCTCTTTTTGGGTACCATAGGCCAAGTTTTGTAGTGTAATATCCCAAAATGTACTCAAGGGCTAAGTGTATAAATAGACAGTGAAAATAATGATAGAATTGTCTCTAGAAATTGTATAATGACTTTAGTCCTGATTAATTATCGATAAATTATCTAATTTTCGCCTAAAGTTGGGAATGACTAAAAACTTAATTGGAAAGTAAAATGACACAATTAATAGCCTTATGCAAATTTCAAAAATTAGGCCAAACTAAAGGAAAGGAGTAAGAAATGATTTATTTCGATAAATTATAAGATGTAAGGGCAAAATCGTAATTTTCCAATTATGCAAGAAGCAATTAATAATTCCCATTTTTCTTGCCATTTTCTGTCATGCAAGGGAAATATTGAAGAAATTAAATGCTTGGATTAAATGAATCAAGAAGGAGTGAATTTTTGACCAACTAAAGGTTAGAGTTGAAAAGTAAAAAAAGTCAGAGTTGTAAAAGAACTCTTACATATTGAATTCAAGGGAATAAATAAAGAAATTAGGAGAGCATTTCTTTCTCCAATACAAGAGGCACTCATGTCAAACAAGATAAAGGAAAGGGAAAGGAATTAAATTATAGACATTGAGAAAGCAAAGAAAAGAAGGAAGGAAGGAAGTCAAAAGTTACCTTGTGCAAACTAGCAACTTTGAAATTTTGACCAAGACACAAATGAATTGCAAGAGGACCTGAGTAATTAAATGTATACCTCTTTTAGCAGCACATTTCGGTCAAAAACAAGAGAAGATGAAAGAGAAAGCTTGACCCAATGAAACCAACTAAGCTTAGTTAATTAACCTTACAACTTTTCAAGAAGCAACAATTGTGTGACACATGGATTTTTCCCTTTTTCCTTGGATGTGTTTCGGCCAAGTAAAGTGGGAGCTAGAGATAAATGAGTTAGACTCATTAAACACTCCCTCACACAACTCAAAAGTTGGCCAAGTGAAAATAAGAAGAAAGAGAGAGAGCCAAGGTGAAGAACAAGGGTTTAGGTAAGAATTCTAGCTCAATTTTCGCCTTGTAGATCACTTCTTTGGCTCAAACACTCTTCAAAAACATTGTTCTTCTTGATGAGAGCTTCATTTCTATGGTTTTATAATTTCAAGAGGAGGTGTTTTAAGCCATCTTGCAAAAGCACAAGTTGAAGAACCAAAGAAAGAACCTAAAGAGGAGTAAGAGGTAAGTTTTAGCTTCATTATGAGCTATGGATTGTGTTACTTTGTTGAGTATTTTTGCATGTGAAATTCTGCCCTTTTTTTAGTCAAGCTAGGTTTGTGAAGATTCATGGTGTTTTGATTGTGTTCATGGTGTTTTATGATGTTTAGAAGGCATACGAAAATAGGTTGAGGCTTAAATTGCAAGTTTGATAATTGTTGGATTATGTTTCAAGTTTATGCCCTGTTTAGTTGGTGTTGAAGGAATTATAATTTTATAATTTTGGTACCTCCATTGCTTTAAAAGGAAAAATTGAGTACGTATGCAAGTATTCATGATTTTTGGATACTTGTATATGAATTTGAAACTTTAGGAAGTTTGCATGAACATGTTGTGTAATTTGTAATATCCCAAATTTTGGGACTAAAGGCTTAAGAATAAGCTTGAATAAAGTAGACTACCAAGCCCCCATTAGTAAGAGTCCCAGAAATTATGACATATAGAAAGACTCTCAGGGGCTATAAGATTTGGGCCTTACTGGGCAAATGGCTCGGTATCTGTAGACAGTAGATTAGAATGTCGGTGCAGATGTGTACAGAACACATACACACTCCGACCTGGTGTCATATGACGGGCTTCGATATGCGTGATGCAATCCCGAGTAAGTCCCGAGTAGACACCGATAAAGTAACTTTAATAAAGTAAGTAATCATGACACAACTTTTGTGTTGGCTAAATGAGAACATGACACTTGTCCTCTCATGATGAAAAAGTAATCTTGCCTTTTGAGTTGTCACCCGATCAGTGGAACCCCGAACAAATGGCACCACGGGATCGCGACACTTGGTATAACTTTTTGAAACTCCTCCTAGGCCATATATTTTTGTCTAGCAGCCCAAAAAGGTAAGAAAAATCATAGAAAATAAAGAAAAAATGTTGGAGGAGAAAGGAGAGGTGAATAGTGAATTTTCAGAACTTCAATCAGCCGAATCATTACCAAATCGGCGTTTTCTCTCAAAGTACCCTTCACAAACCTTCTTCTACTCATCCTAAGCTTCATTTCTACGATTTCAAATTTTCGATTGGAGGTGTTTGGTGCCGTCTCCTTTCCCGGAGTACTGCCGGATTTCCGAACCGACTGCGAATATGCGTAGAGGTAAGCGTAAGCTTCCTTATGAACCGATTGGTTTGTTGTTTAAATGAGTATTTGGAAGGGTGGGGTACTGTTCATTTTTGGTCCAAGGGGTATTTTTGAGGTTTAATCATGTATTTATGGTTAGAGGATAATTTATGATGATATTAGACCAAGTTGTTGGACAAAATTCTGAATTGATGAATTGTTGTGGAAAACCCTATTTTTCTGGTCTGAATAGAACTTCATGAAGAAGTAGGAATTTTATAATTTTGATGATTCCATTGAATTCTACACAAAAAAATTGTGTAGGTATGCAAGTCTTCATGATTTTTGGATGCTTGTATGTGAATTTGGAAATTTATGAAGTTGAATGTACATGTTGTTGATATGCACTGTCTGGAACAGTGACATTGTGTGATATTTTTCATAGGGTAAACCTTGTCCAAAAATTCTGAAGCTTTCCAAAATTAAATTATACATCCTAAGCTTTAAATTTATAGGTTTTTTGTAATTTTTGGACAAGTACATTGGGAGATATGAATTTTTGAAATTGTGTCCTGTTTCTGGAATGAAATCTGGAACAGGTTATATTTGGAGAAATTTGGGAATTTTTTGGCTGTGATAACCCGAATTGAGGATTTTTATGTAAACTTATACTGAAATATATTCAAATAGGACTTTGAACCACCCTAATTGGAGTTCTATAGAATTAATTATGATTTTTCAAAGTTTGATCAAAATGCTGGTAGCTTTTGGCTACCATGCGAATTTAAGAAAGAAAGTGACCAAATGTAATTAGTATGAACCCCAACGGTGAAAGTAAGCCTTTATGGCTAATATAGCCTATTGGGCATTCACTTTTCATGGCTCTAATAATGTCATTACTTATCTAGGGCCATAAAGTGACAAAGAAGAAACTATGGTTGGAAAATCGAAGTACAAGAGGAGGAGGCAAAGTCCAAAAGGTAGTAAACTTACTTATTTGTATGTATATGATGTTTATGCTATGTATTGATTTGCTGTATTGCCTTGCTTGATTATGTGAAGCATGTATGAATGAATGAAGCTCTGTTTCTATTTTTACTATGGCCATAAGTATGTTGCATGAAACATTGAGCATGCAGAATATCATTATGTGAACATGAGCCTATGTAAGGCAAGCATATCATGTACTAGCATTCATCTTACATGCATTGTCTGTATGTTTGCTACTAAGATTCTCTTGAATCTCACTCTCCCCCACCAACCATATAGGTACAAGAACAAGAAAGAGAAGAATGCTTGAAGAAGAACAAGAAGGAAAGAAGATGAAGAGTTGAAGACTGAATTATGTTTAGAATATTGTGTGTATCATCATTTACGCACAAAGAATATTTGGTTGTAAGAATACTCTTAAATTTGAATTAAGCTGTAATCGGGATCACTGAGAAGAAGAATTAACTCTGATATTCAGTAATAATAAGTCATGAATAAGTAATTACCCCTAACAAAGTAATAATGAATGCTTCCGTGTAGGTAATTAAGGGGTATGTAAGACGGGTGTTACATAATTTGCCCTGTGTAACAGTAGATGTTGTGTGTGATAATTCAAGGGTAAATCATGTTCAAAAATTATGAAACTTTATAGTCTAAAATTAGACACATAGACCTTTAATTTGATAGGTCATAATGGTTAATTGGATCTGTATGCTGGGAGTTCCACATTTTTTAAGTTTGGTCATGTAAAACTGGAAAAATCTGGAATAGTGTCCAATAACTAGAAATTATGCATTTCTATATGTCCAATTGGCTAAGTAAAGTATTTCCTGAAACTAGACTTAATAAGGGTTACATAGGCTATAAAACCATTTCAATTGGACATTTGTGCAAAGAGATATGAATTTTTAAAGTTAGTGGACTAAATCTGCCAGCATTTGTGCCTATGCGAAAATTGTAAAATGTAATGGCATATTGTAATTTCTTTGTACACCAAGGGTAGAAATTAGTCCCATGTGCTAATTTGACCATTTTAACTCATTGGTTGATTTGGTAAAGTGACCATAATAACCCTAATGATAACCAACATTAGAGAGTGACTCAAAAATATATTGGACTAAGTAATAACCTGTCTATTCATGAATTTCCACATATAGGATTCGATATTTGTCCGGGACGACCAAGGGATTTGTAAGACATCTTAGACCATTAGAAAGGTTAAGGTACTAACTTCAATTCTCCCTCATATTCTATGTATCTTGATTCATGCATATTATTGCCATTATACATACATGAACTATGAACCTGAATCGGGCAGAATTACCCGTTAAGCATTCAGATGAGAAGGGCTTTGGCCCAATAGGATACCCAGCACTGTAAGAAGGGACTGTAAGTCCTTGAATAGAATTATTTATTGTATGAACATATCTCTGAATGTTGAATGAATATTAAACTGTCTGGTATTTGGTGGTTGTTATGGAATTTTCCTTTGTATGCATTCTATGTGAGTGTTGTTTGTTACTATTGGGATTCTTTTGAATCTCACCATTTTCCAATAACTAACCTGCAGCACGGGCAAGTAGTTATCATGGGAAGAAGGTAGCCACGGATGGGTAGAAATGAAGACGTGCAGTTTATTTTTTGTTGGTTATCTTACTTTTTGATTTTTATATAAATTGAATAGTATTTTATAAAATTAGTACTCTTGGTGGAAAAGTACACCAACTGTAAACCTAGAAGGTTGTATGTAACTGATGTAAATTATCTAAAACCGGGTGACTATACTAGGTGGACCCTTTAGTAGCAAA
The DNA here is from genome assembly GCA_037074505.1 of Albizia julibrissin. NCBI lineage: Eukaryota > Viridiplantae > Streptophyta > Magnoliopsida > Fabales > Fabaceae > Albizia > Albizia julibrissin. The sequence goes on along the minus strand of CM073480.1, from coordinate 40,260,055 downwards.
CTTAATCTGATTATCTGCTAAGAAATTCAATAAGTACTATGATATTAATAAATGAAAACAGACCTAAATGAATTAAACCAATTTGAAAAATGAAAATGAGACCACAGCTAAAATGTTCTGAAATACCTTTCGAAAACCCACTTAACTATAGAATCAAACCCTGTAGTAAAGTCAGGATCTTAAATAGATTAAGAACTATTTCTGGTCTCTCATGTGGCATCAGGTCACATTTTGAACTGTTTTGTACGGTATAAAAGTAAGGTGTTTCATACAGTGTCTTCTAAGTACATAATTTTTTTTTCACATTTTCAACATGAGATAATTTAGGAGCATATTGATACTTTACGCATATGTCAACACTAAATTGTATATTGGGTCTACTCTCTGTTAGATAAAGTAATAAACATATCATTCCTCTATACTTGGTGATGTTATAATCTTTACCCTTTTTGTCAGCAACCAATGAAGTAGTTGAACTCATTGTAGTGTCAACTCAATTTTAATTTTCCATTCCATACTTGTTCAACAATTGATTCAAATATTTAGCCTAGGAAATAAAGATTCCCTTCTTCTATTGTTTAATTTGAAGTCTAAGAAAGAAGTTTAATTCTCCTATCATGGAAATTTCAAATTCTACATGTATAAGCTTAGAAAATTCTTAACAAAGAAATCCATTAGTAGCACCAAATATTATATCATCTACATATATATGTACTACTAATATGCCATCCTTGTTACATTTGATAAATAAAGTAGCATCTTCCTTTCCTTTGATAAAGTTTTGTTCAAGAAGAAATTTACTCAATCTTTCGTACCAAGTTCTTGGAACTTGTTTCAAATCATATAAAGCCTTCTTGAGTTTAAAACATGATCTGGCTTTAAATCATCTTTAAAAATGCACTTTTACATCGATTTGATATAATTTGAAACCTTTTATGCATATAAAGGCCAAGAGTACTCGTAGAGCTTCTAATCTTGCTACTAGAGCATATGTTTCCTCATAATCAACACCTTCTTCTTGATTATACCCCTTTGTAACTAATCTTGCCTTGTTTCTTGCAATGATTACTGATTCATCAAGTTTTTTTGAAATTCCATTTGGTTCTTATGACCGGACGGTCCTTAGGACAAGGTACTAAATCCTAAACTTTATTTCCTTCAAATTGGTTTAATTCTTCTTACATAGCAATCACCCAATCATTGTCAGAAAGTTCTTCTTCAATACAAGAAGGTTCTTTTTCAAAAATGAATGTAGAAAATGTTACTTCATTTCGAATTCTATTTCTAGTTTTAACACCTTCATGAATATCTCCAATCACTTGCTCGATTGGATGATCTTTCATATTTCTCTATGCTTTAGGCTGAGCATATTCATTAACATTATCATTATTTTCAAAATCATTTTGTTCAGAAATGGTTATGTATTTTGTTTTCTTTATTAAGTCTATTTCTTCTACATAAAGTAACTTTGTCAAAGGCTCTATTTCATCAAATACAACATGAATGGTTTCTTCTACAATGCATGTTCTCTTATTAAACACTCTATATGCTTTACTTCTATTAGAATATCTTAAAAATAAAGCTTTATCAAATTTAGGATCGAATTTACTAAGATTTTCTTTACCGCTGTTATAGATGTGGCACTTGCACCCAAAGATGTACAGATGAGCAAGATTATGCTTCCTTCCTTTATATAGCTCATAAGGTGTCTTTCCAAGTTTCTTGCGGATATAGGCTCGATTAGAGATGTAACATGCAGTGCTCATTGCATCCACCCATAATACTTGAGACATTTATTTATTGTTAAGCATAGCTCTTGCCATCTCTGTAAGGACTTTATTCTTTCTTTCTACAACTCCATTATGTTAAGGTGTTCTGGGTACTGAGAAGTTGTGATCTGTTCCCTGATTGTTGCAGTAGTCTTCAAAGAGTTGATTGTCAAATTCTCCTTCATGGTCTGTTCTAATTGAAACAATAGACATACCCTTCTCATTTTGGCAAATATAATGAAATTGACTAATATTTCATCTTTATATGCAAGAAAAATCATCCAAGTGAATATTGAAAAATCATCAACAATAACTAAAGTATAAAGATTTTCTCCAAAACTTTTTACTCTTGCAGGTCCTACTAAATCCATATGAAGTAATTGTAAAGGTTTTGAAGTTGAAATCTCATTCTTGGTTTTGAAAGACGATTTTTCCTTTTTGTCAAGCATCACAAATCATATCATCTTTAAATTTTAGTTTAGAAAAACCAATGACTAAATCCTTTCTAACTAGTTTTTCAAGTTGATTCATGTTAACATGAGTAAGATCTTTATGCCATAGCCAACTTTCCTCAGTTTTACTTAGAAAATAGTTTTCTGAAGAACTGGTATTTAAATCAAGTGTATAGTAGTTACCATCCATTTGAGCTTGGATCTTTGCTTTGATGGATTCTTTGTTAAGTTGTAGATCCTTCTTATTTACTATTAGGCATTCTTCTAAATCGAAGATGACCCAATTATCTTTATTGGTGCTTTGGCTCACATTTAAGAGGTTATGACATAGTCCTTCAACATAGTAAATTCCGTTGATTTGAACTCTATTGGATTTTCCAACTTTACTAACTCTGGCTAGACGTCTAGATTGGTTACCTCTAAAGCTACTTTTCCTCCATCTTTAGGTTCCAATGTGGTAAACTTCTATCTGTCACCAGTCATATGTCTCGAGCATTTACTATCAATGTACCATTTATTTGCCCGTGATGCTTTGAGTCATACCTAGAGTAATGTCATTGAGCTTTAGTTACCTATACTTTCTTAGGTCCTTCATGGTTAGTATAAATCACTCTTGGTATATGTGTCCCTTTCGGAACCTATTTATACATACTGATGGTTTTTCCTTTTCTAAAATGACATGATAAAGTGTAATGACCTTTTCTATTACAGAAATTGCATGATGCAAATGGATTTGATGTATGTATGGTATTTTTAAAGTATTTCAAATATGTCTCACTTCCTCTTTTCTTCTTTCCTCTGTTTTTACCTCATACAGGTTTATAGCCAATTCCAGATTTATCATAACACATTGGGATTTCAGTATAACTTTTAGAGTTTCACTTCCCTTATTAAATTTCTCTAATGTTTTTTTAGATCACTAATTTTCTTATCCTTATGTTTACATGATACACATGATGAATATGATATGTTGATATTGTTTCTACTTTAAAGTTCTTTTACTTTCTTTTTATAGCATACAATTTCCTTAGCTATCTTAATGAATTCAGAATGGAATGCATTATATTCAGATAGAAGTTCATCATAAGAAGGTTCATAATCACTTCCCTTAGAGTCTGACTCTTCCTCTTTAGTTACTAAGCACATATTAGCAACTTCATCATCGTCACTCTCCTTATCTAACAAACTATCACCCTATATAGATGATACGTATGCTTTCTTTTTCTACTTCTTCATATCTTTATTCTTGAAGCATTCAGACCTTATATGTCCCAGTTTCCCACACTCATAACATACAACTTATTGCTCTTTATTTTCTTTCTTGCTTGAACCTCCTTGCTGATTTTTAAAGTTCCATTGACCTCTTCTATAGAACTTCTTGAATTTCCTAATGAACATTCCCATATCCTCATCTTCAAGCTTTTCTTCACTTTTATATGGTTCGACTTCCTTGATAGATTTGAGAGCGACTCCTCTTTTCTTTTTATCATCGAATTCTTCCAGTTCCTTCTTAAACTTAAGCTTTCCCTCATACTTAGAAAGGATACCAAAGAGAGCAGCTATTGATCTCATCGATTCACCTTTCGCTTCTTTGATGGCAGTCACCTTTGCTTCCCATTCTTTTGTAAGAATGTTAAGAATATTTCTTACTTGGACATTTTACTCAAAAATTTTTCCCAAGTACTACCAACTAGTTGACTAGATGGATATATATGAGTTTGAATTCAGATATTGTTTCTCCAGGTTTCATCTAAAATAAATCATATTCTATAGTTAGAGTACTGATTCTATTTTCTTTAATTATAGACGTACCTTCATGTGCAATTTCTAATGTATTGCATATTTCTTTTGTTGTAGGCAACGTACATATTTTGAAATACTCCTTCTAGCTGAGGGTATTCTATATCATGAAAAAGGCTTTGCTATTAAGTATCACCAACCTTCTATAATTGTCATTAAATTCTTCTGGGCTTTTCTTTTCAACTCTATCTTCAACTTTCTTTGTTGGAACATAATCTTTGTCTTGTATTACATTCTTAAGTTGTATTCAGTTGCCATTACAAATACTCTTAACTTAGATTTCTAGAATGAAAAATGTTCTCCAACAAAACTATGAGGTCTAGTAATTGAAGCTTCATCTAGAAGAATGTTCTCACCCATGGTTGCTATGTGAATAGATCATTCTCTAGTTATTAAACTCTTACGAGAAGACCTTACTCTAATACCAAATGTAAGAGGCAAGCTTTACTTAAGAGGGGGTGAATTGGGTGATATCAAATTTTTTGGCTCATACAGCTATATCAAACTAAACGAAGAGAGTGTAGAGATGAGAGAAATTGTACATAGATATTTAGATTAGTTTGGCCCTAAACTCAGGCCTACGTCCAATCCTTAGAGATAAACCTTTTTAGCTTTTCACTAATCTCCAAGATTCAGTTGGCTCTTGGAACGCACAGTATAACAAGTGTCCTACAAGGACTATAAGTAGAAACATTCTACACATAGAACTTTCTCTCCCCATCACGGCAAGTCTTATTATCAAAGAAATTTCAACGACTCTTCTTTCCTACTTATGCAAGTCTTACTAGCAGCACCGTTCTCTCTTGCTTACACCATTGTAAGTCTTACGAGCAGCAACATTCTCTCCCGCTTGCACCTAGTAAGTCTTACGAGCAGAAAGTCTTCTAAGGAACTCTCTCTACAGCTTATCCTATAAGGAAATTCTACCCTCTTCAGACCCATTTACCTTGAGATGAAGATTACAATGAAAGTGTTTACAAAACTCTCATACAAAGTGGATATGATGAACACTGAAGTACAATACAATGAAAACACAAAGACTTTTGTAAACATAAGCTCTTTCATGTTTTCTATTGTTCGTCATTGTTGTTCTTGTTTAATGTTCATCTTTGAAAATTCTTCATATAGAAGTCCTAAAGATGTATGTTCCGTTATTTCTATTGTAGAGTAGGACATTTAAAATTTCAGACAGGCTGTCATGGTATGTGCTGGTTACTCGTGGTGTTAGTTGGCGCATGTGCAATGACAACAACCCATATATCATTATGTCCACCATTTTTGACTTATTTATTCATTTTGCTAATCCAAACGTTAATGACCCATTTCACACTTGGACTAAACATTAAATGATGTTTAAGGATGATAATAAGTGTAAATACAAAGATTACTTAACATATAAGCATATTCAGACTAATCGCTGAATCTCATTTTTCTTGTATCAACACAAGAACTTCAGTTCATCACACCAAACTCAAGTGCATAACATAACTTCAATATGTTTAGAAGGCTTCTATCATAAACTTGTGAGAGTGCAATTTCAAACTTGAGTGTAAAATTATCAAGAACTCGAGTACATAACTGAAAACTTGAGTTTCCCATGAATTTCCTGTTTCTGTATGGTTTTCTGGTTGAAACTCTTGAGAGTGCAATTCTGAGTTTCATAACAACTTGAGTTTGCAACCCTAAACTCGAGTGCATACACTGTTTATGGTCTCTTTAAAAATCTTAGGAACAAACACATGGAAGTGCAAATACGGACTCGAGTTGACATATGTCCAAAACTTGAGTTTCATCAACCAAACTTGATTGCACTAGGTGTTTCAGTACCTTGACCATGTTTCTGATCAGAACTCACAAGAGTGACAATTTAGACTCAAGTGCATAAGTAGAACTCGAGTGTAAAAGACATGAAGTCGAGTGCAATACCACAAACTCGAGTGCATTAGATATTTTAGCTTCTGACCAACTCTCTAAGATAAACACGTAGGAGTATAGTTTGTGAACTCAAGTGCACTTGATCCAAGACTCGATTGCAAGAATAAGAACTTGAGTTCTCCACTTATACTTTACTGCTCCAAGGCTCTCAGGACTCGAGTTCACTTCTTCTCATAACTCTAGTACTTCATCTGACCTCAAGTGCAATGCTTCCTACCATGTATACAATTCAAATATCAATTAAATCTCAATGGAATTTACATGGGGAAATGCTAACTGGACTTGAGTACAACTGCCAGACTCAAGTTCATTACCCTGAGAACTCGAGTGTATGCACCTAAACTTGAGTGCACCAGCATGTTTACATATTATTTTAGTATGAGTTTGTTTAATGATTTCTTTAGTGAATTTAACATAGTGTACTAGAATAAACGTGATCATTTCCTTGCAAAACAATTCATCACTATTTTGTTATCATCAAAACATGGATTCTAATATATATATCACACACAATCAGAAGTAATGATAGAAGCATTGCTACACCTCACATTTCACAGAAGCAACATCAATAAAAAGCATTGAAAATCAACACATTCAATTTCAATGAGAATTTAAATCACATTCAATTCAAAGCAATAATATCAACACATTATCATCAAGCATTTTAAAACACAATTTAAATCTAGCAAGATAACAATGAAATACAAGTTAACAATGACAGCAGTAAAATCTCAACTTTATGCACATTCAATTCCAAATCTTCTAAAGAAAAGCAGGAGGAAGACAATCTCCTCAGTGTGTGTAGAAAATTCCTCACTTTTACTGAAAAATGAAACAAATGGAAGAAAAAGTATAAAGGTCAATCCTTTACATCCTATGCCGGCCTGTATCAGCAACCAACTTGTATTATCTATATCCCAGAAATTGTCTTACACAGAGATATAAACCAAGTTAGATATGAAAACTGCAAGTATTAATAAAACAACATTGGATTAAAAAACTTAAAATTCTTGTAAAAGCTCATAGATGAATTCAGCATAACAGTTGTGGATGAAATCGATATCTTCTTCAGGAAAGGGATTAACAAGATCAAACATCTATATGTAACACTAAAGCTAGATAAAACATTAAATTGCTAACTTAAAAACAATAACGTATTACAAAATTTTTGAAATTTACATTTACCTATTCGATAAAATCATTCATGCCTAGGGTGATAATATTGTAAATGTGCCTCAAAACATAGAAACCACGTAAGTTAGACCTTGGTGGTTGCCTACAGCTCAAAAAAAGAATATGACATCATTAAAGCAAGTGTAAAAGCATAGCTTATATAACACATCTTAAAGAAAACAAACATGTTCTAACCTTTAGGATGATCTATCTTAAAGGGATATAGTGTTTGACTTATGCTAGCTAGATCTTAAGAGAAGATTGCCTTTAATTCTTAATATAAAAGCTAACTAAGAGTTAGATTTGGTCTTAAATATAATATCTCAATTTATTTTCTTAAAAACTAATTTTCCTAATTTATATACTGGTACATAATCTAGTTGGTAGTCTCTTGTTTGAATCAAGAAGAAGGAATCGTGTTGACGCTGTTTCTGAATCTTGACATTAATGAGTGGATTGTAGGGTAGCTGAAAGAGAAGAATACCAATATTACAGAGTAGTGCCATATGACCGTTATGGAACTCTGTTTCCTAATCTATTTATAACAAACAATTTATTACTCATATTACATTTTATTAGTCCTTAGCAAGTGGTGTTTAGCAAGTAGATCATATCAAGTTTAACAACATAGTTCTTTTTTTGCTTGCCAAACATTAAACTTCATGGGCACTCAATTTCTCCATACCACCTATTTTAAGTTACGAATACTAAATTAGCACTATACTTTCTTTTGAAATATAGAGCTTCAACTGGCGAGGAAATCTATCATTAACAAGAGATAATTGATTCAATTATGGTTCATAAATAAGCATCAACACATCAACACTGCTTGATAGAATACTATACTATACTTTTCAAAAGGCGAGAGGAAACAAGAGACAAGAAGACAAATTTAACAGCATGATCATACATATAATCATTAACATTACAAGGGGCTTAAAGCATCGGTTATTACACAATTATTCTTTAGAGACATTGGAGAACACACAAGAACTACAAAACAATGTCACTGGTCACAAGATAGATACATGATAGCTTTTTCAAGTCTTTAATGCATACATAACATAACAAAGCCTTATCCCACTAGGAGAGGTCGGCTATACATAATAGAACAATGCAAACTAGTTTGTAACTAATTAAGTGACACTAACATACAGGAAGAGAGGATATATACTTACTTAAAATTGAAGCAAAAAGTAAGCTACTTTTACTACATAATCTCACAAGGGTTGTGTTCGTTCATTTATAGCCTGGTTTACTAGAGCATAAGGAATTCTTGTGAGGCGGGTGCTAAGGATGAATAGTTGATTTGTTTTTATTGTCCAATTAAATGTGTTTTCCATACATTGGTAGTTGGGTTTGGTTATGATCTAATAATATTTAGGTAATGTAAACTGCCAACACTTGTTAAATATGTGTAATATCAATTTCTATCGTAACATAGAATTTATGTTGGAAATACTGCGCGGGGGAAGAAATGCTCATTTTTGTGAAACCAATTCAAATATTTCTGCCAAGGAGATCAAGCAATGAAAAAAGCCTCAAAGCAAGCAATAAAAAAAGCCAAAAATATATCATAATTACCTGGAGTTTAGGAAGAACTGAACTGAGAAGCATCAGAAAAAGCCAAAACCATTGGTTAATAACAAAAAAGCGATGTAGCATGGAATGCTAGTCAACTGTACCAATGTGTCCACCGGAAACATTAGTTAAAAATGAAGGAGAGTGGGAAGGAGCAGGTTGAGGAATAAACCGACCTTGAGGAAGAAACCCAAGTGCGGCAAGCAATAGTGAAGTGGGAAGGAGCGACGGCAGATTTGGTTAACAATGGAGAAGTAACTGGGAATGCAATCCACCATACTAGCGATGGTTAAAGGTAGAGGAGTGACAAGGGAAGGAGGAGATTGACGCCAGGAGGAATTTAGAAGAAAAGTTTCAAAGTTGAAAATGAGCATGAGAAGACACAGATTTGAAATATTGGGGAAGACTTTTAAGACTAGTTATTTAAAATAACCGATCTTAAAATACAATATTTAAGATCAGTTGTTTAACACAATCTGTCTTAAGAGAAAATATTTTTTAATATTTTTTTCCTTAGCTTTTTAGACCGGTTGTCTGATAACCAATCTAAAAATGCACTATTTAAAACCGATTGTTTGACACAATCAGTCTTAAAAGAACGAATTTTTTAATATTTTTTCCTTGGCTTTTTATACCGGTTCCTTATATAACTGGTTTTAAAATCTTAATCTTTTGGACCTGTCATGAAGGATAACCAGTCTAAAAAGTAATAAAAATTTTATTTTTTTAATTACGTTTTAATTAAGAAAATATATTAGACTTATTATAGTTATAACCGGTCTAATAAATATATTACATATATAATTATTTTACCTTTTTAGACCAGTTCATTAGAAAACTAGTCTAAATAATTTTTTTTAGACCTTATATTAATATAACTGGTCTCATAAGTTACTTTTTAATTACAAAAATTCCACTGGTCATATCTTTTAGACCTCATCCGCTATAAGCGGTCTAAATGTACCAGTCTAAAACACATATTTTGTACTAGTGAAATCAACAAGTAAGACAAGGTTTTATATTTTACCTCTTGATTCTCTTTTTCTTCCTTCAAATATGTGCCTCTCTCCTCCTTAATCCCTTTGATTTTATTATTTCCTTATCTGATTACAAGAAGGATGAGTATTAGAAGAGATTTCTAAGAGTTTAGAGATAAGAACAAGTGAAATTTGCACCCAAACTTACCTAGGTTACTTCTTGATTTCCTTGTCTCTCCCCTTTGTTCTGTGTTCTTTAACTTGTTTTCTCTCTTTCTCTTCTCTTGTTTGGCTGAAGTTTAGCCCCTTTGGAGGTGTTAAATGGCTTCTTGAAATATCAATTCCCACCTCCTTAAAATAATATTAATTTAATGGATTTTTGCATATGTCTTTGAATATTTTATTTCTTCTTTTTCCACTTGGCCAATACTCCTTCCCTATGGTATATTTTGTGTCCAAGTTTTTATTTTCTTTCTTCCTTTTTTCCTTTGGTCGACTTTAGCCCTTAAAATTGGAGAAATCAAGTGGTTTCTTGATTTATTAGCCAAATGACCTTGTTGCCCTTACATTTCTTCAATTTTTAAATTCAATTTTGTCTTCCTTCTTACCTTTTCGTTTTTGGCCAAAATTTACATAATATATTGGGCTAAAAATTATGCTCTTCCCTTCTTCATTTTGGGTTACAATGTTAGGCTTTTATGTCTTAACTTGGCCAAAATTTCATGTAATCCTTACTTCCAATATTTTTCCATTTTCAAGTGTACCAAAATTCACCATTTTATTCCATTTAATGTAACAAATGTATAAGGAATTTTGGTGAATAAAATTTGGGATGTTACATCGATAATCCACAAAAACCTCTTTTATAAACATTCGCAAACTGAACTCCAGTTCTCTACTTCTATTTCAATTTCTGAAAGCCAACTTCTAATTTAATAAAACATCATGGACAAATGCAAGAGAACTTTTAATTCATTATCAGGTAAAAACTTAAAGAAGAATTGCCCCTACCAACAAGCATTAAAGGTCTTGTCCACGCAAACTGTGAGCTCCATTATATGGTTCAAGGTTACTTGTGAGAGCAAGTATACATGGACCAGACCTTGAAGGAACTTACCTCTCTTGTTCACTCTTTAAACAAGAAGGTGGACAAGTTAATAGAGAAGGGAGAATCTTATAATGCATTAGATTCTTAAAAAATCTCCATAACTTTTTATTTTTAGTTTAATTAATTTATTTACTTTATCTTTTTTTTGTAAAATGGTGGTTGCAAACCACCGATATTAATATTTAAAAAAATAGGTATGTATATTATGGCTATTAAGTAATAATCGTTTCTTATGTAAATACATTATGGTTGTAATTTGTAGCCGTCATATATTGTCTAATAGTTCTTTATGAAAAATTAGATGAACATACAAATGATTTGTCTTCCAATATCATATCAGAAATAAAGCATAACAGATTCTCTTAAATAACCGTTAACTAAATAATCAAAACCTTTCCCCTTCCCCACACTCATTGTCAAACCCTTTATTATTTTGACATTTATCAGTGTATTATTGTGTAGTTTAAAAAGCATGTAGAAATAGTACAAATATACTGATATAGCATTCTTGATTACATTACAACAATTTTCCACAGGGCTTGTATAAATTTCAATTCAAATTCTAGATACAATAAAAAAAACTAAGAGATAACAAACAAAATTCCTTGCTTTACTCTGGACCTTCTGTTTCTGATATTCTCTATTATGCCTTCCGAGCTGTTTCTTCTAACTGAGTAAATTTATGAATTTATAGAAAGGGGTAAGATTCAAAAGAATCTTAGTAGTAACAATATATCAATCATATAAAATGTGAAAAGTAAACATGCAATGTAACATTTATCATGATGCAGCAATCAAAATGCCAACGCCTATTTGACAATGCTCAGGAACCAAAAGATGATTTTATCTGAGTCAAAATGATCATCTGCTCCTTATCTGCACAATATCATATCATAATGTTATCACAAAAACAATTTGGAGCAGGTCTATACCTATTCCTAACTCATCATAACTTGGAGTAGGTCATTACCTGTCCGTACATATCAAGTCACTCAACTGGGTCCACCTAGCCATATGGTACCCCAAAGTTTCCATAGGGTGGTTTAACTCATCATCCACACCCAGAGAGTTTCAACACCATAAGCAATACATTAAACAGATCATAGATATCATTGCATATTAATATACACATAGTATATGAAAGATAAAGTTACTACCTTGTTGCCTTTCCTTCTTTAATGCAACCGTTTTCGTAGGTCCAGCTATGCAGGTATCAAATTCTAAAATTAACCAAAAAAGTTACAATTAAGCCACTATTTAAGTCTATTCCACCTTAAAACTTAAAAATTTAGTATTTATTTCAAAATCACAAAATTTACCAAAATGCTTCTGGGACCCGATCCGGCCCCGATATTTTGTACTTTTTCAAAAATTATAACCTAAGCCCAATCCAAATATTTTCACATGTATATCTCATATTTGACCTCAGATCAGATCAATTCCAACTTAAATTACAATTTTGCCCTCAATAGCCCAACTTAGGGTTTTAAGGGCAAAATCGTCATTTCATAATCCGGGCTTTTCACACTTTGCACTCTTTATGAACCCTACATAAGTTTCCCTTCGAAATATCATGGAACCATCAAAATCATAAATTCCAACTCTATCCCTTATCTCTCACTCTGGCTGAAAGTTTGGAAATTTTAGGAAAATTCATATTTTCACGGTTTTAAGCTCTAAAACACTTTTTGACACTTGTTTCCACTTGTTTAACCATCTAACCTCAAGTTTAACATAATCAATAGAAATTTAGGCAGCATTTCCCCTTTGAAAATAGGCATCCCAAAGTTACAAAAACACTAAAAACAATCCAATAACCAGCCAAAATATAGTCACAACTCAATTTTCATAAAAAATACCAAAGTTCTAACAACATACCTTGTTCTTCCTCCTTTTTCCTAGCTTGGTTGAAACTTGTCTCCCTATCCCTTGAGTTTTTGCTTATTCAATAGCTATTTCAAGAGAATTGGGAGGTTAAGAGGAGGTTTTCTATACTAGAACACAAGATTAAGCAGAGATTTTGGTATACCTGCCTAGTTCCTACTCCTCGGACCTTAGCTTCTTTTTCCTCTCATCTTTCTCTCTAGCCCTCTTCCTTTCCTTCCTCTCTTCTCATCTTGGATGACTTGGACCTTTAGAAGACAAAGGAAGAGATCTTTGGAGAATTCTAGAGGCCATACATGTCACAATCTTATTGGCTCTTGGTTTATTTATTGCATGTGACATATATAATTACATATATAATTATGCAATAAATTTTTATGGACTCTATCTTTCATCCCATTTTTAATTATTCATAAAATATTCTAGATTATTTTTATGTGGGTCAAAATGACCATTTTGCCCTTGCAATTTTCGCAGAACTTGAAAAATTGGAAGATTTATCACTAAAATTTAAAAATTCATATCTAATTGTGTAGATATCCAATTGGGGTGGTTTCAAAGGTTATGTGAGCCTTATTAAGTATAGTTTTAGGAAAAAATATAACTTTTAGCCAATTTGATGCTCACCATTCCTAAAATTTTTATTTTTGAGATCTGCTCCAGAAACATGTCAAATTCGCTGGGAAAATTTTAAAAATTCATTTCTCCTTCCATACAACTCCAAAAATTCCATATGACCTATAAAATTAAAGAATATCATGTCTAATTTAATTCTGGAAATTTTTAGAGTTTTTAAAGGTCATTTACTAATTTAACAATGCCACACAATCCAACTGCCTTTATAGGGAATGCACTAACTATTGTGTGTAAAAACTTATTTGCTATGTGTGGCCTTTATTAGCTTTGTTTTGCCACTTTATATGCTCTTTATAACATAAAGTCTACATAATATGAAGTGACTAAAAATTTAGGACATTACACTCATTGTAATACCTTACTTCTATAAGCCTCAGATGAGTACAAATGAGTAGTAAAATCCATTATGGAACCAGAATTTGAATCCGGACTACCCAAGTTCCAAAATCTTTCATAAGTTCCCACTCTCAACTCAAGATTTGAACCTAATGTCGAGAGGGTTTTTTAGAGGGTAGAAAACTTCTCAAACATTTCCATAATTTCCACCACATCACCTATAACTCATCAGCTCTTGCTTTCAGTATATAAGCGCTTTTCCTTCAATTAAATTAGAGCAGTTCTCTATTTATACTTCATCCATTCAGTCATATACATACATAACAAGTAGGATCACAAAATACTAAAATATTTACATTAAATACAAAAGTAGTGCCTTGCACTATGATCTTCACTTCACTTCCATATCTCCTCTATGCATCATTCCATGCATCCTTCACTTATCTAAAATGGTTAGTTGGTAAGAGTGAGATTCGAGGGAATCTCAGTAGCAAACATACAAACAATGTATGTAAGATGAGCGCTAGGGTATGACATGCTTACCTTACATAGGCTTATATTCACATAATGATATTCTGCATGCTCAATATTTCGTGCAACATACTTATGGCCATAGTAAAAACAGAAACAGAGCTTCATTCATTCATACATACTTCACATAATCAAGCAAAGCAATACAACAAATCAATACATAGCATAAACATCACATACATTAAAGTAAGTTTATAACATTGTAAACCACTGCCCTTCTTTCAACCATTGAAGCTTCTTAGAAATTCTTTCATTTCTCTTCTTTCATGAATTCTCCATGGCCCTAAATACCCAATTACATCATTAGAACCATGAATGTGAGTCATTAGAAGTGTATATTAAGGCCCAAAAAGCTATGGAGGGCTAAATAGGTCAATTTCTCTCAAAAACATAAAATCCTAGAATTTGGAGGTTTTTGTCGCGGCCAAAAATTACTCGCCACGGCCAAAATCTGGTCAAAGACTTTTTGGCCGCGACCAAGAATTTTGCTATTCAGAATTTCATCGTCCTAATTCTTGGCCAAACTTGCAAAAATCCAAATGAGGTGCTTTCAAGTTTTACGTGACCTTTGTTATGTCTACTTTCAGGGGAAAATATAGCCATAAGCTAAATGTACATACATAGGTACAAAATTCCATTTTATTGGACACTGCTCTAGAATTGCCCAATTTTACATGACCAAATTTTGAAAAATCATAACTCCTAGTGTACTACTCCAAATCCTTCATATACATATAATTTTAAAGCATATTATGTCTACTTTTAATCTGGTAAATTTCATGGTCATTCAATACCATTTGGCCACTCAAAAACACATCATAATGACACTGCCAGACAGACAGGGCAGATTAATAAAATGCACACTCATACTTAAAAATTTCCAAACTCATATACAAGCATCAAAAAATTATGAACAATTGTATACCTACACAATTTTACCCAAATAATCCATTGGAAACCTCAAAATTGGAAAATTCCCATTCCTTCATCATGTCCTGTTCAGACCAGAAAACTAGAGTTTTCTACAACAATTCACTAAAACAGAATTTTGTCCAACAACTTGGTCCAATCTCATCATAAATCATAATCTAACCATAAACACATGATTAAACCATGATTAAACCTCAAAAATATCCCTTGGAATAAAAATTAAAAATACCCCACCTTTACAAATACTCATCCAAATAACAAACCAATCGGTTCAAAAGGAAGCTTACGCTTACCAATACGCATTTTTGTAGTCGGTTCTGAATTCTGGCAATACTTTGGCTGGTGAGATGACACCAAACACCTCCAAATAAAAATATGAAACCATAGGAATGAAGCTTGAGATGAGTAGAAAAAGGTTAGTGAAAGGTGTTTTGAGAGAAAACGTCGATTCGACAGTGATTTGGCTGATTTAAGTTCTTGGAAAATACTATTCACTCTTTATCTCTCCTCCACCATTTCTCAATGTTTTTCCAGCATTTTTCTGAGTAATTTGATGCAGCTGGATGAAATAAATGCATAGGAAAAGATTTCCATTTGTCACAATCCCATGGTGTCATTTGTTCGCTGTTCTACTAATTCGGTGACACGTGTTTTAATAAAGTGGGTCCCATCTCTTTTTCTCAGAATTTTAGCCATCTCTTTTGTTAGGGAAAGTAAGGGTCTAATGATTTTCCCTGGCTCCTCAGCTCGGTGTTCGAGAAAGTAGTCGGTGACCCGACTAGAGACCGGTGAATTCCCCTTACTTCTGTGCCACATGTCACTATCTTAGAATGCCAACACAAAAGAAAAAAGGATATTTCATCATTAATTGGACATATATCACCTTTTTATTCATCCAACATAAAAGTTATGTTATGATTACTTACTTTATTAAAATTACTTTAATAATGTTATTTTATCAGTCTCTACTGGGGAATTACTCGGGATTGCATCATGCATATCGAAGCTAGTGAAATGACACCAGGTCAGAGTATGTATATAGGCCCCACATGGCACCACATACTGATGTCCAATTAAAAAACGTAGGGTACACATATATGCCTTGAAAATGGCATGTGCGCACCTACATCGGCCTATTCCGCCCGACTAATCAGTCCCTTACATCATGACATAGTTGGGTAGCACCTTTTTACCTACCTAATGGCACCGTATATGTGTCATGTGCACATCTGCATCAACATTTTAATCATACTTCCTGCAAATACTAAGCCATTTTCCCGATAAGGCCAAACACAAATCCCTAAGAGTCTTTCTATATCTCATCATTCCTGGGACTCTTAATAAAGTGGGCTTGGTAGTATACTTTATTTAGGCTTATTCTCTAGCCATTAGTCCAAAAATTTAGGATATTACACTCATGATGAGAATACTTTATGCTTTTTTATTTATCGATGATCCACACAAGAACCAATTATATATCCTTTCATTACCCACCTCTGCTCATGATTTCTCCTTTTCAACTTCCAATGTGTGCATTGATGGTTTGAACTGCCACTTCCAATCTATACAAACTCTCAATTTCCTTATGTTTATTATACTATTTCTTCTTTGTCCGCCTCTATTCTTTCTATCTATAAGATGAAACGCCAAGTTAAAGACTTGCTAGAAAATCCACGGCTTCATCTTCCTCCTCTACTTCCTTCCCCTCCAACACAACCTCCACCACCTCCTCCCCCCTCTTCTCCTCCTCCACAATCTTTGCCTCTGCCTTAAGTGGAGGCAGTGATGTAGAATGTAGAATACATTGACCATGTAGTGAAGAGGTTTACCGGATATTTGTCAAGTTTGAATAAGAAGGCCTATCTCAATCTTGATGAGTGTGGGATTAGCCACCATGATTCTGACATACTCCCAGATAATTTAGGTGTAACACCCCATTTTTAATCACCATTATTCCTCCTATGTAATTAATACATTTAATGGAATAAAATGTTGAATCGTACTATACATAAATTTACAAAAAAAATTCCAATTTCTGGTTACACGTAATTTGGCCAAGTAAGGACACAAATAAGTCATTAATGTCCAATTAAACACCTACTATTGTAACCAAAATTGGATAATAAAATGACACAAACAATGGCCTAATATGAGTGTCAAAAATTTAGCTAAAAACAAAGGAAAGGAGCAAGAAATGATTTATTACAAATAAATCATAAAATGTAAGGGCAAAATGGTAATTCGCCAACAAAATAAGAAAAAAATATTTCTCCCTATTTCTCCTAATAATTTCAGCCAAAGAGGGGAAATAAATGAAGAAATGGGTACTTGGTAATTAATAAGTCCATTTTAGAGTATTATTACCAAGAAAAATTAAAATTGGGAAAATTCAATATTTCAACTAAAGCTAATATTTGTAGATACAATTGTGAGAGATGCAAGAAGCATTACTACTTCTCTTTTTCCCATTGTATTTCGGTCAAGCAAGAGAGAAACAAAGGAAATATATCTATTCATATGGTTAGTTCATGTTAAAGCAAGAAAAGTCAAAGTCAAAGGTCAAAAAGTATATGACATGAGTTAGTAATATGAAAGAAGCAATTAAGGAGATATAGGAAGCAATCACATATCGTCATTTTTCCTCTTGTACTTTTGGTCAACTAAAGGGGAAAAGCAAGAGAAACAATTGTGTGGTCATAAATAATTCAAGAAGAAGGGAAAAAAAAGAGCCAAGCAATTTTACCTATGTAATTATTATTATTACAACTTATGACATAAGCTAAATGATATTACAAAAGCTTTTACTCCTCCTTCCATTCTTCATTTCGGACAAACTGAATTAAAAGGAGAGATAGAGAGCTCATCAAGTGAAGAACACCAAGAACATAAGAGCCTAGGGTTCCAAGCAAAATCAAAGGTAAGAACTTGCAAAATCTTGTGGTTTTTGCCTTCTAATTACTCTATAACCTCTCCTAACCTCTTCTACTCCAATAAATCTATGATTTTCAAGAAAAATCTAGAGCTTAGATAGAGAGAGTAAAATTTCATTTAGGAGAGAGAAGGAACAAGAATCAAGAGGTAAACTTCAAAACTTACTTCTCTTGCCTTGTTGGTTGTTGTTGGTATTGTTGTTAGTGGATATTGGCTTGTTTTCAAACTAAACTTAGGGGAAATGCTGTCCAAATTTTCTCTAAACATTTCCATTTAGTATTTAAGTAATTAATTATGTGATTAGACGTAGAAAGGAAGTGATTAAGCAAGAGAACACAAGAAAATAACATAATCCTCCTAAGAACCCTAACTTTTAGTCCTTTGCATGACATTATAAAGGTGTGAAAATTTGGTAATTTTGATAATTCCATTGACTTTAGAAGGTAAAATTGTGTAGGTATGCACATGTTCTTGTTTTTTGATGTTTGTATGCCAATTTGGAAATTTATGAAGTATACATATGCATGTTGTTTGATCTTCCCCTATGTGGCAGTGTTATTGTGTGAGGTGTTTCAAAGGCCAAACCTTGTCCAAAAATTCTGAAACTTTCCATAATTAAATTAAAGACATTGAGATTTAATATGATATATAGCTTGTAATTTTTTTTGACAAGTACATTAGGAGATATGAATTTTTGAAGTTATGCTTTGTTTTCTGGAAAGCAATCTGGAATAGTGATGTTTAACAAATTCTTGGAAATGATATGACTATAGTGAGAAAACCTAACTATTTTTCCTCATATCAAAATTGAAATATCTTCAATTATGCTTTAGAATCGATCAAATTGGAGTTTTTTAGAATTAATTATGAATTTCCAAATTTGACTGAAAAATCTGTTAGTTTCTGGAAAATAGTGAAACTACACTGTATAGAATTGTATCGTGCAGAAACTGTTATAAATGCATTAAATAATTAGCAGCATTGAATGTAAAAGCAGTAATGCTATAAGTAATAACTAGTTACTTGTAACTTTGATTTTGATAGGAATTGAACATAGCTCGAGTCGGAAACAAAATCTATGACAATTTGGGAAATTTGAAAAAAACTCAGGTAGTAACTTTTTACATATATTATGTGATTGTTATTATGTTTGTATATGTCATTTATTGTAACATGAGTTAGTGTCTTTGACACACCAATTTTCCATGTGTTATGGTCAAGGACCCAATAGGTTCACCTAGTAGACCAAGGTATAAACATGTAGTTTGGCCTTGGGCAAGTGTACATACATAGTTTGATCATCTATATGACATGACATTGCATAACTACTTTCACATTTTATATGTTTGTAAGCATGTTACTATTGAGATTCCTTCAAATCTCATTCTTTTTTCAAAGCAAAACTTTATAGCTGAAGCGGCCGGCTTGACGAGCAAAGCGGTGGCTACTGGTTATTAGGGACCTAGAGTACTATGTTGCTACTATTGTTATTTAGGCTTGTAATTATTAGCTACTTTTGAATGCTCTGTATATTTGTATATATTTTCAAACCCTACGGGGATTCTCTTATAAAGTAAACATGTACTTAATATCAGTATGTTTCCACTATTTCTGTATGCCTTACAGAACTTTACGCTTAATACTCTACAATTATCGAAATGTTAAGGGGTTTGACATTAGGCCACTCCTCTAGTGAGAGTAGCATGATAATATGTGCTTTTGTCATGCATTTACGAAACTTTTCATTTATTCAAATTGAACGAAACAAATGTTCCCCAATTTGCAGTAGACCTCATATTATCTATGAGGTAACTAGTCACCAGAGGGTGATTTTTTTGTTTTATTTTTATAAAATATAAAAACATAATTATCTGGGCACTAGTAGCCCAAAACATTTTTTCAAAAAAATTCATAACATACCTCACAATTGTTAACTAATAACCATGATATCTATATATGTTAAAAATAATAACATAACTCACAATTATTAACAAAGAACCATAATAAATATAAACAAATAAATAATAATTTTATCGATATCCCCGTTATGTAAGTGTTTGAAATAGAACACACTTGACACTTCGCCTGTTAGAATGAAACCCTCCAATATTGTAACCCTAGTATTCCTGTTGTCTTTTCCGTTTGTTAAGAGTCATTTTTTTCGATCCCTATGTTAGTCGTCTAGCTTAACCTCAAGCACACGGATCGTTACAAGTAATACAATAATATCGTTCTCATGTAGACTAAGGTAAAAATGAGTTAATTATCACACTTATGTTCTTAATTAGGTTGAGTGAGAGCAATTTGAAAGAGAATTTTTTATTTAAGAATTAATTGATCAAAAGAGAATTTATTTGAGAACTTCAAGATAGGAAGAACCTATGATTACTTATCCCTATTGTACTTCACAAGACTAACTTAAATATTAAATTGATAATGAAAACATGTGCTTGTCAGCGGTTCAAAATTAAATGTTAAAGCTTTCTCAAGTCAAAACCAATGTTATACTCTTAATTAACATGCACAATCTCTTGTCTCAATTAACGAAAATACTCATTAAGCTCTATCCTCAATTAAACAATGTTAGGCTAATAGATATATTTATATTCTATTAACAAACCATTCATTTAACTCCTAAACATCAAGTTTGGCATGATTTTACCTAAGTTCTACAATTAAATTAGCTTTTTCAAGCATCACTCAATTGAACCCAACAATCTAAGTAATACCTAATCACCTAAAAGCATTAAGCATGAGATAATCAACGCATAAATTTCATTAATTAATAAAAGACATAAATCAAAAAATCTAATCCATCTAATAGTTCAAAGCAATCCTAGAATACAAAATTTAGCTACTTATAGTCATAACTAAAACCAAATCAAAGCAATAATAATCCACAGCAAAATAATAGTTAACCAAAAGGAAAGAGAAGAAATTAATAAAATCAAAAGATTGAGCTTCAAATCTCGTCTAAGCTTCAATTTCTTGGCTTCAATTACCTCCAATTCTCTACAGCGTCCTCTGATCCAATGCACAATGATACTTCTGGTCTATAAATTAGTCACCTCCACAGTCCTCTCGTCCTCCTATGAAGATGATGACAAAACCTAAATGCCTTTCCTTCCATCTCCTCAAGTAAATTGTAGGTATCATCTAGATATTTTCCCATTAAAGATCCTCCAGCTGCAGCATCTACGAGAATTCTGGTGGTATGTGTCATCCCATTGTAAAATGTTTGCAGTGTCCACCAATCTGGTAACCCATGATGAGGACATCTCCTTAACAACTCCTTTTATCTTTCCCAGGCTTCATAAAGGCTTTCTAGTTCATGCTGGGAAAATGAGGTAATTTCATTCCTTAATTTTTCAGTTTTTCCTGACGGAAAGTATTTCACCAAAAATTTCTGTGCCAAGGCATCCCATGTAGTTATGCTTCCCACTGGTAGAGAATGTAACCAGCTCTTAGCCTTATCCCTGAGTGAGAAAGGGAAAAGTCTAAGTCTAATGGCATCATCAGTAACACCATTATACTTGAATGTGTCGCATATTTCTAGGAAGCTGGCTATATGTGTGTTGGGATCTTCTGTTAATAAACCACCAAACT
Source organism: Albizia julibrissin (assembly GCA_037074505.1). Taxonomy (NCBI): domain Eukaryota; kingdom Viridiplantae; phylum Streptophyta; class Magnoliopsida; order Fabales; family Fabaceae; genus Albizia; species Albizia julibrissin. Next base: position 40,238,406 of record CM073480.1, on the reverse strand, counting down.
GATTGGCTTGCACCATCTGGATAATTGTAGGCGTGATTTCAAAATTGTTGGCTGCCACTGGTGGTTTTCTGATTCCAGAAGTTGTCTCCATGACTGTTGGTGTTGCATAATCACGAAGTGTTTTGGTATCTGTTGCTTCTCCTTCCGGATTTGCCATTGAATTAATTGAAGTAGACTGCTTTCAAACTCTCCGATTTCTTCGACAAGTTCTCTCGATCTCAGAATCATAAGGTTGTAATTCAGTCTTCTTCGATCTGGTCATATACTGAGCAAAAACCTGAAAAGAAACAAAAGACACAAAAAAAAAGTAATATGAAGACCAAATTAGTATTAAAAATACTTGGTATTGATATTAATGACAATCCCCGGCAACGGCGCCAAAAACTTGTTACGAGTGTAAGATGGTGTATTTAGAAGTGCAAGTGTACACTGTCGTAATCAAGTAATATAGAAGTGAGTAGAGTATCGTTCCCACCAGGATTGATCACTAAGTACCAAAATTGATAATTTTAATTCTATTTAGTCGGTTGATTAGTTATGATTGAGATTGCAAGAAAGAAATGATGAAATTTGAATACAAATGATATAAAGACAAATATGAGAAAAAGCCCTAGGGATTAGATTTCACTTAATAAATTCCGGATTGAATCACTTATCTATTCTAGTCCAATTTATTCCACATGATTGATAGTCGAGTTTCCCTATTTTAATTACTAGCCTCTTCCAAGGTCAAGTAATTCTATAATTAACTGCTAACCCAATATATTCCTATATGAATTTAAACAATCAATCATGCATTAAGATTTATGGAACTCAATTAAGACTACATAACCCATATGAATATATTCCTATTTCATATGCAAATTATGGTTTTAATTATAGGATCCACACACATGTATCTCCTTCCGGTCTCAACATGCATATTAAAATCATCCAAAAGGTGGCCAATCAATTGTAAGCATTAAGAGCAATAATTAAAACTCAATCATGAAGAAAAAATTAAAACTAGATTTAATAAGTTAAGATTCAATCCATCATTAGTAAGCTACATCATCACCCTAGGAAAAGGAAAATTTAGCTCATGATAAAATTAAAAAAAAAAACAAAATATATTCCAAACATCATAAATATTGCATAAAAATTAATTACAAAAACATAAAAATACTACTACAAGATGCATGAAAATGGAAAATCTAGCCTACCATATAGGAGGTAAAACCATCCATGTAGGTGGCAACCTATACCATCCATAAAGGAGGACTACCTAGGCCTTCCATATAGGAGGTAAAACCATCCATGTAGGAGGCATGCAAGAAGTAAAAAAATGTAAGAAATAAATTCTAAAAATAACAACTCTCTCTCTCTCTCTCTCTCTCTTCCTTCCTCTCCATTTTAGGGTGCCAAGATGCTCTATTTATAGGCTTCATTTTCGGACTGCTACAGTGATTTGCTACAGTGAACTGCACTGCTACAGTGAACCGACCACACCGTCCGCTACAGTAAACCGCAATGGTCCGCTACAGTGCACAGTGAACAGTACCCACATGTACAGTGCGCAGTGAATAGTACTGCGTGAATAGTACTTTCCCTTAAATGCCTTCTTTAATTCTTTTTAATCCGGTACTATCCATGGCTGCAAGAAAATCATTATTTATTAATTAATTACACCCTAATTGATTACATTCAGCTCAAATATAGTCCACAAAATCATCACATAAGGGAAAATGAATATGCAAATATTTTACTTATCAGAAAGGAATGAGATTCAAACGAATCTCAGTAGTAACCAGAAAATCATTCATATAAAATGCAAATAGGAAACATGCAATGCAACATTTATCATGATGCAGCAATCAAAATGCCTAAGCCTATCTGACAATACTCAGGAAACAAAAGATGATTTTGTCCGGATCAAAATGATCATTTATTCCTGATCTGAACAAATCATATCATAATGTGATCACATCAACAACTTAGAGCAGGCCTACACCTATCCGTATTCATCATAACTTGGAGCAGGTCAATACTTGTCTGTACATATCAAGTCACTCAACTGGGTCCACCTGGCCACATGGTACCTCAAAGGTGCCATGGGGTGGTTTCATTCATCATCCACACCCAGAGAGTATCAACACCATAAAGCAATACATTGAACAGATCATGGAAACCATCACATATTAACATTCACATAGTATTTGAAAGATAGAGTTACTACCTTGATGCTTTTCATTTCCTAATGTAACTGTCTTTGTAGGTCCCGCTAAGCAGATATCAAATCCTAAAATTAACCAAAATAATTGCAATTAACTACTATTTAAGTCTATTTCACTTTGAAACTTATAATTTTAGCATTTCCTTCAAAATCACAAAATTTACCAAAATGCCCTTGGGGACCCGGTCCAGCCCCGGTATTTTGTACTTTTTCTAAAAATTACAACTTAGGTCCATTCCACATATTTTCATGTGTAAATCTCATATTTAACCTCATATCATATCAATTCAATCTCAAATTACAATTTTTCCCTTGATAGCTCAACTTGGGGTTTTAGGGGCAAAATCATCATTTCACAATCCGGGGCTTTTCACACTTCGCACTCTTCATGAACCCTACACAATTTTCGCTTCTAAACATCATGAAACCATTAGAATCATGAAATTCCAATCCTAACCCTCATTTTTGGCCTGACCAAAATATTCATGATTTTTGGGGAAAATTGGATTTTTCTTGATTTTAACCCTTAAAACACCTTCTTGTTACTTGTTTCTCCTTGTTTAATCATCCAATCACTATTTTAACATAACCAATGGAAATTTGGGTAGAATTTCCCCTTAGAAAATGGACATCCCAAATTTAAAAAAACATAAAAAACAATCCAGAATCCAGCCTGAATATAGTTATAACTAAGTTATCGGTAAGAGTCTCAGGGTTTGAGTAACTTACCTCACTTCTTCCTCTTGTTCTCCCTTGGTTGAAAATTTATCCCTTTCTCCTTGAAGTTTTTATTGATTAAATAGCTATTTCAAGAAGGCATAGAGGTTTAGGAGAGTTTTCTAATACTATAACACTGGATTGAGCAAAGATTTCGGCATACTTATCTTATACTTGAGCTCAGAGCTTCTTCCTCTTCTTCTTTTTCCTCCTACCACTCTTCTTTCCTTCCTTTGTAGCCCTCTTGGCCGACTTGGTTCATTTATAGGCAAGAGAGAGACATGTAGAGAATTCTAGACACATTTGTTGGAGATTTCTCATTAGTCTAAATGTATACATTGTAGTAATTACATAATTAATTATGTAATTATTCTAAAATTTCCATAAAATTACCATGTGTCCTCCCTTTTCTGTAATGTATATATAAATATCCCAGATTATTTTTATGTAGGAAAAAATGACCATTTTGCCCTTGCAACTTCTTTGATTTTCGCAACATTTGCAAAAATTGGCAGAATTATCACAAAACTTTGAAAATTCATATCTAATTGTGTAGATATCCAATTTGGGTGGTTCTAAAGTCTATGTAACCCTTATTAAGTCTAGTTTTAGTGAAAAATGTAACATTTCGACAATTGGATTTCACTATTCCTATAATTTTTATTTTTGAAACCTTTCCTAGAAAACGTCAATTTCGCTGGGCAGAATTCAAAAATTTATTTCTCCTTATATACAGCTCCAAAAATTCCATATGACCTATCAATTAAATCTTATCATATCTTATTTCATTCTAGAAAATTTTAGAATTTTTAGAGGTCATTTACTAATTTAAAAGTGTCACATAATTTAAATGCCTCAACAGGAAATTCACCAACTAACTTGTATAATAACTATTTTGTCATATGTATTCTTATTGACTTTACTTTGTCACCTTATATGTTCTTTTATCATGAAACACCATAATAGCTATATGACATTTAATGATCAAAATTTGGGACATTACAAAATACATAGGGAAATATTGGTGATTGAAAATTGGGGTGTTACATGCAGGAGAGAGAAAGTTGAAGAAATCAAGAGGTAACTTCCCAAACTTGTTCCTCTTGCTTGATTAAGGTTAATAGAGTTGTTTTGGGCTTGATTATGATTCATTTGGTATAAGATAATCCAAGAAAACTCAAGAGACCATAATATATAAGTCTCTCTAAATCAAGTCCAATAAATTTCTAACTAGTTAATATATTGGTTATAAGTAGAAAGGAGGTGATTAGGCTAAAGAAAACGAGAATCCAATACAACTTTTTGAGGATTTAAATCCCCTTCCCTGTGTTGGATGTGTCAAATGGATAGGAATTTTATAATTTTGATGCTTCCATTAGATCTAGGAGGCCAAATTGTGTAGGGTCTATGTTGACCCTGAAGTGAGAAAAGCTATAGAAAGTGAAATGACCAAATTACCCCTATTAAGCCTTATTTGAGGGCTATTAAGGTATTTTGATTAATTGAGCTTGAATTTGGCCAATTCGAGGCTAGAAATGGATTCTACATGCGAAAATGTGTAGGAATGGCTTATATCACAATTTTGAGAAAAATACTAATAATCAGGACCTAAGGGGTATTTTGGTAATTTGGCACCATTAGGCTAAATTTACCAATATTATCAATTTGGAAGGATGCGTGGATGAGTAATAACTCATTTGTGGTTTTTTAAAGATTTTAGGACTTGACAATCGGTCCGACCTCAGTAGTTGCCCGAGCTTGAATCGAGTGGGAAAGTTGCATAGAGGAGCAACCAGGTAGTAACCGTCTTCATATGACATAGCAGCATATGTGTTGTTTGATATCATCACAAAATTTCTAACATGTTTAGATTATACAGAGTGATCACCCGTGGCCTATCTTTACGCGAGTTGACACTCAGGCGATAATGTTCATAATTACACGAGCTGTGCCTGAAGCCTATCTTTGCACGGGTACCCCTCAGGGCCAAGTAATTTGTCTAGCACTAGCATGATTTGTGAATTTCATGAAAAGCACTAAATGATGTTATGATGATTTGATTAATGATTGTGTATAAAGCATGCTTTGTGTGTTATCTTATATGTATGATATGTGTTACTACTAAGATTCCTATGAATCTCATTCTTTTTCCCAAAAACAAATCTCCAGTACAGGGAATGAGCTCACGCGGCAAGGAAAAGGTAAATGACAAAGAGCCGAGGCTGAGTAGCGGAAGAGCTTAGTTTAGGTTGTCAAATTCCTATTATGTATTTTAGGACTTTTATGAGTTTTTGGATTGTATATGAAGTGGATAGTGTGTATGTTGTAAAGTAAATCTAATGAAATTGTGCATGTATGTGAATATCCGGCAGAGGTATTGTATGAAATTCTAGCATTTAGCAACTCTTATGTTTAAAATTCGTTGAGTATTAGCTAATTGGTACTCTACCGTAGTGTTAGGGAATGAGGTGTCACAAAAAGGAAAGGGGGAAAACCTAAGCCACAAGTCATAATTGAAATAAAATGAGGAGAAGGTAGCCGTATATCACTTATTACCCTCTTGAATCACAAGAAAAGAGAAAGAAAGGAGTTTGAGTTTCATTCTTCTTCTTCTTCTACACGAGAGGACGAGAGGATTGTGAAGAGGAGAAAATATCAAAGTAGTATAACATCCAAAATTTTATTCACCAAAATTCTTTGTACACTTTATTATGTTCAATAGAATAAAATGGTGAATTTTGATACATTTGAAGTAGCCAAAATATTGAAAACAGTGATTGTGACATTTTGGCCAAATAAGACATAAAGCACAATTTTTGTCTTAATAAAGGCCTAACATTGAAGTCTAAAATTAAGTATGTAAGGGCACAATTTTTGGCCCAATTTATAACAAAAATTTTGTCTAAAAATAAAAGGGAAGAAGAAAGACAACACTTGGTACAAAAAATCAAGAAAAATGTAAGGGTAAAATAGTTTTGTCAACAAAAATTAAAAAACCAATATTTTCCCTTTTATTATGGTTAAGGATGACCAAGAGGAGGAAAAGGCAAGGAAAAATCATATTATTCCACGTTGTATGCCATATGGTAGCTTGTTGTGCCATAAGGAAAAAGAAGAAGAAAAAGCAAGTGACATGTGTTTAAATTGTAATAAAATATTATTAGGAGAAATTAATCTCCTCCAAGTCTTCATTTTCATTTATCAAGCAAGAGAAAAGAGAGAGAGAGTCTTGGTGAAGAACAAAGAACAAAGAACAAAGAAGGAGGAAGAATCAAGAGGCAAAAACTAGGTAAGTTGTAGTTGGAATTGCTTGTCTTTGCCTTCAATCTCTTGGAAACCTTCTCTAACCTTCATATCCTTCTTGAAGAAAATCAAGAAGAAAATCAAGGGAAATAAGAGGGAGAAGGCCACGATTAGAGGGAGAAAGTAAGAGGAATCAAGGTAAGCTTGAAAACTTGTCACATCTTATTAATTCATGATTATTGTTGGTGGTTTGTGATGGTTATTAGCTTGGTTTGGCTTAAATTTATGATTTTTGATGCATGAACCCTAAGGGGAGGTGCTTTCCAATTTGTCATTAATCATGTTCAAGTGGTCTTAAAGTGATTAAACAAGTAATTTACGGTGAAAAGAAGCTGAATTGTTGAAAGGAATCAAGAAATTTCTATTTTCTCAATTTCTCCAAGAAATTTTAGGGGTGTTTGAGCTAGAATTTGATGGATTTTATGATTTCATTATGTTTAGAATGAAAAATTTTGTACGATGCATGTGAAAAATGTAGTTTGGAGGCTTTGAGGTGTGAAATGACAATTTTGCCCCTAAACCACTAACTTTTTTGCTGTCAAAGGTATTTCTTGAAATGCAATGTTAATTTGTCAAAAGTAAGGTCAAAAATGGATTTTATATGCAAAACTGTGTAAGAATAGCCCATGTTATAATTTTTGGAAAAGTACAACTATACGGGGTATAAAGGGAATTAGATCGGATTCCCTAAGGGCATTTTAGTAGTTGTGAGTTTTTTGGGTAAAGATAACCAACTTTATAAGTCTTATAATAAGGTATGAATGAGTAATAACTGATTTTTATCAATTTGGGAATTATAGGATTTGATATTTGTTGAGCTAGACCCAAGCTAAAGGATCGATATTAGTTAGGCACTGAAAGAAGTCTAGGTAATAACTCTATTTCCAATATACTATGCGGTTGTTTATATGCGTTGTTTTTCCATATTATATGATGTGAATGTCTTTGGTGATAAATCCTAGAGCTCTGGGTGGGAAAAGCACAAGTACCACCTAATGGGAAAAACACAAGTGCCACTAGGCCAGTTTGGACCTAGCCTAGGCAGGCTAATGTGATAAGTACAGACACGTTAGTGCCTGCTTCAGAATATTATTGTGATCACTATAACGCCTGTCCCAAGACGCTTTTATATTGCATTTCAGAAGAATTACTTGCAGTTATTCTTTCAATTCAGTCAATATTCATTCGGTAAAGCCATTTTTACCAGAATATTTAACTTTTCAATTCTTCTATTCATTACTATCAAGGTTTTTCTCAGCTTATCAATTCCTTTACTTACTTAAATAATGGGCTCGTGTTGTGCGATTACCCACTCCTAGTTCATTTATCACGCTTAGAGAATTGAATTCATTCGTCATGTTGGTTATACAGTTAACTACATAAAATGTTAATTCATAACAGAACAACGCGTAATAATTCCTCAACTCTTCATTCGCTTCTTATTCCTGTGTATCATCCTGTACTCCTTTCTTATGCTCACTTGGCTAGATGGTTAGTTGGAGAAGGGTGAGATTCGAGGGAATCTCAGTAGTAAACAATACCAACAATTCATGTAAGATAAATGCTAGCTAGTACATGATATACTTGTCTTACATAGGCTCATGTTAACATAATGAGATATCTTTATGCTCATGCTTCATATTTTATACATATGGCCATAGCATCAATAGAAAATAAAGCTTCGATCATTCAACAATGTTACACACAGACAAGTAAAGCAATCATGCACATTAACACACAAGCATACATATCAAAACACGCAAGTAAGGTAAGTTTACTACCTTTTGTCTTTAAGTTCCCTTTTGTACATTTTCTTCCAACCACTAAAGTTGCTTCCATTACCTCTTTTTTGTCATCTCATAGCCCTAAATAAATGGCCATATCATTTGAGCCATGAAAAACAAATTTTCAATAGGCTACTTTAGCCTCTAGGACTTGTCTCTATTTTTTGGGCCCAAACTTATCCCAAATTACCTAAAATGCCATTACTTTCTTATTTTCACCTAATATCCAAAAGTTGGCAGAATTTTCAACAAACTTTGAAAATTCATATCTTTATCTAAAAATATCCAAATTAGGTGATTCAAAGACCTTGGTGACCCTTATTAAGTATATATTATGAGAAAAATAGATCCCACTACCACCTAGAAATGCACAGTTCTAGAATTCCCATTTTACCCTTACTGCTACAAAATCATCCCAGTTTTAATGGCCTTATTTTTAAAATTCATAACTTAATCTCTAGAACTCCAACTGGGGTAGTTCAAAGTCCCATACAAAGCTTGTTAAGTATGTTTTAAAGGAAAAATATCTGACATTACCTATTATCAGCACACAATTCAAAACATCTTGAGCAACAATGTTAGATATGATTAGTTTTGATGATGTCAAATATAGATAAGCAAAAAGTTTGCATAACATATTTACCTCCTACATTGACTAACTACAATATCTATTGTGAAATATCTTGTAGTTTAGTCAAGGAAATAAAGAGGAAGATTGAAGATTGTCAAGACAATGAAGAAGCTATCTAATTGGGCTATAGAGAATGATTATCAAGAGGAAAATCAAGAAGAAAGAGTTTGAATAAAGAGCTACTTGAAAGAACTAATGAGAATATCAAGATTTAAGCTCATATAAGTGATTCTGGAGGTTTCTATAGTCAACCAGAGGTTGGAATGGTCAATACAAAGCTAAAATAACTTATACAAAAGTTATGGCACCTCCACAGCTGATCACTCAAGTGATAGACCACTATATATTTTGGAGGTGATTACTCGATTGATCCATCACTCTGTTGCACTCTCTTTTTCATGAACCCAACAGAGCTTTTTGATTTTGGTCATATTTCTCAAACCACACGTTCGGTTGAGATAAAACTAGCTACATATAAAACTGGACTCCCAATATGTCACATAAACACTAGAACCAACATCAAAAGAGCTTAGATTAAAGAGCTACGAATGTTGGAAGTTGAACTTGAAATCACCGTCATATTCCAAACATGGCTTAGTATTTTAGCCATATCTCCTAAACTACACGTGCAAATGAGATAAAACCAGTACCATATGAAACTAAACTTAAAGAGAATTCCATAGATATATAATATGTTATATTTTGAGTTATAAATAAAGCGGTATGCATTCTGGAAGTTAACATTGGAAAACTCATATGTTATCTACATTCGTTAAATCATAACTTGAAGAATACAATGATTTTGGAGCTGATTCTTTTTGCATTAGAATGAAATAATAAGAGCTTATCAAAGATATTTCATTCACTATGTGAGAAGCCAAAATGAGAAGGGATCACTTGAGTAACCACTCTAGTGATGAGGTGAGATTGCTTCAAAACTCATGAAAAGACTCTGCCAAAATTTTCAATGGATCACTCCAATGATAGACATGTTTTACTCAAGTGAGCACTAGAGTGATATACTGTGAAAAGAGTCTGCTTAAGCTGAAATACTCTCTAGAAGAAATCAAAAGGGATCACTCACTAGAGTGATGAGTTCAAATTTCATGATAATTATCTATTGTTTATTTATTTGTTATCTATATGATTAACACTTCATTGTATTAGCATCTAAGCATTATTTCAGGAATTCAAAAAAGGAATCATGTGATAAGGAGAAAGAGAGACTTTACAGACAAAAAGCACCAAACCTGTAACAGCGGGTTTTTGAAACTAGGAAAATGGTCAAAACAAGCGATGTGTCTCTAACGGATATATTGAAATTCTTACAACAGCTATCACAACTCAACTATAAATATGAAAGCATTCAAAGAAGAGAGTAAGACACAGGAACACAACGACACAAACATGCTTATATCATAAGCCATTCGTCTAATCACATTCGTCTAATCACTCTCTGTTCTTATATGTTTTCTATATCTTGTATATTTAAGAGTGTAATCATTTGTATTGTATTTCAGTAAGTATTTTATCTACTATGTAAGAGAGTTTGTAAACCCATACAATTATATTTCTGTATTGATCTTAAGGTAGAGGGACCTTTAGAGAGTTGATTTCCTTATGGGAGAAGTTGAAGAGAGAATCGCCAAGACTTTCTGCTTATAAGACTTACAAGGTGCAAGCAGTAGAGAACATTGCTACCCATAAGACTTACAGTGGTGTAAGCAGGAGAGAACGTGGCTGCTCATAAGACTTGCACAAGTAAGCAAGAGATAAAGATCTTCTAGATTGCTCTGCTCGTAAGATTTTCCGTAAAAGGGAGTAAACCTTACAGTGTGTAAGGGGGAGTAACTCAGTAGTTGGCTTCACAAGTGCCTAATTGAACTTATGGATTATAGAGGCTTTTCTTATGCCTGATTAAACAGGAAGATAGTGGATTATAAATCTCAGGAGGAGCCTGGGGACTAGATGTAGGTCATCATGGATTAGACCGAACCAGGATAAATCACAGTTTACATATTCTCTCCCCTAAGCTGTTATATATTTCCATCATATATCGATATACGCTTGTGTTTATACTTCCATATATTCTTAGTTAAGAAGTTGCGAAAAGATTTTAAGAGATTGTAATATCTTATCCAATACCCAATTCACCCCTCCTGAGTGTCAGCCGGTTCTAACATTTGGTATCAGAGCTAGACTCTTGTTTAAAGGACTTAACTATCTCAAGAGTTTTCAATGGCTTATATTTGGTATTCTGTGCTTCCAGAAGGTTTTGATTATACAATCCCACCTTTTTTAAAAGATATTGATTTTTGGTTCTAGAAAGCTAGAATGACTAGTTTTATAAAAGCATATGATTTTGATATGTGGAATGTTTTTTACAAATGCTTTTGATCATAAACCAAGAAAGAATTGAATAGATGAAGAAAAGAAAGTGTTTTCATTAAATATTAGAGCAATGAAGTTTCTCTATAATGCCTTGATATAAAATGATTTTGAGAAAATGAAATTTTGCTATAGTGCTAAAGATATTTGGGATACCCTTAATTCTATATATACTTTGAACAAGCATGTTGAAGTTGAGAGTATAGATAGTTTACTTGAAACTATTAGCTATATATCCATAATCAGTGAACAAATGGAAGTTGAGAATGAAGAAGGAGGAATTATAAAGCACTTCCATGATCTAGTTCACACAAGAAAAAGAAGAGAATTCCCAAATGAAGCTCACTACAGATAACCATGAAAAATCACTCTCTGGAGCTCAAGATTGTCTTAAGGTAAAAAGTTCCAATTCTTCTTATGATCTTTATAAAACTGATTTTCTAAGTTTGCATAAAATAGTTTTCCAACCAATTGTTGATTCTGCTGAGAAAACCAAAAGTGTTTTCAAACATGCTGGAAATTTATATATGAAAAAGGAATTTAAGCAGACTGAACATTTGAGGAGGTCTTCCCTTAAACTACACAATACTTGCACAAAACCTTATAATGTATATCATCATGTTATCTACAATTATTGTGGTAAATCTGGTCATGTTTCTCACACATACTATATCAGAAGAAATTCTAATGTGAGAAATAAATGTATTTAGGTTCTGAAAGGACATATAAAGTCTAATACTAACAATCAAGGACCCAAGTATATATGGGTACCAAAATGTCCATCTGGTACTCTATGTATGCAGGGTGATCTAAAAAAATGGACATAAGAGTACAAAGAAGATGAAGAAGAAACCAAGAAGTTCTCCTATGTCAATAAAGAGGTTTATATCATCGAGAACTCTTGAAGCATTACCTGCTGGAGCTATAAAGCATAACAACAGAAAGAAGCAATGGATAAAAGGTGTACGTTCCACCTTAACGAAGGACTACCATGGAGTACCATTCAACTACCTTAAAGAGGACAAGAAAAGGAGGATCTCTCATACAAAAATACTCATGGAGTCTACAATATATAAGAGAACTTTGCATAATCCCAAAGCTAAATATGCAAAAACAGAATTCCAAGGAAAGATGTGTTGGGTGAGCAAAGGTAATCCTCCAAGCACCTAAGGTATGAGTATACAATGATAAAACCTCCTATGATATCATATCTAATATTCATTGAGGTTTATACCCCGGTACCTTAGGAATGAGCATTGCACATGTATTTTCACAATTTTTAGAAAATTCATTCATAAAAAATTGCAATGTTCAATAGTTTAACACTTTATGCATATATGCATACAGAGAAAATATTTTTATGCATAAAGTCATGTTTAATTCATTATGCTTAATTTCTTCAAATTGACTCTATTCTTAGAGCATGTGAATTATGCTTCCTACAAGCTTACCATGAGTAGATCCAAGTAAAATTGGATACTGTAGTAAGAAAAAGGATTACATTGTTTTGTAGGAAGAAGAAAGGAATACTCTGCTTTTAACCACTAAAGCAAGGAAAAACAGAGGGATCAATCACTCTAGTGACAACTTCAAGTGATCAGCAGATCACTCGAGTGATAACTAGAAGTGATGGATACAATACTAGAGTAATGACCTGTCAGAAGGAGAAGAGACTGGTACTCGAGTGATGTCTCAACATCACTCGAGTGAGTACTCGAGTAATCATCAGGGTAGATGGGAAATCATCCGAGTTTCAAGTCAAATTTGACATCCAGTATTTGCAAATCAACAAGGGAATATACATAGGTAATTACTATATTATCCATGCTAGGTACACTGTATTAGTTAGTAAAAGTTTTCTGTAGAACTTGAGTGACGTGACTTTATATTGATAATTTCAATCGTAGCACTCATTCTTTCCAACTTAATTTAAGTAGTAACTACTTACTTATTACATATCATTAGCAATCAATCTTTGGTAATCATCAAATTATTTATAGATTGCTAAATAAACCAAAAGTGAATTCGTGCATAGTTTTCTATTCGTTTATATTTTGAAGTGCATGATCCAAAAAATGTGTTTTGGTTTCAATTCTTCTTGCTTAATAAAAGTACATATGTTTTTAAACAAAATTCATACTTTGATTGCATTGAAATGATTTTAAAATTGGAAGTTAATATAGTTGTACTAAAATGTCAGAAATGGTTCAAATTCTTCGTCAAAGTTTTTCTTATCATTCACATATTATCTCTTGACCATAAACTTGTTACTACTTGAACTCCTCAATTTTTACTTTCTAACGAGTTAGACCTTATGTCTAATAAGTTAACTATCTATATGAGTTTCAAGTGTATTCATCAAAAAGAAACTCAATATCTAATATCTAAAATTTTATTTGGCTAAGTTATTTTATGCATTCAGAAGCTCATTAATGCATTAAAAGCATTAACCATTAATGTGGAATAACTTATTAAATCTAGTCATTTGGACCAACTAGTATGTGCTTTATGGTTTATAAATCTATATATTTGCTTTTATTGTTCGACTACTTTAAAAATTGATGTTATCTATCTTCGAGCAACTAAGCACTCAAAGCCTTAACTTGATATTCTTATTCTTTTGAACATATCTCTTATAGTCAATGCTATTTATTAGTCAGTAGCAAAGTCATTATGCTTTCATTCCTATTGTGCTAAGCCTATTTGGCTAATTATTTACTCCTATGACTTTTGCTCTTGAGAAAATACTCTAACATGTTAACTTCAATATTTGACATGTTCTCCAAAATTGAAAGCTTTCTGATATACATATAACTATTGACTTCTACCATTATTAGCATGAGCATTGAAATTTAACAAACTTTGTAAATGAATTTTCATGTCATAATGCATATTCATGATTTGAAACAATTTGAATATTTCATTATTATTTTTTAAAAAAAATATGATTTTAATCTTGATTTATCATTTCACAAAAGTTTATAAAAATTTTATGGATATATCTACTACTTTCCTTTGATCTCATGTATAAGCCTTGCATAAAGAATCATATCAATGACATATTTACAAATTGTCATTGATCATTGAAAAATCATCATCCTTGATATCATTTGTTTGTTACCATTTATAATTCAATGACTTGAATTTATTGAGTAAAATTATGTTTTGGTCTTTGTTGGTTTATGATACTCTTTGCTCAAATATCATATGATTTAATCGTACAAGAGCATAAAAGTTGTTATGTCTAATATTATGGACCCAAGAGAAGTTAGGTACCAAAGAGCATGTATTTATACTTTTACAGGAATTGACTAAATGCTTTGCTTTTGGTACAAGGAACAAAGACTAATAGGGTAAGGCCTCACTGGTAGTGTTGAAGTGTGAGCGAAAGAAAAATATGTGATATCACTCAAGTTACACCCCAGCACTAGCAAGTGACTTGTTATTGATGCAGTCAAAGAAAAAGAAAGAGGAGGAAGACATCTTAATGGTCACTGAGTTCAATTCAAAGAAGCTCAAGGCTAAGAACAATCTAGCCATTATGAGCTTTTATTATCCATACGTCTTCCTTACTGTGCCAAGTCTCTCAGCCTATACCTATTCTTGTACCACACTGAGTAGCCTAGTCTTCTCTATAATTAACTCATCTACTTCAAACAAAATTCATATTATTCTTGATGAGCCAATCTAGCTACCCTTAGTACCTATGCCTATTGCTTCACTATAGACACCGGGTTATAGTCAACAGGTCCAACAACTTTATACATTTCATTAAGAAGGACTATTGGAATATGGCCTTTATACTTCTGAAAGAACAAAGGAATTTTGATGAGCTTATATTTGTTGAGATCAAGATGCACAAATTTTTTGGAACCAAGATCACCCCAATACATGTCCCTCAGTTGATCTCATTGTTCCTAAAGAAGAACAAGATATGGTACCTGGAACCTAATGAGCCTATAGAGAAGTTATTACCAGTAGGAAGGAACCATATTAGGAAATTGAGAATTAAATTATCTTAGAAGAAGCCCCTGGAATCCATCTCTGTTTTGGCCACTACCTCTGCACCTTCTTTTATCGGATTGACTGTGAAAACTTATATGAAAAGTCCCTTGAAGATTTTCATGTAGATATAGCTTATATAAATGCTAAACATATCACTCACATCAACTTGAAGATTGGTGAGATGGTAGAGTAAATGAATAAGCACAATGAGGCAATGCTGGCACACAATAAAGAGATATTAGTATAGCAGTAGACCCATAATAGTGCTTTACAGGAGATTGAGAGTCTCTTATGGTCCTTACATAAGATAGTAGATGAAAGAAGACTACACTTCAATACCAATCATATCATCCAGACAACGATACATCAATGGACTACAGAGAACTATACTCGAGTGATTACGACATTACTCGAGTGAGGTATTGTATTCCTTCGTAATTTAAATACTTTGAGTTACATCACCCAAAGTGAACACATGAGTGATGACTCAAGTAAATCTTTAAACTCAAGGTATTGTATAGCTGTTAAAATCCATAAATGGCATCATTATTTTCACAAATTGATTTCTCACTAAATCTTTAGACTTTCATGCTCAATTTCTCTATCAAGTTTTTCCAAAGGCTTTTCAAATCCATAAGAGTTTTCTTCATAATATTTTTATGCCATGCATTCATTAAGAGAGAGCTTAACATTCACATATGTTTTATATCTTAAAAGTTTATCTCCTTTATTTAAAGAAAATCATTATAATACACTCATCTGTATTTACTCGATCAATTGATTAGTTTTGATGATGAGTTACTCATATATTTTCTTTCATAATCTTAATTTGCATATACTTTATAGAAAGAAAATTTTTGACACTTAATTGTCCTAACCATTCTCATTGCAAGATTTTTTTTTACTTATGACAGGAGGATCACTATAAATAAGTTCATTCCTCAGTACACTAAAAAGATAATATATCAACCTTAAGGATATATGCTTTGATGCTCAAGGGAAATATATTGGTTGTAATACTCAAAGCAACAAATACCTATGCCAACACAAAGAAGCATTAACCATGTTGTGATAAAAATATGCACTCAGTAAGCACTTCCTAAAGACAACATGAATATACATCAGAGTTGCACAACGAAAGTGTGGTGAACTGGATTTCATGGATCTATCTTCAGCATGACAAATCCAAATGAGCATTTCTAAACCATCTCTCTTTATATTTTGAGCATACTTTGAATGTCTTGATTATGAATTTTTTTTTGAAACATCTTTAAGTTGTTTTAGATTCAAAATGTAAAAACCATTTTTGTTACATTCCATTAAACATCAAATCACTTTTAAATAAGGAGAGAAAATTTTTTCATAACGCAATCATTTTGACACATTCATTTTGATCAATGGAGATATATGCATTTCATATTTACTTCTCTACAAACATTTCATTCTTATATTTTAAACTTTATACTGTTGTCAAATAGGAGGAGAGAAATGTCAAGAAAATTATGTTGCATTCAATTTGTGTAATAATATTCATATATTTTTCTAGAAGGATTTGCCATCATAAAAAAGGGGGAGAATATTAGATATGATTAGTTTTGATGATGTCAAATATAGATAAGCAAAAATTTTGCATAACATATTTACCTCCTATATTGACTAACTACCATATCTATTGTTAAATATCTTATAGATTAGTTAAGAAAATAAAGAGGAAGATTGAAGATTGTCAAGACAATGAAGAAGCTATCTAATTGGGTAATGGAGAATGATCATCAAGAGGAAAATAAAGAAGAAAGAGTTTGAATAAAGAGCAACTTGCAAGAACTAATGAGAATATCAAGATTCAAGCTCATAGAAGTGATTCTATAGGTTTCTACAGTCAACCGGAGGTTGGAATGGATCAATACAAAGCTAAAATGACTTATACGGAAGTTATAGAACCTCCACGGTTGATCACTCAAATGATAGGCTACTACCACATTTTGGAGGTAATCACTCGAGTGATCTATCACTCTGTTGTACTCTGTTTTTCTTCAACCCGACAGAGATTTGGTATTTTGGTCATATCTCTCAAACTACATGTTTGATTAAGATGAAACTAGCTGCATATAAAACTAGACTCTCAATGTGTCACATGCATATAAGAACCAACATCAAAAGAGCTTAGATGAAAGATATATTTGTGTTGGAAGTTGAACTTGAAATCACCATCATATTCCAAACATGATTTAGTATTTTGGACAAATCTCCCAAACTACACATCCAAATGAGATAAAACTAGTGCCATATGAAACTAGACTTAAAGAGAGTTCCATGGATATGTAATATGTTAGATTTGGAGTTATCTTCAAAGCGGTGTGCATTCTAGAAGTTAACATTGGAAAACTCATATGCTATCTACATTCGTTTAATTATAACTTGAAGAATACAATGAGTTTGGAGCTGATTATTTTTGCATTGGAATGAAAATGATAAGAGCTTATCAAAGATATGTCATTCACCATGTGAGGAGCTAAAATGAGAAGGGATCACTCGAGTGACCACTCAAGTGATGAGGTGAGATTGCTTCAAAACTCATTAAAAGACTCTGCCAAGATTTTCAATGAATCACTCAGGTGATTAACATGTTTCACTCGAGTGAGCACTCGAGTGATGTACTATGCAAAGAGTCTTTTTAAGGTGAAATAATCTTTAGAAGAAATCAGAAGGGATCACTCACTCGAGTGATGGCCCTTGATCACTCGAGTGATGAGTCCAGATTACATGATAATTTTCTATTGTTTATTTATTTGTTATCTATATGATTAACACTTCATTGTATTAGCATCTACGCATTATTTTAGGAATTCGATAAAGGAATCATGCAATGAGGAGAAAGAGAGACTTTACGGATGAAATGCACCTAATGTGTAACGGCTAGTTTTTGAAACGAGGAAAATGGTCAGAACAAGCAATGTGTCTCTAACGGATATATTTAAATGCTTACAACAGTTATCATGACTCAACTATAAATATGGAAGCATTCAAAGTAGAGAGTAAGACACGAGAACCAAACGACACAAACATGCTTATATCATGAGCCATTCGTCCAATTACTCTTTGTTCTTATATGTTTTCTATATCATGTATATTTGAGAGTGTAATCATTTGTATTGTATTTTAGTAAGTATTTTATCCACTCTGTGATAGATTTTGTAAGCCTATACAATTATATTTATGTATTGATCTTAAGGTAGAGGGACCTTGAGAGGGTTGATTTCCTTACGGGAGAAGTTGAAGAGAGAAATGCTAGGACTTTTTGCTCGTAGGACTTACAAGGTGCAAGCAGTAGAGAACGTTGCTACCCATTGATCGAGAATTGTCGAGTTCTCACAAAATAACCAGTTTCAATAAAAATTTGTAGTATAGAGAACCTGGATCGTTTCCCACAGAATTCACATACGGTCTAAAACATTCGAACAATGATCGATTGGGGGGTTTCTTTTAATTAGACTATTAACGAACAATAAACTCATATTAAAGACACAAATAAAAAAATGAACTAGACCAAACAGATTAAAATGACTGACCTAGAATTGGGATTCATAGTTTCCTACCATCATCGAACGAAGATTATAACGAACTCGTGACTGGTTCTGGATGAATCAAAATATCTGTATTCGTCCAGAGAATCCCTTGACTAGACGATTGTCTAGATTTTGTTCGTATGCGTGGCATGCTACTATGCGATTGTACAGTATCACTGTAACCTGATTCGAACTGTGTCCTTGGGATGTACCAATTAGAATATTAAAACAAACATTCGAACTATTTCCAGAAATCGAATCCGATTAGAGTAAATAGAAATGAGTTACGTTACCGGTTTAAGTATGTCCTCTAATTGGAAACGTGAATCCTCAATCCATAGGTCAATCACAGAAGCTTAGCAGGACATGGCTGGAAAATCTGAAGAATGAACGAAGAACATGAAGAACATTTTTTAGAGAATTCTTAACTTATGATTTCAATCCAAAAATTGTCCAATTTCATTCTGCCCCTATTGTTTCAGCTAACTAAAGTAAAAACCTAATTGACAAATGGATCAGAGCTCACCAGTTCAGCCCAAAACAGAAATTACTAATAAATGGTGCTCCATTACAAAATTCAGGCCTAATAAAAATCTAGAAAAATACATATAACGTTGACTACAATTTTGACTGTCTTCTTGTCAGAATCTGCCTTTCAAGTCTGCATATCAATTGTTGCTCTCTGAATCATCTAAAAAATGAGACAAAAATGAGATCAGTCGGATATCTGGTTCAAGAGTTATGATCAAAATAGAGAAGGGTTGTAAATCTGAAATTTTTATTATTAAAATATGTTAAATCCAATAAAACACCTAAAGCCAAAATCTGCATAAAAGCCTATTATTTATTAACTAAACAATCTAAATTTATTAATCAAGAGATACAAATGAGTGTAATAAATATTCAATTATCAAATTCCCCCACACTTATCATTTTGCACTCCTTAGCAAAACTAAAAGAAAAATTTCTCCTTTCTAACAATTGCCAGTAATGCAAAAATGGAATAATGGACACAGAGCTTCAAAAGATCAACCAATTAAAACTGAAATCCTTTCATATCAAATTATAAAACATGGTAGTCTCGATCAATGATGTTTCTCATACAAGATGGTCTCTTAAAGGATTCCCTCAATAACTCTCTAAAGTGTATAGGGTAAATAAGTGTATCACTCAAATTCTACTTAAGAAATTGTCCTACCATAGGCTTGCTCAATTTCTACTTCTTCACTACTCATATCACTTACATGCACAAATCAAGGGAGCTTATTATTCAAGGTTGTAATGGGGCTAAGGTGAAGGTGTGTATAAGTATGGATATGTGAGGCTAAGCACCAAAGAAATTTGAAAGAGCATGATAATAATAACACTCGAATCAATGGAATATCCCTTTCAAGTATACATCCCTCCTTCTCCTTCTTTCTTTTCTTTTTTTTTTGTTTTTTTGTTTTTTTGTTTTTGTTTTTTGTTTTTGTTTTTTCTTTCACAATAACCCAACTCCTAAATCAAACATCCCCCCACACTTAAATTGTTGCACTCCTGGGCAACCCCCTCATGTAAACACAAAACTAAGGTGAAACCAATGCTCAGTAAATTCCAAGGTGCGGTGATAAGTAAAATATTTGCATATTCATTTTCCCTTATATGATGATTTTGTGGACTATATTTGAGCTGAATGTAATCAATTTGGGTGTAATTAATAAATAAATAATGATTTTCTTGCAGCCATGGATAGTACCGGATTAAAAGAATTAAAGAAGGCATTTAAGGAAAAGTACTATTCACGTGGTACTATTCACTGTACACTGTTCATGCGGTACTGTTCACTGTAGCAGACGGTGTGGTCGGTTACTGTAGCAGTTTTACTGTAGCGGACGGTGTGGTCGGGTACTGTAGCAGTGCGGGTTACTGTAGCGGACGGTGTGGTCGGTTCACTGTAGCAGTGCGGTTCCTGTAGCAGTCGGTGCACTGTAGCAGTCTGAAAATGAAGCCTATAAATAGAGCTTCTTGGCACCCTAAAATGAAGGGGAAAGGGGAGGAAGGAAGAGAGAGAGAGAGAGTTTCTATTTTAGAGACAGAGTTGTTATTTTTAGAATTTATTTCTTGCATTTTTTTTACTTCTTGCATGCCTCCTACATGGATGGTTTTACCTCCTATATGGAAGGCCTAGGTAGTCCTCCTTTATGGATGGTATAGGTTGCCACCTACATGGATGGTTTTACCTCCTATATGGTAGGCTAGATTTTCCATTTTCATACATCTTGTAGTTGTATTTTTATGTTTTTGTAATTAATTTTTATGCAATATTTATGATGTTTGGAATATATTTTGGTTTTGTTTTTAATTTTATCATGAGCTAAATTTTCCTTTTCCTAGGGTGATGACGTAGCTTACTAATGACGAATTGAATCTTAACTTATTAAATCTAGTTTTAATTTTTCCTTCATGATTGAGTTTTAATTATTGCTCTTAATGCTTACAATTGATTGGCCACCTTTTGGATGATTTTAATATGCATGTTGAGACCGGAAGGAGATACATGTGTGTGGATCCTATAATTAAAACCATAATTTGCATATGAAATAGGAATATATTCATATGGGTTATGTAGTCTTAATTGAGTTCCATAAATCTTAATGCATGATTGATTGCTTAAATTCATATAGGAATATATTGGGTTAGCAATTAATTATAGAATTACTTGACCTTGGAAGAGGCTAGTAATTAAAATAGGGAAACTCGACTATCAATCATGTGGAATAAATTGGACTAGAATAGATAAGTGATTCAATCCGGAATTTATTAAGTGAAATCTAATCCCTAGGGCTTTTTCTCATATTTGTCTTTATATCACTTGTATTCATATTTCATCATTTCTATCTTGCAATCTCAATCACAACTAATCAACCGACTAAATAGAATTAAAATTACCAATTTTGGTACTTAGTGATCAATCCTCGTGGGAACGATACTCTACTCACTTCTTTATTACTTGATTACGACAGTGTACACTTGCACTTCTAAATACACCATCCTAAATTCGTAACATGCGGTATAACATGGTTTTACACTTTGGCTAGTAATGTGGTTGAAGAAAAGAATGAGTCAAAAAGGCACAAAGGGGCTAACAAAGGGAATATAATAGTGTAAGGGAAGGCTATTTGGTCAAAGTGGAAAATAAAAGAAAGAAACTCAACAAGCCTCCATCATATTTATTCATGTAAGTGAAAAATGTAGTCTTAAAAAGAAAGAGAGCAAGTTCTAGAGAACATAAATCATATTTACTACAGTGTACACTTGCACTTCTAAATACACCATCCTAAATTCGTAACAAGTTTTTGGCGCCGTTGCCGGGGATTGTCATTAATATCAATACCAAGTAATTTTAATACTAATTTGGTCTTCATATTACTTTTTTTTGTGTCTTTTCTTTCTTTTCAGGTTTTGCTTAGTATAGGACTAGATCGAAGAAGACTGAATTACAACCTTGTGATTCTGAGATCGAGAGAACTTGTCGAAGAAATCGGAGAGTTCGAAAGCAGTCTACTTCAATCAATTCAATGGCAAATCCGGAAGGAGAAGCAGCAGATACCAAAACTCTTCGTGATTATGCAACACCAACAGTCATGGAGACAACTTCTGGAATCAGAAAACCACCAGTAGCAGCCAACAATTTTGAAATCAAGCCTGCAATTATCCAGATGGTGCAAGCCAATCAGTTCGGTGGTTTATCAACAGAAGACCCCAACACACATATAGCCAGCTTCCTAGAAATATGCGACACATTCAAGCATAATGGTGTTACTGATGATGCCATTAGACTTAGACTTTTCCCTTTCTCACTCAGGGATAAGGCTAAGAGCTGGTTACATTCTCTACCAGTGGGAAGCATAACTACATGGGATGCCTTGGCACAGAAATTTTTGGCGAAATACTTTCCATCAGGAAAAACTGCAAAATTGAGGAATGAAATTACCTCATTTTCCCAGCATGAACTAGAAAGCCTTTATGAAGCTTGGGAAAGATACAAGGAGTTGCTAAGGAGATGTCCTTATCATGGGTTACCAGATTGGTGGACACTGCAAACATTCTACAATGGGATGACACATACCACCAGAATTCTTGTAGATGCTGCAGCTGGAGGATCTTTAATGGGAAAAAATCTTGATGATGCCTATAATTTACTTGAGGAGATGGCAGCAAATGCATATCAATGGCCTTCTGAACGTCATAATTCAAAGAAGGTACTTGGAGTGCATGAGCTGGATATCCTTACAACTTTATCTTCTCAAGTTGCATCTATATCCAAGCAAGTGAGCTCATTGACTAGTCAAGCAAATGCAATCAGTACTCCTCATGAAACCTGTGACCGATATGGAGGACCTCATATGAGTACACAGAGTCAAGATGAACAGTCATCCATACCTTCTCAGTCGGAGCAAGCTCATTATATCAGAAATCAAAGAAATGACCCATTCTCAAACACTTATAATCCAGGTTGGCGGAATCATCCAAACTTTGGCTAGAGGAATAATCAAAATATGTTCAAACCGCAAGGGAACTACCAGCAACAAGCTCTTCAACTACCAAATCAACCACAGCAAAAAGTGAATGTGGAAGATGCACTGGCTCAACTAACCATGAATACATCTCAATTCATGGCTAGGACTGATGCAACACTCAGAAGCCACAAAGCCTCAATAAAGAACTTGGAGATCCAAATGGGCCAAATTGCAAATATGCTGAATTCCAGACAACCAGGTACTCTTCCAAGTGATACTGAGAAAAACCCAATAGAGCATGTGAAGGCTATTGCATTAAGAAGTGGGAAAGAATTGAAAGATCCTGTAATTCTACATAAGACTGACGGAGAAAAGAAAGAAAGTGAACAAGAAAAGAAGGAGGAAGAACAGAAACCTCAAGAAGATGATGTGGTACCAGGAAGAATCAGCTTTCCAGATAACCCTCCTCCATATGTACCACCAGTTCCATACCCTCAGAGACTTGTGAAGGCAAAGCTAGACAAGCAGTTTAAAAAGTTTTTGGAGGTTTTCAAAAAGTTACATATCAACATCCCTTTTGCAGACGCTCTTGCCCAAATGACCAGTTATGTAAAATTCATGAAGGACATTCTCTCAAATAAGCGTAAGCTGGAGGAATTTGAGACAGTTGCACTTACTGAGGAGTGCAGTGCCATTCTGCAAAAGAAACTACCACCAAAGCTGAAAGATCCAGGAAGCTTTTGCATACCTTGCACCATAGGTCAATGTAACTTTGAAAAAGCACTTTGTGACCTGGGAGCAAGTGTAAATCTCATGCCCTTATCTGTCTACAGAAAACTTGGTCTTGGAGAGGTGAAGCCTACCACAGTTTCACTACTTCTTGCTGATCAATCAATTAAACATCCGAGGGGTGTCTTAGAAGATGTTCTGGTGAAGGTGGACAAACTCATATTTCCAGCTGATTTCATTATTCTTGACATGGAAGAAGACCAAGAAATTCCTATCATTCTTGGGAGGCCATTCCTAGCAACTGGGAGAACTTTAATAGATGTGCAACAGGGAAAGTTGACTTTACGAGCTCAAGATGACCAAGTATCTTTTAACATTTTTAAGGCTTGGTCATGTCCAAATGAAGGTGACACCTGTTACAGAGTAGAAACAATGACCAGCTGCACAAAAGACGTGGTGAATAAAAGCTGCATGGATCAACCACTTGCAATGGGAATAGTTGATGTTTCAAAATCAACTAATCCTGAAGTGCACAAAGAATATTGGGCAATAAAAGCCTTAAATTCTGACTTAAAGGCAGCTGGTAAGAAGAGACTTCTCCAACTCAATGAGCTTGAAAAATCCAGACAACAAGTTCATAAGAATGCAAAGTTATACAAGGAGAAGACAAAAATATGGCAGGATAAAAGAATTTTGAGGAGAGAGTTCACGCCGGGGCAAAAAGTTCTGATATGCAACTCAAGGTTAAAGCTCTTTCCGGGAAAGCTGAGATCAAGGTGGTCAGGACCTTTTATTGTGGTTCAAACATGGCCATATGGAGCAGTGGAGATTCAAGATGGTGATCGAAAATTCAAAGTGAACGAGCAAAGGCTGAAAGAATATAATGATGGTGCACTCAACACTTTGAAAACTGTCATCACTTTGGAGGAAACAACAGGTAAGTCCTAATTTTTTTAAAAAAAAAATAAATAAAAAATAAATAAAAAATTATTGCTTGGGTCTTTGTCTAGCTAAAGACGTTAAAGAAGGGTGGCTATTTGGGAGGCAACCCAAAACTTCTTTTCCTTAATCTTTCATTTTTCTTTCTTACTTACTGAAGCACACAAAACTGCATCTTTAAATTTTAGTCTCATCATAGAGGAAATTATTGTAAAGCTTAAGAACAGGTTCCCTACTCTTCCCAAAGATGTGCTTAGGAAGATCTATAGCTGTCGACTTGAACGAATGAAGACATTCAAGCGTTTGGGCCTTCCTGAGGATGTCCGCTGGATTATTGAAGCTAAGGTACGTTTAATAGGTGAGATTCATGATTCATTTATTAAACCTATGCCAGGTATGGGAAGAAGCTCTTATTCCAAAAAGAGAAGAGCTAAAAGAATGAAGGTTTGTCCTAAATGTGCAAGGTGGAATAGTGATCAGCGCTGTAGGAGCAAAGGTATGGTTTCTATAAATCGAGAAGATAAAATCCAATTTATAAAGGATGGACTGAGTAAGGAGTCATTGGATGATATCATTCAGACTCTTGAGACGCATCCTAGTGGCGATGTTCATCATATTCTTCTTGATTTATTAGACATATTCAACAAAGAAAAAGAGTGCTACCGTCTTGGGAATCTGACGTTAAAAGACCATGTTTGCCAGTTTATAAGAAAACTGGATGGGAAGCAAATCCTCGATTCATAGAAAGCGTTTAAGCCGTTACTGGACGTAAAACCAGAGGAAGATGTGAGCCACAATCACAACTATTGTACATAATCTTGCTTTTGTCAATCTGTCTTATCTTTTTCAGTAACTTTTGACTTTCTTTACTCACTTTACTTAATTTCTTCGCACAGTGGCCCACTGGTCATTCGTGTCAGAAATTTTTTTCAAGTTTTTTTGAAAAATGTGTGATTTGCATGATTTTGTTGTCGCTGTTTTTGTAATATAAATATGTAATCTTCCATTTGTAAAAAACACAAAATGTCTGAGAGAAAAAAAGAGAGGAGTGGTATCACTCTAAAATGCAGTTTTAAATCTATATGCATTTTTGGTGAAACTGAGTTGGGAAAGGATAGAGAGTTTATACCTGCAGCACAGGAACTGGGAAGTGCACTAGCCGCTAGGAAAATCAACTTTGTCTATGGGAGAGGTCTCGAGGGCTTGAAGTTAAGTATGGCTATTCCTGCAACCATTCATGGTAGCAAGGGTTTGTGTGTAAGGATAAAGGAGTTAGAACATCAATTCTTCTTCTTAGGCCAAGAGTTAGAGGTTTCAAGTCTGCCTGAACGAATGGGACGTATGTTTTACCGTGCTGATGCTTTTATCGCTCTACCCGGTGGTTTTGAAACGTTGGATGGGATCTCTAGCATTGCTTATTGGGCTAAACTGAACTTTCATAAAAAACCATTAGGATTGTTAAATGTTAATGGTTTTTTACGATAACCTGTTGTCTTTTCTTGATCATGCTGTGGAAACAGGATTCATACCCCAAGCGACTCGTCATTCCATCATTTCTGCACCAACTGCTGATCAACTACTAGATAAACTGCAAACCTATGAACCTCAACCAGATCTATTAGTAAAAGAAAAAGGTGGGCAATCTTCAGACAGCAGTCAGAAGCAGAATCCAGATACCACTCTCCGGTTGTAACTTTCTTTTATCTTATGGTTTTACTCTCAGCATTTTGGTTTAATTTATTGTGTGTTTAGGTTGTTTAGAAAAAAAAACTTTCTTTAACCTTTAGAAGACATTGAGGACAATGTCTGATTTAGGTTGGGGGAGGATTATAAAAAAAAAAGCATAGTTTCTCCATTAGATAGTTAGTTAGTAAAACCATTAGATGCATGGGGTATGCATAGATGGCAGAGTAAAGAGTTATTCTTAACTCTTGAGACGCATCTTATTAGTTGTAATTTTTTTGTTATTTCATCTTTTAAAAAAAAATTATTTAAGTGCTTTTCAATGATTTTAAGAAGTATATAAGTTTGAAGCATGGATCAATTGAGTTTAGAGATTTTATAGCATGATTGAATAACTGATTGTTGAATTTGGTGATGAATTTTGAGATTGAATGAGCTGAATTTGAAAGTCCCTAACATTGAGCTTTTGAGCCTATATGATCAACAGTGATTATCTTTCTTGTGTGTGATATTCACCTATTAAGTTGTCACTCTAGAACTTGCCTTAAATCTAGTTGAAATTACATGTCACATGCACATTCAAAAATGATAAAGGCATTCATTTTGTTTAGCCAGAGTCAAATAGCCAACCTTACAATTATACCATTGATAAGCCCCTTTGAGCCTAATTGATTATTTATTCTTAACCCATTAATATGTGTTTTAATGATTTATCAAGTGCTTTCACTGAATTCGAAAGATTAACAGAGCATTTGAAATTTTTGTGAAATGGGCTTTTGACAAGTGTGGGGGTCTATATATCATCAACTACAAAAGTGCAGAAGTTGTTTAAAAAAAAGAGAAAAAAAAGAAGAAAAAAAAAAGAAGAAAAAAAAAGAAGAAAAAGAAAAAGAAAAAAAAATGTAAATTATGGTTTGTTGGGATGAGATAAGCCAGGTTTATTCATAAGATGGCCCATTTTTCAATTGTTCTATTTACTTAGTAAAAATAGCCCTTCATATCACTTTTTACATTCCTTTCACCTTAACCCCATTACAACCTTTAATAAGTCCTTTTGATTTGAACTATGCATGTCAATTAGGTAGTGGAGATTGAGATTTTTGGCAAGCTTATGGTAGTGCAATTTTTTCAGGTGAATTTGAGCGAAACACTTACCCTAAAACACTAGAGAGATTGAGAGAATGAGCGACAATTATGAATTCGGTTCATTTATTTTCAAATGAAGTTACCAGTTTATACTTTTATTGATTCAAGAATACTATGATCTCTTTATTCTTTAATTGTGCCCTTGTTTATGACTTGACACTTCTGATTTTGTTGGAAGCACTTATTAGTTACTCTTTCTTGTCCGAGGACGTCCAAGAGCTAAGTGTGGGGGAATTTGATAAGTAAAATATTTGCATATTCATTTTCCCTTATATGATGATTTTGTGGACTATATTTGAGCTGAATGTAATCAATTTGGGTGTAATTAATAAATAAATAATGATTTTCTTGCAGCCATGGATAGTACCGGATTAAAAGAATTAAAGAAGGCATTTAAGGAAAAGACTATTCACGTGGTACTATTCACTGTACACTGTTCATGCGTACTGTTCACTGTGCACTGTAGCAGCTTCACTGTAGCAGACGGTGTGGTCGGTTACTGTAGCAGTTTTACTGTAGCGGACGGTGTGGTCGGGTACTGTAGCAGTGCGGGTTACTGTAGCGGACGGTGTGGTCGGTTCACTGTAGCAGTGCGGTTCCTGTAGCAGTCGGTGCACTGTAGCAAATTCACTGTAGCAGTCTGAAAATGAAGCCTATAAATAGAGCTTCTTGGCACCCTAAAATGAAGGGGAAAGGGGAGGAAGGAAGAGAGAGAGAGAGAGAGTTTCTATTTTAGAGACAAAGTTGTTATTTTTAGAATTTATTTCTTGCATTTTTTTTACTTCTTGCATGCCTCCTACATGGATGGTTTTACCTCCTATATGGAAGGCCTAGGTAGTCCTCCTTTATGGATGGTATAGGTTGCCACCTACATGGATGGTTTTACCTCCTATATGGTAGGCTAGATTTTCCATTTTCATGCATCTTGTAGTTGTATTTTTATGTTTTTGTAATTAATTTTTATGCAATATTTATGATGTTTGGAATATATTTTGGTTTTGTTTTTAATTTTATCATGAGCTAAATTTTCCTTTTCCTAGGGTGATGACGTAGCTTACTAATGACGGATTGAATCTTAACTTAT
This sequence comes from Albizia julibrissin, assembly GCA_037074505.1. NCBI lineage: Eukaryota > Viridiplantae > Streptophyta > Magnoliopsida > Fabales > Fabaceae > Albizia > Albizia julibrissin. Next base: position 40,209,720 of record CM073480.1, on the reverse strand, counting down.
TAAATCTAGTTTTAATTTTTCTTTCATGATTGAGTTTTAATTATTGCTCTTAATGCTTACAATTGATTGGCCACCTTTTGGATGATTTTAATATGCATGTTGAGACCGGAAGGAGATACATGTGTGTGGATCCTATAATTAAAACCATAATTTGCATATGAAATAGGAATATATTCATATGGGTTATGTAGTCTTAATTGAGTTCCATAAATCTTAATGCATGATTGATTGCTTAAATTCATATAGGAATATATTGGGTTAGCAATTAATTATAGAATTACTTGACCTTGGAAGAGGCTAGTAATTAAAATAGGGAAACTCGACTATCAATCATGTGGAATAAATTGGACTAGAATAGATAAGTGATTCAATCCGGAATTTATTAAGTGAAATCTAATCCCTAGGGCTTTTTCTCATATTTGTCTTTATATCACTTGTATTCATATTTCATCATTTCTATCTTGCAATCTCAATCACAACTAATCAACCGACTAAATAGAATTAAAATTACCAATTTTGGTACTTAGTGATCAATCCTCGTGGGAACGATACTCTACTCACTTCTTTATTACTTGATTACGACAGTGTACACTTGCACTTCTAAATACACCATCCTAAATTCGTAACATGCGGTATAACATGGTTTTACACTTTGGCTAGTAATGTGGTTGAAGAAAAGAATGAGTCAAAAAGGCACAAAGGGGCTAACAAAGGGAATATAATAGTGTAAGGGAAGGCTATTTGGTCAAAGTGGAAAATAAAAGAAAGAAACTCAACAAGCCTCCATCATATTTATTCATGTAAGTGAAAAATGTAGTCTTAAAAAGAAAGAGAGCAAGTTCTAGAGAACATAAATCAGGAGCAGTGACACACAGAAAAAGGAAGAATGATAAAAGATGAATCCCATTCATGTAGGTCTAAAATCACAAAGGTAAATACCAAATCATGCAATCAGCATCACCAAAATCAACTACCAAAAGTAAGGAATTGGGTCCAAACAGTATGATCCATCAAAACCAACATGTCCAAGTCTACAATATACATAGCTAAACAATGATAGAAGGAGAAAGTGTTTATTTAGAAAATCTACGCTAAGTGTGAAAAAGAAAAGTGAAAAAGGAATACAAGAAATAAAAGAAAAGGGAAATAGAGAAAGAAGAATACTCCCCAGATGTTTACGGAGGATAAGTGGCATCAGTGAGTATAAGGTTTGCTTCTTCAGGTTGCTGCTGTGATCCCTCATAAAATGGTTTGAGTTGATGTCCATTCACTTTGAAGGTTCTCCCTGTAGGTGGATCGCACAACTCAACAGCACCAAAAGGGGAAACATTAGCAATCACAAAAGGGCCATCCCATCTAGATTGAAGCTTACCAGGCATAAACTTGAGACGGGAATTGAATAGAAGAACTTTCTGGCCCACAAAAAACTCTTTCCTCAGGATTTGCTTGTTATGGAATGCCTTGGTCTTCTCCTTATACAACCGTGAACTCTCATAGGAATCCAATCAAAGCTCATCCAACTCTTGCAACTGGAGCTTCCATTCCATCCTAGACTTAGCCAAATCCATGTTATACTGCTTAATGGCCTAATAAGCTTGATGCTCCAATTCAACCGGAAGGTGACATGCCTTACCAAAAACAAGCCTATATGGGGACATCCCAATCGGAGTCTTGTAGGTAGTCTGATAAGCCCATAAAGCATTATCTAATCGCTTGCTCCAATCCTTCCGGGTAGAGTTAACAGTCTTCTGAAGGATTTGCTTAATCTCCCTATTCGAGACTTTAGCTTGACTATTGGTCTGTAGATGGTATGCTGTGGACACCTTGTGAATCACTCCATACTTTTGTAACAAATTACCCATACTTTGATTACTAAAATGAGAGCCTTGGTCACTAATAATGGCTTAAGGAATGCTAAACCTGCAAAAAATGTTAAACCTGAAAAAATCTACCACTACAACAGAATCATTAGACTGGGTGGCCTTCGCCTCAACCTATTTTGAAACATAGTCAATAGTAAGCAATATGTAAGTGAAACCATAAGAAACAGGAAATGGACCCATAAAATCAATACCCCATATGCATACTATATGCATACTAAGCCTTACGGCTCATTCTACTCCCACAGTGCTAGATATTCTGGCATTACTGCCCAGTGAATCACCCCTAGCCATTAGCATCTCAAGGCTTACTACCTTGGCTACAACTTGGTATAGTCTAAATGTTCTTCCAACCTCAAGATATACTTTGGATACATTGGTCCCATGCCACCATGCTAGGCAACTACCACAGTGCTAGACATACTGGTCTTACGGCCTATAGATACTGCCCTATGCAAACTTGCATATTAGGTTTTACCTCCTCAAGCCTTCGCTTATTAGAATTCTCAAATACATAACATTCTGTCAGCCTAAGGACTTACTAGTCCAACGGACACAAAGTCCAACATTCATGCTGAATACATAATGAGACTAATTACCTTAGTACACATAGTCCATTTGGTATTCTGAATTCATTACAGGCTACACCTCTTGCTTCCTAAACCCTTCATATACTTATGTAATGTTTATGAAGCACGCAAAACAAACCATCTGACAATAATCAATTGTTAGGAATTCAACAATCACAGGACACACTATCCATCATCAACTATCCAGGTAGCCTACAAGGTCTTATTGCTGGGATTTATACACGCAGCGAAAGAAATTAACTGTTTAAAATTTTTGAATCCTAAACACAGATCTATCAATGGCGTTTAACTGAGTAGTTAGAGTTGTACCTTTTTCATTTTTGTATTTTGTTCAATCTCTAGGAGCTGGCTGCACGAACCAGCTCCCTCTATTGGTATCTACACGAACAGGACCCCAACACCGCCAGCGTGCTAGCGCCTCTGATGTTCGTCTCTAGGGTTTTCTTTTGTGGCTCTCTCTAATACGTCTACTATCTCTAACCCTACGTCTTATATCTTAAGTAGGCCGTATTAGATCTTTAAAATTAATCTTAATTAATTTTGAAATTCAAATTAGATTAAATAAATTTTGATTTAATTAAATTTTTCCTGTAGATTTAATCTAATCTATTTATTTAATCCGAATAAAGAGCCAACTGATTTAATTTATCTTTATAAATTAAATATGAGATACGATATCTCCATTAGTTTTAGTTATTTAATTTATCAAATAAATTAAATATAAAACTAACACTACATAGTAATATTATTATCTTTATATATAATATTATTATTTCAAATTTATATTATATATATATATATATAATATGTCCTCCCTAGATCAAACATTGTATTCATTAAATCTTAGACACATCTTAGATTCAATGAACCTGGACATTATAGCTTTTGTTATGCTATTTTTGTATGTGACCCTGTAGGCCTACATGAAGTTGGCAGTGGGCCAATACTATACTGGCCCACAAATCGCAATCGACCTCTAGCAAGACATTACGACTACCAAATTCACATAAGGATCGAGGATACAATACAACCTATCGTACAACCATGTCACATCCCTTTTGTCACACGATATTTTGGTCAAGGATGAGGCATGAGTAGTGTCATCCTCTTGTTCCCAACCATCACTTTCTCGATTCTTTAATAGTTTAACAATTGAAATGGAAACTCCTTTCTATCGTAATATGGCCATACATTTCTCAAACTCACTCATCAAGGGGCCCAGTAATATCTCTCTATTATTGTGAGGGACAAATCTCATCTTGACCATTCACATTCCTCTGCATGAAAACCACTTAGCACGATCGACACCTTTATCATCACCCTGTCAAATGTGACTTTTGACTAGGTCAAAGATTAGTAATTCTCATGTAGGATTCTGTAATGATCTCACGTTAAAGGGCATTGTGACGTGGTTATACATGAGATAAGCTTATGAATTAATCCATGCCGCTTTCTCATACTAGGTCGGTTTAGCACCTTGTAATCTTACAAGTACCAAAGACTTTGATTCGTATCTCCATACCTTATCAAAGTCATACTGGTTTTACTTCATCTTTGATCCTACATGGATAACCAACCAGGAACATTTTAGAACAATCTTTACGATACATCCAAGGACACAATTATCACAATAAACATGAAAATGATATGATAACAAAATTGGAGAAACTCTTTAAATAATAATAATGTTTATAGTATAATGATTGGCTCTAGGGCACAATTTCCAATACTTATAGCCTAGGGAATCACGCCTATGTCATAGGCATGTCAGAACTTTTAGCCTCAAGTCTCTGCCTATCTGCCATCAAATCTTCATTAGGACTAATAGCCCAGGGTAACTCCCCATATAGTATGCACTCACCCGCCTTTTGCCTCAAGCCTACCTAGCTTAAGATGCCCAGGGTAACTCCCTGTACAACTTCAACTTAAGGGTCTTACTACCTTGGGACTAACTATCCCATCATTCTTAGGCTAAACAACCTCTTTGGGATGATACTTAGAATCTCATGTATCAAGTCACTCCCAGAATCTTATGCGTCGAGTCACTTCCCTGAATCTCAAGTTTGGATTGCTTCATAGGTCTTATGGGTAACACCTTACATTTACACTCGTTCTAATGAGTTTTATGCAATAAACTCAAACTACTAAGCATTATTCTTTTATAACACTTTTTTCAAATCCCAACCTTAAAATAGGATTGAACCTGTAGTTGAGTGGGTTTCTCTTAAAAATTTTAAAACTTTTATCGAAGCGTATTCTAGTAGTTCACGATTCTATTATTGCTCATCTATTCTTATCTTTTCTCATTAATTTAATTAGGGCAATTCTCTGCTCTACTTGATTCCTTTATTTAAATATACAACTGTGTAGCCACATAAGGCTACCAAAGTGTCTAAATCACATAAATTTACTGTTCTGGACCCTAAAATCTTTGGTCTACCACCATATTCTCTTCTTAAGTAACTTCCAGCATCCCATCTCTGTTCACCTGTCTAAATGTTTGGTTGGGGGAGGAATCTCAGTAGTAAACAAATACCATAATGCATGCAATATAAATGCTAGTGCATGATATACTCGCCTTTCGTAGGCTTATACCCACATAATGACATCTCTTCATGCTCAATGTTTCATACATCATACATATCGGCACAGTATAAATAGAAACAAAGCTTCATTTATTCAAATATGCTTCATATAATCAAGCAAATCAATACACAAGCATAAATATCAAATACATGGAAGTAGAGTAAGTTTTCTACCTTAATTGCCCATCCTTGATCTATCGACTTTGATCAGGCTAGGCACAACTGTCTAGTCCTAAAATTCCCAAATGTACAATAAATGGATCATTACTCATCCATGTATTATTCCAAACCCATATTATTGGTTATCTTTTAAAATGTCAACATTTTATGCACCATATAATCTTGCACAGTGCAATTTCACTGTTTCTAGAAAATTGGCAGATTTTTCAATTAAATTTAGAAAATCATAATAAATTCTAGGAAAATCCAATTTAAATAATTAAAAAGAATAAATGAAGATATTTAAATTTAATTTTAGGTAAAAATACTTTGGTCTAACTATTGACATCATACTTTTCCCAAAAATTCATCAAACTCCACTGTTCCAAGATTTGCTTCCAGAAACAAGGCACAATTTCAAAAATTCATATCTTCCAATATATTTGTCCAAAAATTACAAACTACCCATTAAATTAAAGCTCTATGTTTTTAAGTTAATCTTCCCAAGTTTTAGAATTGTTGGACAAGGTTTGGAATATGAAATACATTGCACAATGTCACTGCTACATAGGAGGTTGATCAAACAACATGCATATTCAACTTCATAAATTTCCAAATTTGTATACAAAGATCCAAAAATCATAAACATTTGTATACCTACACAAATTTCACTTCAATATCCAATGGAATCATCAAAATTACAAAATTCCAACTCCTTTATCACATCCTACTCAAAAGAGAAATTTAGGGTTTAAGGAAGGAAATTGTGTTTTCTTGATTTGTCTTTCTTAATCACCTCCTTACCACTTCTAATCACAAAATTAACCATTTAAACACTAAATGGACCTAATTAGAGAAAATTTTGGCAACATTTCCCTTAGGGTTTGTATTAGCCTAAATTTGAAAAACAAGAGAAAACCAAGGAAAATTCCATAATAATATTGTATAAGACAAGCCTTTTTATGTAATAGACGGCCCTACCCTTACTAGGCACTAGCGATCCAAACCAACCCCCACCCTCTCTGGGTACTGAGATGGCCAAGTAGTGTCCATACCTCATAAGGATTTGTCTCAACTTCCACCCCAAAGGGCTCATAAGAGAACGCCTCCCTAGGGACTCGAGGCCATGACCTGGGGCTTAAGTCACGCCTTAAAAGCTCCCTAGTATGGTGCAAATGGTTACAAGGGAGCTCTTAAGGCATGACTTAAGCCCCAGGTCATGGCCTCGAGTCCTTAGGGAGGCATTCTCTTATTATCCCTTTAGGGTAGAAGTTGAGAAAAATCCTCATAGGGTGGGGATACTACCTAGCCAGCTCAAAGCCCAGTGAAGGTGGGGGTTGGTCCGAACTACCAGTGCCCAGTGAAGGTAAGGTTGTCCATTACATTACAACCCTACTTTGAATGCATACTAGGTCTTACAGCCTAAGGACACGCTGATCCAATAGATCTTACTGTGCATCGTATATTCATAACACGAATATAGTCTATGGTAAACACATACATGCAGAACCATTACATAAAATATAAGAGCAAGAGTTGCTTGACTTATTACAATACATTGTTTTACCTCAATTCTCTATTTCTTTCAAAAACTAGCACTGGAGCACCCTATAGGAATACATTAGGTCACACAAACCCTTCTTCCTAGGAAACTCATCCGATGTGGGACTTATTACAATGCACCACCTTTGAGAGTTGACGTCCCAGTAGCTCTACTCTAAAATTCAATATCACAGTAACTTTACGTTATAGATTCAACTTTACAGTGGCTCCACGCTACGATAATGCACTCAACGCTTCACTTAGTCCATTCTGATCAGTTAGCCCCTCTGATCAGAACTCTCCGTAGGTAGTCCTCTTCGATTAGGACCCTTCATGGGTAGCCCTCTTTGATTAGAATCCTCTATAGGTACCTCTCTCTAGTTGGTCATCTTTGAATGGAAGTACTATCGTAATAGGAAACCTAGATCTTATAATGTCCCTATTTTCTAGCAGTTATATAGTATGCTTTCATTTAATTCGGCCATCACATATGGGATCTTTCTATATGGACTTTCAATATCAGTCCTGCTCTAAGAAAAATTCCACCCTTACCAAGGTAATCTACCTATGTCTTATAGGGAATCCGGAAACTACTATTGTTAGCACCAAGTTTCACCCAAGAGGGGGTGAATTGGATGATATTTAAAAATTTTAATCCAAACAAGACTAACTAATAAAATACTATAAAGAATGAGAGTAAGAAAAGATATCACCATGGAGTACACACCAGTTATACTGGTTCAGACTTAACTTACTGACTTACGTCCAATCCTCAGAGCGTCTCTAAGTTCCTACTATTCTTCCAAGATTCTTCGAGTTCTTGGAACCACAATACAATGTATGTAACAATAATTATCCTTAACAGGACTTACTCCCCGTTACACATTGTAATTTAAGCCCCACACTAAAGGTCCCATTACCTTAAGATTTTATAGAGTAAAAAGATGTTCGGTAATGACTCTCTCACAGAGCAGATAAATAATCACTGAAGAATTAAAGGAATATCAGAGAATTTTATAGATAATGAACTGAGCAATAAATGAAGAAAGTTTGTTCACTAGCTTTTTTTTCTCTATATTGAATGCTCAGCTATTTATAGGTAATCTGTATTAATGACCATTGATGACCATTGAGAGCTCTTAAACTTCCTGTTAGATTGGCTTTAGAGCCGTTGAGGGATTTCATCTTTGAGTTGCTTTTATCTCTGAGCAATAAATCTTCAAACATAATCCTTCTGGTGTATCTACTCTGATTTTTGGTTGGGCATTTAATACTTCTGACACAAGTCTGCTTTTTTGGTGAATTTGAATTTGCTCCAAGGTTTAAGCTTTTGAAACTTATACATATACAACATTAGTAATATTGAATCCATAAATGAGTAATAATCAATTCTTAATAAGATTTATAATGAGTTTCAAATAAATCGACACGTTGGTTCTAAGGAAGACAATGAACTTTCACTTGAGTTGACGTTGGTTCACTTGAGTGGATATTCGTTCACTTGAGAAAGAGTTAAGATCTCTAGTTAAAATACAACCTACTCTTGATCTTATCAGAAGATGACTTGCTGAATTACTGCGAGTTGCAAGATATCACTCGAGTATAACCTTTTCCACTCGAATGTGTTCCTTCTGAAACTTGCTAGGTTATCACGAGTGACTTAAGAAACATTTGCAAGTAATTTATTCCACTCGAGTGGCCACTTATTCACTCGGGTAACTTCTCTTTATAACCTTCAGAAGATCCACGAGTAACTCTTGGAGATCTTGCAAGTAAGCTTTTCCCACTCAAGTGGATGCATATTCACTTAAGTGAACTTCTAATTTAACTTTTCAAAATCTTAAAAGTGAGCTCTTATCACTCAAGTCGTCACTTCTTTACTCAAGTAAACTTTAACATAACTTTCAAAAGATCCGTGAGTGACTTACAAAAACCTCACAAGTGATCATTATCACTTGACTAGCCACTTATCCACTTGAGTAACCTCTTAACTCAACTCTTAGAGACCCTGTGAGTAACTTGCTGAGATTATGCAAGTGAAAGAAAATAACACGAGTAGTGACTTAGCCACTCGAGTGATTTTGCATCAATCTTGAGTTCTCAGCGAGTAACTTACAAAACTACTAAATGTTGAGGACCATCACTTGAGTGAATTACCTATCACTCAAGTGATCATCTCATATCATAAAGGTTGAGTAACTTGCTAATTCAAGTTTTGATCCAAATTAGTTTTTTTCACTTCAAGTGCCTAGAAAGTCACTTAAGTGTCTTGAATCATTAAGTCCTCATTGTCTATCAAGATTTGTTATCATTAAAACATAATTTGAGAACTAACAACTAGTACATTTTATTCTTTGTCTCAACCATTAGCTGTAACTCTTTCCTCACTCTATCTATCACTTTGTTCCATAAGAGAATAAACCCTCAATCATTCTTTCTAAAGGAATAACCTATGATCATGAGCTTTCCCTATGCTAGATTAGTAACTAGAAACCTTTAGAAAACCTCATACACATTTTTGTACCATTTTCTAATACCTCAAATCATTCTAGGCCAGTTCAAATTCTTAAGGAATCAAGACTTAATAGTTGATCATAAGTTATAGTTTACTTGGTAACCCTTCATTGGCTGTTAGATAGACATCCAACTTTTAGGTCTATTACTAACTCTAGAACCTCGAAATCGCATAAAGTAAAAGTCATTTTGCTCAAATATACCCAATAGGCATGCTAAAATCATTATTAATAGCACCTAGGTCACCTATCCCAAAATTGCTCTTATTTGAGCACGCTTAACCTCAAAATTCCAATAGAATCTACGACATTAATGCCATTATAGATCCACATATCACTGTGTATCAGTAGCTTATATATGTCTTGATCCTAGTACAACATATCTATCTTCCAATAAATGCTAAGTACTGTCCCCACAGGGAAACATAAACAGTACTGACTTCTTGGTACAACTCCCCTATGCATTCCCATAACACAGGGTGGGGACCTAAATCATACTCTAACTCAATATCAGGAGCCTTAGAGTTAGCAATAGAATATTTTTTGCTATCTCATCTATTTATAGAGTCTCAATTCACTAGAGCTTGAACCTTCTTCATCAGGGTGTGCATCATTATTACTTCCACTACTAGAAAAAACACTTTTAACGTCCTTTATTTGGGACTTTTAACGTCCTTTTATGAGGGGACGCGTATGTCAGCGACGTAGTAAATTTGGACTTTAGACGTCCTTTGGCAAAGGACGCCTAAAGGGCTGGGTTTAGGCGTCCCTTTGAACAAAACGGACGCCTAAAGTAAGGACTTTAGGCGTCCCTTTGGCCAAAAGGGACGCCTAAATTCCCCGTTTAGAATTTTTTTTATTTAAAAATTAGGGACTTTAGGCATCCCTTTTGGCCAAAGGGACGCCTAAAGTCCTTACTTTAGGCGTCCCTTTTGGTCAAAGGGAGGCCTAAACCCAGCCCTTTAGGCGTCCCTTTGACCAAAAGGGACGCCTAAAGTAGGACTTTAGGCGTCCCTTTGGCCAAAAGGGACGCCTAAATGGTTTTTTTTTCCATACGGTGCCATTTGTATTGTTTCTGGCCATATCATTCTGAAAGCAAACAGAAACGTATACACAAAAAGGAAACATACAGCACGCAATTTATAATTAACAAAACACAACATCCACCTTTAATGAAACATTCATGCACTACATTGTTGACAGAAATGTTGTCCACTAATATAATAAACAACTACTAAGTAAATGTACAGGAAACGATAAACTTCTACAAATCAATGTGTTGAAGAATCCTCCCAGCCAACAAGTCTCTGATCAAATTAATGTCTTCATATAAGTAAGCAGCATCATTATCAAAGATCTACAATTAGAAAATATGATTATACGAAATCAATGAAATTAAAGGATTGTTTAGCAATTCAATTAAAATACAACCAAAATATTATCATTTGATTACCTGTTGAAAATCATTTGTAACGCCACTTTGAATGATATTATACATGTAAAGTATAACATAATAGCCACATTCAGTACCACCTGGTTGTTGAGGGTACTATAAATCAAAAGCAATTGGTTAAAATCAATAACATACATCATTTATAAAACAACCGTAAATAAAATAACTTAAATTATATTGGAACCACATACTTTGGGATAGAACCACTTTGGCTTGCTTACAACTCTACCCTCACGTGACCCGCCAAGCATTCTATATGTTTGGGTCGCGCTACCATTAAAATGTAAAACATTTTAAGTTAGAACAATTTATTTAAATCAAGCATTTCTTTAATTAATAAAAAAGAAATAACTAACGTGTTGAAGACTGATTTTGTGTCTTTGTCTGTCTTTCTTGTCAAGGAATCAAACCAATAAATTTCATTGAGGCGTGGGCAAACAACACACAGGCTCCAATGGTAACTAAAACAATACACAGATTAAAATGAAGTTTAGATTAGAAGAAAATTATTTCTCAAACATCTAAAAATAAAATTTGTTACTACATACCCTTGAACAATTGGCGCTAGATAACATCGCAATTTGGTCGCTGCCATTGTGAAGCCCACATAATGCGTCCTTTGTGCGACATCATTTTTATCTGATGTCGTATTTGCCGGACACAAGAATCCGTATATATTTGGTCTTTGCATATCAATGCACATGTGGTAGAAGGACCTAAAATAGAAATAAAATGACCAATGAATTATTGAACTTATGAAATATTGAACTTAGAAAAGAAAAACTAACCAAATGGCAAGTTGGACCCATCCTGCATCTATCTCCTCCAAATGAATAAACTCCTTAAGATCTTTATTGTCGATCGTGTAGGGATACGTCAATTGTGTACCCACAATCCCTGGAGGCATATTGAAGCCGACTTAGGGAATACCTTTGTACATCTGTTGGAGCCGTGCTAGAAAGGGCCATCTCAGCGCATGTTGCTCCTCCTATAACCATAGAAAACAAAACCAATTATATTACAATGATGCCAATAAATGTCAAGTGATATGAATATAATTCCTACCATTGGTGGGGTTCCCAACGTGCCAATAAGATATTGAGGCCAAAGGATGAAACCTCCAATTGCCTGACCCAGCGTGGCAATCTCAACGTCAGGGATAGGGATGGCTGCACCTTCTTCCCCCTCATGAACACGTGTCACTGTCACCCTATGTAAATACTGTGGAATTTGATTATGATGGTGGGTGGTAGCTTGTGTGTAAACGAGAGCATTGGCTACAACACGAATCATGTCTGTGGTATCCAAATAGAGGATACACGATTCACCCGACTCCGGAGTGGCAGAAGGCTAGCCCAGTGGTTCTGTTATGTGAGAAGGCTGGCCACAGGGTTCTGTACTATAGGAAGGCTGGACAAGACTATGGACAGGAGCGGCAACAACTTATGGAGTGTGGGAAGGCTGGACAAGGGGTTCTGGATTGTGGAAAGCCTCGGCAACGAGTTACGGAGTGTGGGAAGGCTGTACAAGGGATTCATCCAGCGGGTTGTGACTTCCTTTAGTGCTGGGGAAGGCCGGGGGTTCCTCGTTTTTAACCCTAGTAGCCTCCATGTGATGAAAATCAAACCACGATTTCATTTCACCACGTAGTTGTGTCATTAGCTCATCTCGGAGCTCCTCTTGGATTTGATCGCGAAGCTTATCCACAAACTCTTGACTGGGTTCAGCTTGTGAAGAATATAACGAGGTTTTACCAAAATACTTTGAAATACCAACTCCCCTTAGCTCCCCTCTAACACGGCCGGGGTATTCAGCCTTTCCAATCGCCGTGGCCAATATGTCCATCCGTCCACTTGGAGTGAACGAACCTTGGCTACTCTGCTCTTTGAGTTCGTCCTGTAGCATACAATTCGTTATGAATGAAAATTAAATGCTAGAATGTGAAAGAATTTCACAATTAATTACTTATGCTATTACTACTTACAATCCTCGAGGCAACCTCGGCAATAGTAGGATTTATATATTTGCCACCCTTAATCCTCCCTGCTTTCCATTTTTTGTGACGTGGGGGAGGAGCTGGCGCTTGCACAACAACGGAAGGATCCGATTTCGCAGCTTCCTTCATTTTGTCCAGCTCTTCTGCCATCATCATCCGCTCCAGCTTCCTGTAGCCACCCCGAGACATGCAATGCTGGTACTGATTTGCTTCTTGCCTCTGTGTGTTCGCCGCACTTAATTCCTGTTTAAGGGAAAAAGGGAAAAACAAGTCATTAGTGCATTAACTATATTGAAATTATAAATTTTCATACTGAAGACAGAAAATTTACCAAAAATTCAGGAGATTGTCGTTTAGCTACAACAACCTCCAGTCCTCTGGAGATAGATATGAATATTCCTGACAAGGATCAAGATGACTCTTGTCACCTCTAAGGTACTTCCTGGAGAGCTTATTTTTAAAATCCTTCCAGCGCAAATGAACCTCTCCCATCCAGTGGTTGTACATGTCTGTGGTGTCAGGAACATCGAACGTTTGCTGCAAAAACAGAGACAATTAAACTTGAATAGGAAGAAAGGTCTAAATACATAAAATGTATCGAAAGTTATGTACCAAAATCAGTTGCCATATCATGGCTTTCGTCTTTTTGGGAACCTGCCTCCAACTATCATACATGATTCGGACTTTGCTTCGACCCAAAAAACCAAGATAACTAATGAAGTGGTCTTCCTCAGGACCCATTGGATTCATGTTGGCATCAAACTCTATGTGAACCCTCTCCTGTTCATTGTAGTGGCGCTTCGCCAATACAGCCATCTTCGTGGCACCTCTTGTTCTTCTCGGAGCGGGTGGCTCTTCTTGCCTTCCATTATGCTGCTCGATGTCGCTCCCTGAGTCACTGGAACTTGACATATTCCTAGACACAAAAAAATCATTGTCAGAGAGGTAAGTAGATTGTCAGAGAGGTAAGTATATTGCAGGTATCTGTATAAACTACATTAAGGGAAAAAAGCACATAGGACATAATACAGTTTTATATAGTTAAAGGTCTTACTTCATACTGTTTCCCATATTCCTTCACAATGATCATTTCTTGTAGAATAATCTTCATCATCTACCAACTCGACCTCACTTCCTAAAGGTGGATTTGTTGTCAAAGGTGGTGTGTCGTCAAGGTTGAAAGTTGGATCACCATACTTTTGTTTTTTACTTTGAAGTACAATGGACATATTTTTATTTGCAGGATCTGTGACATAAAACACTTGCTTCGCATGGCTTGATAGAATGAAGGGCTCATCTCTATAACCAACTCTTCGAAGATCGACTGAGACAAATCCAAATTGTGGATCTATTACCACAGCAGCATTGCTAACCCACTTACATTTGAACAAAGCAACTTTGAACTTGTTGTAGGTCATCTCCCATATTTCTCCTATAACTCCATAATAAGCCATTGATACACATATGGGGTTTTTGTCTTTAGAACTGGAAAAGTGCATAGCTTCAGCTTCAACCATCACCCCACTATTTTGCATGGTACTTCTGTCATCTTGCTCTTTTATGTAAAATGAATACCCATTTATGTCATAACCAGTCCAAGTAACAACCTGAAATGAAGGGCCCTAAGCTAGCCAGTTGATTGTCTCAGACACACCGATCTCATGCAAAACCTTCTCCTTAAACCACTTAACAAATGTCTTATTTTGCTCAATAGCTATTTGCATGTCACCCTTCTTTGGATTCAAGTTCTTCAAAGTATTTTTGTGCTCATCTATGTATGGCTGAACTTCTTCCATATTATTCAAGATATACAAGTGTGCTTGCAACACCTCTTCACGATCCGCAGTCTTCACTTTAAATCCTCGTGTTCCCTTGCTTCTCCCCTCTTCATGCCGAGACTGTTCCTTTTTACCAGATAGATAATCTTTACAAAAGTCCATAGCCTCTTCAACTACATATCGCTCAACTATTGAGGCTTCAGGTCGATAAGGATTTTTAGAATACCCTTTTAAGATCTTCATGTATCGCTCAAAAGGGTACATCCATCTTAAATAAACTGGACCGCAAAGCCTTACCTCCCTTACTAAATGAACTATCAAATGCACCATTACATCAAAAAATGATGAGGAAAATGCATCTCTAGTTAGGACAGAATTATGTAACCCTCATTTTCTAGTTCATCCAACTTCTCAGTGTCGATGACTTTGTTACAGATAGCATTAAAGAAAACACACAATCTGGTTATAGTAGTTCGCACTTCTTCTTTCATAATGCCTCTAATGGCTACTGGTAACAATTGTTGCATTAACACGTGATAGTCATGGGACTTCATTCCCACTAACTTCAAATCGTCCATTGACACACACCTACTAACATTAGAAGAGTAGCCCTGTGGGACCTTAATTTCATGCAGACACCCATATAAGTGTATGCGCAGCTGGCTCCATATATGCCCTCCTACCATCATCTCTTAGTTGTGGATGCAACCGATCTCTTATTCCCATATCAACAAGGTCAAGTCTCGCGCTCATTCCATCCTTGGTCTTACCTGGGATGTGCAAAAGCGTACTTACAAGGCTGTCACACACATTTTTCTCCACATGCATCACATCAATACTGTGTCTTACATCAAGACAATGCCAATACGGAAGATCAAATAAAATTGACCTCTTCTTCCATATGTTCTTCTCACCCTTAGTCCTTTGATTTTTACCAAAGGTCACATTGACACGTTCTACCCGACTATAAACTTCCTCCCCGGTTAAGGCCCTTGGTGCAACTCCATGTTTTGGTAAGCCATCAAAATGCTTTCTCAGCCTACGATATGGGTGGAATCGATGAAGAAACCTCCTGTGGCCAAGGTACACTATTTTTTTGCAATGCTTAAGTTGTCGAAAGTGTGTTTCTCCTTCACAAATTGGGCATGCTTTATGACCCTTCACACTATACCCTGACAAATTTTCGTATGCGGGGAAGTCGTTTATCGTGGTAAAAATCATTGCACACAACTTGAAAGACTCTTTCTTATAAGCATCAAACACATCCACACCTTCCTCCCATAACTTCTTCAAGTCCTCAATCAAAGGAGCCAAATACACATCAATGTCATTCCCTGGCTGTTTTGGTCCAGAGATCATCATAGAAAGCATAACGTACTTGCGCTTCATACATAACCAGGGAGGTAAGTTGTATATTACAAGGAGAACTGGCCACAAACTATGTATACTAGTAAGAGTTCCATACGGATTTATTCCATCTGTACAAAGTCCAAGCCGAAGGTTTCTCGGCTCGCTGCCAAATTGAGGGAACATTTCATCTATCTTCTTCCACTGTAGAGAGTCGGTCGGGTGCCGAAGATATTTTCCGTCACAAATTCTCTCATCAGAATGCCATCTCAACTTCTTCGCTTTTGTTGTGGTCGCAAACAAATGCTTAAACCGTGGTATTATTGGAAGATACCATAACACCTTCGAAGGTTGCCTTTTACTTGTTGTCCCTTCTCTACAACCACCGTCTTTCTTCACTTTATATCGTGATGTTTTACAGTTAGGACACTCACTAAGACCTACATACTCCTTTCTATACAATACACAGTCATTAGGGCAAGCATGTATCTTTTTGTACTCCATACCCATCATAGACAATATTTTCTTTACCTCATACATACGGTTTGGAAGTACATTATCTTCTGGAAACATATCACACAATAATTCCAATAGTAATGTAAAACTACTATCGGTCCATCCACAAGTTGCCTTTAAATTCACCAAATGCAATGTTCCCGTCAGTCGTGTGTACTTACTCCCAGGGTATAATGGTGTCTCTGCATCACTCCGCAGGCTGTCAAATTCATGTGCCTGGGCGAAGGATTCAACCTCGGCATCGTGAATCATTTTCTCCATTCTATCTTGTTCTATAACATCCACTCCTTCCTTCTTGTGCGACGGACAATTAGTAATTACTTCTTCACCATGCCATATCCACCTTGTGTATCGAAGATTTATTCCATCACAAAGTAGGTGATCCCTTATATCATCAACATCTCGTCGACTCTCGTTTAAACAATTCACACAAGGACAAAAATACTTCCCATTTTTAGTTGGAGCATTCCTTCTAGCAAATTCAATAAACTCTTCCACCCCATTCTCATATTCTTCACTAGTTCTCAAAGCATTCATCCAACTATGATCCATTGTTTTACCACCTAAACCATTCCCAATAACACTCAAGTTTATAACAATTGTTAACTATGAGATTGCCTTTTATCACTTTTTTCAAAAAACATTTCGGCAGCATTTCCCATTAAGTGTAAGATCCCACAATTTTAATAACAAACCATTTCACCTTAATTCAAACAAAACAAAACAAAATAAAGTAACTTAGGCAATTAAGGACAATATCAACAATTTAAAATATCAATTTTTCTTTAGGGAACTAATATGTTTAAATTAGTACAAGTTAAAAGTTCTATGCACCTACATAATATTAAAAGTTCTATACATGTATTCATTATTTCAAACCAATGAAATTAAAATCAATTGGTTAATGTTGAAAATTACTTGTTGATAACTTGTTTTATAAAATAAAACAAGTTATATGCATGTTTAGATTTTAGACTTAAATTGCATTTAGCACTCTAAAAATGTGTCTTTTTATATAGCACTCAGAGCTTCCTAAACATGTTTTATTTTATAATTAAATAAATTATATAACTTATTTAATCTAATAAAATTAGTTAACTAGCAAAACTTATGGAATATCTAGCATACATACATGTACTTATGGCATATATGAGTGGCTTATAGTTTCTAGCAAAACTACTACTTTAAATTAAACAGTCGATCATAACATTAACTAAAGTGAAATAAAATAAACCAAAACCAAAAAAAAAAGCTTACAGGTTGGAAATTAAAATGGCGTGATGAAGAGGTTGAATTGGGAGGGAGGAGGCGCGCGCACCACCGTGAGAGAGGGAGCTCCGATGCTGCAAACTATGAAAAGAAGGAAATGAAGCTTTCACTGGTGGTGGGGAGCTGATGACCTTCATCTCCCTAGTTGGGGAAAAAAAGAAAGAAGAGAAGATGTACTTTCTCGCTTTAAGAAGTTAGTAATGGCGGAAGAGAAAGATACAGGGTGAGTATTGAAGTGAGATGCTAGAAGGAGGAGATGAGAGAAAATGAAGAAGGAGGGATACAGTGGTGGAAGGGAGACGGTGGAAGGAGGCTAAGTGTTTTTTAGAGAGGGAGGAAGAGTAAACGAACGGAATGGAGGGAAATGATGAAAAAGTGGAGGGAAATATGTTTAGGCGTCCCTTCTGCAAGAAGGGACGCCTAAACATATAAATAGGCGTCCCTTCTTGAGAAGGGACGCCTAATGTGGGTGGCTGGCATGCACCCTTTAGGCGTCCCTTCTTGAGAAGGGACGCCTAATGTCTCCTTTAGGCGTCCCTACTTCAAGAAGGGACGCCTAAAGATTAAAAAGTCTCTCTTTATTTACGTAAATGCCACTACGTACAGTTTTTACTTCCCTTTTCAAAGAAGGGACGTCTTTATGTGACGTTAAATCCCTTTTCTGTAGTAGTGTCCATTTCATTCTCTATATGTAGCTCTTCCTCTTTCATTAGCAAGCTAACTACCTGACAAGGGAAGAACTATCTTCTTTGGTTCATCTATCACTCCTATCTCTTAATCCTAGCATTTTTCAAGATTATTTGTAACACATTACATTTACACCCGTTCTGATGAGTTTTACACAACTAATTTAAACCACTAAGTGATGTTCTTTTATAATGCTTTTCAAATCCGAATCTCAAAACAGGATTCGAACCTGCAGATGAGTAGGATTTTCTAAAAATTTGACCCACTTAAGCTCTAATTTAAGGGAAAATTTCTCATGCTAACAATCACATGCCCAAAATTTTAGAATATTCAATTAAGCCTCACTACCGTAGAATTTATTCCATAATCAATGTCTAACTTCAAAAAAATCATAACTCATTATCTACTAACCCAAATGGCATATATTATATATAAAATTAAAGCTTAGGGTGTCTACTTTCATTCTAGAAGTTTTATGGTTATTGGATAACATTTTACCACTAAAAAACATGTCAAAACAAACTTGCCTCAAGAAAATGAACTATGGCAGCTTTAATCCATTAACTTAAATTCTTTGGCTTTCAATCCAACCCTTCTAAAATTATAACTATACCTTAACCCCACACAATTTTGCCTAAGGAATTGATTGGAAACCTCAAATTTGGAAAATTCCTATTCCTTCTTCATGCCCTATTCTGGCCAAAACAGAACCTTACAAGACAACAATCCACCAAAACAGAATTTTATCCAACCACCTAGTCCAATATCATCATAAATCATCATCTAACCATAAATACAAGATTAAACTTCAAAAATACCCCTTGGTTGAAAAATGAACAGTACCCCACCTTATAAATACCCATCCAAACAACAAACCAATCAGTTCAAAAGGAAGCTTATGCTTACCACTACGCGTTTCCACAGTTGGTTTGGAAATCTGACAGCACTCTGACCAATGAGACAACACCAAACACCTCTAAATGAAAATATAAAACTATAGAAAATGAATCTTAGGATAAGTAAAAGAAGGTTTGTGAAGGGTACTTTGAGAGAAAACGTCAATTCAGTAGTGTTTCGGTAACACGTGTCACTATTGAGCATGCTTCAGGAATAACAAACAATGATTCATGATTTGAGGGATGAGCTGTGAGAAGTGTAGCGAAAACAAAATGCAAATATGGAAATGCATAATAATTCTGTTGGTCATAGAGATGAATATTTACAGCCTTATAAACCTCAACAGGGACCTCTGCCTAAACCTGTTGTCAAGCTCAAAAGTTTGTAAACATGGGTAACACATTTCTGTAAATAGCAACCCACTGCTTTCTGAGAAAAATTTGATCCTTAGTTAGCGGAAGATTGGTTATCCCAACTGGAGACAATTTTTAGAATTTTAGAACGCCAAGATGACATTAAGGCACAACTGGCTATTTACAAACTAGAAGGAGATATAGATAGGTGGTGGAAGAATACTTAAATGATCCATCTAGTACGAAACATTCCAGTAATATGGAATTTATTTCAAGAAAGATTCGATGAGAAATATTTTCCCTAATAAGTCAGAATAGAAAAGGAAATAGAGTTCCTATCTACATAACAAGACGAGGAAGAAAGTTTTGACAAGTACTTGGCTCGATTCATCCACTTATCTCAATACTCTACTTACCTAAGGTATCATGATGATAAGGGATGGATCTCTGATATGATAATTCCTGGACTGAGACTAGAATTGAAAGAGAAGCTAGTCTCTAAACATTTTACAGAATTTAACAAGGCAGTAGAAGAGTGCTAGATCATAGAAAATAATTTGTTGCATCTGTGCACTAAATGATAGGTTAATAGTCAAGGTACATCTAACAATGGGAATTCTTCCTAGAAATGCAAGAATTAAGAAGTTCCCTCTAGGTGGAATAATAAAAAGTTATATTAGGCTTATAGCTATAACAATCAAAGATTCCCTGAGAATACAACATGTTGGCATTGTAGCCAGTCACATGATGGCGGACCATGCATAAATAGGTAGTGAATTTGTTATAGCTACTAGAAGTTAGGTCATATTGCTAAAGATTGCCTACAATAGCTAATAGGGCCTAGACCCCAAAGTCAAGCAGAGTATTTGCCATAACTCATGAGAAGGTATAGAAGTTACCTGAGATGACCCTAAGTACAATCTTACTTAACGATTATGTTTTACAAGCATTAATTAGTACTAGGGCTAGCCATACCTATATTGTATTTGACTGTGTAAAACACTTAGGGCTAAACATGCATGAATTACCTTATAATTGATTGTGATTATACCTTTGGGTGTGAAAACATCGCTGAGAAAATTTGTTGTATTATATTATATATGCAAGTGATAAAACTCTATGGTAGATTTACTTTATGAATTATTCTATAAACTGAAGGTTGAAGTTAAAGTTGATTGGTTAATGGTAAAGCATATGTTACTACACTACAAAAATAAGAGAATTTCATATTTGACTCCATAAAGTGATTTAGGTCTCCTCTTAGTGGCCTAAGTTAAGAAATGCTACATATGCAACGCTAGGGGTATCTTAGTTTTCTTCAATATTGGCAGAAACCGAAATGGCAACTAAAAATGGCTAGTGAATTCCTTATTGTCTTGTCTAAAGATGTAAGGGGATTACTTGAATAGAATTGTTGACTATATTCAGATCAATTTATGATAGACTTAGTGCTGATATTCTGATCTACTCGAAGAGTAGAGAAGAACGTGAGAAGTATATATGAGAGGTGCTAAGACATGTTGTCTCACAAAATGGGATCCAGTAGATCCTAGTAAAGTAGAATTAGTATTAAGTTAAAAGGGGCTATAAGCTATCATAGAGGTATGTAGTTTTCTTGGTCTAGTCAGGTGTTACAAGAGTTTCTTATTGAACTCCTTCTGAACATCTTAATATTGTTGAAGCTCTTATGAGAGACTAAATCATCTAAGTGGGATGGTGTTCGAAAGCTACTGAAGAGGTTACTATTTACACTAGCCTTAATCATCCTTGATCTAAGTATGACTGTGTGGACTGTAGTGAAATAACCTGTATGGTATGTAGTGATACAACTTGTGTGGTTTTTAGCAAGGAAACATGTGTGGTGTGTAGTGATATGACCTGTATGGTTTGTAGTGAGGCGATCTGTGTAGTCTATAGTAATACAAATTATGTGGTCTATAGTGACACAATCTATGTGATCTATAATGAAGTGACCTATATGGTCAGTGGTGATATGACCTAAGTGGTTTGTAATGATTCAACATGTGTGGTCAGTAGCAAGGTAACCAGTATAGTGTGTAATGATACAACATGTGTGGTCTTTAATGAGGTGACCTATATGGTCTGTAGTGACACAATCTATGTAGTTTTCAATGAGGTAACCTGTATGGTCTATAATAATACAACTTATGTGGTCTGCAGTGATACAACTGTGTGGATTATAGAGACATAACCTATGTTTTCTGTAATGTTATAATCTATGTGGTTTATAGTGAAATATGTAGGTAGAGATTGGGATGAGCTCTAGAGTAGCAGGGCACAATGGTAGCAGATGCCTCTCAACTACTGAAGCCTTATAAAATGAATTACCCCACTTATTTTGTAGAGCCGACAATTGACTTTGATTTGAAAATATGGAAATTTTGGATATGATCTTATAATATTTAGGTTTGTGGTTCTAGATTTAGTAATTAAAAGAGGTGGCAGAGCCAAAGAATTAGCAGTGAGTCCCAGTGTACATTATTGTTCAAGGCAGTAAGACTGAAATATCCAGTGCTTTGGGAGTAGAATAAGCCAAAATGAGCGATAAGGTTGAATGTATCCGGAAGCGACCCAAAAAGACAGTGAGGCTTGATTACTAAGTATTGTGGTAGTGGACTGTATGTCTAATAAATTCTAAGGACCGTGTGTCTTAAGAATGATAAGTGCTTACTGATTTTTGTAAGATTTATTTTGCATGCTTCATGAACATTACATAAGTATTTTGAGTAGCAAGAGATGAATCCAAGAACATAGTTAGAATAATAATAGACTGCATGTCCTGAGGCTGTAAGTCTTGATATGCATTTGATATGGATGTTGGATTATGTGTCCGAAGGCCATAAGATCTATTAGACCATTGTGTCCTCAGGCCAGTAAATTGCTATGCAATCAGAGTTATATTGAGTAGGGACCATAGGTAGTAAGACTTAATGTGCACAATTATATAGGGCAGTGTCTCTGGATAATAGGACCTAATAAGCACTTTGTGTTGTAATGAGTTGTGTGCCTCATGAATGCTAAATGACTTTAATGATACAAATGCTTGTCAAATAAGCAGTAAGACTTAATGATCAATTAGTGCTATAATGCACTGTTTGACCCATGAGTTAATAGGTTGAATGTTAGAGTACTGAATAGGCTAAAAGTGATAAATGCCTATCAGATGATTTGTGATCAATGCTTTATGAGCTTGTACAAGATAGGGATAAACTGAATATTAAGAAGTAATTCCTTAAGGATAATCAATTATATATGATATTCGAATTTTTGAGGACGAAATTTTATTTAGAGGGGAGAACTATAACACCCCAACTTTTTTTCACCAAAATTCTTTGTACACTTTATTATGTTCAATGAAATAAAATGATGAATTTTGATACATTTGAAGTAACCAAAATATTGGAAATAGTGATTATGTAATATTTTGGACAAGTAAGACATAAAGCACAATTTTTGTCTTAGTAAAGGCCTAACATTGAAGCCTAAAATTAAGTATAGAAGAGTACAATTTTTGGCCCAATTTATGATGAAAAGTTTAGCCAAAAATAAAAGGGAAGAAGAAAGACAACACTTGGTACAAAAATTCAACTAAAATGTAAGGGTAAAATAGTCATTTGGCCAACAAAAATTAAAAAGCCAATATTTTCCCTTTTATTATGGTTAAGGATGGCGAAGAGGAGGAAGAGGCAAGGAAAAATCATATTATGCTACTTTGCATGCTATATGGTAGCTTGTCGTGTCATATGGAAAAAGAAGAAAAAGAAAGTAACATGTATTAAAATTGTAATAAAATATTATATTTTTAAGGAGGTGGAGGTAGATATTTTTAAAAGCAAATAATCTCCTCCAAGGCTTCATTGTTGTTCAGTAAGCCAGAGAAAAGAGAGAGAGAGTCTTGGTGAAGAACAAAAAACAATGAAGGAGGAGAAAGAATCAATATGCAAAAACTATGTAAGTTGTAGTTAGAATTGCTTGTTTTTTCCTTCAATCTCTTAGAAACCTTCTCTAATCTTTATTTCCTTCTTGAAATCATGTAAAGAAAGAATAAAATCAAGGGAAACATGAGGGAGAAGGCCACAATTAGATAGAGAAAGCAAGAGGAATCAAAGTAAGATTGAAAACTTGTCACCTCTTGTTAATTCATGATTGTTGTTGGTGGTTTGTAATGGTTATTGGCTTGGTTTGGCTTGAATTTGTGATTTGGGATGCATTAACTCTAAGGGAACATGCTGACCATTTTTTCATTAATCATTTTCAAGTGGTGTTTAAGTGATTAAACAAGTGATTTAGGGTGAAAAGTAGCTGAATTGTTGAAAGGAATCAAGAAATTTCTATTTTCTCAATTTTTTTTAGATTTTTGTTCAGACCATTTCAGGGGTAATTGAGGTAGAATTAAATGGATTTGATGATTCCATTTTGTATTGAATCAAAAATTGTATAGGTTACATGTGAAAAATGGAGTTTAAAGGCTTTAAAGTGTGAAATGACAATTTTACCCCTGAAACCCTCACTTTGTGGTTGTCGAGGACATTTCTATAAATGCAATGTGAATTTGTCAAAATTGAGGTCAAAAATAGATTCTACACATGAAATTGTGTAGGAATAGCTCGAGTCATAATTTTTGGAAAATTACAATTATACTGGGTATAAAGGGAATTAGACCGAATTCCCTAAGGGCATTTTGGTAACTGTGCATTTTTGGAGTAAAGATAACCAACTTTATGAGTCTTAAAATAATATATGAATAAGTAATAACTTATTTGTTATCAATTTGGGAATTATAGAATTTGATATTTGCCGAGTCGAACCAGAAACTAAAGGACCAACATTAGTTAGGCACGGAAAGAAGTCCATGTAATAACTCTATCTCTCGTAAACTATGTGATTGTTTATATAAATTGCTTTTTCATATTATGTGATGTGTGTAACATACTAAAATATGAGCGCCCAATATTGCTTGTAAATATAAGTAGTCGGAAGAAACTCACTGGTGCCTCATCATATATGTATGACGCCATTTTCCAATAAAATAGACACTTGGCTATAATACCCCAAATTTTGGGATCAAAAGCTTGAGGTTAAGCTTGGATTGAGTGGACTACTAGACCCTGGTTTAGCATATGTCATAGCAGGACATGGTTTATATCCCAAAATTTCTTAATATCTTTTGATATTAAAAGAGATAAAAGGTGAGGGGAAAATGGTAATTTTTCTATAAGATAAGGAATGAGGATTTTTTCCTAATATTCCCTATGATTTGAGTTGGATAGGAATTAAAAGGAGGGAAATGACTACTTGATGATTAATAAGCTCAAGCGGGTGAATTATTATCAAATAAAGTCAATAAGTGGAGAAGCTTAAGGCTTCAGTTGGCCACTTGAGGTGGTATAGTTAGATAATTAGAGAGTGAATTATACTCTCTTATTTCTCATTAATATTAATAGAATGATGAAGGAAAAGAGAAAGGAAACTTGCTATGCAAGAAATGTGATAGGTGGACTAATTGAGTAAAGGCCACCGGATGATTTTAATTAATCATCATCCTTCATCAATTAATTCCCCTTCTTTCCTGCGTGCAGAATTAAAAAAGGAAAGGAAAGAGAATGGAATAGATGAGAACGAGAAAGAAGGAAAGAAGAACGAGAACGCGATGGAACAAGAGGAGAGAGATAAGAGAGAGAACTTGTTTCTGTCGGTACTCATCCGAAATGGCATTTTCTCTCAAAATGTCTAGTACAAATGTTGTTCTACTCATCCTAAGCTTTGATTCTATGGCTTCATATTCTCGTTTGAAGGTCGTTGGTGCTATCTCACTGGCCAGAGCATCGCTAGAATTCTGAACTGGATTCAGAAGCTTGTAGAGGTAAGCATGTACTAGCTTTCTACCATTTCAGTTTATCATTTGGATGAGTATTTTGGAAGTAGTGTACTGTTCATCCCTCATTGTATCCGTGTTTTGGGGGCTAAAATGATGTCCAATGGATATCTAAACGACTAATCATGTAATGAATAGAAAGGAGGATATTAAGATAAAGAAAGGAAAGAACCGACACAACTCTTCTGAGAATCCTTTATGGGCTGCGTTGGGTGTGGCATAAGGATAGAGTTGGAATTTCATTGATTGGATGATTCCATTAAGTTCAGAAGAGCAAATTGTGTAGGGTTCATGTTGAAAGGGGAAGTAAGAAAAGGCCTGGAGGGGGAAATGACCAATTTACCCTTTTAGCTTTATATAGGGGCTGTCAAGGGGCATTTTTTCATTCGGGCCTAAATTTGACTAATGCGAAGTCATAAATGGATTCTGCACGTGAAATTGTGTAGGATTAGCCCATGTTCTGATTTATGTAAAAGTACAATTGGGCCGGGCTTCTGGGGGAATTTTGGTAATTTAGCATAATTGGGCTAAGTTAACTAATGAAAACGAGTCTAGAATGTTATATGGATGAGTAATGACTCATGTATTGAATGTATTTGGAATTCTAGGACTCGATGGATGGACGTGCCTGAACCAGAGCAAAGAAGAGGAATTGAGGAAGAACATGAAGTCCGAAAGGTAGTGGACTTACCTTTTCTGCATAGGTGTTATATGTATGTTATATGCATTGATTGTGTAACTGTTATGCCTATTTGTGTTGAGCATATTTGATTGATTAAAGCTCTGTTATATTTGTGCGATGGCCATTGGTATGTCATAACATTGAGCATGCAGTATGTCATTATGTTTGCATGAAATAGGGTAGGCAAGCATGTCATGCATTCATATATATCTGCCATGAATAGTAGTACTGTTCACTACTGAGATTCTTTCGAATCTCACTCCTCCCAAACAACCATAGTGACAAGTGAAGATGCATGAAGATGCACGGAGGAGATATGGAGACGTGAAGTGAAGAGGAGGTCGTAGTGTAGGGTACTACTTCATGTATTTCATATATGTGTGTATATATGGATGTATGTGTATGTATGAATGTTGTATAAGCAGAGAATCGCTCTAATGTATTT
Organism: Albizia julibrissin; assembly: GCA_037074505.1. Lineage (NCBI taxonomy): Eukaryota > Viridiplantae > Streptophyta > Magnoliopsida > Fabales > Fabaceae > Albizia > Albizia julibrissin. The sequence continues at coordinate 40,183,132 of CM073480.1, read as the reverse complement.
GAGAAATTTTCTAGCATGAATAAGAGAACGGCTTTTAGTTTATTTATATATTCGCTTGCATACTCTGATTTAATGGAACTAAGAGCCGGTAAGGTAAGTATATGGAACGGTGTTTACAATAATTAAATAATTATATAAATTAATTTTTACTTTATGTGGAAACCATGAAAAATGACACCTCGTGGGTAACCCAAGGAAAATCCCTGGACTTTCCTTCCTCAACAAAGTGGACAGTTAGGTAGAACATGGAAAAAGAATGCGGGTCCTATGGAATTGTGACACTTGGCGCCATTTAAGAGGATGAAGCATAAAGCTACTTTTTGCTTGATGTGTTGAACTAATCAAGGGATGACACTTCTCCCCAAATTATGATAAAGTAATATTACCTTTTGAGTTGTCATCACCGGAGGGTGCTACCTCACCTCGAGCTTGGGAAATCTACCAGTCCGGTTACCAGACCAACTTTCTCAAACACCAAACCTGAGAGCTGAGGAAAATAATTAGATACTTACTTTCCCTGATAAAAAGGATGGCTAAAAGCCTAAAAAAAGAGGCGGGATCCACTTTATTAAAGCAAGTGATCACGTGTTACTGAATCACTAGATCACTGTACAAATGGCACCGTAACTTGTTGACATGTGGCAGTTACTTTTTCAAGACCCTTAAGGCCTCATGATTTTCGGCCAGTAGCATAAAAATTCAAGAAAAATCACAAAAATTGTAAAATCTTGTTAGAGGGAGAGATAAAAGGTGAATAGTTACTTTTCAAAACTTCAATCCACCAAAAACATTTCCGAATCGATGTTTCCTCTAAACATAACCTTCACAAATCTTCTTCTACTTATCTCAAGCTTCATTTCTATGGTTTTGGATATTCATTTGAAGGTTTTTGGTGCTATGTTGTAGGACGAAGTACTATCAGATTTCTGAACCGGATACGGAAATGTGTAGAGGTAAGTGTAGGCTTCATTTTGAACTGATTGGTTTGTTGTTTGGACAAGTTTTCATCAGGGTTGGAGTACTTTTCATTTTCAACTAGGGGATATTTTTTAGGTTTAATCATGTGTTTATGGTTAAATGATGATATTGGACAAAATTATGTTTTAGTGATTTTGCTTAAAAAGGATTCTATTTGTTAGTGTGATATGAGGCTGAAAATTTTTGATTTTGATGATTTTGATCATTCCATTATGTTCCACATGAAAACTTATGTGGAAAAGCATGTGGTTATAATTTTTGGATGATTATACATAATTCTGGAATTTTTGAAAGTTGGATGACCTTACTACCAAATTCTTTTTTCTGGAGCAGAGTTGTTGTGATAAGTTTTCCATAGTCAAACCTAGTCCAAACCATATGAAAGTTTACATGATGAACGTATACATTATGTCCTTTAATTGGATAGGTAATATTATGCAATTGGACTAGTGAATTGAGAGATATGATTTTTCAAAGTTTTATATTGATTCTGAAATGAAATATGTGGAAGTATGGTTGTGCATCAATTTTAAATAGGAAAATTATATCCAAAAATTGTGAAACTTTTTATTGTAAAATTAGACATTAAAGATTTAACTTGATATCTCATGTTTGTTATTTGGATTTGTGCTGGGAGTTCTACATTTTCGTAATTTTGGTATGGAAAAACTAGCTAATTCTAGGGTAGTTATCAATAAAGTGAGATATTGTATTGATATGCATCCAGAAGTGTAATGACTATACTTTTCCCTGAAACTATGGTAATTAGGGGTCACAAAAACTTTAGAACAATCACAATGGGATATTTGTACAATTAGTTATGAATTTTCAAATATTGAAGAAAATTCTAGCAGATTTAAGTAAATCTGCGAAAATAAGAAAATGTAATAGCACTAGATAATTATGATGAACTTTAAGGGTGAAGTTATCCAACTTGGGATAGTTGAACCACTTTGACCTTGCTTTTGAATTAGTATTTTAACCTTAATAACAACGAACATAAGTACTTGAATTTTATGAGAATTGGACCAAATAATAATTTATTGTCCGTAATTCTAATTATAGGACCTAACAGCTATTTAGAAACTAAGCCTGCTCGGGCTCAAGAAAACAAATGGATATTGGTCAAGGGAAGTGACTAGGTAGTAACTTTGTCTTTCATATGTTATGAGATATATTGTATGTTTTGTGGATTCATTATGAATTGTCAGGCACATTCTGTTTATGCAATGTGGTGGCCCGGGGCCTATTGCACGAGTGGATGGTCAGGCTATTGAATTTATCTATGATTCACGAGTAGATGCCTAAGGCCTATTGCATAGGAAATACTTGGGGCCTTGTGATTTTGTGATGCCTAGCACTATGGTAATATGTTGAATGTTGTTGTAATAATTCTATTATATAATGACTATGTGGCATGCTCTGTGATTTTGTATCTATATGATTGACTCCTTGTTACTACTGAGATTTTTTAAATATCACTCTTTTTCTATAAACAAATTTATACAATAAGCTAGTAGCTTAAAGGCCAAGAAGGTAAACATAGACAGCTAAAGGATGGAGTAGAAAGATTTTAATTTTCTGTTGGTTGTCTGTTCTGAACATTTTGGATAGTTTAGATATTTTGGATATGTATATATTGTACATAACTCTGTAAAACTGACAATAGTACTAGTAGGCTAGTAAATGAATGGTGACTCATTAAAGAGATAACACTTCCGATTGACGAAGAAACATTAACTAACAAATGTATCATAAAAATTAAGTAGAGAGATGCTCGCATACTCTGATAAAATGGATTTAAGTACCAATGAGACTTAGTGAGATAGTGAATGCTTATGAAATTATTTGGGAGAAAATTTATTCTACTAAAAAATCCCTTATAATCCCATGTTCGATTCTTGAGATAGGTTTAGAATTTGTGAATGTTTTCCAAAGTTTGTTTAATCTGGGACCATATCCTGGTTCTATAACTGACTTCACTACTCTTTTGCACTCATTTGAGTCTATTGTAAATAAGGTATTACATTTTATAGCATCAGAGCGTTAATTCTGGTAATGGTAGGTATTTGCAAGAGTCCTCTACTTATGTTGATAAGTTCTAACCCTTCATTAGCTGCTTTGTGTTAGCAAGCATAGCTGATATGAGAAGACAAAGAAGTATGTCATCCCCATCTATTAACCTACCTCCGCCGAAGGAATGCATACTAAAGGGTAAGCTCTATGTAATCTTTAGAAGGGGGGTATGGACCTAGGATGATAGGTACTACAAGAAAGAGAGTTAGAATTCTGATGATGCTTAAACTTTCCCCAAGGCACATAGCTACAGTCGGTGACATGGATAACCTAGAGTTATAAGACATCGAGCAGCACCCAGAATTGGATGTAGAGTCAAGGGCTCCAATGGTTGGATTAGTATTTGACCCACACCCAGATCAAGAATTATAGGAGTAATTTAAGAGTCTGTACCTAATGTCTTTTGATGATTTTATTTCTTCCATGGCACGGTACACAGCGTTCTTGAACTCGATAAAGAAGCTGTATAAGCAGAGGGTTTAGCATAGTCTAGAGAGGACTGATGATGTTTAGATCCGAACCACGCTACCATATTTCCCCGACTTTAAGTCTTGTGTCAAGAAAAAGAACGAGATCATATTTCAGGAACCTTCTGAGTTCTTGCCTTTTCTTAATCACATGTATTTATATGTGATGTTTAATATGGACTAGTGATAGTAAGGTAGTACAGGCTTCTTTTAGTGTGAATACTAAGCCTTTTAATATGCATTTGAATGGTTGTTGTAATAGAACATACTTCTTTTGATCTAAATGCCAAGCCACTTTAATGCAGATATATTTGTTTGCCATAATGGATTTATGTTTTTGTTGTGTATTGGTATTTACAGTCTTGAGAACTACATATATGCATACATATGTTCGATGTAGTAATAACATGGTATTCCTTTTTAATAATGAAAAGGAACAATGGTGTAATGTAATCCAAGAAACGTACCACTGAATGCATAACCTAGGAATAACGTGAGGCTCGATCCTTTGCAACAAATTCTTGAAATGTTGATGCAACAGCAAGCTATGATTTAGGACTTGCATGAGGAGATTCAGGTAGTAAGGGAAAGGTAGAACACTGATGGGGTACAACCTGAGAACCTTGAGGGGAATAACCTTGAAGGGAACAACCTCAAAGTGATAAGTAATCGCAGTCACTCGAAGTTGATCCAGAAATTCCTGTTGTTCTGGAACGTGAAGAGGAAAATCTTCAATATTGGATGCCAAAATTCATTAAGTACCAGGCTCCAGCATTCAAGGGAAGATTTGATGTAATACCCTAAATTTTAAACACCAAAATTCCTTGAATATTTAATTATATTCAATAGAATAAAATAATGAATTTTTAATGTCATTTAGTAGGCCTTGATATACATGTCACAGTCCCAAATAGAATCTCGGTTAAACACTGATAAAGTAACTTTATTAAGTAAGCAATGATGACATAAAGTTGTAATGATGACAATTAAAGTAACTTTTGAAAAGTAGCTTTATGTTGGACCAATAAGAAGCTTCCACGTAACCTTGACATAATTAAAGGTGCCGAGTTAGCAGGACACCTCCGGGTTAACATAATTAAGGATGCTGAGTCAGCAGGACACCTTGCATTACCTGCTAACCTCTGGTTATGACATGTGTTCGACTATCCTAAATGTCGACTCTAGGAGTTAGAGAATGTAAATTCTAAATTTCAATCACCAAAATTCCTCTATTCCTTGGTGATATAAAATGAGATAAAATGGTGAATTAATGAGTACATTAAGAGACAACACAAGGCAATTAGAGATCACACACAATATGGTTGTTTGGTACACAAGTTAGTGTTGCTGCAAGTGTGTTCTCCTATGAGACAACCATGTTGTGAAAAATTTTTAAATAGGAAAATGATGTTCAAACATTCTAAAACTTTCCAGAATGAAATTAGACATAATAAGCTTTAATGTTATAGGTCATACAGAATTTTTGGAGTTGTACACAATGAGATATGAATTTTTGAAGTTAGCCCAGTAAAACTGTGAATTTTCTGCGGTAGCATCCAAAAATGGGAATTCTGGAAATATAGAGCTTATAATTGGCAAAATTTTATATTTTTTCCTAAAACTAGACTTAATAAGGGTCATATATCATTTAGAATCTTCCCAATTGGATATCTATACAATTAGATATGAAGTTTTAAAGATTGATAGAAATTCTGCCAATTTCTTCAACTATTGCGAAAATGGAAAAGTTGCAAAGGCAAAATAGTCACTTTGGTCAAATAAATAATTCTGATATTTTATATATTAAAGGGAATGGATAGATAGAGAAGAAAAAATGGAAGAGAAATCTAGAATTTTTCAAATGAAAAATATCATGAATAAAGTAATATATATATATAATTTGGCATATGCTATATTTAGAATAAAATAACATTTTATTCAAGGACACCTAAGATATTCTAGACAACTCTTAAGTTCTCTACAAGGAAGGGCCATTTCAGCCAAATAGAAGGGAAGGGACAAAAGGGAGAGACCAAGGAGAGGAAGGAGAGGAAGAAGAAGAAATAGAGTCTAAACAGCAAGAACTAAGTAAGTATATCGAAATCTCTGTTCAATCTTGTGTTCTAGTTTTAGAAACTCCTTAATCTCCCTACTATCTTAGAATAGCTATTGAGCAAGCAAGATTAAAGGAGGAAAGGGGGGAAGTTTCGATCGCAAGAGGAAGAAGAAGGAAGGAACAAGGTAAGTTGTTAAACTCTAGTATTATGGATGAAAACTGAGTTGTGGCTATGTTCTAGCTAGAAATCTGATTGATTGTGATGATTTTTTTAAATTTTGGATGTCAAATTTCTATTGATTATGATAAATTGATAATTGGATGGTTAAACAAGTTAATACAAGTAGAAAAAAGAGGTTCTAGGAGTTAGAATCATGAAAATATGATTTTCCCTAATTCCTTGTAACTTTCAGTCAAGATGAGAAATAGAAGATGTAGCTGGAATTTCATGAATCTAATGGTTCTATGATGTTTATAAGGGAATATTGTGTAGGGTTCATGTTAACTGCGAAGTGTGAAAATGCCCGGAATGTAAAATGACAATTTTACCCCTAAAACCCCAAGTTAGAGTTGTTAAGGACAAAACTGTAATTTGAGCTGAAATTAGTCTAATCTAAGGTTAAACATGGATTCTACACATGAAAATATGTAGAATAGGCCTCTGTCATATTTTTTGGAAAAGTACAAAAATACCGGGTAAAAAGGGAGTTAGACTGCATTCCCCAATGGCAATTTGGTAAATATGTGACTTTGGGCTAAGATAACCAACTTGTAAATTCTAGAATAAAGTATGGAAGAGTAATAAATCATTTGCAATTACTTTGGGAATTTTAGGAATTTGGTAATTTCTCGAACTAAACAAAAGGTTAAAGGACTAGTACAGGCAATGCCATAGAAAGAAGTGTAGGTAATAACTTTATCTTTCTTACTCTATGTGAATATTAATATGTAATGGTTTCCATGGTCTATACAATGTATTGTTTGTGGTATTAATACTCTCTGGGTATGGGTGATGAGTTAAACCACCCCACGGAACCTTTAAGTGAACCCAGTTGAGTCTATTGATCTGTACGGACAGGTACAGGCCTGCTCCAAGTTATGATATGTGCAAATAAGTATAGACCTACTCCAAATTATGATGATTACGGACAGGTATAGGCTTGCTCTAAGTTGTTGTGATCACATTATGAGATGATATTTGTGTAGATTAAGAACGGATTATCAATTTGATCGTGACAAAATTATTATTTAGTTCTTGAGCATTGTAAGACATGTGTTTGGCATTTTGATTACTACATCATGATAAATACTGTATTGCATATTTACTTTTCACATACTATATGATTGATTGTCTGTTACTATTGAGATTCGTATGAATCTTACCCATTTCCATAAATTTGAAATTCATTCAGCTGGAGGAAACAACTTAGAGGGCATAATAGTGGATACCGGCAACAGAAGGTTCGTTGCAAAGCAAGGAATTTTGTTGGTTATCTTATAGTTTCTTATTGTAACTAGGATTTGTATTGTAATTTTTACAAACCCTGTGAGGATTTTCTATAATGAAATCAAGAATGTTATATCAGTATAATGTATTATTTCTATTTGCCCATTGAACTACTAGTTAACACTCAGATAAATGTCAAAATATTGAGGGATTTGACATTTAACCCACAAGCTACCAAGGAATATAATGGCTGAACCGATAAGAGAAAATATTTGAGGTGCTTAGATGCCCTATAAAGATGAAATCCAAGATGGCTATATACAAGCTAGAATGCGACGCGGACTATTAGTGGAAGAATACAATACTTGTACTGCGTGCCCGGGATACTCTATTAACTTAGGTGTTGTTCCAAGAAAAATTTAATAAGAAACACTTCCCAAGGTCGATAAGGATCAAGAAAGAGAAAGAATTTCTAGCGATACAACAGGGTGATAATGAGACCTTCGATGAATACCTATCTCAGTTCATTCGACTTTCCCGTTACTCTTCCTATTTGATGTTTAAAGATGATAAGGACTGGAGCTCTTATATGTTGATTCGAGGACTGAAGCTTGAGCTGGAAGAAAAACTATTTTCCCAGCAATTCAAAGAATTTAACAAGGTTATGGAAGTGTGCCTACTGATCGAAGGTAACTTGAAGAGAGTACACACCAGTAAGAGTACTAGCAATCGAGTTAGACCTAGTCAAAGGGATACCTCACAGAAGCACAAGAGACAATAGTTCTCTCAAAATGGGGACAATAAAAAGCTCTTTTGGTCTGGGAATCGTAGCAACCAGAAACCCCCGACATCTCTAACATGCCCTCAGTGTGGTAAGTCACATCTGGGATGACTTTGCAATGTCCCTATGAGCCAAGTAATTTGCTATGCCTGCCAGAAGCTAGGCTACTTTACAGTAAATTGTCCCCAGCAAGTAGCACCATAGCCTGCCAAGCCCAAATACAAGAATTAGGGCCAAGTGTTTGACTTGACACACGAAGAGGTGAAGAAGTCTCCAGAGCTTGTTCAAGGTAAAATTCTTCTCAATAGTAGTTCGTTGTAAGCTTTATATGATTCGGGTGCTAGTCATTTCTTCATTGTTTATGACTATGCTAAGCTCTTAGGACTGCATGTGCATAAACTGTCATTTGACTTGATTGTGTTGACATCAATAGGTGTCAAAACTATTATTGCTGATGCTTGTCTGAAATGTGTGGTAAACGTTGAAAGACATGAGTCTACAGTTGACTTGATTTGTTTGCTGCTCCAAAAACTTAAGGTTATACTGGGTTAGACTAGCTGGCAGCAAATAATGTATTGCTGGACTGCAGGAATAATAAAATAATATGTCCTACTAGAGGGAGACCGATAAAATAAATGCTAGTCTGAGCTTCCTTTCATTGGAAGAAACCAATAAATGCCTAAGGAGGGGATGCCAGGGATATATCGTGTTCTTTTCCATGCAGGCAAAGATGGAGATAACCCTGGAAGATATTCTGGTTGTAAGAGAATTTCCTAAGGTATTTCTAGAAGACCTTAGTGGTTTAACTTCAGAAAGGGAAGTGGAATTCACAATCGAGATCATGCCTGGAGCTGGGTCTATATCAAAAGCACCGTATAGAATGGCTCTAAATGAGATGGCTGAGCTGAAGAAGAAAATTGAGGAATTACTTGAGAAAGGGTTCATTCAACCTAGTGTCTTACTATGGGGAGCTCTAGTGCTATTTGTTAAGAAGAAGGATAGGAGCCTGAGGTTGTGTATTAACTACCAAGAGCTGAATAAGGTGACAAAAAAAAACAAGCACATGTTTCCCCATATTGACAACCTTCTAGATCAACTATCTGGATCAAGTATGTTTTTGAAGATTGATCTAAGGTTAGGATATCATCAGCTGCGTGTAAAAGTAGAAGACATACCTAAGACTACTTTCAGAACTCAGTATGGGCACTACAAGTTTCTAGTAATGCCTTTTGGGGTAACCAATGCATCGACCATGTTTATAGACTACAAGAACTGTATCTTTTGTCAATATCTATATCAGTTTATGGAAGTCTTTATTGACGACATTTTGATATACTCTAAGAGTAAAGAAGAGCATAGAGCACTTAAGGATTAGGCTAGGTATTTTACGAGAATGCCAACTTTATGCTAAATTGAGAAAATATGAGTTTTGACTTTTAAAAGTAAGATTTCTGGGCCATGTTCTTTCACAAGAAGGGGTCATAGTGGATCCCAGTAAGGTGGAAGCAGTACAAGACTAGAAAAGGCCAAAAACCATTACTAAGATATGCAGTTTTCTGGGTCTTGTTAGCTATTATTGGAGATTCATTCAAAATTTCTCCCAGATCGCCTTGTTGTTGACCAAGCTCACACAAAAAGATCAACCATTTAAGTGGGATAACTGATATGAAGAGAGCTTCACTACACTAAAGGATAGGTTGACAACTGTATCCGTGTTGATTATCCCTGATCCAAAGTTAACCTATGTGATCTACAGTTATGCTCAGGGACTAGGATGTGTCCTGATGTAACAAGGCAGAGTGGTGGCCTACACCTCTCAATAGCTGAAGCCTCATGAGATGAACTATCCCACACATGCTCTAGAGTTGGCTACAATTGTGTTCACTAGAAAAAATTTGGCAACACTACCTATATGGCGTGATTGTGGAAATGTACTACAACTACAAGAGTCTCAAGTACTTGTATGATTAGAAAGAGCTCAATATGAGATAGCACAGGTGGATAGAGTTGTGAAAAGACTACAATTTTGAGATCAGATATTACTCAGGTAAAGCCAATGTCATGCTGATGTTCTTAGTCAAAAGGCGATGCAGGTGGTAGCTATGATGATACAAGAGAGGAAATTAATACAAGATTTCTGGGATTTAAACTTGTCAAATCAAATCCTCTATATTGGTTATGGTATTAGCCAAGAGGAAAGTGATCTGAAGGCTGAGATTGTAGAAGCTCAAATGCAAGATGAACGAGCATAGTCCATTAAGACTATGATTGAACGGGAAAGACTTGGGACTATGATATTTCACCAAGTAGACTGGTTCGATATAAGAAAAGAATATATGTTCTACTAAAAGCTGATTTGAGGCAAAAAATCGTGGATAAAGTACACAAGAGTTAATACACGCTCCACCCAAGGATGGTAAAGATGTATTATGATTTAACGGCTATATACTAGTGACCCAGATTGAAGAAGGATGTGACTGAATATGAAGCAAGGTGTCTTACCTGTCAGAAGGTGAAGAATGTGTACTAGGGATCCCCAGGACTGCTTCAGGGTACTGAGATTACATAATGGAAATAGGAAAGCATAACCATGGATCTTGTGGCAGGGTTACCCAGAATCTGAAATCATGATGCGATCTGGGTGAATGTTGATCATTTCACAAAGTTAGCACATTTCATATCAATCAACACCAGCTATTCGCCAGATAAACTAGAAGAGATCTACATCAGGGAGATAGTGAGACTCCATGGAATGCCAAAGAGTATAATTTCTGATAAAGATTCTCACGTCACTTCAAGGTTTTAGAGATCTCTGCATGAAGCTCTGGCCACTAAGCTAAAATTTAGTATGGCCTAGCATCCTCAAACGGATGGACAGATAGAGAAAACCATTCAGATACTAGAAGATATGTTGAGAGCATGTGTGATAGAATTCAAAGGAAGCTAGGATTACTACCTTCTACTTGCAGAATTCGCTTATAATAATAGCTATCATATGAGCATCCAAATGGCTCTTATGAAGCACTGTACTACAAGAAATGTCAATCCCCTCTCTGCTAGATAGAGTTATCTTAAAGAAGGTTGTATGGGCTAGATATAATGGATTAAACCACTATCCAGATCAAGATCATCAAATAGAGGCTGCTTGTATCCCAGAGTTGATAAAAAAGTTATACCGACAAAAGAAGGAGACCATTAGAGTTCCAGGTTAGAAATCACATATTTCTAAGAGTTTCACCTATTACTGATATCGGATGGGTGATAAAAATAAAAAATTTAAGCCCTCAATACATCGGGTTATTCAAGATTTTGTCAAGAATTAGGCCAGTGTTATACCGAATTGCTCTACCCTTAAACTTGAGCAGATTTTATGACGTCTTCCAAGTTTAACAATTGAAAGTGTACCAACCAGATCCCCAACATGTTATAGAGTTTGAGGATGTGGATATACAAGATGATCTCATGTACGAGGTTAAACTAGAACAAGTCATCGAGTGATAAGTGAGACGCTCAGGCATAAAAGCATTTCATTTATAAAGGTGGTCTGGAAGAGGTTATCACCCAAAGAGGCAACCTAAGAAGTGAAGGACAACTTGAGGAAGCACTACCTAGAATTTATGTTTTAGAACATATAACAAATTTTAGGGATGAAATTTATTGTATTGGAGGGGGTGAGTTTTAACATACTAAAATATGAGCGCCTAGTATTGCTTGTAAATATATGTAGTTGGAATAAACTCACTGATGCCAAATTATGTGTGTAAGGCACCATTTTCCAATAAAATAGACACTTGGCAAAATTCTATTTGTTAATACATAAAGTAATAATTAAATAATTAAATAAATTATTTTTTACCTTATGTGGGGATCATGAAAAATGACACATTATGGGTGTACCCAAGAAAAATCCCCAGACTTTCTGCCCCCAACAAAGTGGACGGTTAAGTGGAATACGGAAAAAGAACACAGGTCCTACAGAATTGTGATACTTGGCGCCATTTAAGAGGTGGAAACATAAAGCTACTTTTACTTTATGCTTTAGAAAAATCAAGGGATAATACTTCTCCCTTAATTATAATAAAGTAATATTACCTTTTAAGTTGTCATCACTGGAGGGTGCTACCTCACACTGAGCCTGGGAAATCTACCGGTCTCTAGCCTAGTTACTCGACCAACTTTCCCAAACATCAAACTAGGGAGCCGGGGGAAATAATTAGACACTTACTTTCTTTGAAAAAAAGGATGGCTAAAAGCACAAGAAAAGAGTCGGGACCCACTTTATTAAAGCAAGTGACACATGTCACCGAATCACTGGACACTAGACAAATGGCACCACAACATGTTGACATATGGAAATTACTTTTTCAAGACCGTTAAGGCCTCATGATTTTCGACCAATAGCAGAAAAGTTCAGGAAAAATCACAAAAATCATAAAAAATTGGTAGAGACATAGAAGGTGAATAGTAACCTTTCAGAACTTCAATCCACCGAAACACTGCCAAATCAGCGTTTCCTCCTAAAATAACCTTCACAAACCTTCTTCTACTCATCCCAAGCTTCATTTCTACTATTTTGGATTTTCATTTGGAGGTGTTTGGTTCCATTTTACCGGATGAAGTACGGCCAAATTTCTGAACCGGTTACGGAAACGCGTAGAGGCAAACGTAGGCTTTATTTTAAACCAATTGGTTTGTTGTTTGAATGAGTTTTCATGAGGATTGGCATACTATTCATTTTTGACCAAGGGGTATTTTTGAGTTTTAATCATGTGTTTATGGTTAAATGATGATTTATGATGATATTGGACCAAGTTGTTGGACAAAATTATGTTTAGGTGATTTTGCTTAAAAAAGGTTCTATTCGGTCAGTGTGATATGGGGATGACACTTTGTAATTTTAATTATTTTAATCATTCTATTATGTTCTACATAAAAAATTATGTGGAAAAGCATGTGGTTATTATTTTTAGACGATTATACATAATTCTGGAATTTTTGAAAGTTGGATGACCCTACTGCTAATTTGCTATTCTAGCGCAAAGATGTTGTGACATGTTTTCCATAGTCAAACTTTGTCCAAACCGTATGAAATTTTACATGATGAACGTATACATTCTGGGCTTTAATTGGATAGGTAATATTATGCAATTGGACTAATGGATTGAGAGATATGATTTTTCAAAGGTTAAGATTGATTTTGAAATGAAATATGTGGTAGTATGGTTGTGCATCAGTTTTAAATAGGAAAATGATGTCCAAAAATTGTAAAAATTTTTATTATAAAATTAGACATTCAAGATTTAACTTGATATCTCATTTATATTATTTGGACTTATGTGCTGGAAGTTCTATATTTTTAAATTTTGGTATGGAAAAAGTGGCTAATTCTATGGCAATAATCAATAAAGTGAGATATTGTATTGATATGCGTCCAGAAGTATAATAGCTATATTTTTTCCTGAAACTATACTAATTAGGGGTCATAAAGACGTTAGAATCATTATAATTAGACATCTGTATAACTAGTTATGAATTTTCAAATATTGAAGAAAATTTTGACAAATTTAAGTAAGTGTGCGAAAATAAGAAAATGTAATGGTACTATGTAATTATGATGAACTTTAAGGGTGAAGTTAACCAACTTGGAATAGCTGGACCACTTTGACCTTGCTTTTGACTTATTACTTTAACATTAATGACAACAAACATAAGTACATGAATTGTATCAAAATTGGACCAAATAATAATTTGTTGTCCATAATTCTAATTATAGGACCTAACAACTGTCTGGAAACTAAGACTTGCTCGGGCTCAGGGAAACAATTGAATATTGGTCAAAGGAAGCAACCAGGTAGTAACTTTGTCTTTCATATGTTATGAGATACATTGTATGTTTTATGGATTCATTATGAATTATCTGGCACATTTTGTTTATGCGGAGTGGTCGCCCTAGGTCTATTGCAAGGGTGAATGCTCAGGCCATTGAATTTATATATGATGCACGAGTAGATGCCCCAGGCCTATTGCATGGGCAATACTCGGGGCCTTGTGATTTGTGATGCCTAGCGCTATGGTAATATGCTGAATGTTGTTGTAATAATTATGTTATATAATGACTGTGTGGCATGCTTTGTGATTTTATATCTATATGATTGACTCCTTGTTACTACTGAGATTATTTTGAATCTCACCCTTTTTCTATAAACAAATTTATACAATAGGCTAGTAGCTCAAAGGCCAAGAAGGTAAACATAGACAGCTAAAGGATGGAGCATAAATATTTTAATTTTCTGTTGGTTGTCTATTCTAAACATTTTGGATACTTTAGATATTTTGGATATGTATACATTGTACATAACTCTATAAAACTGACAATAGTATAGTGGCATAATCGATAGTACCAGTAGCCTTATAAATAAATGATAACTCATTAAAGAGATAACGCTTTCGATTGATAAAGAAACATTAACTAATGAATGTATCATGAGACTTAAGTAGAGACACCCTCATACACTCTGATAAAATAGATTTAAGTACCGATGAGACTTAGTAAGAAAGTGAATGCTTGTAAAATTGTTTGGAAAAATTTTTATTCCACTTAAAAATCCCTTTCAAACCTAGGTTCGATTCCTAAAATGGGTTTGGAATTTGTGAACATTCTTCAAAGTTTATTTAATCTGGGACCAAATCCTGGTTCCATAAATGATTTTACTACTCTTTTGTACTCATCTGAGTCTATTAGAAATAAGGTATTACAATGTAAATGTCTATGGTAGTAAATCCTAGAGCTATAGTTTGGGAAAAGCATAAGTACTACCAAGTAGGAAAAACAGAACTACTACTAGGCCTATTTGGACGCAGCCTAAGTAGGCCCATGTGATAAGTACGAAGTTAGTGCTTACTCCAGAATATTATTGTGATCACTATGAGACAAGTAGAGAGCAACATCCTTTTTGATCAGGATGAAATCATCATTTGATCTTGAACATTGATTGATAAACATGTGCATGACATTATTATCTGCTGCATCATATACTGCATTACATGTTTATCTGTTGCATTTTATATGATTGATTTCTTTTTACTATTGAGATTCATTTTGAATCTCACCCCTTTCTGTGATAAAATTTATTCAATAAGAGGTAGCAGCTCTAAAGATAAGGAGGTGGACATAAGCAACTGAGGGTTTTGGTTCTAAAGAAGAGTTTAGTACTTGTTATTTTCATTCTTTTTATGTATTTTTTTTAATTTTATATCAATATGTTTATGCTATTTCTTTATACCCACTAAACTATGTGTTGGTACTCTGTTAAATGTCGAATTAACAACATGTTTGACATTTGTGGTATCAGAGCAACATGATTCTGGTAAAACAGAATTGTATACTGATATGGTCTTGATTTTGTTGTAAAAGGAAATATGAGCGGAAGGAGCTGTTAGAGGAGTAGATCACAACTAACAGTAAATCAGCCCCTAGTGGACTAGAGGATCAGTAGGTATCTAAAGGGTAGCCAGTATGACCATTAAGTTAGGGGTAGTCCCACAATGTTGCAAACCCCGAGGAAGCGGGTATGACTAAGGCCTGAACACTAGGGACCTTCTCCCATATCAGAGACGTCAGTCAGCTTATCGGTTAGTGATACCAAGCAATCGTTGTCTGAAGGGTCGGAGTCAGATCCATATATTATTACCAGTTTCAGAACATAACCCATATATGTGAGATATGACTTGAAGTCAGATCAGGAGGTATGGGGGTACATCAGGAACATGTACGTGCAGACTAGTTATGTTTGAGATACCCCAATGGCCCAAAATACTGTGACCAGATGAAGAATGATATTATAGAACGGGGTCTACCAGATAGTTTTATAGAGTTGTGGATCACATGACAGAGTACGTGTTGGACTATATGTACCAATATTGATATATGATTAATATATAGTATTCAGTCGCCCGAAGATGGTTGACATGACTCATCGGGACAAGGGCAGTCCTGTGATGTCGAAGCTCAAAAGTAGTTGGAACCATTACCAGTGTTTTTGTATCGGTACATTTGGGTTAATCGTGCTCGGCCTAGGGAAATTGAATGATGGGTGACCCCCTTAGAAAGTTCTTGGAAATGTTATGTAACAGAAACTTGTTATACAATAATGTATAGGCTGTAAATTATTAAAAGTTGTCCCTAAACTGCTATAAATGTTTGTTGTATGCTTTTTTTTTACTATTTGTGTATCCAAATTTTATGAAATGACAAATAGGCCTTTATGAATATGAGAAATTTATCCTTTCCTTATTTTAATATAGTGAGACAAAGATGGTAACAATTTGAATTCTTTGACCAATAGATCTGGTTTGGGTTCATAGATTTGCAATTGATCAATCAACTGATCAACAGTTGGTACAAAAATTATGGTATGGAAAGTTGCTTAGGTTATGAATCCCATTTCTATGATAAAAAAAAGACAACAGATCCTCATAAAAACCATTAACATTTAACAATCCTAATGGCTTTTTGTAAAAGTTTAGTTTAGCCCAATATGCAATATGTCCAATAACCTTATATGAGTACAAAAGAGTAGTGCAATCATTTGTGAAACCAAGATCTAGTCCCGGATTAAACGATCTTCAGAATACATTCACAAATTATAAACCTATCTCAAGAGTTGAACTTGGGATTTGAAAGCATTTTTTAGAGTAATAAAATTTTTCTCAAATAATTTCATAAACATTAACTATCTCACTAAGTCTCACTAGCTTATCCTTTTGTTTTATTAGTGTTTGCGAATGATTCTTTACTTAGTTCTCACGTTTCATACCTTAGTTATGTTTTGTTAGCGATTGGAAGTGTAATTTGGCTAAATTGTCCTTTTAGTTTAATTATTATACTTTTACTAGCATACCGGCATTACCAATTCCACTATAGTAGCATTGTTAGCGTTATAGGCTATTTACACTATATACAAATCCCAAAATATCCAAAGTATATTAAATAGACAACTAATAGAAAGTTTGAAGTTTCTTGACTCTAGCCTCTAGTTATCTGCATTTACCTTCTTGCTCCTTGAGCTATCTCCCTGTACTGTAGATGGGTTTATGAACAAGAATGAGATTCAAACGAATCTTAATAGTAACCGATAATCATACAGATATCACATCGTAAGGCATGCCACACAGTCATCATACAACAAAATCATCACAACAATATTCAGTGCATTACATGCAGTTCATATATCACCATGGCGCTAGGTATATCACAAGGCCCTGAGGGATACCCACGCAGAAAGTACCCAGTCAGCCACCCGTGCATCACGGAACATTATTAGCTCAAGCGTCTACCCTCGCAAAAAAGCCTCGAGCGACCATCCCGTAAAACCAAAATGTGCTAGACAATTCATGATGAACACACAAAACATGTTGTGCATCTTATAAATATATGAAGGATAAATTACTACCTGACAGCTTCCCTTAAGCAATATCCAACTGTTTCTTTGAGCTCGGGCAAGTTCTAGTTCCTATCAAAATTAGAGTTACAAGTAATTGGTTATTAATTGCACTATTACTTACCTTTAATTCAAGTTCTGTTGGTTAACTAATGTAGTTATAACATTTTCTACACAATACAATTATGTACAGTGCAGTTTCATTGTTTTCCAGAACTGGCAATTTTTCAGTTAACTTTGAAAATTCATAATTAATTCTACAAAAATCCAATTTGACTAATTCTAAAGCCTAAATGAAGATATTTCAATGTAAATTTGATGAAAAATACTTAGGTTTACCTAATGATTTCATGTCATTCCTAGAAATTCACCAAATACCACTTTTTAAAATTGCATTCTAGAAACAGGGCACAATCTTTGAAAATCCATATCTCTCAATGTACTTGTCCAAAAATTATAAAATAACAATCAAATTAAAGCTCTATATGTAACACCCCACTTTTTCACTGATATTCCTTTTATCTATGTTTGTGATATCTAGTGGAATAAAATAGTGAATTGTAGTGTGTGTAAATGAAAAGAAAGGAGCAAGAAATAATTTATTTCGGTAAATCATAAAACGTAGGGGCAAAACGGTAAATTTGTCCTAAAGTGGGAAATAATTTTTTCCCTAATATTCCCAATAATTTTAGTTATATGGGAATTAAAAAGAGGGAAATGCTTACTTGATAATTAATAAACCTATTTTGGTGAATTATTATCAAGGAAGGTCAACTAGTCAAAAGTCAAAGGTCCAAAAGTCAACAACTTGCAAGATAGCAATGGGGTAGTTCGAGATCAAAATGTTCTCTCTTCAATTCTCATTATTTTTGGTTGAGCAAGAGAGGGAAAAGGGAATCAAAAATTTAGGAAAAATAGAAATGTGGACCAATAGGAAAGTGTCACATGTTAAACCATTTAACTATTTCATTAATCATCAATTCCTTCATCTCTTCATCCTCATTTTTATGCCAACTGAACCAAAAGAGTGAGAGAGATTTGAGAAAGGTGAAGCACACAGAAGAGCAAACAAGGGCTAAGGTTCTTCAAAAATAAAGATAAGGAAGTCGTAATCTCTAGGTTTAAGCTTCATAATCCCTCTATAGCCTCTTCTAATCACTTCTCCTCCTTTAAATCCATGGTATTCAAGATAAATCAAGTTTGTGGAGAGAGAGGAAGAAAACATTAAGGAGAGAGAAAGAGTTTGAATCAAGAGGTAAACCTCCAAACTTGCTTCTCTCACTTTAGTTGATGCTATTGATGTTGTTCTTGTCTTGGTTTTGGTTGTTTTTGAAAGATAGATGATAAAACCTAAGGGACCTTGCTCTCCAAGTTTCTACAAACCATGTCCAATGAATGTCTAAATAGCTAATCATGTGATTAGAAGTAGAAAGGAGGTGATTAAGTAAGAGAAAACAAGAAACCGACATAAGTTTTCTAAGAACCTTAAATTTTTGCCTTGTTTTAGGCATGTTTAAGGAGCTATAAATTGATGGTTTTGATGCTTTTATTGAGTTTAGAAGGAAAAATTATATAGGTTTTATGTTGGTAGTGAAGTGAGAAAAGGCTTAGAATGTGAAATGACCAAATTACCCTTAAAAGCTCTAAGTATAGGGCTGCCAGGGGTACTCTCATCATTTAGCCCTGAATTTTACCAATTTGATGTCAAAAATGGATTCTACATGCGAAATTGTAAAGGATTAACCTAAGTCATAATTTTGAGTAAAGTACAGTTAGACCGGGTCTATAGGGGCATTTTAATAATTTAGTATTTTTAAGCTAAGTTAACCAATAGAATGAGTTTAGATCATTACATGGATGAGTAATGACTCATTTATGATACATTTAGGGATTGTATGACTTGACGACTATCCAAAGTCTAAAGCTTGCCTGAGCTCAGACAAACGAAAGGATGTTGCTAGAGGAAAGCAACCAGGTAGTAACTTGTCTTTCGTACGTTTATAACATGCAATGTATAATTTGTGTGTTCCACTAGTGATTTCACTACTCCTTTGTACTCATCTTATGCTACAGGAAATGAGGTATCACACTATATCTCTACTTTAATTCTGGAAATTTTTATAATTTTTGGACAAGGTTTGGCCCATAAAATACCTCACACAACATCACTGCCACACAGCGGCAGATTAAACAGCATATACACCCATACTTCATAAATTTCCAAATTGGTATACAAACATCCAAAAATCATGAACACTTGCATACCTACACAATTTTTCCTTCTAAAGCCAATGAAATCATTAGAATTATAAAATTCCTACTCCTTCATAACGTCTTGATCATAACAAAATGTTAGGGTTCTTACGAAGATTGTGTTGTTTTCTTGTTTTCTCTTGCTTAATCACTTCCTTTCTACTTCTAATTACATGATTAACTACTTAAACACTAAATGCAAATGTTTAGAGGAAATTTGGACAGCATTTTCCCTATGTTTTGCTTTAGGCCAAAATTGAGAAATAAGAGAAAACAAGGCATAAACCACCAGCAAGGGAATCAAGTTTTAGAGATTACCTCTTGATTCTTTCTCCTTCTCTCTCCTAGTTGAAAATATCTTCTCTCTCTAAGCTCTTGATTTGTCTTGAAAATAATAGATTTCATGGAGTAGGAGATGTTATAAAGTGATTAGGTGCAAAAATCACAAGACCTTGCAAGTTCTTACCTTTGATCTATAAAAAAACCCTAGCTTCTTTGTGCTTGGTGTTCTTGGCTTGTTCTTGAGCTCCCTCTCTCTCTTTGGTTCAGTTTTCACCAAAAATGAATGGAAGAAGAAGAAGAGTTAATAACTTAAGCAATTATCCAAACTTTCTTTATATATGGTTATTTTTCATTAGTCAACATTTTTGCTACTTATATATAATATTACTCTTATATATGTATATTTCTCTTTTATTTCCCTTGGTCCATCGAAATTAAAGAGGGAAGAGAGAATATATATTGCTTCTTGAAATATCCAATAATGCCATCTTGCAATTCATTGACCAAAGTCTTATGCTTTTTGCTTTTGACTTTCCTCTTCCTACTTTAATATAACCAATGACCAAATAAACATATTTATTTCCCTTTCCACTGAAAGTCTAAGAAGCAAGGGAATTAAATGGCTTCTTCCAATTCATTAACCAAGATCATATTACCATTTGACATTTTGACTTTTACCAGGTTTGATTTTCTCTTGGTAACAAATGCTCCAAACCATGAGTTTTACAACTCTTACTTTTTGACTTTTCAACCCTTACTTCTAATTGGCCAAAATTCATTCATTCTTGATTCATTTAAGCCAAGCATTCATATTTCTCCATTGTCTCCTCTTTTGAACGAAAATGTCAAGGGAAATGGGAAATATTTATTGCTTCTTGCATAATTGACAAATCATAATTTTGCCCTTACATTTTATTTTATGATTTTTGTATTAAATCATGTCTTCCTTCCTTTCTCCTTATTTTGGCTGAAATTAATGCAATATAATTGGGCCAATATTTGTGTCATTTTATACTCAAATTTAAGTTACAATATTAGGCCTTCAAGTAAACAAAAGTTACACCTTTTTGTCTTAGCTGAGCCAATTATACGTAACTACCGATTGGAGTGCTTCCACCATTTGATGTACACCACAATTCACCATTTTATTCCACTATATATCACAAGTATATACAAAGAATATTGGTGAAAAAAGTGTGGTAATACATGCAATGCTAGAAATCTCATCCAACATTTCCAAACTACCAAGTAGAATGATAAAAGCTTCAGCATAGTAGAACATACGTCCTATATGTTCAGCCAAGCTTGAAACCTGTAACTCTTGTCCTACAAAAAAGATGTGACCATCCAACTGCTTTATACGAACATTCAAACCCTTGCTTCTATTAATCTTGCAGAAATGGCCACACTTCCCCTTAGGCCCTAGATGTCTCCCCTGTATACAAAGTTGATCTTTCTAGCGGCTAATGCATTTCCAAGTTCTCTTGCTGCAGACAAAAACTCTCATCCTTTAGCAAATTAGTTTTACCAAAAATACAAATAGATTTAAATCTACATTTTAGTAAGATACCCTTTTTCTCTTCTTTACTCTCAGACATTTTGTTTTTATAAGTGGAAGAGTGTATATTTATACTACTAAAATAGTAATAACAAGATCCAGTAAATCATACATTTTTCAAAGAAGTTTTAAAAAAAATTCTGACACTAGTAACCGATATAATGTTGCGTGAAAAAATTAAACAAAGTGGGTAAAGAAAGCCAAAAGTTACTGAAAAGATAAGACAGGTTAGACAAAATCATGATTATATATAGTAGTTGTGATTATAGCTCACATCTTCCTCTGGTTTTACATTTAGTAACGGCTTAAACGCTTTCTATAAATCAATAATTTGATTCCCATCCATTTTTCTTATAAACTAGTAAACATGGTCTTTTAATGTCAGATTCCCAAGACAGTAACACTCTTTTTCTTTGTGAAATAAGTTCATTAAATCAAGAAGAATAGCATGAACATCACCACTAGGATGCATCTCAAAAGTTTGAATAATATCATCCAATGAATCCTTACTCAGTCTATCCTTTATGAATTGAATTTTATCTTCTCGATTTATAGAAATCATACCTTTGCTTCTACAGCGCTTATCACATGTCCACCTTGCACATTTATGGCAGACCTTCATTCTTTTAGCTCTTCTCTTTTTGGAGTAAGAACTTCTTCCCATTCTTGTCATAGGTTTAATAAATGACTCATGAATCTCACTTGCTAAACGTACCTTAGCTTCAATGATCTAGCATGCATCCTCAGGAAGGTCCCAATGCTTGAATATCTTCATTCTCTCAAGTCTATATCTATAGATCTTCTTGAGCATATCTTTGGGAAGAGTGGGGAGCCTGTTTTTAAGCTTTGCAAGAGATTCCTCCATGGTAACTTAAAATGAAAATGATGAAGATGATAATTTTTAACACAGTGCAATGTGCATTAGTGAGTAGGAAAGACAGATGAATGAATAAGGAAAAGAAGTTTTGAGTTGCCTGATAAGTAAAATATCTGCACATTTATTTTCCCTTATATGAAGCATTTTTTGGATAACATTTTAGCTTAATGTAATGAATTTGGGTGTAATTGATAAATAAATAATGATTTGACATAAAATAGAATTCATTGGAAAATACTAAATTTTGACCCTCTTTCAGTTTTTAGGCAATATCTGGAGCTCTAGATGTCAAATTGGGATTTCTTTATATGGATAGAAATATGAGAAAAATTCCTATAACTTTTATGTTGAGGTGAAAACCCAGTTCTATCCTTAAGAGCTTCAAATTTTGCTAAGAAGTTAAGCACGTGATTCTATCCAAGCTGACCTTTGTCCACTAATTTGACCATAAATGGAGCCATAAATATTCAAATGAGGATATTTTATATGCGTTTTAAAGCTAAGATCCATATCTACAACTTTCATGAAGACAACAAAGTGAGATTCTAACGTTTTAATTGCCAAACATTAGCTGTAATCAATGAGCAAGGTGGTCACAAAGTCAATATTGGTGGCTTAGAGTCAAGATTCTTATCTAACATATCAAAATTATTACACCCAATTCATCTATAAATAGAGGAGTTGAAGGCACAAGGAAGGACACCATCTTAGAGTTTAATTTCATGCATTTTTATTGTTCTTGCATACCTCCTACATGAAAGGTTTAGGTAGTCATCCTTTATGGATGATATAGGTTGCCTCCTATATGGAAGGCTAGATTTTTCTATTTTCATGCATCTTGTAGTTATATCTTTATGTTTTAGAATTTAATTATCATGTTTTCTGCAATATTTATGAAGTTTTCAATTTATTTTGGTTTTGTTTTTAATTTTATCATGAGCTAAATTTTCATTTTCCTAGGGTGATGACGTAGCTTACTAATGACGGATTGAATCTTAACTTATTAAATCTAGTTTTAATTTTTCCTTCATGATTGAGTTTTAATTATTGTTCTTAATGCTTTCAATTGATTAGCCACCTTTTGGATGATCTCAATATGCATGTTGAGACTGGAAGGAGATACATGTGTGTGGATCCTATAATTAAAACCATAATTTGCATATGAAATAGGAGTAGTCTTAATTGAGTTGCATAAATCTTAATGCATGATTGATTGCTTAAATTCATATAGGAATATATTGGGTTAGCAATTAATTATAGAATTACTTGACCTTGGAAGAGACTAGTAATTAAAATAGGGAAACTCGACTATCAATCATATGGAATAAATTGGACTAGAATAGATAAGTGATTTAATCCGGAGTTTGCTAAGTGAAATCTAATCCCTAGGGCTTTTTTATTATATTTGTCTTTATAACAATTGCATTTCCATTTAATCATTTTTATCTTGCAATCTCAACCACAAACTAATCGATCGGCTAAATAGTATTAAAATTATCAATTTTTGTACTTATTAATCAATCCTCGTGGGAATGATACTCTACTCACCTCTATATTACTTGTTTACGATAGTGTATACTTGTACTTCTAAATACACCATCCTACAGTCGTAACATTGCCTCCCAAATAGTCATCCTTTTTTAACGTTTTTAGCTAGACAAAAACCAAACCAATTGATTTTTTTTCCTTTTTTTGAATTTTTTTTAAATTTCTTTTAAAGCTTACCTGTTAGTTCCTCAAATGTGATGACAGTTTTCAAAGTGTTGAATGCACCATCATTATACTCTTTTAGTCTTTTCCTATTCACTTTAAATTTTCGATCACCATCTTGAATCCCCACAGTTCCATATGGCTATACTTGAACCATAGTTAAAGTTCTTGACTACCTTGATCTTAGCTTTCCTGGAAAGAGCTTTAACCTTGAGTTATATAAAAGTACTTTTTGTCCCGGTATGAACCCTTTCCTCAAAATTCTTTTATCATGCCACATTTTTGTCTTCTCCTTGTATAACTAGGCATTCTTATAAGCTTGTTGTCTGAATTCTTCAAGCTCATGGAGTTTGAGAAGTTTCTTCTCACTAGCTACCTTTAAGTCAAAATTTAAGGCTTCTATTGCCCAATTGATATAGGGATGTACCAATTGGTGTCTTGAAGGTAGTTCTATAAGCCTAAAGTATATCATCTAATTTCCTTACCCAGTCCTTTTGATTGGAATTCACCATCTTACTCAGATTGAGTCTTCTCTAGTGCTTGATTGATGTCTTGTAGTTATCTTCCATTAGGATCTTATGCATACAAATTAAAGGATTGATTCATCTTATATAAGTGATTGACCATCCAAATGCTATTTTATACTCCCTTATAACTTTTAATAACTTTTCTTCTTTATCACAAGAGTTGCAGAGATTATCATCAGTAATGTTGAATTTTCTCCCAGGTAAGCATACTTTAAGTGGGATGGTAGTGTTTTCAACTCCAGTACTGGCAACTTTTCTATTGATGGTATCAGATTACTTGGCCTTTCTCCCAAATCTTCAAATGGTTTCTTAATAAAAATTGGGGAATTTGCTTCAAGGTACCTAATCTGCTCCAAGACTTCAGAATTACTAGATTTGACATCTATTATTCCCATTACTAATAGTTAATCTATGCAGATTTTATTCGCCACGTCTTTTGTGTAGCTGGTCAATATATCTACTATGTAACAAGTGTCACTTTCATTTGGAAAGGACAAAGCCTTAAAAATGTTGAAAGATACTTGATCATCTTGTACTCGCAAGGTTAACTTCCCCTGTTGTACATCTATTAAAGTTCTCCCCAGTTGCTAGGAATGGCCTCCCAAGAATGATAGGAATTTCTTAGTCTTCTTCCATGTCAAGTATGATGTAATTAGCTAGAAATATGAGTTTTTCCACCTTCACCAGAACATCTTCTAAGACACCTCTTGGATGTTTTATTGATGGTCAGCTAGAAGTAATGAAACTGTGGTAGGCTTCACTTCTCCAAGACCAAGTTTTTTGTAGATAGATAGAGGCATGAGAATTACACTTGCTCCTAGATCACAAAGTGCTCTTTCAAAGTTACATTGACCTATATTGTAAGGTATGCAAAAGCTTTCTAGATCTTTCAACTTTAGTGGTAATTTCTTTTGTAGAAAAGCACTGCACTCCTCAGTAAGTGCAACTTTCTCAAATTCCTTAAATTTACCCTAATTTTAGAGAATATCCTTCATAAATTTTACATAATTAGGTATTTAGGCAAGAGCATCTGCGAAAGGGATGTTGATAAGTAACTTTTCGAAAACTTGTAGAAAATTTCCAAACTGCTTGTCTAGCTTTGCCTTCACAAGTCTCTGAGGGTATGGAACTAGTAGTACATATAGAGAAGGGTTGTAAAACCCCATTTTTAGTCACCAATATTCCTCCTATATAATTAATATATTTAATGGAATAAAATGGTGAATTGTGGTACTACACACAACTCGACCAAGCAGGGACATGAAGGAGCAATTAATATCCACTTAAAGGCCTACTATTGTAAACAAAATCAGAACATAAAATGACACAAATAATAGCCTCACACAAGTGTCAAAAATTCATCCAAACTAAAGGAAAGGAGCAAGAAATGATTTATTTCAATAAATCATAAAATGTAAGTGTGATACCCTATTTCTTTTTACTACGGAACCTCAGAATTGCACACAATACCTCTGCCGGATATAAATATTTACTTGCACAATTTATTAGATTGTCTTCACAATGTCCACACCATCTACTTCATATACAACCCAAAACTTACAATATTCTTAAAATACATGAAAGGAACTAGACAATCGTAGCTAACTCCTTTAGCTACTCAGCCTCAACTCATCCCCGTTTACCTTTTCCTTGCCCTGCGAGCTTCCTCCCTGTACTGAAGATGGGTTTTGGGGGGAAAATGGTGAGATTCGGAGGAATCTCAATAGTAACACAAGTCATACATACAAGATAACACACAAAGCATGTTTTACACGCATTCATCAATGAATCATCATAACATCATTCAGTGCATTTAATGCAATTCATAAATCATGCTAGCACTAGACAAGTTTTTAGCCCCAAGGGGTACCCACGCAAAGATAGGCCCTGGGCACCGCTCGTGCAATTATGAACATTATTGCCTGAGTGTCAACCCACGTAAGGATAGGCCCCATGTGATCACTCCGCATAATCTAAACATGTTAGACATATTGTGATGATATCAAACAACACATATGTGTGCCATGTCATATGAAAGCGGTTACTACCTAGTTGCTCTTTTATGCAACTTTCCCAACTTGATCAAGCTCGGCAAGTATTACGTCTCGATCGGTTGTCAAGTCCTGAAATCTCCAAATATATCATAAATGATGAGTCTTCACTCATCTAAGTATCATTCCAAACTCATAACATTGATAAATTTAGCCTAATAGTGTCAATTTACCAAAATGCCCCTTAAATCCCAATTATCTGTATTTTACTCAAAATCATGACTTAGGCCATTCCTACACAATTTCGCATGTAAAATTCATTTTTAACCTTGAATTAGCCAAAATCAAGCCTGAATGACAAAAATACCCTTAACAGCTCTTAATTAAGGCTTATAAGGGGTTATTTTGTCATTTCACCCTCTAAGGCTTTTCTCACTTCGTGGTCAACATAGACCTACACAAATTCACCTCCTAAATCCAATGGAAGCATCAGAATTCTCAAAGTCCTACTCAATCACCACGTCTAACATAGGGAAGGAAATTTGAGTTCCCAGAAAAGTTGTATCGAATTCTCGTTTTTCTTAGCCTAATCACCTCCTTTCCACTTATAACTAATATTTTAACTACTTAGACATTCATTGGACTTGATTTTGAGACATTTACATATTATGGTCTCTTTGGATTTCTTCAATTATCTTATGCCAAATGAATCATAATCAAGCCCAAAACAACTCTACTAACACCAATCAAGCAAGAGGAATAAGATTGGGAAGTTACCTCTTGATTTCTTCAACATTCTCTCTCCTACTTATTCTTATCTCTCTCTCTCTCTAACTCTTGATTTAGCTAAATATCAATGGATTTAAGGATAGAGAAGTGAGAAGGAGAGGTTATGTAGGGATTAGGTAGCTTAAAACATAATGTAGCAACCTCTTACATTGGATTATATTGAACCTTAGACCTCTTCCTTCTCTTCACCATTCTTCACGTTCTCAGCCCTTACTCTCACTCTTTCTGATTTAGTTCGTGCGAGAATGAGGGTTGAAGAGATGAGAGAATGATAATTAAAGGGGTTTGATTAACTTGGACACTTGGCACTTCATAATTGGTCTAAAATGCAATAGACTTTAATTAATTTTATTTCCCTTCTCTCTTCCTATTTTAGCCAAGAATTTGCATGGTAATTACAAGGGAAATCTGAATCTCTAATATCCCATTGTTCCATCTCGTAACTTGTTGACTAAGTCATTGACTTTTTGACTATTTGACTATTCTTGACAATAATTCACCAAAATTGGTTTATTAATGATCAAGTAGTTATTTTACTTTTTTTAATTCCAATTTAACTCAAATTAGTGGGAATATTAGGGAAAAATAATCATTTCCCACTTTATGGCAAAATTACCATTTTGCCCCTACGTTTCATGATTTACCAAAATAAATCACTTTTCGCTCATTTCTTTGACTTAACCTCATTTTGACACTTAAATAAGGCCATATCTCATGTCATTTAATTTCCTCAAATTTTGGTTACAAAAATAGGCCCTTAATTGTTCATTGATTGCCTCTTTATATCCATATTCGACCAAATTACGTGTAACCGACGATTGGAATATTTCCTATAAATTCATACACATTATATTTCACCATTTTATTCCACTAATTATCACAAATTCTCATACAAGAAATATTGGTGAAAAGTGGGGCATTACAGTAAGGGCAAAATGGTAAGTTTACCATAAAACAAGAAATAATTATTTTTCCCCTAATACTCCCTGTAATTTTGGCCAAATGAGAATCAAAAAGGGGAAAATGACCACTTGGTAATTAATGAGCCTATGTTGGAGTATTGTTACCAAGGAAATCAAAGTTGGAAAATCTAGTTGCAAAAGTCAAAAGTAGTATGACCAATTCTGATAAACTTGGAAGAAGCAATTAAGGGAAATACAAGGAACCAATTTCTATTCCTTTTTCCTCTTATGTGCAAGTTCAAAAAGAGAGTCGCAAGGGGAATTATATACATTTATATACTTGTTGGTCATATTAAAGCAAGAAGAGTCAAAAGGCCAAAAAGCTTAAGACTTTGGTTAATAAATTGTAAGATGACATTATGGGATAATTTCAAGAAGCAACATATACTCTCTCTTCCCTCTTTAATTTCAGCTGAAAAAGGGAGATGGAATTTATTTACCAATATTATACAAAAACCACAATTTTGAACTAATAAGACATAACCACATGTAAACCACAATTGGATAATTCATTACACTATCATCCCTCATCTTTCCATCTTCATTTTCGGTCACAAATATGCACAAAGAGAGAGAGGGAGTTCAAGAACAAGCCAAGAACACTAAGCACAAAGAGCTAGGGTTTTTCATAGATCAAAGGTAAGAACTTGCAAACTTAGTGATTTTTTGTTCTTACAAACTTAGTGGTTTTTGCCTCTTAATCACTCTATAACCTCCTCTACTCTATTAAATCCATAATTTTCAAAAAAAAATCAAGAGCTTATAGAGAGAGGAGCTTTTTGGCTGGGAGAAATAAAGAGAAAGAATTAAGAGGTAATAACCAAAACTTGATTCTCTTGACTTGTTTGACGTTGTTGGTGTTATTGGTGGTGGTTTATGCCTTGTTTTCTCTTGTTTTTCAATTTTGGGCTGAAGCAAATCCTAGGGGAAATGCTACCAAAATTTCCCATAAACATGTTTATTTAGTGTTTAAGTAGTTAATCATGTGATTAGAACTAGAAAGAAAGTGATTAAGCAAGAGAAATCAAGAAAACAACATATTCTTCCTAAGAACCCTAACTTTATATTATGAGCATGATGTGATGAAGGAGTGATAATTTTATAATTTTGATGCTTCTAATTGCTTTATAAGGTAAAATTGTGTAGGTATGCAAGTTTTCATGATTTTTGGATGTTTTTATGCCAATTTGAAAATTTATAAAGTATGTATGTACATGATATTTGATCTGCCCCTGTGTGGCAGTGATATTGTTCAACATCTTTCGTGGGTCAAAACTTGTCCAAAAATTATGAAACTTTACTGGATTAAATTAGAGACATATATATTTAATTTTATAAGTAGTTTGTAATTTTTGGACAAGTACATTGGGAGATATGGATTTTTGAAGTTATGCCCTATTTTCTGGAATGCATACTGGAATAAAGAAGTTTTGTGAATTATTGGGAATGATATGTCTATAGTGATCAAACCTAACTATTTTTCCTTAAATTTACATTGAAAAATATTCATTTAGTCTTTAGAATCAATCAAATTGGATTTTTTTGGAATTAATTATGAATTTCTAAAGTTGAATAAAAAATTTGTCAATTTTTGTGAAATAGTGAAACTTCACTATACAGAATTGTATTGTGCAAAAACTGTTATAACTACATTAAATAAATAGAAGCATTTAATTTAAAAGTAGTAATGATAAAAGTAATAACCAGTTACTTGTAACTTTAATTTTGATAGGTATCAAACATAGCCCGAGCCAAAATCCAAGTGTAGGACAAACGCGAAAATTTAAAAAAGATTCAAGTAGTAACTTCTTCTTGCATATATTATGTGATTCCTATTATATTTGTATATATCATTCACTGTAACATGAGCTAGTGTCTTTGACACACTAATCTTCCATGTTGTGGTCAAGGATCTAACAGAGGCGTCAAGTAGACTAAGATATAGACATATAGTTTAGCATTAGACAAGTGTACACACATAGTTTGATCATCTTACATGACATGACATTGCATATCTATTTCCACATTCTGTATGTTTGTAAGCATATTGCTATTGAGATTCCCTCAAATCTCATTCTTTTTGCAAAACAAAATTGTACAGCTGAGGCGGGCAACTCGAAAGGAATATGGTGGCTTCCAATGATTAGGGTCCCAGAGCTCTCTGTTAGTACTATAGTTATTTTTGCCTATAAATTTAGCTACTTTTGAATGCTCTGTACATTTATATATTTTTTCAAACCATGCAGGGATTCTCCTGTAATGTAAACTTATACTTAATATCAGTATGTTTCTACTATTTCTTTATGCCTTATAGAACTTTATGCTTTTCACTCTGCGAATATTGAAATGTTAAGGGGTTTGACAGGGTTATCTAGAAAGTTGATTCTTCCTGGTGGCACATCATCCTCTTTAGGTTTCTGTGCTTCCTCCTTCTATTCTTCTTTGCTCTCTTTCTTTTCTCCGTTATTCTTCTTTTTTATTACAGGATCTTTCAATTCTTTCACACTCCTCAATGCAATGGCCTTCACATGCTCTCTTGGGTTTCTTTCGGTGTCACTTGGTAGAGTACTTGGTTGTCTGGAATTCAGTTTATTTTCAATTTAGCCCACTTAGATCTCCAAGTTCTTTATTGAGGCTTCTTGGTTTTTGAGTGTTGCATTAGTCCTAGCTATGAATTGAGATGTATTCATGGTTAGTTGAGTCAATTCATCTTCCACATTCACTTTTTACTGTGATGGATTTGGTGGTTGAAGAGCTTGTTGCTGATAATTCCCTTTCGGCTTGAACATATTTTAATTATTCCTCCAACCAAAGTTTGGATGATTTTGCCAACCTAGATTGTAAGTGTTTGAGAATGGGTCATTTGTTTGATTTATAATGTATTGAGCTTGCTTTGACTGAGAAGGCATGAAAGGGTGTCTTTCTTGACATTGTGTACTCATATGA
The DNA here is from genome assembly GCA_037074505.1 of Albizia julibrissin. Lineage (NCBI taxonomy): Eukaryota > Viridiplantae > Streptophyta > Magnoliopsida > Fabales > Fabaceae > Albizia > Albizia julibrissin. The sequence continues at coordinate 40,151,992 of CM073480.1, read as the reverse complement.
GGTCCTCCACATTGATCACATGTTTGAGTAAGAGTATTGATTACATGTGCTTGGTTTGTCAATGAGCTCACTTACTTGGATATAGTTGTAACTTAAGAGGACAAAGTTGTAAGGATATCTAGCTCGTGCACTCCAAGTACTTTCTTTGAAATGTTACGTTCAAAAGGCTATTAGTATGCATTGGCTGCCATCTCCTTAAATAGATTATAGGCATCATCTAAACTTTTTCCTATTAAAGATCCTCCAGCTGCAGCATCTACAAGAATTCTGGAAGTATGCGTCATCCCATTATATAAAGTTTGCAATTGCAACCAATCTAGTAACCCATGATAAGGACATCTCCTTAACAACTCCTTGTATCTTTCCCAAGCTTCATAGAGGTTCTCTAATTTATGCTGGGTAAATGAGATAATTTCATTCCTCAATTTAGCAAATTTTCCTAAAGGAAAGTATTTTGCCAAAAAATTTTGTGCCAAGACATACCATGTAATTATGCTTCCCATTGGTAGAGAGTGTAACCAGCTCTTAGCCTTATCCGTAAGTGAAAAAGGGAAAAGTCTAAATCTGATTGCATCATCAATAACACTATTATGCTTGAACGTGTCACAAATTTCTAGGAAGCTGACTATATGTGTGTTAGGATCTTCTGTTGGTAAACTGTAATATCCCAAATTTTAGGACAAGAGGCTTGAGATTAAACCAAGATTAAGTAAACTATTAAACCCCAGTTTAGCAAATATCTCTATGAGGCATGATTAAATTCTCTAAAAAAATTTTATACCCTTGAGCGTATTAAAGAGCATTGGGAATGATAAAATAATGCAATTAAAAGTCACACACAACATAGTGAAATGAAACACAAAGTAGTGTTGCTACTAGTGAAATCAAGGGGTAAATGACATCCAAAAATTCTGAAAACTTTCTATAATGAAAGTGTACTTATCAAGCTTCAATTTGATAGGTCATATAAGTCATTTGGAGTTGTACACAAGGAATTATGTATTTTTGAAGTTAGCCCTGTGAAATTGACTATTTTCTATGGCAACGTCCAAAAATAATAATTCTGGAAAGAGTGAGCTTCAAATTGGCAAAATTTATATTTTTTCTTAAAACTATACTGAATAAGGGTTGCATAGCCTTTTGAAACACCCCAATTGGATGTTTACACAATTAGATATGCATTTTCAAAGTTTGATGAAAATTATGCCCAGTTTTGCAATAAGTGCGAAAATGAAATAAAATGTAAGGCCAAAATGGTAATTTTGCCATAAAACAAGAAAATAAAGATTTTCTTCAATATTTCCAATAACTTCAGTTAAATGGGAATTAAAAAGAGGAAATGGTTAATTGGTAATTAATAAGTCCATTTTGGAATATTATTACTAAAGGAAAATTGAATCTTGGAAAAGAAATCAAAAAGCAGAGGTATAGGACTTTGGTCAACAAAGTATAAGATGACATTAAGGATTCAAAAGCCACATATACTCCCTCATTCCTTATTAATTTAAGTGGAAATGAAGAAGGGAAAAAGGAAATGAAATATTGGTCAATAAATAGGAAATTTGGACCAATAAGAACTCACCATCTGCAAAGCAATTTAGATGACTTCTTTAAGTCATATTCCCTTCAGCTTTCCATCCTCCTTTTCATGCAAAAACTGAACTAGAGAGAGAGGGAGTGTTCAGCCATATTGTAAGAGCAAGAAGCACACAAGAGCTAGGGTTCTCACAAATCCAAGGTAAGAGGCTTGTAATCTTGTGATTTTTTCCTCCTAATCACACTATAACCACTTCTAACCTCTTCTCCTTCTTGAAATCCATGTTTTTCAAGACAAAACCAAGAGAGAGGAGAGAGTAAATAGTGACATTTTAGAGAGAGCAAGTGGAGAAATCAAGAGGTAATCTCATAAACTTGATCCTCTTGTGTTATATGTTATTGCTTTGGTCATTGTTGGTGGATATTGAATTATTTTCTCTTGTTTTGCAATTATGGGCTGAAGCAAAACCAAAGGGAAATGCTCCTTATGACACCTTACTTTCATCACCTCATCGGCTCTTAGTTTTCACAATATCAAAGCAAGCAAGTAATTATTTTAAATAACTAAAATCCGTTCTCTTTATTTACGCTAGAGTGATTCTCTTATTAAATTAGAGCGGTTCTCTGCTTATACAACAATCAAACATACATCCAGTACATAATTATACATGTACACTACCTTTACATCAATAAAGAGATGGCGCCTTGTGTAATACCCCACTTTTTCCACTATATATTCCTTGTATATATATTTGTGATATTTAATGAAATAGAATGGTGATTTGGGGCGTGTATAAATTTACAAGAAAATCCTAATCGCCGGTTACACATAATTTGGCCAAGTTGGCACACAAAGAAGCAATAAATGTCCGCAAAAAGGCCTAATATTGTAACCAAAATTTGAGCATAAAATGACACAAATAATGGTTTCATATAAGTATCAAAATTAGGCCAAGTCAAAGGAAAGAAGTGAGAAATGATTTATTTCGGTAAATCATAAAACATAGGGGCAAAATGGTAATTTTGCCATAAAATAAGAGAATAAATATTTTTCTTCAATATTCCCAATAATTTTGATTAAATGGGAATTAAAAAGAGGAAATGGCCATTTGGAATATTATTATCAAGGAAAAGATTAAAGCTTGGAGAATAAGTTAAAAAGCAAAGACATGAGACTTTGATCAACAAGTTGTAAGATGGCATGGGATAGCTTAAGATTAATATTTTTCTCTCCATCTCTCATGCCATTCATGTTGAAATGAGGAAAGGAAAAAAGGAATGAATATTGTTGCAACATTAAGGAAAAGTCAAAGAAATGTGGACCAATAAAAAAGAAGCATATGTATTCACTTTTAACCTTGTTATACCATCATTTATTCATCCCTTCACCCCCCATTTCGTGCAAAGATGATCAGAACCGTGAGAGAGAGCTGAAAACACCAAAACATACGAAAGAACAAGAAGGCTTAGGGTTCAATCAAAAATCAAGGTAAGAAGCTAGAACTTTGTGTCTTAAGCTTCCAAATCCTTCCATAACCTCTTCTACTCATCTCTACTCCTTTGGAAACCATGGAATTTCAGCTGATTTGAGAGTGTGGGGAGAGAGGAAAAAACGTCCTAGAGAGAGAAGCAACAAGAAATCCAAGGTAAACCTCCAAAACTTGCTTCTAGTGCCTTAGTTGTTATTGTTCTTGTTGTTTTTGTCTTGGATTTGGTTGATTTGTAAAGTTTGGATGATGAAAGCCCTAAGAGGTCCTGCTGCTCAAATGCACTCTAATCATATTTAATGAGTGTTTAAATATCTAATCATTTGATTAGGAGTAGTAAGGAAGTGATTAGGCAAGAGAAAACGAAGAAACAACAAACTTTTTCTGAGAATCCTAATTATATGGCTGTTCTCTAACGTGATGAAGATGAACGAATTTGACCATTTTGATGATTCCATTAGCTTTAGAAGGCAAAATTGTGTAGGTATACAAGTTTTCATAAATTTTGGATGCTTGTATATGAATTTAGGAATTTATGAAGAAAGTTTGCTTAATGTGTTAATCTGCCCTGTATCAGGCAGTCTGATTGTCATGAGCTTTTCAATGACCAAATGATACCTAAAAATTCCGAAACTTTCCAGTTGAAAAGTAGACACAAAGAAATTTAATTTTATAGGTCATAATGCTCAATTGGATTTGTATAATAGAAGTTCTACATTTTCAAATATTGGTCATGCAAAGCTGGAATTTTCAGGAACAAGGTGTAGAAAGTGAAAATACTGTACTTATTTGTGTATATATAGCTCATGGATATATTTTTCTTTGAAACTATATTTAACAAGGGTAAATTAAGAATTTTAACCAGATCAATTGGATTTTTATGGATTTAGATATGAATTTGTGAACTTCTGCCCTGTTTCTGGAAATTGATTTGGATAGGTCGAGTTTGGAGAATTTTTAGGAATTTTTTGGTTGTAATGGCTGTAACTTAGTATTTGTATGTGAAACTATAATGAAATATATTTACATAAAATTTGGAACCACTCAATTTGGAGTTTTCTAGAATTAATGGTGAATTTTTTAATTATGTCCTGTTTTCTGGATTGCATCTGGAATAGTAGCGTTTAACAATTTACTGTGAATTATATGAGCACAGTAGGCAAACCCAACTATTTTTACTCGAATCTACAAGGAAATATCTTTGTTTTGACTTTGGAATCGGTCAAATTGGATTTTTCTAGAATTAGTTATGAATTTCTAAAGTTGACCAAAAAATCTGCTAGTTTCTGAAAAACAGTGAAATTACACTGTACAGAATTCTGTTATGCAGAAACTATGATAACTGCTTTAGATAACCAACAGAATTTGAATTAAAGATAGTAATAGTGCAAGTAATAACCAGTTACTTGTAACTCCAATTTTGATAGGAACTAGAACTTGCCCGAGCTCAAACCAACGATTGGAAATTACTCAAGGAAAGCAATCAGGTAGTAACTTGTCTTTCATATATTATATCATGCATGGTGTGTTGTGTGGATTCATTATGAGATATCTAACACATTCTGGTTATGCGGAGTGGTCGCCCGGGGCCTATTGCGTGGGTGGACGCTTGGGCCAATAATGTTCTGTAATGCACGAGTGGATCCCGGGGCCTATTGCGCGGGTATCCCTCGGACCTTTAACATGCCTAGCGCTATGGTTGTTTACTATAAACTGCATGTGATGTACTGAATGTTGTTGTGATAGTTCTGATGTATGATGTCTGTATAGCATGCTTTGTGATGATATATATGCATGATTGACATTACGTTACTACTGAGATTCTTTTGAATCTCACTCTTTTTCATAAACCATCTATAGTACAGGGAGAGAGCTCAAGGGGTAAGACGAAGGTAAATACGGACCACTAGAGACTGGGAGCATGAAAGACTTTAGTCTTCTGTTAGTTGTCTGTTTCATGTATTTTGGATTTATATATATGGTATGAATAGCCTGTAACCTTGACGGTGCTACAATAGTGAAACCGGTAATGCCGGTAGACTAGTAAAGGAACATGTTGGCTTTATTTTGCTTTCGATCACTAACGAAACTTAACTGAGGTATGAAACATGAAAACTAAGCAGAGAATCGCTCGCAGACTCTGATAAAATGAAAAAGAGAAACCGGAGAGACTTATTGAGATAGTAAATGTTTGTGAAATTGTTTAAGAAAAATTTTATTACTCCCAAAAACCCCTCTCAATCCCAGGTTCAAATCCTGAGATAGATTTGGGGAATTGTGAACATTTTTCCAAAATTTCTTAATCTGAGACTCGATCTTAGTTTCACAAATACTTTTGCTACTCTTTTGTACTCATCTGAGGCTCTAGGAAATGAGGTATCACACCTTGCGCTTCCATCTTCACTTCAACTTCATATCTTCTCCACGCATCTTTACATGTCTAAAATGGTTAGTTGGGAGGAGTGAGATTCAAGAGAATCTCAGTAGCAAACATTACCACTATGCATACAAGATATATATATGATGCATGACATGCTTACTATTTGTAAAATCGTGCCAATTTAATGACATCTTTATGCATGCTCATGTTACAACATACTCATGGCCATCATATAACATAACAAGGCACTAATCAATCAAGTAGTCACATACAACAATGCAAACACATACAGATCACATACATACAAGCAAGGTAAGTTCACTACCTGTCGGACTTTACGTCCGTCCTTAACCTTCATCTTTGCTTCGGTTCGGGCACGTCCATTCATCGCGTCCTATAATTCCAAATATATTTAATAAGTCACTACTTATCGATATAACATTCTAGACTCGTATTAGTTGATAACTTAGCCCAATTACGCTAAATTACCAAAATGCCCCCAAAAGCCCGGCCCAATTGTACTTTTACAAAAATTAGGACATGGTCCAATCCTATATAATTTCATGTGTAAAATCTATTTATGACTTTAGATTAGTCAAATTCAGGCCCGAATGACAAAAATAGCTTTTTATAGCCCCTATTTAGAGCTATAAGGTGATTTGGTCATTTCACCCTATAGGCATTTTCTCACTTTGTCATCAACATGAACCCTCCATAATTTCCTCTTCTGAACTCAATGGACTCATTCAGTCGATGAAATTCAAACTCTTGGCTTACATCCCATCCATGACAACCAATATAGAGTTCTCAGAAGAGTTGTATCGTTTCTTCCCTTTCTTTGACTTAATACCCTCCTTTTTACTTCTTATTACATGATTTGTCATTTAGACATATATTGGACATCGTTTTGGCCCCCAAAACATTGATAGAATGAGATATGAACAGTACCTAACTCCCATATTACTTATCCCGACGATAAACCAAAATGGTAAAAAGGAAGCTTATGCTTACCTCTACGCTTTTCTGAATTCGGTTCGGAATTCTAGCGACACTCCTGCCAGTGAGACGGCGTCAACCATCTCCAAACGAGAATTCAAAACCATAGAATCAAAGCTTGGGATGAGTAGAAGAATGTTTGTACTGGGTACTTTGAGAGAAGATGCCGTTTTGGTAAAGTTTCAGCGAATCATAACTTTCTCTCTCTTATCTCTCTCCACCGCCTTCTCCTTTCTCGTTCTGTTATGATTTCTCTTTCTCTCTCTGTTTTAATCTAAATGTAGGAAAGAAAGAGAATAAATGATGAAGGATGATAATTAATTAAAATCATCCAAGTGGTTTACCACGAATTGATCCAACTATCACGTTACTTGTATAACAAGTTTCATTCCTATTTTCCTTCATCATTCCACCAATATTAATGAGAAATAAAAGAGTATAATTCACTCTCAAACCATCCCATTATACTACCTTAAGTGGTCAATCGAAGCCTTAAGCTTCTCCGCTTATTGACTTTGCTTGATAATAATTCACCCGCTTGGGCTTATTAATTATCAAGTAGTCATTTTTCTCATTTTCATTCCCATACAACTCAAATCATTGGGAATATCAGGGAAAACCATCATTTCTCATTTTTTGGCAAAATTACCATTTTACCCTTACATATTACGATTTATCGTAATAAACCATTTCTTATCCCTTTCCATTATTTCCCTTCACACTTGACTAACTTAGGCATCCATAATAGGGAAATAATGGTTGTTTGTCATTCATTGGTCAAATGACCATTGTGCTCTTACCTTTAATATTTTCCTGAATTCTCCAGCTCACTATAATATCCCCTTTAATGTCTAAGGATATAAAGAAATTTTGGGAAATATAATCATTCCTCACTAGGACACTTGCTAAACCGGGGTATAACAGTCCACTTAATATAGGCTTAATCCCAAGCCTCTTGTCCCAAAATTTAGGATATTACACTCCCAAATTTCCTTTAAACATGTCCATTTAGTGTTTAAATGGTTAATCATGTGATTAGAAGTGGTAAGGAGATGATTAAGCAAGAGAAAACAAGAAAACAACATAAACCTCCTAAGAACCCTAACTTACTTCCCTATTCATGATGTGATAAAGGAATACGAATTTGGTAATTTTGATGCTTCCATTAGCTTTAGAGGACAAAATTGTGTAGGTATGTAAGTGTTCATGATTTTTGGATATTTGTATATAAATTTGAAAATTTTTGAAGTTGAAAGTGCATGTTGGTTGATCTGCCTCCTATGAGGCAATGACATTGTACAATGTATTTCGTACGGAAACCCTTGTCCAAAAATTATGAAACTTGACAGGACTAAAGTAGAGACATATAGATTTAACTGGATGGTTAATTTATAATGTTTGGACAAGTATACTAGAAAATATGATTTTCCAAAGTCAGGCCCAGTTTTGGGAAGGTAATCAAGAACAGTGCAAGTTTGGCGAATTTCTGGGAAAATTATGAATTCAATGGTTAAACCAAAGTATTTTTACCCAAAATTAAATTTGAATATCTTCTTTTAGGCTTTAGAATCAGTCAAATTGGAGTTTTCTAGAATTAATTATGATTTTCCAAAGTTGACTGAAAATTTGCCAATTTCTGGAAAAACAGTGAAACTGCACTGTGCAAAGTTGTACTATGCAGAAACTATTGAAACTGTGATAGATAACCAGAAATATGAGTTTAGAATGAGTTATAACTCATATATTATAAACTGGGAATTTTAGGATCGGATAGTTGTGCCAAGCTAGACCAAAGACAGTGGAATCGACAATGGATCGAGGAAGGGCAATTAAGGTAGTGAACTTACTTTACTTGCATGTATGTGATATGTTTGTTTATCCATTGTGTTTATGTGAGTGCTTTGCCTAATTGAGTTGAGCATGCTTGATTGATTGAAATATTGTTATGTTTATACGATGGCCATGAGTATATTGTATCATTGAGCATGTAAATGTCATCATTGGCATGATTTTAAAAATGACGAGCATGTCATACATTCATATATATCTTGCATGCATAGTATTATTGTTTACTACTGAGATTCTCTCGAATCTCACTCCTCTCAACTAACTATTTAGACATGTGAAGAATGTATGAGGATATACACAGAGGATAGTGTAAGGCACTATTTTTATATTTGATATAATTCGCTTGATAGCTGTATGTGGCTATATGTTTCATGTATATATGAACAAACGAATAAATGTAATATGAGTAGAGAATATCTCTAGTTTAATTATTAAAAAAAACACTCTCATATACTCTGATATAATGAATTTAAGAGCTGATGAGGTATTTGTGACGTAGCGAAACTTGTGGAATTAATTTGTAAAATTTTCTACCCTTTGAAAATCCCTCTCGACCCTAGGTTCAAATCTTGATTTGAGAGTGAGAATTTGTGAAAGATTTTGAAACTTGGGTAGTGGTTCTACAATGGATTTCACTACTCTTTTGTACTCATTTGAAGCTATTGGAAATAAGGTATTACATAAACCATTGAACTGATTTGCTTGTACCATCTGGATAATTGTAAGTTTGATTTTAAAATTATTGTATGCTATTGGCGATTTTTTGATTCCAGAAGTTGTCTCCATGACTGTTGGTGTTGCATAGTTATGGAGTGTTTCGGTATCTATTGCTTCTCCTCTTGGATTTGGGATCGGATTGCTTAAGATTGAAGTAGGCTACTTTCAAACTCTTCAATTTCTTTGACAAGTTCTCTTGATCTAATAATAAAAGGTTGTAATTCAATTTCCTTTAATCTGATCATGCACTAAGTAAAATTCTGAAGAGAAACACAAGACACCAAAAAGAAAAACAAATATAATATGAAGACCAAATTAGTATTAAAATTACTTGGTATTAATATTAATGACAACAATTCCTAGCAACAGCGCCAAAAACTTTTTACACGTGTAAATGGTTTATTAAAAAGTGCAAGTGTATACTGTCGTAAACAAGTAATATAGAAGTGAGTAGAGTATCGTTTCTATGAGGATTGATCACTAGGTACTAAAATTGGTAATCATAATACTATTTAGTCGATATATTAGTTGGTGAATAAGATTATAAAAGAAAAAAATAATTAAATATAAATATAATTAATATAAACAAAATATGAGAAAAAGCGTAGAGATCCGATTTATGATTGAATCACCAATCTAATTTATTCTCATGATTAATAATCTGAGTTCCCTTTAATTTGAAAACTAAGCGGGTGAGGTTGACTGGGTACGGAGATGGGCATTGGAGGGAAGAAGAGATGAAACTTTGCGGCGAAGGAGGGCAGCGGGTGGAAAGGGAGAAGCCAAACGCAGAACCTTTGGATAGAAATTCAATTCGCTCGCTGAAGAGGAACAACGGTCTGCCTTCATGGTCTCTGCAAATAAAAGCATGACCCGAATAATTTAATTTAGGGTTGTAGTAGCCATCGGTGTTGATTTTGATTTGAGTTCTGCATGTGGCGTCTTCATCCAGATCTGAGCATATTCATTCTGTTGATTAGGTATGTGATTTTTCTCCATCAAACCATTAGCCTCCCAGTGTTATCTCGAACAGCATCATCTAGTGAGCGATATTAATTTAACAGAGTCACTGCGCATCCAATTTTACCAGCGCATCCACGCAACATAGGCTTTAGAGTAATGTTCAAGCTAAGCTTTTCATTGTTCACAAACATAACGGAACACTGTCTGTCAAAGCTATTGATAGTATTTTTGTAGCTTTACTTTGGAGAGGTATTATTGTAAATAATTCAATATCTTGGTCATCAACTGAGATTTCATGTTGTTTTTGAGTCTTACTATTGTACAAGTCGTGAGAATGAGACAAGCTTACGATGGGACGCATTATGAGAGAAAGAGACCTTCAAAAAAGGTGCATAGAAAGTTGGAAAAAGGGCATTTGAATTTTCTCCGGATAACTCATGGAATGGGCTTCCATCGACTTCAGTCTTCCGTTGACTTGGACAATGACTCCTAGAAATAAGGTATGGAATATGGATGAGTTACGGTATTCATAAATACAAGTATAGATGAATATATATATTTATAAAGTTCATTACCATATAAGAAGCAGCTCCTATTTTTATGTCATTTTAGGCAGTTCTGATCATGAAGTTAAAAAACGGTATAGTTCTTACCTGTCTTATATCATTCTCTTACTACTGCTTATTTTGTGCAGCTTCTGACGCCATTACCGTCGGCAAACCCATTAGCGATGGAGAACTTCTTATTTCTGAAGGAAAAAAGTTTGCTCTTGGGTTCTTCTCTCCTGGCAAATCTAGCTATCGCTATGTTGGAATCTGGTACTATAACTTGCCAAAGCAAACTGTTGTTTGGGTTGCAAACAGAGACAATCCCATCAATGACACCTTTGGAGTACTGTCCCTCAGCTCAGATGGGAATCTTATACTCCATCACAATAACAGCAACTTGCCCATCTGGTCCACGAATGTTTCTGTCTCTGTTTCAAGTAACAGAGTTATGGCTCAACTCTCTGATGTAGGTAATCTTGTTCTAATTCAAAAGAACTCCAAAGCTATGTTCTGGCAAAGCTTTGATCATCCCACCGATACCTTACTTCCATATGCCAAACTGGGCTTCAATAAAAGAACTGGTCAAAACTGGTTCTTTCAGTCATGGAGAACAGATGATGATCCTGCAACAGGAAGCTTATCTACTAGGTTCAATTCTTCTGGCAAAGCTCAGTTGTTTCTGTACAAACAAAATGTTCCAGTGTGGCGAGTTGGATCCTTCAATGGAGAAATATTGGTCGGCCTGCCAGCTTTGAAACGATCTATGTTGAATACTTTCAATGTCTCTTTTACAGAAGATGATAATGAGGTTAGTGTCATGTTTCATGCCTTGGATAACACCTCCATATTCAAGATTGTAACTATTCCATCGAGAGCCATACAAATACATAAATGGGATTACAATAAGAAAGATTGGAAGCAATATGGGTCTTTTCCTGAAGTGGACTGTGACTTGTATGGATCTTGCGGACCCGATAGTAATTGTGACTCTTACAATGATCGATACAAAAAGTGTACTTGCCTACCGGGGTTTGAACCCAGAAACCCTAACGATTGGTATGAGAAGGATGATCAATCAGCAGGTTGTGTGAGGAAGAAAGGACCACCCTTGTGCAGAAATGGAGAAGGCTTCATTAAACTAGAAAGTGTCAAGATTCCTGATACATCTATAGCAAATGTTAGAAAGGGTTTGAGCATGGAGAAATGTGAACAAGAGTGCTTGAGAAACTGCTCTTGTACTGCCTATGCTGCTGCAGATGTGAGAAATGGAGGAAGTGGGTGCTTAGCATGGCATGGGACTCTAACGGACACAATAGTATTAAATGATGAAGGCCATGATTTATATGTTCGTGTTGATGCCATTGAACTAGGTAGATATATTTCTTTTCTTAATTTCTGTAGTTCTTTCCCTGTTTTTCATTTTGCTTTGTCTTAAAGACTTTCTTGTTCCCACTTTTCTCAGCAAATTATAACAGGAAATCGAAAGGAACACTTTCTGTGTCTGGAATGGTGGGAATTCTGATGGCTGTCGTTGTGATTATTCTTCTGATTGCGATGTGTGTTTATTGCTTTTGGATGAAGAAAAAGAGAGGTGCCTACTTCATCGCTCTTTATTTTTCTAGGACAATTTATGGATTTTTTAATAATCAAGGCAAGTTATGAATTCAACAAGGAAAACATGAAATAAGTGCTCTCAACTAGTTTTAGGTGAAGTCAAAACATGAGAGAGGGATAACCATAGATAGATAGGTAGAGAACGGTGAGTTGCATGTGGTACTTAATTGGAAGATTAGTGGGGTCAACACTATTCCTTCTCAGGCATGCTCTTTATTTCTCCTAAAAGTACTTTATGGATCCTTTTCCATGGGGACGCAGATGAGATGTTTAATTTCTTACCTCAAGTTGGGAATAAATAGAAAAGCATAAATAAGTAATGCTAAAATTGCATTGCCTAATTTTGTATGCTTTTTGTGGGTACCCTTTTGCTATCTTATTTTTCTGAGTAAGGTTAGTTAGGTAAACTTAGAGAATTGATTGACGATGGTTGGGGTTTAAGTTTGGAGAGAAAAGTTAATATTTATTGTCTCTGGAGCGAGGTGGGATAGGGTAGCCTCAATTTATGCCCACCCCGAATAATCCATAGGTTAGTAAGGTATATAATCAGATTAAAATCTGATTTGTGTAATCCTTGTTTTGCCTATATATGGTATTTGCTCATTAAGCTATTAAAAATGAAGCAGAGCAGTATACTCTGCAAAATAACACTAGGCATATAGTATAAATCTACAAAATTATTGACATGTTTTTTGAACGAAAGTACTAAAATATTAAGTTGTATGTAAATTTCTCATATAAATAGTTTTATAATTTTACCGAAAGAATAGTTATATAATTATAATAAACAGATTGATAGCTCTTTAAAAGGTGTTTTATTAAAAGAAAAAAATTGCAATTTTTTGTTGTGTTCTGGGGTAGGCAGGATGTATGTTGGAGAATTGATAATCATGGGTCAATTTCTTTTTTTTTTTTTTTGGAAGGTGAACGGGATGTAACAAAACCCTTACTCTGCCCTATTGTCATTCTAATTTCACCTTCGATTTGCCTTTTAAATACTATAGTTCGTTTAAGTCACTCAGATGTAACTGATTACATTTTGTGTCCCTCCCTCCCCCCCCCCCCCCAAAAAAAAAGAAAAAGAAAACCACTTTTGAGATGGAAGAAAGAGTTATGGCATTTAATAGGTTCTACCTTGCTTATTTGACAGATGTATTGTCAAATACAGTTATACGAGTTGGGACTGTTACAGGAACAACCTGTAACTACTATAGTTGGAAAGTAAACAGAATAAGCGAATGCTAAGGATTTATAACTATCACACATGTTGAATGAACTTGTCTTTCAAAATATTGTTTTCAACGAATTTGTTCTTTCCTTGACACAGCATATTCCGAATTTTTATTGCATCCTCTTGTTTTTGCTTATTCTAGACAAAATGGCTGAGCAACGAATAAACATGGAATCTCCCTCAGAAGAAGGGCATGGTGAAAATAGAACCCAAGTAAGCTTACCATTTTTCAACATTAAAACTATACAGGTTGCTACAAATAGTTTTTCAAGTGAGAATGAGTTAGGGCATGGTGGATTTGGCTCCGTCTATAAGGTAAGTCAAACGTTAAAAATCTCAGTCATATGCAACTTCCTGTAATCTTATTATATTTTAATTCTTATGAGAGTAAATATATTATGTTTCAACATTGACGCCAATTTTTGACTGTCTTGAACAAATAAGTATGATGTTTTAGCACTTGATATTTCAGGGCTTATTAGCTAATGGACAAGAGATAGCAGTGAAAAGATTGTCTAAAGGTTCAGGACAAGGGACTGAAGAGTTCAAGAATGAAATTAAACTGATTGCTAAATTGCAGCACAGGAATCTTGTAAGGTTGCTTGGATATTGCATTCATAAAGAAGAAAGGATGTTGGTCTATGAGTACCTTCCCAACAAAAGCTTGGACTTCTATCTTTTTGGTGTGTCCTTCTCCTTCCTTTCTCCAACTAGACACGTTATTTAAATGAAGTTTGAACAATGAGTCACACTATTTCCGACTCAAGAATAGTGTAACTTAAAATAGATGTTATTTCATATATATATATATAGATAGATAGATGGGAAAATTATACTGTAGTCCCAAGTAAACAAAAAAACGAAGAAATGGTCCCTCGAAATCGCAAAATGAAAAATTGGTCTCAAGGGGTTATTAATAGAGCCCCTCAAGTTGTGTGGGACCTCAGTGTAATTTTCTCTAGATAGATAGATATATTGATAAACTGTTGTGTCAAATATAACACAGTCAATTTACATACCTAAATAAATTAGAGAAACATTTAATGGAACACTGTTTTAGTATTCAACTCCATTGCTTATTTAATTTGTACATGTGCTTAATAGGACTATAGATTAGTGTCCCACTGGCCACCGTTTTTCAGTATTAAGAAGCTTTTATGGTTCATTTCAGATATGAATCAAAGATCTTCTTTAGATTGGGATAAGCGTGTTCATATCATCTTTGGAATTGCTCGAGGTCTTCTCTATCTTCATCATGATTCAAGGTTAAAAGTAATCCACCGAGACCTTAAAGCTAGCAATGTTCTCTTAGATGCTACAATGAACCCCAAAATTTCAGATTTTGGTATGGCTAGAATATTTGGAGAGGACCAAATCCAAGCAAGAACAAGGAGGATTGTTGGGACATAGTAAGAACTAAACTCTATTTTTAATTATTTTTACTTTTATTTATTGAAGGGTACCACAAGGCCATTGGCAAGACCAAACTCTTTTACATCTCTTGAAATAAAATGAAAGATTGATTTTTACAAAGTCTGATGTCTTCAGTTTTGGTATTCTTTTACTAGAGATTATTAGTGGCAGGAGAAATACAGATCATGAAAAGGAAGGATCACACTTGAATTTGATTGGACAAGTAAGAGTAAAAACCTACGAGAATGAAATCTGAACTAAACTACTCTTTCCCCATATCCTCTCATGTTTTACCTTAAAAGCCTAGTGACATTTTTCCTGCTGATAATTGTATAATATTCCATTGATTTGTAGGTATGGGACTTGTGGGTAGAAGGAAAGGCCTTGGAAATAGTAGACTCAACACTTGGTGAATCATATCCTGCTGATGTTGTCCTAAGATACGTCAAAACAGGGCTCTTGTGTGTGCAAGAAATTGCCGTCCAAAGACCATCCATGTGTGAAGTTATATTCATGCTTGGCAATGATGTAAGCCTTCCCTCGCCTCAAAAACCTGCATTTCTGTTGAATTCTAATGATTTGTATTCAGAGACTTCAACCTCTAGGGAAGCTTCAGCCAATGTCCGCACTCATAGGGAAGCTTCAGCTAATGTCCTCACTCATTCTACAATTTGTGGTCGATAACCATAAATCGAACATGGATAGCCTTTAAGTGATTTTAAGCGAACTGAGGAAAGAAGGCACAAAATGGTGAGCCTCCTTAATGACCTGGGGGTCTCACATTAAGTATTATATCCATTATTTTGTTTGTGTTTCTCCTGACTTTACCTGAAGTCATTAATCCCGATTTAGGTATGGCCAAATTGTGTTTTAATAATAAGTATGCATTTCTAGAATTTGATTGAAGAATTCTATGTATTCTACCATTAGTGCATGGCAAACTTGTCTCTATAAAGATCACTATGGTTATCTTTACTCGTTGTAATAGTTCTCATTTGTTTTTATGCCCTTTCCTTTTGGAATAATTAGATATCTTGTCTGTTTTATTATGAGGATAATTAAACTTTGTTTAAAAGTATGAAAAATCATATATATATATATATATATAAAGAGAGGAAATTCAACATTTTTTTTAAACTGAGTTGCTAGTGTAGGTTGTGTTTGGATTAGTGGTGATAAAAATGACTTTCACTTCATTTTATTTTCCTAAACTAAGTTAGAATAAAATTTGTTTATTGTAATTAAATTTATTTTTGGATTGACTTTTATAAAAAAGTTAATTTTGATAAATTGAAACTTGCTTGAATGATTAATGAAAAAATAAGTTTATATATAAAAATGATTAAAAAGCACCAGTTTTGTAATATATATATTATATGTATATAATCTGGTAACTTTAATAAAAATATTAAAATTAAAATTATAAAAATAAAGAGTTAATGATTATATATTTACTAGATAAAAATATAACTAAATTATGAATTATACTCCCTTTTATCATTAATATATGATATATTTGGAGAGTTGATTTTGATTCTAAATATAAGATATATTTTTTATATTTGTTAATCTTATTTTAATTTATTCTTTTTGATTTTCTCTCAATAATAATTAAGGATGAAAGATAAAGAGAGAATTAAGAAATATAACTAAAATATTTTAAAAAATAGATATCGTATTAATTAATTTAATTAATTTTTTTAATTTATTTATATTAGATAAATATATCTTATATTAAATACTGAATAATTAAGAATGTTAAATTTTTTTTATTATAAAAATGTATTAAATAGATTTATTTAGAAATGAGACCTTTACCATATGAAGAATAAGATAAGGCAGTGGTGGAATCGGTCAAATGAGAATTGTAGTAGGACCCACAGCTATTTTGGCTAATATCCTTCCACAACGTGCCGCACTGACGCAAAAGCATGAAAGATGACAAGTGCACCGATTTTGGGGGCGAAGGTGGAGATTTAACAATGACTATGTGGCTATAAGTAACAAACTTAATTTAAATTTTGTTAGATCTAAAAATAAACATAAATATTTTTTTTGGTAGGTTTAAGATATCTGTTATTAGTAATAGTGACTAATTTCTTCATACCGAAGACTTTTTGAAGGAGCTCAACTAAATGGCAACTATGCTAAGTCTCATCATTAGACATAAACATTTGTTAAGGTAGCATAAATAGCAATGTGATATAACTTTGGTTAATTTTCGGTACTTTTTACATTATGGGTCTTATCAGTCTTCTCACTCTTTATTATTTTAATATATTCTTTGAAATATGTGCTTTTTAAAAAAATAATATCCTTACTTTATTTATTTTCGTACGAGTATTTATAAGATAAATATGGGTATTTATAAGACAAATATAGAGATTTAAATAAAATAATAGAGTTAATAAAAAAATTTTAATCATTCAAAAGAGAAATAAAAGAATTTACAAGAGACATAAAGGGATTTAAAAGAATTCATAAAGTTAAAAAATTTTAGTCATGTTACAAAACAATATTTATGTCTATTTTTTAAACCAACAAAAGATATTTGTATTAGATGCTCATAGTAAATATTTTTTTTTGCTAAATTTACACTATCACTTTTCTAAAAATATATTAAAATAATAGAGAGTGAGGAAATAATTTTATAAAAAAGTTAATTTTGATAAATTGAAACTTACTTGAATGATTAATGAAAGAATAAATTTATATATAAAATGATTAAAAAGCACCAGTTTTATAATATATATATATATATATATATATATATATATAGTATGTATATAATTTGTTAAATTTAATAAAAATATTAAAATTAAAATTATAAAAATAAAGAGTTAATGATTATATATTTACTAGATAAAAATATAACTAAATTATGAATTATACTCTCTTTTATCATTAATATATGATATATTTGGAGAGTTAATTTTGATTCTAAATATAAGATATATTTTTTATATTTGTCAATCTTATTTTAATTTACTTCTTTTGATTCTCTCTCAACAATAATTAAGGATGAGAGATAAAGAGAGAATTAAGAAAGATAACTAGAGTATTTTAGAAAATAGATATCATATTGATTAATTTAATTAATTTTTTTAATCTATTTAAATTAGATAAATATGTTTTATTTTAAATACAAATAAAAATGTTAAATTTTTTTAAGGGAGAATGCCAAAAAAATACCATTTAAACTTCAAAATCCCGTTACTAAGTTCGGTAATGGGATTAACAAGAATGGTAATGTAATTAACAAATCATTTTATTGTTAAATCACCTATTTGAGATTTTGAAGTTTAAATGGTATTTTTTTGGAATTCTTTTTTTTTTAATTATAAAAATGTATTAAATAGATTTATTTAGAAATGAGACCATGACAAGGCATGGGTGGAATCGGTCAAAGTAGTAGGATACACAGCTATTTTGGCTAATATCCTTCCACAACGTGCCGCACTGACGCAAAAGCATGAAAGATGACAAGTGCATCGATTTTGGGGCGAAGGTGGAGATTTAGCCATGATTATGAGGATGTTTAGAATAACGATGGATAAAATGACTTATATCTATTGGGCTTATAAAAAAATGTGATTAATTTAAGTGCTATTGTATATTGTGATTTATGTTTGAATTAAAAAATGTATAAGTGTTTTTTAAAATGTAAAACTTGTTTGATTTCAAATTGCATAAGTGCTTTTGTAGTTTATGTAAGGAAAAAAAAATTATGACTCAGAACAACTAGCAAAACGTAATATAAATAATTTTATGCCAATATACATCAATTTTCACAGAAAATAGAACATAATGAATACAATCATATATTCTTCACAATTTCATCCTTAATCATGTCCTGAATGTCATTAATTGCAGTTGTAGATGTCCCAAAATTATCGCTTGACGAAGCATCATAATCTACAGTTGTATATACATCATGCCCTACATTCTCGTTGTCAGTTTGGTCAAAGTGAACGTTACCTGGAGAATTTCTACAAATAAAGTTGTGTATTGTCATTGCTGTGCAAACTAAGTGGACTTGCGTGCATAGCTATATTTTCGCATTTTTTTTCAAAATAGTGAATCTACTCTTCCAGACTCCAAAAGTCCTTTCTATTGTTGACCTCAAACTAGAGTGGAAGAAATTGAATGTCTCATTGTCATTTTGAAATATAGGTTGACTCCTAAACTCAGGCACGTGATAACATTCACGTCTGTAGGGACTAAGATACCCTTCTCACATCAGATACCCAGCGTCAACCAAATAATATTTTCCTGCCAAAGCCATAATTAATTGTAAAAATGTGAGATTATTGAAAGTAAATAACGAAAAAATTTGATTTCGTTGTTACCATATATTACCTAGAGGTGGATAAGGGAAATTCAAAGTGGGATTTGAGACAACAGAGTGAAACACATGAGAGGGATGAAACACATATCACAATCACATACTGCCATCACATTCTGTGTCGGATAACCCTTTCTACCAATATACTTATCTCGCTCGGGACCAGTGATGGAACACCTTATATGGGTTCCATCTATGGCTCCTATGGCATCTTTAAAGTATAAGTTAAATCGTGGATCGCCGGAGATACGTGGGTGGCATTCACGGAATTGAGGATCAATAAGTTTGATATTTTCCTCAGCAAAACGCAAACAAACATTAAGAACCCTATGTAATATGCGGCTCACAGTTTCCCCTGAATGCTAAAAGAGTTCTTGCACCACCCTATTCCCCATTCCATATCCAACTGTTACAAAAAACATGGCAACCATTTCTTTGACACCAATATGCTTCGAATTTTGTAGGTTGTGTTCTGTTAACTTAGTACACAAGAGATAAAACACATGGTTGTCAACTTTGAACATCTCATGAAAATGTCCAGTGGTGTCTACCAAAATCACCTGCACCTATAAATGGCCGGTGCATTAACTTGTTCTATGAGGTTGTTTGTAAATAAAAGGAACCTAATACAGACACAACAACGAGGTAAGTTCTACACACTTTGTTAACTGTTCGTCCAAAAGGGCTAGTTAGCGAGAGTCATCATCTTCTTCTTCCATCCAATTTTCCATAAAAAGGGCTAACTTGTGCATGTGGCAAAATTTAGGTAGGACAAAACATATTTCCACAAAATAAAAGACATACATAAACTACTAAATTTAACATATTGTTAGTGATACGGCATCTAACAAGTTGTTCATAAAAGTTTTGAATTAAATAAACAAACATAAACCGTTCAACATCAAATACTCCTAAAAATAGTTATCTGAAGTAATGCGAGACGGTAAACCGCAACCAGTCCACCAACAACTCCTTCTTCTCACGAAACAACTAAGAAAATGTGTCCCATTTACTCTTGCAGTCTTAAAGAAGCTCGATGAAATAAAGTCAGAACTCAGGATTTGCATTCAATTGCTCTAGAGATAGAAGGTTCGTAATGACACTATCAACGCTCCGTTGCTGGATGTTGCCAAAAGCAGCAGCTCTATCCCTCGTAATGTCTGTTATGATACTAACTACATTTGCAATCCGAGTCGCTGCTGGTGCTTTCAACTTCTTCCTTTGCATGTGACAATCCACCCTTCTCCTCTTATCGGTACTTCCTGAGTCGGTAGGACCAGATGCACCGCTCTGGGATGCGACCCCTATGCTAGCCATGTCGCCCATTACTCCGGTGATCGGTGTTGGTTTCTGACCGAAAGAGTAGTCCTCACTATCCTTGGACCCTTTCTGTTAGTCCATTGACGGGAAGTACACGTCTTCCTCCTCCCTGGCATCCGTCTGTGTGTGACGGACTGATGGACAATAACTTCTATCCCCAGTAGCATACGCATCTCTATATATGATCCTTAGTTTTGTCTCCCACTTCAGCGGTGCTTTGTGAAACTTCCTATAACCTGAATTCTCCTACAGTAAAATAAGTAAACAAAACTTTAACAAAAATACGCAAAAATGACACTTGCTTTACTTGTTCTACGAGATTGTTAAATGAAGCTAACTTACCAGACATTTCTGTTGCTACCACTGAGGTGTTGTGGTGATGGCCGTCATTTAAGGATCTCTTCCCAAGCCGGTCTCGTTAAGCAACATGTCCCATGTATTTAGATCCTTCTGAAGGATATTGAATATGTTTTAAAGTTTTTTTTCTATCATATCCGCGGGTTGTCCTCGCGTTGAACGTTACCATAATAGCTTCACATCCCTTCTTTGAAAATGACAATCCGCACTGTTCTTTTGCATATATTTGGTCAAACATGGCATGTCTGAATATCTCAATGGTTTTTGTAATGTCCCAAATTTTGATCACTAAGTATCATGTAACTATTACAGTATTCCATGATAAAAGAGCATATAAAGTGGAAAAACAAAGTCTATAAAGTCACACACAACAAAATAGTTGTTATATAAGATAGTTGGTGTATTTGCTGTTGAGGCAGTTGGATTATGTGACACTTTTTAATTTGTAAATGACCTATAAAAATTTTGAAACTTCCAAGAATAAAAGTAGACATGATAAGATTTAATTTGATAGGTCATATGGAATTTTTGGAGTTGTATACAAGGAGATATGAATTTGTGAAATTTGCCCAGCAAATTTGACGTTTTTTAGGGGAAGACTTCAAAATTAATAATTATGGGAATGGTGTACTTCTATTTGGCTTAAGATTATATTTTATTCTAAAACTAGAATTGATAAGGGTCACATAGCCTTTAGAACCACCAAAATTGGATATCTATACAATTAGACATGAATTTTTAAAATTTGGTGACAAATGTGCCAATTTTTCAGGTATTGTGAAACTTTTAAGGGTTAAATGGTCATTTTGACCAAGTAAATGTAATCTGAAAAATTTTATTAAATATATTCAGAAAGGGGGATAGATGGAGCATGCAAATATTATTATATAATTAAATATATAATTACATTATGGCTTATGTAATAAATAAGACAAGGACCAATTAGAAAATGACAAGTATAAGCTCTAGAAAATTCCACAAAATGGCTGCCTTGTTTATTTAAGACCATAAGTTGGCAATATGGGAAGGAAATAAGGAAAGGAAGAGAGAAAAAGTGGAAGAAGAAGAGGAAGGAAGAAGGAAGTCTAGAGTACAGAGATAAGGTAAGTATACCGAAATCTCTGCACATTCTTATGTTATAGTACCAAAAACCTCTCCTTAACCTTCATACCTTCTTGAATTAGTCATTCAACAAGCAAAACCTCTAAGGAGAAAGGGGGATATTTTAGCCAAGTATGAGAAAGGGAGAAGAAGTTAGGTAAGTTATGTATTATGGCTAGTTATTGAACTATTTCTTGTAGTTTTGTAAAATTTGGGATGTCCATTTTCTAAGGGAAAATGCTGCCCAAATTTCCATTAATTATATTAAATTTGAGAATTAATAGCTAAACAAAGGAATACAAGTAGGAAGAAGTTGTTTTAGGAGTTAGAATCATGAAAATATGATTTTTCCTAATTTCTTACAACTTTCAGCCAAAGGGGAAAATGAGGTATAGAGTTGAGAATTTCATGATTCTAATATTTCCATGATGTTTAGAATGGAAAATTATGTAGGGTTCATGTTAAGTGTAAAGTGTGAAAAGCCTCAGATTGTTAAATGACAATTTTGCCCCTAAAACCCCAAGTTAGGGTTGTCAAGGGTAAAACTGTAATTTGAGTTGGAATTGATCTGATCTAAGGTCAAATATGAGATGTACATGTGAAAATAAGTAGAATGGGCTTAAGTTGTAAATTTTTGAAAAGTACTAAATATCAAGGTCGAACTGGGTTCCCAAGGGCATTTTGGTAAATAAGCAATGTTATGTTAAGATAACCAACTTATAAATTCTTGAATAAAGCATGAATTAGTAGTAACTCATTTGCAATTACTTTAGAAATTATAGGATTTGATAATTGCCGAGCCGGATGAAACGTTAAAGGACCGATAGTAGCTAAGCATTAGAAAGCAGTCCAGGTAGTAACTCTATCTTTCATATACTATGTGAATATTAATATGTGATGGTTGCCATGAATGTTCAATGTATTTTCTTATGGTGTTGATACTCTCTGGGTGTGGATGATGCGTTAAACCACCACATGGAACCTTTGAGGTACTATGTGGCCAGGTAGACCCAGTTGAGTTACTTGATATGTATGGATAGGTATTTGTTAGATATGATTAGTTTCGATGATGTCAAATATAGATATAAGATATTAAGAGCAAAAAATTTGCATAATGTATTAATCTTCAATATTGACTAACTACTATATTTTATATTGTATATCTTATAGATTAGTCAAGCAAAGCAAGAAAGAGATTGGAGAAACAAGAACATAAAGGAA
Source organism: Albizia julibrissin (assembly GCA_037074505.1). Classification (NCBI taxonomy): domain Eukaryota; kingdom Viridiplantae; phylum Streptophyta; class Magnoliopsida; order Fabales; family Fabaceae; genus Albizia; species Albizia julibrissin. The sequence continues at coordinate 40,128,915 of CM073480.1, read as the reverse complement.
CTAATGGAAATATCAAGATTCAAGCTCCTAGAAGAAATACTAGATGGTTCTATGATCAGAAGGGGAATTCAATTGGTATTGTTTGGCACTGTAACATTTTTCACTGTAGCGGTCAGGCACTGTAGCAACCAGGTACTATAGTAGCGAGGAACTATAACACTCGAGTTTGAATAGTAGAACTCGAGTTCTGGGAACTATACTACTTGGTTTCAAGGAGTTCTTCATGCGAGTTCTTGGCAAAAAATACCTCCTGATGATTCCCAAGTTTTGTACTCGAGTTGGATATGGATAACTCAAGTTGGAACTCAAGTTTGTGATGCAAAACTCGAGTTACGGTAAAGAAAAATATACTCTGTTTGTCCCTATTTTACGTTCAGCTTGAGTGAGCTTTGGTTATTCAACCATAACTCCAATTGAGATGAAATTAGTGGAATATGAAAATAGACTCTCAATGCGTCAATGTGACACCAGAACCAACATCAAAAGAGCTCAGATGAAGCAGATATGAATGTTTGAAGTTAAACTTAAAATCACCGTCATATTCTAGACATGGTTTAGTATTTTGGCTATATCTCTCACATGGAATGTTCAATTGAGCTATAACCAGTGCCATGAGAAATTAGACTTAAAGAGCTTTCTATGTATATATAATATGTCAAATTTAGAGTCATATTCAATATAGTATGGCTTCTGAAAATTGATGCACAAAAATACATACACTATCTACACTCATTGGATCATAACTTGGAGAATACAATGAGTTTGGAGCTGATTCCTTTTGCATTGGAATATAGATGATGAGAGCTTTCTAATGATAAATCATTTACCATATTTGGAGTAAAAAATGAATGGATCATGTTTTGAGTCCACTGTTCATACCCCGCAAACATCTGATATGCATTCGAGTTATGGAAGTTTCGGAATGAGAGTTTGTTCCTGAGATTTAGCAACAATGGGTTGATATGAAGTGCACTCGAGTTTGGAGGTGATGTTCTTATATGTCTATATCTCAATCATAGGTATGATGTTCTTATATGTCTATATCTCTCATGTAAATATTTTACATATGTGTGTATTAAGCATGATTACATTCTATCCTTGTTTTCTGAGTCCTATAATCATTTGAATATGTTTTCTAGACATAAAAAGAATTTGCTAGAGCCTTAGAATCAGAAAACATAGAAAGAGAATATATTGATGAGAGAGAAAAACTCATAATCTTTGTTATTTTGAAAACTGGGTATTTTCAAAGTATATTTAGGCTTTAAAATTAGTCTCATCGTGTAGTTCTCGAAAAAGCAAAGAAAACGTCACCAAGAACGTCAAAAACGGACGTCGGATGAAGGAGATATGGAGGAGAGAAGTTTCGGTCCGACGGACCTGACCCTTCTCTCCGTTCGGGTTGGGTCTGACCCGGCAGGAGGTTGAAGATGACCTCCCACTCCAAAACGATGTAGTTTCGCTTAGAATTAATAAAAAAAATCGTTCAGGGCCCAAAATGCCTAAGGCCTATGTTTATTTTAAAGAGAAAAAAAAATTTTAGGGCCCAAAAGGCTGAGGCCCAGATTTATTTATAAAAAAAGGAGGCAGAAAGCCACGTGGCGCATGAGGCCACATGGCATCTTCGTTGGACACGTGGTGAAATAGATTTGTCACAGAATCGAATATGGCAACTAAGTATATCATTGCTGAGTTAAATAAAGGAGACAAATTACATGGTGATAATTGGGATATCTGGCATCAAAAGGTGAATATATTTTAGAAGAACGAGAGGCAATTGAGCCTTTGACAATAGTTGTAATCCAACCTCCTGCTGAGAATACGGTCCAACACAGGAGAGACCAAGAGGTCTATGAGGCTTGGAAAAAGAAGAATAGTGTGATACCTTACTTTCCAATGTTCCAACTGAGCATAAATGAGTAGTGAAATCGATTGTGGAACCAGGAACTACCCAACGTTCAATAACATTCATAAATCCTCACTCTCAACTCAGGATTTAAACCTAAGGTTAAAAGGATTTTTCAAAAGGGTATCAAACTTTACAATCGTTCCCATAAGATTCACTATGTCACCAATACCTCATCGGCTCTTAAATTCATAAAATTAGAGTATAGGCTAGCGTTTTTCTTTTAATCATACTAGAGCTATTCTCTGCTAAACTCATTCATACATTCATACACATATACATTAAATGCATAACTTCTCATAAAATATAATAACCAGAGTATTTACATCAATTCAAAAGATAGTGGCTTGCACTATGCTCTTCACTTCACCTCCATATCTCCTCAGTGCATCTTTATATGCATCCTTCACCTGTCTAAAATGGTTGGTTAGGATGAGTGAGATTCGAGAGAATCTCAATAGCAAACATTACCACTATGCATGCAAGATATATATGAATGCATGACATGCTTGCCTACACTATTTCATGCCAACATAATGACATGCTACATGCTCGATGTTATAACATACATATGGCCATTGCACAAATATAATAGAGCTTCAACCAATCATACATGTTCCACACAAATAGGCAAAGCAGTCACATAATCAATACAAGACATACATATTACATACATGTAGAAAAGGTAAGTTCACTACCTGGTGGACCGCAATCCTTCCTTGGTTTCTTCTTCCTCCCACCTTTAGAGCTTCTTGAAAATTCATCCATGCCTCTTCCTCTATGGAAATTATTCCATGCCTCTTCTTTCTTGACTTCTCCATACCCCTAGATACCCAATCACATTATTAGAATCATGATTGTGGGTCATTGGAAGTGTATAATAAGGCCTAAGAGGCTAGGAAGGGATAAAAAAGTCAATTTCCTTAAAAAACATGAAATGCTAGAATTTGGGGGTGTTGGCAGCGGTCAAAAGTGGCTGGCTGTGGCCAAAAATAGGTTAGAAACATTTTGGCCACTGCCAAGAATCTCGCTGTTCAGAATTTCACCATCTTAATTCTTGGCCAAACTTGTAAAAATCATAACTAAATCCAAAAAATTCCAAATTGAGTGGTTAAAATCTCTAATTGACCCCCTTTAAGTCTAATTTAAGGTAAAAATATCGTTACAAGCTAAATGAACTCACATAATCACATACACCATTCAATTGGACATTGCTGCAGAATCACCCAGATTCACATGACCAGAGTTTGAAAAATCATAACTCCTAGTATACTTGTCCAAATCCTTCATATTACCTATAATTTTAAATCTATACATGTATACTTTAAGTTTGGAAAGTTTCATTATCATTGAACAACATTCATCCCTTCAAAAACTTGTCACAAGGATGCTGCCTCCAAAAAACGAATTACACAACATTTATTCATCCATTTCCAAAAATTCTCAATTCATATACAAGCATCCAAAAATCATGAACACTTGCATACCTACAAAATTTTTCCTCCTAAATCCAATGGGAGCATCAAAATTATCAAATTCTCAACACTTCACTACGTCAAAGCCACAACAAAAAAAAAGAGTCCTAGGAAAAGGTTGTTGTTTTCTTGTGTTCTCTTGTTTAATCACTTCCTTTCTACTTCTAATCAAATGATTAGCTATTTGAAAAATTATTAGGCATGATTTAGGGGAAATTTTCACAGCATTTCTCCTAAGGTTTCATCAGCCCCAATTTTGAAAACAAGAGAAATCAACACTATATTCACCAAGAACAATACCAACAACATCTAATCAAGCAAGAGAAATAAGTTTGGAGGAGTTACCTCTTGATTTTCACCACTTTTCTCTCCTCTACATTTTCATACCTCTCTCTAAAACCCATAATTTATCTCAAATTCCATGGTTCCAAAGGTAGAAGAGTGATTAGAAGAGGTTATGGGGGGATTTGGAAACAAGAATCACAAGTTTATAAACTCTCATACCTTTAATCTTGAGATTTCTAGCTTCCCATGCTCTCCACTGACTCAAACGCTCGCTCTCACTCTTGTGTCTGATCTCATCATGAAAAATGGTTGAAGAAGGAGATGAATCAATGGTTAAATAGGGTATTAAGTGCCTGCCACGTGTCAGCTCACTATTGGTCCAAAATTACAATTTCCGCACAAAATGCTTAATTTGGCAGAATTTTCATTAAACTTTGAAAATTTATATCTAATTGTACAAATGTCCACTTGGGGTGGTTCTAAAGGCTATGCAACCCTCATTGAGTCTAGTTTTAATGGAAAATATAAAATTTGAAATAATTTGTAGTTCAACCTTCCTAGAATATTAATCTTTGAATGTTGTCCCAGAAAATAATTAATTTTGATGGGCTAATTTCAAAAATTCATTTCTCTTTGTGTACAACTTCAAATAACTTATATAACCTATCCAATTAAATCTTGATAATTCTAATTTCATCCTAGAAAGTTTCATAAATTTTGGAAATTATTTGCCTCTTGAAATATGCCACACAAACACGACTGCCACATCTGAAATTTCACCTGTAGCAAAATTACTTTGTGTTCCACTTCACTATGTTGTGTGTGACTTCCAATCACTTTATTTTGTTATTTCCTGAGCTCTTTAACTTAATAATATAATTTTTTTTAATATCAAAGGATAATAATAAATTTTAGGAAATTTAAACATGCCTCATAGGGACATTTGCTAAACTAGGGCTTAGCAGTCTACTTGATCCAGGCTTAACCTTAAGCCTTTTGTCCCAAAATTTAGGATATTACAAATAACATTGCAAGAATTACATTGCCAACTATAATAGCCGATGACCTCATGTGTGAATATGAAAAAAATAACACAGCGCAAGCCATATGAGCAGCATTAAAAGGCAGGTTTGGTGGCATGTCGACCACTAGGCTTAGACAGTTAACTATTAAGTTTGACACATTTAAGCTTAGGCCAAACACTTCCATGAAACAACATCCAAGAGAGATGGCAAATATGATTAGAGAATTAAAGATAGCTGGGCATACCTTGTTTGATGAACAACAAGTTCAGGCAGTGATAAGATCATTGCCATCTAATTGGGAGCACATGAAGGTCAATCTAACTCATAATGAAAACATCAAGAATTTCAGTGATGTGGCGAAACACCTGGAACTTGAGGATGAATGCTTGGAGGCATATAAGTCCTCTGGTCATGCCTATTACACTGAGGGTGCAGGTCCTTCTAATACAAAACCTGATTTTAAGAAGGGAAAGAAATCCAAAAAGAATGGGAAGAAAGAAGGGACCAAATTTATAAAAGGCAAAAAGGGTGGGAAGAAGAAGAAAAATGACTTAAAGAAAATCAAATGTTTTGCCTGCCAAAAGATGGGTTATTTTGTACAAGATTGCCCTGAGCAAAATAAGGATGAGAAGATACTAGTGAATTATGTGAATTCACATGTTTCTTATGTTTCAAGTACTATTTTTTAACAGACAATGTTTATTCTTCTTAGATTTTGGACTCAGGTTCAACAGACCACATGACTAGGGATCGAGGATTCTATGTAGAATATTGTCAGTTGCCAAATAGATGTAAGTGGCTTTATGTAGGCAATAATGCAAAGATTGAAGTTAAGGGAATTGGAACTTACAAATTAACTTTGCGAAATGGAAAGACATTATTCCTTCATGAAGTGCTTTATGCTCTTAAAATTCGAGGGAATTTAGTTTCTGTTAAATGTCTTGTAAATTATGGGTTTAATGTAACCTTTCATGATAAAATAGCAGATATATTTCATAATTCTGTATTTTATGGCTTAGATTTCCTTGTAGAAAAGTTATTTGTAATGGATATAATTGATGATTATAATATACATGATTTTTTTTCTACTTCTTGTGATACAACTGTTGACATGACTATTTGGCATGCTAGACTAGGACATATTAATCAAAATAGAATGATTAAACTAGCAAAAGACAGTTTGTTAGGTTCCATATCCAATATGGAAATGTCTTTATGTGAAAATTGTCTAGCAGACAAGGCAACTAGAAAACCTTTTAGTAAGGGAACGAGATTAGAACAACCATTGCAATTAATCCATTCTGACATATACGGTCCTATGAGCACAAGGGCAAGGCACGAAGCTTGGTATTTTATTACTTTTATTGATGATTATTCACGATACGATTATGTCTATTTGATTTCACATAAGCCTAAGGCTCTTGAGTGCTTTAGACGATACATAAATGAAGTAGAAAATCAAATAGACAATAAAATTAAAGTATTACGTACTGATTGAGGTTGTGAGTATTTGTTTGATCAATTTAAAGAGCTCTGTGAAGAAAAGGGGATAATTAGGCAGCTAACTATCCTTGGCACTCCACAACAGAATGGGGTTGCTGAAAGAAGGAATAGAACACTTCTAGACATGGTTAGGTCAATGATGGCACAAGCAAACCTACCAATTTCATATTGGGGTGATGCTCTAATAATAGCTACCTTCATACTTAACCGTGTGCCCTCAAAATCAATCAATTGAACACCTTATGAGTTATGGACAAAACGCAAGCTAGATTTAAGTATCCTTACACCGTGGGGGTCAGCTGCATACATCTATAATGATTCTCATAAATCTGGGAAATTAGATCCTAGAGGTAAAAAGTGTATCTTTATAAGGTATTATGAACAATCCAAAGGATATGTCTTCATAAGTGAAAATGAAGATGGAATAGTTATTGAAATTGAATCTAGAGATGCTACATTTCTTGAAAATAAATTCCCTAGCAGAGGAGAAACTGATCGTACTATATCTCTTTATGAGACATAGAAACAAACAAGTATAGAACATATTGATAAGCAAGAATCATCCCAGAATGTCAATATAAGTGGGAGCTCAGAAAGGTCAACATAAAAACCTAGACAAAAGAAAAGACAGAGACATGAAACTCCCACAAGAAAGAGTAACAGGGAAAGTATACCTAAGACACGATTCCAAATAGAAAGTGAACCACTTATTGTTACTCCTGACGAGGATGATAAACTACGTTCAGTACAAGAAGCCTTATCAAGTTCTGCCAAGGATGAATGTAAAAAGGCAATGGAAGAACAAATGAACTTAATGAGAAAGAATCAAGTTTGGGAATTGATTGACCTACCAAAAGGGAGAAAAGCCATTGGGAATAAGTGGGTTCTCAACATTAAAAGAAAAGTGGATGGATCAATTGATAAGTATAAGGTACGATTAGTTGCAAAGGGATATACACAGCAGGAAGGTATAGATTATGAAGATACCTTCTTACTCGTGGTATGCTTTAATTCTATAAGAATTATTTTAGCAATAGTAAATAGTTTAGACTTGGACTTATATCAGATGGATGTTAAAACTGCATTTCTAAATGGTTATCTGAATGAAGAAATCTATATGGAATAACCATTAGGTTTCATTGAAAAAGGAAAAGAGAGCAAGGTTTGTAAACTCAAAAGGTCTATTTATGGACTAAAACAATAATCCAGACAGTGGTATTTGAGGTTTTATAAAGCGATAACCTCATATGATTTCCAAATGATTAAAGAGGACCACTGTGTCTATATTAAGCATTTTGAGAGTAATTTTGTCATATTATCCTTATATGTAGACGATACACTATTAGCTGGAAATAATATGAATTCGGTTATAGCTATTAAAGAATGGCTTTTGTCAAATTTTGAGATGAAAGACATGGGTGAAGCAGAGTATATACTTGGAGTTAAGATCCAAAGAGATCGTTCAAAAAGAATCCTATCTCTTTCACAAAAACATTACGTTAAAAAGATTCTTGAACGATTCAAGATGAGTAATTGTAATCCCTTGGATACCCCAATGGCTTCTGGAGTAACCTTAAACTATGATATGTGTCCCAAAACTAAGTCAAATCAAAAGAAAATGATAAAAGTTCCCTATGCTAGTATTGTTGGTAGTCTAATGTATGTAATGATGTGTACAAGGCCAGATATCTGCTTTGCAGTAGGATTGGTAAGTAGGTTCCAATCCAATCCGAGTGAACATAACTGGAAAGCAGTAAAGAGGATCTTGAGATACTTAAAAGGTATATCCAACTATGCACTATGCTACGAAGGAAGCGATCTATGCCTAGTTGGGTACTCCAATGCTGATCTAGGCGGAGATAAGGAAGAGTGAAGATCGAGTTCAAGTTATGCTTTTTTGTTGAACAATGGCGCCATATGTTGGAGCAGCAAGAAGTAGACATGCATTGCTTTACAATTGATGGAAGCTAAGTTCGTAGCATGCACTACAGCAGTACAAGAGGCTTTATGGTTGAAAAGGTTTATTGAATACCTTGGTTTTGGCAATGAGAGTACTAATCTAGTATTAGTGCACTGTGATAATACTGCAACCATAGCCTATACTAAAGATCCTAAGTATCATAGTAAAACAAAGCATATAGATATTAAGTATAATTTTGTAAGAGATTATATAGCACAGAAAAATTGTTACTGTATAACATATTTCAACCAAAAGTATGGTTGCTGATCCCTTAACCAAACCAATCGCCAAAGAGACATTTGAAAAACATGTAAAAGCACTTTGTCTATGCAAAATGTAAAATTTCAAACTTCATGAAATAGATTTATGATTAATTGAAGTATTTAATTATCATTATTGATTTTTTATGTTTGTATACAATGTCTAGTGTGTTGTACATGCTTGTGAGGTTGCCTCTCACGCACGAGTAATCACCTTTGACACTTAGGAAGAGTGTGCAAAGATGAGACAATTGTGTTCACCAATAAAGTACTAGAATGCGCTGATATGGTATAGAAGAAACACAAACTATGTTGCCTCAACAATAGTGTAGCGTGTCAAGATGAGATCCATAAAAGATAATATAAGTATGGATCGAATCATGGACATCCACTTCTATAATACCTGTAGCTAGACATCAAATTCTTCAACATTGACATCTAACTAGGGTCGAAGAATTTGGGTTTAGATATTAGGAGTGTCTAGACTTAAGTTTGTATAGTGTTAATAATAGAATACAAAACGACGTACGCTCTTATGATGTAAGAGTAACACTGTAGCATGCTATTCATACCGTATGTACTGGAGAACCACAAATAGGAAACAAGTAAGGAGATCCTAGCTTAATTGTTGTATGAGTCCTAGGAAGTTTCTAATCCTTCCATGAAATCCTTTGACTTTGACAGGATCACGAAAGTATGCTTCAGTGACTACTACTTTAGCATATGTCTTATGATCATGATAGATATGATCTATGGTATTATGTTAGGAAAGCGGTTGATGTATATTGGAGTATTACCTGGGTGAAAGAAATATTACTTGGAATATACACAAATATGTTAGTGTCTGAGACATGTCCTTTATGATATTATTATTATTAATTTCATAAGTGTGAACACTAAGCATATGAGAAAGGCAATCTGAGTTTTATGCTGACTCGAAAAGGATTAGATTAGCCACGTGAAAGTGTATATAAGTAAATCCAGGATATCCGAGGCACAATTTTAAAATCGAGCTACACGAAGAAGGTTGTCTTGTGCTGGTCTCTGTATAAGAGATTTCTAATACATGTACCTATATGCAGATGTCATGCTTACGCGGTCACGGTAAAGCATTGAGTATGAAAGAAGGAAGAAGAAGAAAAGATGTAACTAATCCACCAAGTGTGAGTGAGATGTTAGAAAATGGGTTAGTCCACCTTTGATGGATTAGGCCCAAGCCCAAGATGTTGGGGTAATATATAAATAATATTAAAGGTTGGGTTAATATATATAATATTCCCCAATTACTAAGAGTCATATTTTTAACTGATAGATTATAGCTCTTCGGGAGATATTATTTCACTAATATGTTATATCTCTCAATAGGAAAGATATATTGTTTCCTTAAAGAAAGGACACATCGGTAGAGAGGAAGGGGCATGAAGAACGCTATAAATAAGCGTAAAGGGTTCAGTTGAAATGAGTAATCTGGAATACATAAATTTCTAGTATATTGATCCCTTATCCTCCTACTATATTTCTCTTTTTTTCTTGTCTTGTGGTGTATTTGCTGTGCGTCATAATTGCTTCCATCACTGTGATCCAATTAAGCGTGGGTACAAAAGTTTAATGGTCACACTCTAGGTATGCCTAAATATTCTTACAAATTCAAATGCCCATACCACTCTACAACGGATACTTTGCCAACGTTAATCTCCAGAACATCTACAAGAGGACTTTCAAAGATGAATAGAGAACAACAATAATGAATCATAGGGAGAAACAATATTCAACAAACAACTCAACAAACGTGCAAATAGGGAGCAACGGTATGAATTATCTGTTAGAAGCATAATCAAATTACAACGGGAAAATGTTTTCTCTAACGGTTCTCAATGCATCTCCTATATAAATCGAAGCATTCAAAGAAGAAGAGAAGATGATGCGACAGTAACGAAATACACGAGCAATGAGAACCCAACTGCCAACATGCTGATATTATAAGTCGTCCACCTCACATACTCTCTGTTCTTTTTAGTTTACAATATCATGTACATTTGAGAGTGATTATTTGTATTGTACTTCAGTGAGTATCATATCCACTCTGTGAGAGAGTTTGTAAACACTTCATCTATACTTCTATATTGATCTCAAGGTAGAGGGACCTTGAGAGGATTGGATTCGTTACGAGAGAAGTTGTAAAGAGAATTGTTGGTTAGACTTTCTGCTCATAAGACTTAGACTTGCACGAGTAAGCAGGAGAGAAAGGTCTTTGGGATTGCTCTGCTCCTAAGACTTTTCGTGAGGGGGAGTGAACCTTACAGTGTATGAGGGAGAGTAACTCCATAGTAAACTACACAAGTGCCCGGTTAAACTTGTGGGTTGTAGTGCTTCTCTTGTGCCTAGTTAAACAAGAGGATAGTAGATTGGAAATCTTAGGAGGTGCCTGGGGACTGGATGTAGGTCATCGTGGATTGGACCGAATCAGGATAAATCATAGTTTACATATTCTCTTCCTTAAGCTTTTAGATTTCCAGGATATACGATTTACATAACTGCTTATGATTTTATACTTCCATATATATATATTTATTAATTTGATAAGCTGCGAAAAGATTTTAAAAGATCATACTTTATTATCGTATACCTAATTTACCCCCTTCTTGGGTATCAGCCAGTTCTAACATTTAGTATCAAAGCTTGGGATCTTGTTTAAAGGACTTAACAATCTCAAGAGTTATAATTGCTGATTTAGGGTGTTTTATGCTTTCAGAAGGTTTTGATTATACAATCCCACCTCTTTTGAAAAATATTGATTTTTGGTTTTGGAAAGCTAGAATGACAAGTTTTATAAAAGCATTTGATTATGATATGTGGAGTGTTGTTACAAATGTTTTTTATTTCAAACCAAGAAAGGATTGGACTGACAATGAAAAGAAAATGTTTTCGTTGAATATTAGAGCAATAAAGTTTCTCTATAATGCTATGACAAAAAATGATTTTGAGAAAATTAGATTTTTCTCTAATTCTAAAGATATATGGGATACCCTTAATTCTATATATACTTCTAACAAGTATGTTGAAGTTGAGAGTGTAGACAATTCACTTGAAACTATTAGCTGCATGTCTACGAATGGTGAACAAATGGAAGTTGAGATTAAAGAAAGAGTCGCAGAAAACTTCCTTGAGTCAGTCAACACAGAAGAAAAAGAGGAAGAGGATTCCCAAGAAGAGTTCATCAAGAATGAATGCGATGAATCATTCTCTAAAGCACAAGATGAATTTAAGGTAAAAAGTTCTAATTCTTCTTGTAATTTTTGTAAAAGTAATTTTCAAAGTTTGCATAAAATTGTTTTCCAAACAATTATTGATTCTACTATGAAAAAAAAATGTTTTCAATTATGTTGGAAATTTATATGTGAAGAAAGAACATAGACAAACTAGTTTGTTGTCCCTTACACAACACAATACTTACACAGAACCTCACAATGTATATCATCATGTTATCTGCAATTATTGTGGTAAAACTGGTCATATTTCTCACACATGCTATATTAGAAGAAATTCTAATATGAGGAATAAATATATTTGGGTACTAAAAGGACATGTGACATCTAATACTAATAATGAAGGACCCAAGTATATGTGGGTACCAAAATGTCTATTAATTACTTAGTGTAAACAGGATGATCAAAAAAGAAATGGACATAAGGGTATAGAGAAGATGAAGAAAAAGCCAAGAGTTTCTCATGCACCATTAAGAGGTTTGTATCATTGCAAAAGAGAACTCTTAGAGCATCCATTACTAGAGCTGCAGAGCATAACCACAAAAAGAAGCAATGGATAAAAGAAGTACGTTCTACCTCAAGGAAGGGCTACCATAATGTACCATTAACTACCTTGAAGAGAACAAGAAAAGGAGGATCTCTCATACAAAAATACTCATAGAGTCTTTAACACATGAGAGAACTTTGCATAATCCCAAAGTAAAATATGCAAAAACAAAGTTCCAAGGAAAGATGCATTGGGTGAGCAAAGGCAATCCTCCAAGCACCTAAGGTAAATGTGCAAAATGATAAAACCTCCTACATTGTTATCTTTAATATCTATTGAGGTTTATACCTATTACCTTAGGAATGAGCATTGCAAACTATCTTAGAAATATGTTTTCAAATTCTTTGAAAAATTCATTTTGTAAATTTATTTACAAAAGGATTGCAATGTTCAATAGTTTAGTTCTTTATGCATACATGTTGATTCTAGAAGAAAATATCTTTCTTTATGCATAAAGACATGTTTAATTTATTATGTTCAATCTCTTCAAATTGACTGCATTGTTAAATCATGTGAATTATGATTCTTACAAGCTAACAATGAGTGGATCCAAGTAAGATTAGATACCAAATCAACGAAATGGGCTATACAGTTTGGTAGGAAGAAATTTGTAGTAAAGACTGATTCATTGGCATGGGTTACTCAAGTGATCTTGAAAGACTTGAGTATAAAGAAACAAGAAATTGGATACTAACTTGAGTGTTTACGAGCCATGTAATATCCCGAATTTTGGGACTAAAGGCATAAGATTAAGCCTAGATTAAGTGGACTGCTAGACCCTAGTTTAGCAAATGTCCCTATGAAGTATGTTTAAATTCCCCAAAATTCCTTTATATTATTGGATATTAAAATAAATTATATTGGTGAGCTAAAGAGCTCGGGGAATAACAAAACAAAGTGATTGGAAGTCACACATAATAGAGTAAAGTGGAACACAAAGTAATTTTGCCACCGGTGAAATTCCATGTGTGGCAGTGGTGATTGTGTGACCTTTTTCGATGGGTAAATGATGGTGAAAAATTATGAAACTTTGCAGAATGAAAGTAGACTTACCAAGCTTTAATTTTATAGGTTATATAAGTCATTTGGAGTTGTACACAAAGAGAAATGAATTTTTGAAGTTAGCCCAGTGAAATTAATTATTTTCTGGGACAGTATTCAAAGATTAAAATTTTGGGAAGTGTGACCTTCAAATTGGCCAAAGGTTATATTTTTCCTTAAAAATAGACTCAATAAGGGTCATATAACCTTTGGAATCACTCCAATTGGACATTTTTACAATTAGTTATGAATTTTCAAAGTTAATGAAAAATCTGCAGAATTTGGTATTTGGTTCGAAAATTCATTATTTGGGCCAATAAGATTGTGACACGTGGCAGATGAGTTGGCTGATGCATTTAACCATTCTTCATCATCTTCCTTCAGCCATTTTCACACGGAAAATCCAGAAATGAGAGAGAACAAAGAGAGAGAATGGAAATGGTGGAAGAGGAAAGAGAAAAATATTTTCCTCCGAAACACTGCCGAAACGGCATCCTCTCTCAAAATACCCTTCAGTAAACTTCCTCTACTCATCGAGATCTTCATTCCTACGGTTTCAGATTTTCATTTGGAGGTGTTTGGTGCTGTCTCCCTTGCCGGGGTGTTGCCGGAATTCCAAACCGTTTGTGGAAACGGGTAGAGGTAAGCGTAAGCTTCCTTTTTAACCGATTGGTTTGCCGTTTGGATGAGTATAGAGGAAGTTGGGTACTATTCATTGATGGTTTAAAATGGTATTTCAATGGATAAATTATGTCAAACGAGTGTTTAAATAGCTAATCACTTGATTATGAGTAGTAAGGAAGTGATTAGGCAAGAGAAATCGAAGAAACAACAAACTCTTTCTGAGAATCCAATTTCCTTCTGTTTCTGCCCTGTAATTTTCGTGTAGGAGGAGTTGGAATTTGATGATTTTAATGCTTCCATTAGATTTAGGAGGCAAAATTGTGTGGGTATACAAGTGTTCATGAATTTTGGACACTTGTACATGAATTTAGAAGTTTTAGAAGTTAAAGGGTAAATGTTGTGTATTCCGTTTTCTGGAGGCAGTGTTATGGTGACGAGTTTTTGAGTAATCAAATATTATCCAATGACCATGAAAATTTTCAGTCTAAACATAGAGACATAGACCTTTAATTTGATAGGTCATAATGGTTAATTGGACAAGTATGCTATGAGATATGAATTGTTGAATTTTGGCCCTGTTTTCTGGAAAGAATCTGAAACAGTCGGTGTTTGGGAAATTTCTGGGAATGGTGTGGTAGTGGAGTTTAAAATCGAGTATTTTTATGTAAATCTACACTTAAAGGGCTTCAAATAGAGCTTTGAACCACCTCAATTGAAGTTCTATAGAATTAATTATGATGTTTCAAAGTTTGGTCAAAAATGCTGGTAGATTGAGTACCATGCGAATTTAAGTAAGAAATTGGCCAAATATAATTGGAATGAACTCCAAGGGTGAAAGTAAGCCTATAGGGCTAATGTGGGCCATTGGGTATTCACTTTTTGTGGCTCTAATGATGTTGTCACTTGCCTAGGGCCATGAAGTGACAAATAAGAAGCAATGGTTGGCGGATCAAGGGACAAGAAGAGAAGAACATAAAGTCCGAGAGGTAGTGAACTTACCTTTTATTGCATGTATGTGATATGTATGTCTTGCATTGATTATGTGACTTCTTTGTCTATTTGTGTGGAACATGTATGATTGGTTGAAGCTCTGTTATATTTGTGCAATGGCCATATGTATGTCATAACATCGAGCATGCAGCATGTCATTATGTTGGCATGAAATAGTATAGGCAAGCATGTCATGCATTCATATATATCTGGCATGCATAGTGGTAATGTTTGCTACTGAGATTCTCTCGAATCTCACTCCTCCCAAACAACCATTCAGACAGGTGAGCATTGAAAACGTGCTGAAAACAGAAAAGAGGTATGCACGAAGAGGACTGTTGCTGGTTGTTTGAAGGTCTGTAAATATTGTGTAAACCCCTGGTGGGGAAACTTTTATATTATAATCAAGCAATATTGTATTAATATTATCAGTATATTCATGCTATTCCTGTGTGCCCACTGAACCACGCATTGCTACTCTGAGTAAGATCAGTAATAAGGGATATATGAGGCGGGTCGTTACAAGCCACACTCAAGCCAGGTACGCTGGATTAAAGTGGGAGTTTAACTACAAAACTCGAGTTTGCAGTGGCAAACTCGAGTCTATATAAACTCGAGTTTGGAAGGCCAAACTCGAGTGCAGATGAACTTGAGTTCTGTAGGAAGAACTCGAGTGTTGGGAGTTTATTTCAGTTTCTTGAGCTTAATGTTACACCTATTCTTCCTAACTCAATTTGTGTGCTAAATACTTACTCATTATTGCATACCATTAGCAATCAATCTTTTATGGCTTTCAAAATATTTCTGATTGCTAAATGAATTGAAAATGAAATTGTGCATAATTCTTCTATTCATTTGAGTTTGAAATTCACAATTTAAGAATACACTTTGATTCATATTGTTTTTATAAAAGTGCATACAAATGATTTGAAAATTATTCATATTCTGTTTGCATTCAAATTATTTCCAAAATTGGAAGTTAATATTTATGTATAGTGAATGTCATAAATGGTTCAAATCCATCCTCCAGAATATTTCTCTATCATTGATCTTAAATGTGCTATCCAATGCTTGAACTCCTTAGTCTTTATTTTCTAATTTGTTAGACCTTATGGCTAATAAGTTACACATCTATATGAGTTTCAAGTTTATATCCTAAAAATGAATGGAGTTCTTGAAAAGCCTTGTTCCTAATGAATAAATCCTTATTGGTTGAGTTATTCCAAGTATTATGAATGTTCATTAATGCATTAAATATTAATGCTTTAACTATTATAGTGGAATAGCATTCTAGGATGATATTATGGAACTCTAGTCATTTAGACTAATGAGTATATGCTTCATCATCTATAAATCCTTATACTCATCTTATTACTCAATTACATCAACAATTGTCTTCATTTATTTTCGAGTAACTAGAACCTTGTACTCAAATTCTTGCCATGAATGATCTTATATGTCTTGACACAATTTTAAGAGCCAAGATTATCATTTGATAAATAGCAAAGTCATTTTACTCATATATGTCTATCTAATCCTTTTGGCTAATTCATTTTTCATATGACTTTTGCTCTTGGAAAGATTCTTAAACATGCTATTGTTACGAGTGTAGGATGGTGTATTTAGAAGTGCAAGTGTACACTGTCGTAAACAAGTAATATAGAAGTGAGTAGAGAATCGTTCCCGCGAGGATTGATCACTAAGTACCAAATTTGGTAATTTTAATTCTATTTAGTCGGTCAATTAGTTGTGATTGAGATAGCAAGATAAAAATGATGAAATATGAATACAAGTGCTATGAAGAAAAATATGAGAAAAAGCCCTAGGGCTTAGATTTCACTTAGCAAACTCCGGATTGAATCACTTATCTATTCTAGTCCAATTTATTCCACATGATTGATAGTCGAGTTTCCCTATTTTAATTACTAGCCTCTTCCAAGGTCAAGTAATTCTATAATTAATTGCTAACCCAATATATTCCTAAATGAATTTAAGAAATCAATCATGCATTAAGATTTATGGAACTCAATTAAGACTACACAACCCATATGAATATATTCCTATTTCATATGCAAATTATGGTTTTAATTATAGGATCCACACACATGTATCTCCTTCCGGTCTCAACATGCATATTGAGATCATCCAAAAGGTGGCCAATCAATTGAAAGCATTAAGAATAATAATTAAAACTCAATCATGAAGGAAAATTAAAACTAGATTTAATAAGTTTAGATTCAATCCGTCATTAGTAAGCTACATCATCACCCTAGGAAAAGGAAAATTTAGCTCATGATGAAATTAAGAATAAAACCAAAATACATTGAAAACTTTATAAATATTGTAGAAATCATGATTATTAAATTCTAAAACATAAAGATACAACTATAAGATGCATGAAAATAGAAAAATCTAGCCATCCATATAAGAGGTAAAACCTTCCATGTAGGAGGCAACCTATACCATCCATAAAGGAGGACTACATAAACCTTCTATGTAGGAGGTATGCAAGAACAATAAAAATGCATAAAATTAAACTCTAAGATGGTGTCCTTCCTTGTGCCTTCAACTCCTCTATTTATAGATGAATTGGGTGTAAGAATTTCCACATGTTAGGTAAGAATTTTGACTCTAAGCCACCAATATTGACTTTATGACCACCTTGCTCATTGATTGCAGCTAATGTTTGGCAATTAAAATGTTAGAATTTCACTTTATTATCTTCATAAAAGTTGTAGATCTGGATCTTATCCTGAAAACGCATGTAAGAGATCTTTATTTCAATATTTGTGGCTCTAGTTATGGTCAAATTAGTGGACAAATGTCAGACCTGGACAGAATCATATGCTCAACTTCTAAGCAAAATTCAGAGCTCTTAAGGACAGAACTGGGTTTTTAACTCAACATAAGAGTTGTAGGAAATTTTCTCAGCTTTCTATCCATATAACGAATGTCCTAATTTGACATCCAGAACTCCAAATATTTCCTAAAAACTAAAATAGGGTCAAAATTTAGTATTTTCCAATGAATTCTATTTTATGTCAAATCATTATTCATTTATCAATTACATTAAGCTCAAATGTCATCTAAAAAATGCTTCATATAAGGGAAAATAAATGTGTAGATATTTTACTTATCAAATTCCCCCACACTTAGTTCTTGGACGTCCTTGGACAAGAAGGATTGACTAATAAGTGCTTCCAAAAAAATCACAAGTGTCAAGTTATAAACAAAGACACAATTAAAGAATAAAGAGATCATAGTATTCTTGAATCAATAAAAGTATAAATTGGTAACTTCATTTGAAAATGAATGAATCAAATTCATAATTGTGACTCGTCCTTTCAATCTCTCAAGTGTTTAAGGGTAAGTGTTTCACTCAAATTCACCTGAGAAAGTTACACTACCATAAGCTTGCTAAAAATCTCAATCTCCACTACCGAATTCACATGCATAATTCAAATCAAAAGGACTTATTGAAGGTTGTAATGGGGCTAGGGTAAAAAGAATGTAAATAGTGATATGAAGGGTTACATCTAAGAAATAAATAGAGTATTTGAAAAATGGGTCATCTTATGAATAGACTTATCATGGCAACCCACAATTTTTATTCCGAAACTAAATATCCTCTTTTTCTTTTTCTTTTTTTTACTTCTTTTTTTTTGCAATTCTACAGTTGATAATATACACACCCCCACACTTGTCAAAAACCCATTTCACAAAGATTTCAAATGCTTTGTTAATCTTTTTGAACTAAGTAAGAGCACTTGATATATCATTAAAACATATTAATGGGTTGACAATAAAGAAATAATCAATCTGGCTCAAAGGGGCTTATCAATGGTGTAATTCTAAGGTTGGCTTTTTTGCTCTGGCTAAAGAAAATGAATGCCTTTACCATTTTCGAATGGGCATGTGACATGTAATTTTAACCAGATTTGAAGCAAGTTCTAGAGTAACAACTCAATAGATGAATATCACACACAAGAAAGATAATCATTATTAATCATATAGGCTCAAAAACTCACGGTTAGGTACTTTCAAATTCAGCTTATTCAATCTCAAAATTCATCACTAAATCCAACAATCAATTGTTCAATCATGCTATAAAATCTCTAAACTCAATTGCTCCATGCTTCAAACTTTTATACTTCTTAAAATCATTGAAAAACACTCAAAAATTTTTTATTTATTTATTTATTTTTAGACCTTTTTTTAACTGAAACAGAAAGAAAAAAAAATGCAACTAATAAGATGCGTCTCAAGAGTTAAAAATAACTCTTTACTCTGCCATCTTTTCACACCCCATGCATCTAATGGTTTTAGTAACTAACTATTTAATGGAGAAACTATGCTTTTCCCCCCAACCTAAATCAGACATTGTCCTCAATGTCTTCTAAAGATTAGAGACTTTTTTTTTGAAAACATAAACAAACAATAAAGTAAACTAAAATGCTAAGAGTAAAACCATTAAGATTAAGGAAAGTTTACAACCGAAGAGTGGTATCTGGATTCTGCTTCCGACTGCTGTCTGAGGACTGCCCACCTTTTTCTTTTACTAATAGATCTAGTGTAGGTTCAGAGGTTTGCAGTTTATCAAGTAGTTGATCAGCAGTTGGTGCAGAAATGATAGAATTACGAGTTGCTTGGGATATGAATTCTGTTTCCATAGCATGATCAAGAAAAGGCAATAGGTTATCATAAACACCATTAACATTTAGTAATCCTAATGGCTTTTTCTGAAAGTTAAGTTTAGCTTAATATGCAACGCTCGAGATCCCATCCAATATTTCCAAACCACTGGGTAAAGCGATGAAAGCTTCAGCACGGTAGAACATACGTCCCATTCGTTCAGGCAGACTTGAAACCTCTAACTCTTGCCCTAAGGAGATGTGATTTCTTAACTCCTTTTCACCCTTACGTTCAAACCTTTACTACCATTCATGGTTGCACCAATAGCCACACTTCCCCTCAGGCCTTGAATACCTCCCCCGTAGACAAAACTAATTTTCCTTGCAGCTAATGCACGTCTCAGTTCGTTGGCTATAGGTATAAACTCTCTATCCTTTCCCAAATCAGTTTCACCAAAAATGTAAATAGATGTAAATCTACATTTTTGGGTGACACCCTTGCTCTCTATTTTTCTCTTAGACATTTTTTTTTGTTTTTATAAGTGGAAAAATACATATTTATACTACTAAAACAACGACAACATGATCATGCAAATCAGACATTTTTCCAACAAGTTTGAAAAAAATATCCGACACGAATGACCGGTAGATGTTACGTGAAGAAATTAAACAAAAGGAGTAACAAAAGTCAAAAAGTTACTGAAAAGATACGACAGATTAGACAAAAGCATGATTATGTACTGTAGTTGTGATTGTGGCTCACATCTTCCTCTGGTTTTACGTCCAGTAACGGCTTAAATGCTTTTTATGAATCGAGGATTTACTTCCCATCCAGCTTTCTTATAAACTGGAAAATAGGGTCTTTTAACGTCAGATTCCTAAGATGATAGCACTCTTTTTCTTTATTGAATATGTCAAATAAATCGAGAAGTACACGATGAACATCACCACTAGGATGTGTCTCAAGAGTCTGAATGATATCATCCAATGACTCCTTACTCAGTCCATCCTTTATAAATTGAATTTTATCTTCTGATTTATCAAAACCATACCTTTACTTCGACAGCGCTGATCACAATTCCACCTTGCACATCTGGAACAGACCTGCATTCTTTTAGCTCTTCTCTTTTTGGAATAAGAGCTTCTTCCCATACTTGGCATAGGTTTAATAAATGATTCATGAGTCTCACCTATTAAACGTACCTTAGCTTTGATGATCCAGCGGACATCCGCAGGAAGACCCAAACGCTTGAATGTCTTCATTCTTTCAAGTTGACATTTATAGATCTTCCTGAGCACATCTTTGGGAAGAGTAGGAAACCTGTTCTTGAGATTTGCAAGAAATTCCTCTATGACAATAATGAGAATTAAGATTTAAGGATGCAATGCAGAGTGCTTTAGTAATTAGGAAAGAAAGATGAAAGAGTAAAGGAAAGAAGTTTTGGGTTGCCTCCCAAATAGCCGCCCTTCTTTAACGTCTTTAGCTAGACAAAGACCAAATTAATAAAAAACAATTTAAATTTTTTTTAATTAATTTTTTTTATTTTTTTTAAAAAACATTTAGGACTTACCTGTTGTTTCCTCAAATGTGATGATAGTTTTCAAAGTGTTGAGTGCACCATCATTATACTCTTTCAGCCTTTGCTCTTTCACTTTGAATTTTCGATCACCATCTTGAATCTCCACTGCTCCATATGGCCATACTTGAACCACAATAAAAGGTCTTGACCACCTTGATCTCAGTTTTCCAGGAAAAAGCTTTAACCTTGAGTTGCATATCAGAACTTTTTGTCTCGATGTGAACTCTCTCCTCAAAATTCTTTTATCCTGCCATGTTTTTTTGTCTTCTCCTTGTATAACTTTGCATTCTTATGAGCTTGTTGTCTGGATTCTTCAAGTTCATTGAGTTGGAGAAGTCTCTTCTTACCAGCTACCTTTAAGTCAGAATTTAAGGCTTTTATTGCCTAATATTCTTTGTGCACTTCAGGATTAGTTGATTTTGAAACATCTACTATTTCTATTGCGAGTGGTTGATTCATGCAGCTTTTGTTCACCACGTCTTTTGTGCAACTGGTCATTGTATCTACTCTATAATAGGTGTCACCTTCATTTGGACATGACCAAGCCGTAAAAATGTTAAAAGATACTTGGTCATCTTGAGCTCGTAAAGTCAACTTTCCTTGTTGTATATCTATTAAAGTTCTCCCAGTTGCTAGGAATGGCCTCCCAAGAATGATAGGAATTTCTTGGTCTTCTTCCATGTCGAGTATGATAAAATCAGCTGGGAATATGAGTTTGCCCACCTTGACCAGAAAATCTTCTCAGACATCCCTCGGATGTTTTATTGATCGGTCAGCTAGAAGTAATGAAACAGTGGTAGGCTTCACCTCTCCCAGACTAAGTTTTCTATACACAGATAATGGCATGAGAATTACAATTGCTCCCAGGTCACAAAGTGCTCTTTCAAAGTTGTATTGACCTATGGTGTAAGGTATGCAAAAGCTTCCTGGATCTTTCAGCTTTGGTGGTAGTTTCTTTTACAGAATGGCACTGCACTCCTCAGTAAGTGCAACAGTCTCGAATTCCTCCAGTTTACGCTTCTTTGAGAGAATTTCCTTCATGAATTCTGCATAGCTGGGCAATAGGCAAGAGCATCTACAAAAGGGATGTTGATATGTAGCTTTTTGAAAACCTCCAGAAACTTTTTAAACTGCTTGTCTAGCTTTTCCTTTACAAGTCTCTGAGGATATGGAACTGATGGTACATATAGAGGAGGGTTATCTAGAAAACTGATTCTTCCTCGTACCACATCTCCTCTTGAGGTTTATGTGCTTCCTCCTTGTGTTCTTCTTCACTCTCTTTCTTTTCTCCATCTTTCTTCTGTTGAAATACAAGATCTTTTAATTCTTTCCCACTCCTTAATGAAATGACATTCATATGCTCTTTTAGGTTTCTTTCAGTGTAACTTGGAAGAGTACCTGGTTGTCTGGAACTCAGCATATTTGCAATTTGGCCCACCTGAATCTCCAAATTCTTTATTAAGGCCTCCTGGATTTTGAATCTTTTATCAATTATAGCCATGAATTGAGATGTATTCATGGTTAGTTGAGCCAGTGCATCTTCTATATTCACTTTCTGCTGTGGTTGAAGAGCTTGTTGCTGGTAGTTCCCTTGCGGTTTAAACACATTTTGATTATTCCTCCAACTAAAGTTTGGATGATTCCACCAACCTGGATTGTAAGTGTTTGAGAATGGACCATTTCTTTGATTTCCAATGTAATGAGCTTGCTTAGACTGAGAAGGCATGGATGGGTGTCCTTCTTGGTATTGCGTGCTCACATGAGGTTCTCCATATCGATCATAGATTTCATGAGGAGTGCTGATAGCATTTGCTTGACTTGTCAATGAGTTCACTTGCTTGGATATAGATGCAACTTGAGAAGATAAAGTTGTAAGGATATCCAGCTCGTGCACTCCAACCACTTTCTTTGAAACATGACGTTCAGAAGGCCATTGGTATGCATTGGCTGCCATCTCCTTAAGAAGATTGTAAGCATCTTTTAGAATCTTTCCCATAAAAGATCCTCCAGCTGTAACATCTACAAGAGTTCTGGTTGTATGCGTCATCCCATTATAGAATGAGTGTAATTGCCACCAATCTGGTAACCCATGATGAGGACATCTCCTTAGCAACTCCTTGTATCTTTCTCATACTTCATAGAGGCTTTCTAGTTCATGCTAGGAAAATGAGGTAATTTCATTCCTCAATTTAGCTATTCTTTCTGAAGGAAAGTATTGTGCCAAAAATTTTTGTGCTAAGGCATCCCATGTAGTTATGCTTCCCATTGGTAGAGAGTATAGCCAGCTCTTAGCCTTATCCCTGAGTGAGAAAGGGAAAAGTCTAAGTCTAATGGCATCATCAGTAACACCATTATGTTTGAATGTGTCATAAATTTCTAGGAAGCTGACTATATGTGTGTTGGGATCTTCTGTTGGTAAACCACCGACCTGATTTGCTTGCATCATCTGGATAATTACAGGCTTGAGTTCAAAATTATTAGCTACTACTGGCAGTTTTCTGATTCCAGAAGTTGTCTCCATGACTATTGGTGTTGCATAGTCACGGAGTGTTTTGGTATATGCTATTTCTCCCTCCGGATTTTCCATCGGATTGATTGAAGTAGACTGCTTTCGAATTCTCCGATTTCTTCGACAAGTTCTTTCGATCTCCGAATCACAAGGTTGTAATTCAGTCTTCTTCAATCTTGTCATGCACTAAGCAAAAGCCTAAAAAAACACAAGACACCAAAAAGAAAAAAAATGTAATGTAAAGACCAAATTAGTATTAAAATTACTTGGTATTGATATTAATGACAACAATCCCCGACAACGGCGCCAAAAGGATTGTGTATTTAGAAGTGTAAGTGTACACTGTCGTAAACAAGTAATATAGAAGTGAGTAGAGTATCGTTCCCACGAGGATTGATCACTAAGTACTAAAATTGGTAATTTTAATTCTATTTAGTCGGTCAATTAGTTGTGATTGAGATTGCAAGATAAAAATAATGAAATATGAATACAAGTGCTATGAAGAAAAATATGAGAAAAAGCCCTAGGGCTTAGATTTCACTTAGCAAACTCCGGATTGAATCACTTATCTATTCTAGTCCAATTTATTCCACATGATTGATAGTCGAGTTTCTCTATTTTAATTACTAGCCTCTTCCAAGGTCAAGTAATTCTATAATTAATTGTTAACCCAATATATACCTATATGAATTTAAGAAATCAATCATGCATTAAGATTTATGGAACTCAATTAAGACTACACAACCCATATGAATATATTCCTATTTCATATGCAAATTATAGTTTTAATTATAGGATCCGCACACATGTATCTCCTTCCGGTCTTAACATGCATATTGAGATCATCCAAAAGGTGGCCAATCAATTGAAAGCATTAAGAATAATAATTAAAACTCAATCATGAAGGAAAAATTAAAACTAGATTTAATAAGTTAAGATTCAATCCGTCATTAGTAAGATACGTCATCACCCTAGGAAAATTAAACCTGAAAATAACAACGTTAAGGTGACTATGAAATGCCTTCTATAGAAACAACCAACAACACAGTAATTGAACAACACACTAACTTTTAGGCTTATGAGAAACCTAATTGTTCCTATCTAATTTAAACATACTAGTGGATTTGGACACGTGATCTCTCACTTGTCTACAAAACATCTTTGATAATTGAAGGTAACAAGTCCATTAACTCCTCCATCACATTTCAGCTCTCATAAAGCCCTACTTTTCCCTAGCCCTCTATTTCTCCAAATTAAAATGTTAATAGCATCAGTGGAACCCATTTTTTCTATACAATCACACTAAATGCATGCACACGATTTTATTCTAACTCTTCCCTCTACCCAATAAAGAGGAAAAAAACTCAAGCCATTTGTTATTCCTTTCCTAAGAACATTGAAATATGCAGATTTTGTTATGGAAGTGATCAAATTTAATTGCGTGAGCATGTAATTTATTTGTTTTTCCCGAGGACAGTTGTTGTCATTAAATTTACGAGGATTTTTTTATCTCATGGAATCCTATTCTTTGATTTCTTTCTCAAATTTTCATATCTACATGCATGTAATGGAATTTCAGCCACAGTTTGTTTTAAGTAGCCTATCAGGTGTAACATAATATCTTATATTATTGGCAGACTTTTCATAATCAGGTACACCAAAGTTTTCACAAAATAAAAGAAGAAGATAGTCTAACAAGTTATAGCTAGTTGATAAATCAAAATAAAAGTTTATCACAGAGGTGAAGACATGGACAAATGAGCCCTTATTATTCCAAGCATCACAAACAAAGTAGGAAGGAGCAACTTGGAAAATGGTACAAGAATAATCTAAAATGTATAACCAGCTACAATTGTTTCATAATCAAGAGCATGCAAAACATATGTCACAAACAGGTCACTTCACAGAAGCATGATTAGGAACAAGCAGAGGCCTAACCCAAATCTTATAACAACATTAAACAATCTATAAAAATAGCAATACCCTTACAAAAAAATTTTCAGTAGTAGTATTACTACAACTATTAAGGACATGACAGTTATAATAATAATGAATGCATCAAGCAGCGGCATCTGACTACAGCAGGAAAAAAAGATGGGGTGTTGGGGGTGCCAGATTCCATTTTTCGTGGCTTTTGAAGGAAAAGAATAACCATATTCTTTACTAGAGAATACATATGACCTATATAGGGTGTAGTCTGACATAGCATTCCTATGTTCTTATTCCCCACAAGCTTTGAAACTTTGTTGTTCTAAACTCTCTCTTTTTCCATAATTTCTTTTACTTTTACCAGTGATAAAATCATTCCATGGTCATTTCTCGCTTTGTATTTCATGTAATGCCATCATGGCAATATATAATTCACAGTGTAGTGGCCATATAAATTTAGGAGTTACTATTGAATCTTATTTAACCTAATTGTTTAGAGAGTAGATTGAGGCTTATAATTAACTGAAAGCCTAAAAAGTGAATCAGTGATTCATAATATAAGAAAGAAGAAGCTGAAGTACCAAGATGAATAAAAACCATGTCCGGTGACATAGGTAGGAAATGTTCCATATTGAAGAAGGTAAATGATGGTGGATGGATTGGAAATGAGTAGGCAAAAAAGCTAATTAATCCACATACTCCTAAAAGGAGCATAAATCATCAACCGAAGAAGAATTTCTCCCTCCAGAAAAGCTCAAATTCTCCCTTGTCATCAGTCACTAATTTTGGTTCCAATAAGGTTCACACATATTAATGATGAAATGAACAAAAGAAAATATTGCAAAATCACAAACTAGGGAGTTTTCTATTCTACTTTGACTTAGGTGTGTGGAAACAAAAATTATTAATAGAAAAAAAATAAATCATACTAGCGAGAAAAAGAACAAGACGACCGATATACAGGCCTGACCAGCTACGATTAAGGTAAATTGCTTCAAATCTGACACACAGAACACGTCGGATGTTTTAGGTGGGGAAGGGTCCTAATGCTGTCAAACCCCACAGAATTTAGACATTTCATCAAGCATCATTGCATAGTTCAAACAGGCAAACAAAATTTATACAAATATACTGATATATGCTTCTTGATTACAATACAAGAGTTCAAAAAGTAGTCAAGTAATGCATATTACATCCCAAAAACTTAAGTAGTCTATACTAGGACTAACACTAGAATAACTTCATAAACTGCTCGACCTTAATCCTTGTGTTCGACTTTCTCCTTGCCTTTGCAATTGCTATGCCTAGCTGGATAATTTGTTCATAGGAAAGGAATGAGATTCGAATGAATCTCAGTAGTAACCAGAAATCATTCATATAAAATACAAATAGTAAACATGTAATGTAGCATTTATCATGATGCAGCAATCAAAATTCCTAAGCCTTTCTGACAATGCTTAAGAAACAAAAGATGATTTTGTCCAGATCAAAATGATCATTTGTTCCTGATCTGCACAAATCATATCATAATGTGATCACAACAATAATTTGGAGTAGGCCTACACCTGTCTGTACTCATCATGACTTGGAGCAGGTAAATACCTATCCGTACATATCAAGTCACTCAACTAGGTACACCTGGCCACATGGTACCTCAAAGGTCCCATGGGGTGGTTTAACTTATCATCCACACCCAGAGAGTATCAACATCACAAAGAAATATATTGAACAGATCATGGCAACCATCACATATTAACATTCACATAGTATATGAAAGATAGAGTTACTACCTTGATGCTTTTCCTTTCCTAGTGTACCTGTCTTTGTGGGTCCCGTTAAACAGATATCAAATCCTAAAATTAACCAAAATAATTAAAATTAACTACTATTTAAGTCTATTTCACTTTGAAATTTATAACATTAGCATTTCCTTCACACAAAATTTACCAAAATGCCCCTGGGAACTTGATTCAGCCCCGATATTTTGTACTTTTTTCCAAAAATTACAAATTAGGTCCATTCCACATATTTTCATGTGTAAATCTTATATTTGACCTCATATCAAATCAATTCCAACTCAAATTACAATTTTGCCTTTGATAGCCCAACTTGGGGTTTTAGGGGCAAAATCGTCATTTCACAATCCGGGGCTTTTCACACTTCGTATTCAACATGAACTCCACACAATTTTCCCTCCTAAACATCATTGAACCATTAAAAACATGAAATTCCAGAACTAACCCTTATTTTTAAATATGGTTGAAACTTTAGCAAATTTGGAGAAAATTGGGTTTTCATGATTTTAGTCTTTAAAACACCTTGTTAGCACTTGCTTCCATTGGTTTGATCATTTTATTACCTTTTCAACATAATCAATGAAACTTTGGGCAGTATTTCTCCTTAGAAAATGGACATCCCAAATTTACAAAACATAAAAAACAACCCAGAATCCAGCCAGAATGTAGTAATAACTCAGTTATCGGTAAGAATCTCAGAATTTGAGCAACTTACCTTATTCTTTTCCTCTCGTTCACACCTTGGCTGAAATATTCCTCTTCTCCCTTGATGCTTTTCTTGTTGAATGTCTATTTTCAAGAGGATAGGGAAGTTAGAGAGGAATTTCTAATACTATAACATAAGATTGGGCAGAGGTTTCGACATACTTACCTTATACTGAAACTTAGGACTCCCTGCCTCTTGCTCTTATTCCTCTCTTCCTTTCCTTATTTCTAACCCAACTTGGCCAATTTAAGCCCTTAAATGAGCAAGGGAAAGAATTTTGAAGAGAACTCTAGAAGCAAGATGGCACATGCTCATTGGTCCTTATGTAATTGTTGCACAAATTATGTTTTTATTACATAATTAATTATAAAATTATTTATGCAAGCTCCATCTGTCCCTCTTTATGTATTTATTAAAAAAAATTTAGAGTACATTTACTTGGTCAAAATGACCATTTTGCCATTGCAATTTTCGCAATACTTGAAAAATTCACAGAATTGTTACCAAACTTTGAAAATTCATGTCTAATTGTATAGATATCCAATTAGGATGGTTCTAAAGCCTATATGAATCTTATTAAGTATATTTTTATGGGAAAATATAAAATTTAACCAATTTGAATATTACTATTCCCAAAATATTTATTTTTGAAACCTGCCACAGAAAACGTCAAATTCACTTGGCAAAATTCAAAAATTTATTTCTCCTTGTTTACAACTCCAAATATTCCATATGACCCATAAAATTAAATCTTATCATGTATACTTTAATTCTGGAAGATTTCAGAATTTTTAGAGGTCATTTACTAATTTAAAAGTGTCACATAATCTGACTGCCTTAACAGGAAATTCACCAACTAACTTGGATAACAATTATTTTGTCATATGTAATCTTATTGACTTTGCTTTGTCACCTTATATGTTCTTTTATCATGAAATACCATAATAGCTACATAACACTTAATTATCAAAATTTGGGATATTACAGATACTGCCGATAGGTGGACCACGGTTTGCCTGAGACGAGGACAACGGTCAATCTTAGAGGAGTATGATTGTGGATCTGAGAGCAGCAATGCAGCCAAAGGATATGGTTCATGATAAAGGGGAAAATTTCTTCCAATTCGTCGACTGTGCTACGCAAATCCAATGAGCGCGAGGATATTTAAGAGAGAAGGAGAAGACGATACAGAGGTGCTTTATGAGAGAACTCTACCACGGGAAACAATGCTGTTGGGGATCAGACACCTAAATCAATGCTCTATCGGTCATGGTTGCAGAGAGAGCCTAAGAGATTCGCATGGAAGGTTGCACCGAAACAGGGAAATCACATGACTACACTTATTGCCGAGTAACGGTAAAAAAACAGAGAATCCAAAGCTAAAGCTTCCATGTGGTTGCACAGTGGAGTAACTTGGTTCATAAGCCCAATCGGTCAAATATGAAGCCAAACACATAAAAAAAAATCTTGATTGCAAAGCCCTTTTGTTGCCTAATCGAGCTTATTTATGGCCCAACCGTCGAAACAAACAAGCTCTATGTCGTTATAAGTAACCAACTTAATTATCTTTTGTTAGATCTAAAAATAGACATAAATATTTTTTTGGTAGGTTTAAGATATCTATCACTGGTAGCAGTGACTAAACCCTCATACCGTAGACTTCTTGAAGGGGCCCATCAAAATGCCAACTGTGCTAAGTCTCATCATTAGGCAAAACATTTGTTAAGGTAGCATAAATGGCAATGCGATATAACTTTGGTTAATTTTTGGTACTTTTTGTATTATGGGTCTTACCAGTCTTCTCACTCTCTATTATTTTAATATATTCTTAGAAATATCTTCCTTTTTAGAAAATAGACAATAATTTCCTTACTTTAT
The DNA here is from genome assembly GCA_037074505.1 of Albizia julibrissin. NCBI lineage: Eukaryota > Viridiplantae > Streptophyta > Magnoliopsida > Fabales > Fabaceae > Albizia > Albizia julibrissin. The sequence goes on along the minus strand of CM073480.1, from coordinate 40,099,004 downwards.
TTATTTTTGTACGAGTAATTATAAGACAAATATGGGTATTTATAAGAAAAATATAGAGATTCAAATAAAACCAAGGAGTTAATAAGAACATTTTGATCATTCACAAGAAAAATAATGGAATTCACAAGACACATAAAGGGATTTAAAAGAATTCATGAAGTTAAAAAATTTTAGTCATTCACATGACAAATAAGGGATTTTACAAGACAATATTTATGTCTATTTTTGAAGCCAACAAAAGATATTTGTATTAGATGCTCATAGTAAAATAGTTCTGTTTACTAAACTTGCACTTTCACTCTTCCAAAAATATATTAAAATAATAGAGAGTGAAAAAATAAATTTATAAAAAAAAGTTAATTTTGATAAATTGAAACTTGCTTGAATGATTAATGGAGAAAAATAAGTTTATATATAAAATGATTAAAAAGCACCAATTTTATAATATATATATTATATGTATATAATTTGGTAACTTTAATAAAAATATTAAAATTAAAATTATAAAAATAAAGAATTAATGATTACATATTTACTAGATAAAAATATAACTAAATTATGAATTATACTCCCTTTTATAATTAATATATGATAGATTTGAAAAGTTGATTTTGGTTCTAAATACAAGATATATTTTTTATATTTCACAATCTTATTTTAATTTACTCCTTTTGATTCTCTCTCAACAATAATTTAGGATGAGAGATTAAGAGAGAATTAAGAAAAATGAATAGGGTATTTTAGAAATATATATCATATTAACTAATTTAACTAATTTTTTTAATCTAATTAAATTTGATAAATATATCTTATATTAAATACTAAACAATTAAGAATGTTAAATTTTTTTGTTATAAAACTGTATTAAATAGATTTATTTAGAAATAAGACCTTGACCCTATATGCATATGTATATACATACATAGTTAGATACATATATATATATATATATATATATATTGACGTGGGAGACCCTGACCACATAAAGAATAAGACAAGGCGTTGGTGGAATTCCTCAAATGAGAATTGTAAAGCTTTTGGAGATAGAAATGATTTAATAACATTTGTAGATACAATGGGAAGAAGAGAATATTATTTAAAAGAATTTTTATCTAATAAATGTAAAGAAGTATGGAAGAATATGAAATATTATAAAAGAAATAAAATGGTAATTCAATGTAATAAATTTGAGACACCACATAGATGGGGATGTGAAAAAGAAAAGAAAAATTTTAGGAAGAAAATACTTGGAAAGTATAATAAATTTAAAAGAAAGAAATATAAATTTAAAAGATATCCAAAATATAAATATTATAATAAATATAAACCGAGAAAATATTTTAAGAAAGGAAAAAGAAGAATAAATTATAGTAAAAGACCTAAAAAATGTAGATGTTATAATTGTGGAGAAATAGGACATATATCTACATAATGTAAAAAACCAAGAGAAAAGAAATAAATGAAAATATTAGAAGAAGCTGAAAAATATAATTTAGAACCAATAGAATTAGAAAACCCAGTATTTAGTGATATAGAAAATGAAGAAGTAGAAATATATAAATTAAAAGAGATAACAGAAACAGAAACAGAAGAATCAGAATCAGAGTCAGAAAGTGAAGAAGAAATGTATTTATATATGATGAAAGAATTAGAAGAAGGACAAACAAGTAGACAAAATGAAGATGAAAATGATGAATATGAAGAATATAGAAATATAAGTGAAGGATCGGTAGAAAGAAGAATGATATTTAATCCAAAACATTTTAATAAAATAAAAGATAAAAAATTAGACATGAAAATTAATCAATTACAAGAAGAATCGTTTATAGAAATGGTAAGTAGAAAATTTAAAACTAAAACAAATCATAAAACACATTGTGTAGTATTAGAAAAAAGACATCCTATAGAATCAACATTAACTGAAGGAGTATTAAGAATACCTCTAATAAGTAAAAGACTTATAGAAGAAGAAATAAAGAAAGTACCATTTAAGAATGAAGTAACAGAAGTATATATAGCAGGAATACAATTACTTGTAAAAGCTTATTTTAAAGAAGGAATTGATACACCTATAGAACTACTTATAACAGACGGAAGAATAATAAGTGATGTAAAAGACAGTATAATAGGAATGTTAACAGGAAATTTAATATATCAGAAATTAAAATTTACATTAAATACAAATTTTGCAATATCAGTAACAGATGAACATATAGATAAAACTATAAATGTATATCATAAACTAGGAGGAATAAGATTAATGGAAGGATCAAAAACAATAAGCATAACTGCAATGATAGGACTTGTATTTACAAACGAACATAAAATATATAATAAAAACAAAGGAAGAATCATTATAGAAAAACATTTTATGCCAATATTAAAAGAATTACCTGTAGATCCAATAACAATAACTCTACCAGAACAATTAAAAATAGACATAGATAGAACAAGAGAATATGAAGATATAAGAAGATTAAGATTACAAACAAATAATAAAATGGGACAAAGATCATTAAGTTTTAATTCAAATCCAAGAAGACTAAATTATGAACCAAGATTAAGTTTAAGTTATAATGATCAAATAAATGAAAATAGATTAATAAGATCAGGAAATAGTATATTACCAGAAATCCCTTTAGTAACAAAATTAGAAGAAATAAAACCATCAGAAAATAGAATAAAAACACAAAACATAATAAAAGTAGAAATCAAGACAAATACAGGATGGATAAATATAAAAGCTTTAATTTTAGAAGAAATAAAAGAAAGTAATATAGATCTAAAATATTTAAATGAAAATATAATATTAGATGAAGAAAGAAAAACAGATATAATGATAAGATTTAACCAAAGAGATATAATGGAATTTTCAATAAAAATAGATAAAGAAATGAAAAATTTTGGATTAATACTAGGAATGGATTTTTTGGAAAAATTAAATAATTATAGAATTCAAGAAAAAAGAATAATTATTAACATAAACAATATAACAATAATAATTCCTAAAGTTTTAAATGAATAATCAAAATCATAATAATCAATGGCAACCAAGAGAAGAAGATTATTTAGGAGTAAAAGATTATATAGAAATAGATGGAATTATGATAAAAATAAATCATACAGATGTAGGTTTTATGAGATTTCTAAAACATAAATGGGAAAAACAAAATGAAGAAGAAAAAAGAAGACTAAGAAAATTATATGAACAAGATTTTTTATTATGGATAGAAGAATATCAAAATATAGTAGAAGCACATGTAGAAAGAAGGTTTTATGCTAAGAAATTCAGAAAAATAATGGAAGTTTTATCAAGAGTTTAAAATGGTAGTAAATTATTACAGAAATCAAAAAGGAGAAGTAATAAAAATACATCATAATAATAAAACATTAATAAGAAAGATAATGAAAAAATGTAAAAGCTGGAATGAATATGATAGAAGAATAATAAGAGAAGAAAATAATAGAATTAAAAGAAAACAGAGAACATTTAATTCATTTAGAATAAGATATGATGCTTATATGAGAATAAGAAGAAGAAAGGATTTTATGGAATATTGGAAGAATAAACTAAATATATTAAGTCGTGGATAATGACTAAGCTATATTATATTCTTACAAAATTTAATTATGAAAAATATAGATCAAGAAAATATCATGCTTTAATAGATACGGGAGCAAACTTAAGTGTAGCTAAATATAATGTTTTACCACCTGTAATGTGGAAGAAGAAGAAAAGACCTTTAAGAATGGAAAGTGCAGGAAAAGAAATACATTTAATGGAATGTGAAGCTTTAAATGTGAATATTCAAATAGGAAGTTATGAACTAAGATTAAAAGTATTAAATCAATTTAATGAACCATCGTGTGATATAATATTAGGATTGGACTTTATAGAACAATATTTTCCTATACACATGATTGAAAAAACATTTATATTAACAACACCTTGTAAACACGAAGCATGGGGAATAAGAATAATGGAACCTTATAGTAGAAAAGATGAAAAATTTCAATTAAAAAACAATGAAAATGAAGTACAATTCTTACCAAATAATAAACCGGTTCATATAAAACATATGTTAGCCACTTTAACAATAAGAGAAGTAGAAAAAGATAAACAGAAAACAATAGAAAAACGATTAGAAGAAAATTATAGTGAAAATCCTTTAATACATTGGGAAAAATCTAAACCTTTGGCAAAAATAGAATTAAAAGATTATAGTAAAGAAATAAATTGTAAACCTTACCCTTGGACAGAAAAAGATAGAAATGAATTTATTATGCATATAGAAGAAATGAAAAAATATAATTTAATAAGAGAAAGCAGATCTGAATACTCATCACCAGCAATGATAGTTGTAAAACACAGTGAAGAAAAAAGAGGAAAATCTAGAATGGTAATAAATTACACTAAGTTAAATGAGATAGCAATAAGAAATAGATATCCTATACCTAAAATGGAATTATTGTTTAATTTAATAAGAGGAAAAACTATATTTAGTAAATTTGATTGTAAGTCAGGATTTTTTCAAATAAAATTAGAAGAAGAAAGTAAAAAATATACAGCTTTTAGTACATCAGAAGGATTATATGAATGGAATGTGTTACCCATGGGGTTTCACAATAGTCCAAGTATATTTCAAGAATTTGTTTCTAAGTTATTAAGTCCAATAAGAAATTTTGCTGTAATTTATATTGATGATATATTGATATTCTCAAAAAATGAAAAAGAACATGAAGAACATCTGAAAAGATTTATGGAATTAATAGAACAAAAAGGAATAAATATATCTCCCAAGAAAGCTGAATTAAGAAAAGAAAAAATAGGATTTTTAGGACAAATAATTTCAAAAGATGGAATGGAATTGCAAGATCATATAAGTCAAAAAGTAAAAGAATTTCCAAAAATAAATAATAAAAAAGAATTACAATCATTTTTAGGATTAGTAAATCAAGCTAGAAATTATATACCTCATTTATCAAAACTAACAGCAAAAGTATCTAAATTAGTAGGAGAAAAAACAATTTGGAAATGGAATGAAGAAACTCAGAAAATTGTAGAACAAATAAAAGTTTTATGTAATAAATTGCCAAAATTAACTATACCTTTAGAAGAAAATATAAGATGGATAATATACACTGATGCATCTGAAAATTATTGGGGTGCAGCTTTGTATTTTGAAGACAGTAAAGGAATAGAAAAAATAACAAGATATGCAAGTGGAAAATTTAATGAATCTCAGAGTAATTATCATTCAAACTGGAAGGAATTTTTAGCAATAAAAAAGGCAGTAGAAAAATTCGAATTATTCATAGTAAACTGTAAGTTTATAATAAGAACTGATAATACACAAGTAAAAGGTGGTTAAAAAATGGAAAATTAAGTAATAAAATGTTATTAAAATGGCATAGTGATATGTCTTATTATGATTATGATGTTGAATATATCAAAGGAAAAAATAATCTAATTGCTGATTACTTGAGCAGATGAAACCAGGAAAAAGAATGAGTAACAGCCCTGTAAGTCATCCTGTAAGTCAAATTCCTCTAAATGAGATACAAGAGGAAAATCCGTTTATGACACATCTTGTAATGAAGATGAATATGCTTGAAGTAAATATGAGTTTACTTGGAAGCCAAGTGAGTAATAGTGTGCAGAATTTATCTAATTCTGTAACTAATCTTACTAGCTCAGTAAACGAATTATTTACTAAAGTAAACGACCTGGAAAAAAGAATAAAGAAGGAACCAGTTATGGAACCTTCGCCAAAGAAGAATAATGACATGGAAAGACTTGTAATTGGGTCACCTACCCAGCCTGAGTCATCTACTCAGAAAACTATAATTGGGTCTTCTACCCAAATTCAAGAAATTGGGTCATCTACCCAAAGCCCAGGAAAAAACTCTTTAGCCCAAAAAATAAAAGACTAGCAAGCCCAAAAACAAAAAGAAGTTCAAGTCCAAGAAAAAAGCCCAAATCAAAGTCCTAAATATAAGACTGTTATACCAGACAAATCTGTAATCACCTATAAAGCCTCAACATCTAGACAGTCCAATAATCCAGAAACCTTTAACCTCAATGAGAAATACCAATTTTATAAGACCCTGATAAAAAGATTAAATACCTTATCCTTAACCCATAAGACCATTAAGTATGTATCCCATTATGCTATCAATAAAGCTATCATATATCCAGGAACACCACCAGAAATAACTAGAACCCTATATACCTATGGATTAATTCAATCTATATATCCATCCCAGGACCTAAGAGAAATTCAATTATTTCCACCCAGATTTAAAGAAGCTGTAGAAAAGTATTTTAAAATAGTCTTGCAACATAAAGTCTTTATAAGGTGTTATTCTACAGTTGCTGAGATTACACCAGATAAATTTTATCATCCGATTAATTTAATTCGTCTTGGAACAACAAAGAAACCAATTGAGTTTGATCAAGAAATAAAAGAAGAAATAGAAGATGATGAAGAATTTCAATTCAGAATTTCCAATATAAGAGATCAGACAGATGGGATGCAGGAAATCATAATCAGGATATAAAGAACAAATTATGGGGTTGACCGAATATGATCCGGGTTATGGAAGGATCTATGCCCTCTTTCATGCATAGAGTATATTACAGGGTATCAACACAAGGATCCCCAACCTTCTTCCTTCAGATCATAACAGCACAGCCTTCCTTCGTTTCCTACTAGAGGCGTACCATAATATATATTCCTTATATGAAAATTATAATAACCTGCATCTCATAATCCCATTCTAGACCGTACTCATTTAGAATCTGATAAAACTACTCCCTTAAATCCCTATAAGGAGTTTAGAACTCCATACCTTAGATGCCAATTAAAATTCTCAGATTCTTCTTTCCACGTATATGTTGCTGTAATGGAGGTTATTTAAGAAAAGGATAGAGAACAAGAACTCAAGAGATTGGAAAACTAGATGCTTGTATTCAAGATTGATTACAAAGCTCGATGCTCCAGAATGAAGCTTACAAGTAGTTTATATAGACTTGAAAATAAACTATGGTTTACAGACTCTAGTTACATTACAACTATAGTTTACGAACTATGATTACTTTATACAGACTCTGGTTACTTTATTATAAACTCTGATTACTTTTCTTCACTTGTTTCTTCTTTTTCTTCTTTTTTCTTTGTCTTCTTGTCCTAGTGCTTCATATTCCATTAAATGTATTTCTTTTCCTGCACTTTCCATTCTTAAAGGTCTTTTCTTCTTCTTCCACATTACAGGTGGTAAAACATTATATTTAGCTACACTTAAGTTTGCTCCTGTATCTATTAAAGCATGATATTTTCTTGATCTATATTTTTCATAATTAAATTTTGTAAGAATATAATATAGCTTAGTCATTATCCACGACTTAATATATTTAGTTTATTCTTCCAATATTCCATAAAATCCTTTCTTCTTCTTATTCTCAAATAAGCATCATAGAAATATGTTCTTTAGAACCAAAATATTTAGAACAATACATATGCGAATATAAAAAATATTATTATGAAGCAAGATTAGAAACAGATGAAGAACAAAAATTTTATTTAGAAATGTTTTACAGAAAACTACCAAGATTAATATCAGAAGAAATTAATGAAGAATATTATAAAGCTTTTGGAGATAGAAATGATTTAATAACATTTGTAGATACAATGGGAAGAAGAGAATATTATTTAAAAGAATTTTTATCTAATAAATGTAAAGAAGCATGGAAGAATATGAAATATTATAAAACAAATAAAATGGTAATTCAATGTAATAAATTTGAGACAATGTAGATGTTATAATTGTGGAGAAATAGGACATATATCTACAGAATGTAAAAAACCAAGAGAAAAGAAACAAATGAAAATATTAGAAGAAGCTGAACCAATTATAGTTTTCTGAGTAGATGACTCAGGCTGGGTAGGTGACCCAATTACAAGTCTTTCCATGTCATTATTCTTCTTTGGCGAAGGTTCCATAACTGGTTCCTTCTTTATTCTTTTTTCCAGGTCGTTTACTTTAGTAAATAATTCGTTTACTGAGCTAGTAAGATTAGTTACAGATGCACCCCAATAATTTTCAGATGCATCAGTGTATATTATCCATCTTATATTTTCTTCTAAAGGTATAGTTAATTTTGGCAATTTATTACATAAAATTTTAGGAAGAAAAGACTTGGAAAGTATAATAAATTTAAAAGAAAGAAATATAAATTTAAAAGATATCCAAAATATAAATATTATAATAAATATAAACCGAGAAAATATTTTAAGAAAGGAAAAAGAAGAATAAATTATAGTAAAAGACCTATAAACGATTCTTCTTGTAATTGATTAATTTTCATGTCTAATTTTTTATCTTTTATTTTATTAAAATGTTTTGGATTAAATATCATTCTTCTTTCTACCGATCCTTCACTTATATTTCTATATTCTTCATATTCATCATTTTCATCTTCATTTTGTCTACTTGTTTGTTCTTCTTCTAATTCTTTCATCATATATAAATACATTTCTTCTTCACTTTCTGACTCTGATTCTGATTCTTCTGTTTCTGTTTCTGTTATCTCTTTTAATTTATATATTTCTACTTCTTCATTTTCTATATCACTAAATACTGGGTTTTCTAATTCTATTGGTTCTAAATTATATTTTTCAGCTTCTTCTAATATTTTCATTTGTTTCTTTTCTCTTGGTTTTTTACATTCTGTAGATATATGTCCTATTTCTCCACAAAAATCGGACAGATGGGATGCAGGAAATCATAATCAGGATATAAAGAACAAATTATGGGGTTGACCGAATATGATCCGGGTTATGGAAGGATCTATGCCCTCTTTCATGCATAGAGTATATTACAGGGTATCAACACAAGGATCCCCAACCTTCTTCCTTCAGATCATAACAGCACAGCCTTCCTTCGTTTCCTACTAGAGGCGTACCATAATATATATTCCTTATATGAAAATTATAATAACCTGCATCTCATAATCCCATTCTAGACCGTACTCATTTAGAATCTGATAAAACTACTCCCTTAAATCCCTATAAGGAGTTTAGAACTCCATACCTTAGATGCCAATTAAAATTCTCAGATTCTTCTTTCCATGTATATGTTGCTGTAATGGAGGTTATTTAAGAAAAGGATAGAGAACAAGAACTCAAGAGATTGGAAAACTAGATGCTTGTATTCAAGATTGATTACAAAGCTCGATGCTCCAGAATGAAGCTTACAAGTAGTTTATATAGACTTGAAAATAAACTATGGTTTACAGACTCTAGTTACATTACAACTATAGTTTACGAACTATGATTACTTTATACAGACTCTGGTTACTTTATTATAAACTCTGATTACTTTTCTTCACTTGTTTCTTCTTTTTCTTCTTTTTTCTTTGTCTTCTTGTCCTAGTGCTCCATTATTCTTCTGAGTGCTTCTTTTCTTTCCTTGTCTTCTTCTGCCGACACTTCTTCATCCAATCTTGCAATTTCTTTTCTGATCTTCTTCAATCTTAATTTCACTTTCTTGAGCTTTTTTCGAATTTTATTAACCTTCTTCTGAGGTCTTCAGTCATCTTCTTGTCTGTCATTAAAGAATGTCTTCATTAATTGGAATTTCTCCTTCTTTTTCTCTTCTTTGTTCTTCTTTACAATATACACAACTATGAACTGGATAATCAGACAGATATTTACAAACTTTTTCGGCTGTTTCTTCTTCATGTTCCATCTCATTCTTCTTAATTAAATCATACCAATTATGGAACTTTGAATGTGTTCCATTTGTGGATCTTCCAAGGGAATAAATACAAGTTAAATCACTTGCATGATAGACCCAAGGAATTTCTTCCAATTTGGTTGCAATTCTATTCATCTTCACAAACATTATATGATGGTCCTGAGCTCTTATATTGGAAATTCTGAATTGAAATTCTTCATCATCTTCTATTTCTTCTTTTATTTCTTGATCAAACTCAATTGGTTTCTTTGTTGTTCCAAGACGAATTAAATTAATCGGATGATAAAATTTATCTGGTGTAATCTCAGCAACTGTAGAATAACACCTTATAAAGACTTTATGTTGCAAGACTATTTTAAAATACTTTTCTACGGCTTCTTTAAATCTGGGTGGAAATAATTGAATTTCTCTTAGGTCCTGGGATGGATATATAGATTGAATTAATCCATAGGTATATAGGGTTCTAGTTATTTCTGGTGGTGTTCCTGGATATATGATAGCTTTATTGATAGCATAATGGGATACATACTTAATGGTCTTATGGGTTAAGGATAAGGTATTTAATCTTTTTATCAGGGTCTTATAAAATTGGTATTTCTCAATGAGGTTAAAGGTTTCTGGATTATTGGACTGTCTAGATGTTGAGGCTTTATAGGTGATTACAGATTTGTCTGGTATAACAGTCTTATATTTAGGACTTTGATTTGGGCTTTTTTCTTGGACTTGAACTTCTTTTTGTTTTTGGGCTTGCTGGTCTTTTATTATTTGGGCTAAAGAGTTTTTTCCTGGGCTTTGGGTAGATGACCCAATTTCTTGAATTTGGGTAGAAGACCCAATTATAGTTTTCTGAGTAGATGACTCAGGCTGGGTAGGTGACCCAATTACAAGTCTTTCCATGTCATTATTCTTCTTTGGCGAAGGTTCCATAACTGGTTCCTTCTTTATTCTTTTTTCTAGGTCGTTTACTTTAGTAAATAATTCGTTTACTGAGCTAGTAAGATTAGTTACAGAATTAGATAAATTCTGCACACTATTACTCACTTGGCTTCCAGGTAAACTCATATTTACTTCAAGCATATTCATCTTCATTACAAGATGTGTCATAAACGGATTTTCCTCTTGTACCTCATTTAGAGGAATTTGACTTACAGGATGACTTACAGGGCTGTTACTCATTCTTTTTTCTGGTTCCATCTGCTCAAGTAATCAACAATTAGATTATTTTTTCCTTTGATATATTCAACATCATAATCATAATAAGACATATCACTATGCCATTTTAATAACATTTTATTACTTAATTTTCCATTTTTTATTCCATTTTTTAACCATCCTTTTACTTGTGTATTATCAGTTCTTATTATAAACTTACAGTTTACTATGAATAATTCGAATTTTTCTACTGCCTTTTTTATTGCTAAAAATTCCTTCCAGTTTGAATGATAATTACTCTGAGATTCATTAAATTTTCCACTTGCATATCTTATTATTTTTTCTATTCCTTTACTGTCTTCAAAATACAAAGCTGCACCCCAATAATTTTCAGATGCATCAGTGTATATTATCCATCTTATATTTTCTTCTAAAGGTATAGTTAATTTTGGCAATTTATTACATAAAACTTTTATTTGTTCTACAATTTTCTGAGTTTCTTCATTCCATTTCCAAATTGTTTTTTCTCCTACTAATTTAGATACTTTTGCTGTTAGTTTTGATAAATGAGGTATATAATTTCTAGCTTGATTTACTAATCCTAAAAATGATTGTAATTCTTTTTTATTATTTATTTTTGGAAATTCTTTTACTTTTTGACTTATATGATCTTGCAATTCCATTCTATCTTTTGAAATTATTTGTCCTAAAAATCCTATTTTTTCTTTTCTTAATTCAGCTTTCTTGGGAGATATATTTATTCCTTTTTGTTCTATTAATTCCATAAATCTTTTCAGATGTTCTTCATGTTCTTTTTCATTTTTTGAGAATATCAATATATCATCAATATAAATTACAGCAAAATTTCTTATTGGACTTAATAACTTAGAAACAAATTCTTGAAATATACTTGGACTATTGTGAAACCCCATGGGTAACACATTCCATTCATATAATCCTTCTGATGTACTAAAAGCTGTATATTTTTTACTTTCTTCTTCTAATTTTATTTGAAAAAATCCTGACTTACAATCAAATTTACTAAATATAGTTTTTCCTCTTATTAAATTAAACAATAATTCCATTTTAGGTATAGGATATCTATTTCTTATTGCTATCTCATTTAACTTAGTGTAATTTATTACCATTCTAGATTTTCCTCTTTTTTCTTCACTGTGTTTTACAACTATCATTGCTGGTGATGAGTATTCAGATCTGCTTTCTCTTATTAAATTATATTTTTTCATTTCTTCTATATGCATAATAAATTCATTTCTATCTTTTTCTGTCTAAGGGTAAGGTTTACAATTTATTTCTTTACTATAATCTTTTAATTCTATTTTTGCCAAAGGTTTAGATTTTTCCCAATGTATTAAAGGATTTTCACTATAATTTTCTTCTAATCGTTTTTCTATTGTTTTCTGTTTATCTTTTTCTACTTCTCTTATTGTTAAAGTGGCTAACATATGTTTTATATGAACCGGTTTATTATTTGGTAAGAATTGTACTTCATTTTCATTGTTTTTTAATTGAAATTTTTCATCTTTTCTACTATAAGGTTCCATTATTCTTATTCCCCATGCTTCGTGTTTACAAGGTGTTGTTAATATAAATGCTTTTTCAATCATGTGTATAGGAAAATATTGTTCTATAAAGTCCAATCCTAATATTATATCACACGATGGTTCATTAAATTGATTTAATACTTTTAATCTTAGTTCATAACTTCCTATTTGAATATTCACATTTAAAGCTTCATATTCCATTAAATGTATTTCTTTTCCTGCACTTTCCATTCTTAAAAGTCTTTTCTTCTTCTTCCACATTACAGGTGGTAAAACATTATATTTAGCTACACTTAAGTTTGCTCCCGTATCTATTAAAGCATGATATTTTCTTGATCTATATTTTTCATAATTAAATTTTGTAAGAATATAATATAGCTTAGTCATTATCCACGACTTAATATATTTAGTTTATTCTTCCAATATTCCATAAAATCCTTTCTTCTTCTTATTCTCATATAAGCATCATATCTTATTCTAAATGAATTAAATGTTCTCTGTTTTCTTTTAATTCTATTATTTTCTTCTCTTATTATTCTTCTATCATATTCATTCCAGCTTTTACATTTTTTCATTATCTTTCTTATTAATGTTTTATTATTATGATGTATTTTTATTACTTCTCCTTTTTGATTTCTGTAATAATTTACTACCATTTTAAACTCTTGATAAAACTTCCATTATTTTTCTGAATTTCTTAGCATAAAACCTTCTTTCTACATGTGCTTCTACTATATTTTGATATTCTTCTATCCATAATAAAAAATCTTGTTCATATAATTTTCTTAGTCTTCTTTTTTCTTCTTCATTTTGTTTTTCCCATTTATGTTTTAGAAATCTCATAAAACCTACATCTGTATGATTTATTTTTATCATAATTCCATCTATTTCTATATAATCTTTTACTCCTAAATAATCTTCTTCTCTTGGTTGCCATTGATTATTATGATTTTGATTATTCATTTAAAACTTTAGGAATTATTATTGTTATATTGTTTATGTTAATAATTATTCTTTTTTCTTGAATTCTATAATTATTTAATTTTTCCAAAAAATCCATTCCTAGTATTAATCCAAAATTTTTCATTTCTTTATCTATTTTTATTGAAAATTCCATTATATCTCTTTGGTTAAATCTTATCATTATATCTGTTTTTCTTTCTTCATCTAATATTATATTTTCATTTAAATATTTTAGATCTATATTACTTTCTTTTATTTCTTCTAAAATTAAAGCTTTTATATTTATCCATCCTGTATTTGTCTTGATTTCTACTTTTATTATGTTTTGTGTTTTTATTCTATTTTCTGATGGTTTTATTTCTTCTAATTTTGTTACTAAAGGGATTTCTGGTAATATACTATTTCCTGATCTTATTAATCTATTTTCATTTATTTGATCATTATAACTTAAACTTAATCTTGGTTCATAATTTAGTCTTCTTGGATTTGAATTAAAACTTAATGATCTTTGTCCCATTTTATTATTTGTTTGTAATCTTAATCTTCTTATATCTTCATATTCTCTTGTTCTATCTATGTCTATTTTTAATTGTTCTGGTAGAGTTATTGTTATTGGATCTACAGGTAATTCTTTTAATATTGGTGGAATTCGTCAAATGAGAATTGTAGTAGGACCTACAGCTATTTTGGCTAATATCCTTCCACAATGTTCCGCACTGTCGCAACGAGAAATACTTAGGTACTCCCAGAGTACCAACACATATTTACTTTGCCGAATAAAAAGGCTCCACCTCAGATAATTTTAACCCTATGTCACCCTACTAATATCAATTAATTTATTATTTTAAAAAAATAAAAATACCCTTTTCCACTAATTACCCCTCATCTTCCCTCCCTCTTGCCTCAAAGCTCCCCTCTCCCTTTTTTCCCTGAGACCAGATTTGTCGTGAGAGCTTCTCGGCGGCTAGCGAGAGTCAGCCAAAACTCTTCGGTGAGGGAGATAAAGTCAGCAAACCTGAGTTTGGTTGAGATCTACATCTTGATTTGGCAATGCTCTTTGATCCTTTAGCTAGAGCAATCTACAATCTTTCTTTAATGGTTGTTCATGGAAAGAGGTGCCTCGTGTTATCTCCAGTTGAGAATCCTTCTTTTGGGTTTTATGCCACCTATGGACTGATGCTTGGTAGAGATTGCTATTTTGCTTTAGAAAATTTGTAAGCCCGTGACAAAAAATATGAAAAAGGAGATTAAAAAAAGAGTGTTTTGCATACTAGAGAAATTGAATTCTACAAAATAGTGTTTTTCCGATTATGTGAGAGGGAAAACAAACAATGTAAGAGACTCTGTACATTCTATTTCTATCTCTTATATATTAAAAAATAAAAAACATGTAAATACATGGTTGTCTTTTTCTCATCTTCCTTTCTATTGAACCTCGTCTCTTTATTATCTGATTTGAAGTTTTGAGGATTCACTCTATTAAATCTTGGGATAATTCTCGCAGAGTAAAATCGTGAAGTGTTCTTTTTTGTTCTTTCCCTATAATCTGAATGGTGAATTCATCACCAGCCGTCGGGATGTCGCAGATTTGATCTCCGTCGCACAAGAGAAAAGGGAGGTGAGGGATGAGCGAAGAGGGAGGGAAAGGCTCTAAGAAAGAGGGGTGGGGTAGCCAAGGGAAAAGACATTTTTATTTTTTCGAAAACAACAAACTAATTGATATTAGTAGGATGACATGTGGGCTAAAATTATCTAAGGTGGAACTGTTTTATTGGGTAGAGTACATATGTGCTGGTATTCTGGGAGTGCCTAAGTATTTCTCCTGACGCAAAAGCATGGAAAGATGAGGAGAAGTGTATTGATTTTGGTGGCGGAGGTGGAGATTTAGCAATGATGATTATGTCGCTATAAGTAAACGACTTAATTATCTTTTGTAGATCTAAAAATAGATATAAATATTTTTTTGGTAGGGCTTAAGATATCCATCATTAATAATAGTGACTAACTCCCTCTTATCGTAGATTTCTTGAAGGGGCCCAGCTAAATGCCAACTATGCTAAGTTTCATTGTTAGCTATAAACAATTTTTAATGTAGCATAAATGGAAATGCAATATAACTTTGGTTAATTTTTGGTACCTTTTGTATTGTGGGTTTTGTCAGTCTTTTCACTCTCTATTATTTTAATATATTCTTAAAAATATGTGCCTTTTTTTTTTAAAAAAATACAATAGTATCCTTACTTTATTTATTTTTGTATGAATATTTATAAGACAAATATGAGTATTTATAAGATAAATATAGAAATTCAAATAAAATCAAGGAGTTAATAAAAACATTTTGATCATTGACAAGAGAATTTACAAGATACATAAAGATATTTAAAAGAATTCATGAAGTTAAAAATTTTTAGTCATTCACATGACGAATAAGGGATTTTACAAGACAATATTTATGTCTATTTTTGAAACCAATAAAAGATATTTGTATTATATGCTCATAGTAAAATAATTATGTTTAATAAATTTGCACTTTTACTCTTCCAAAAATATATTAAAGTAATAGAGAGTAAGAAAATAAATAGAACCCACATTGTAAAAAGTAACGAAAATTAACTCAGTTAATGATGTTGTCATATATGTTACCTTAAAAAAAGTCTGTATATTTTTAGACCTAACAAAAGATAATTACCTTGGACACTCGTAGTAAAATAATGAATTATTAAATCTACACCTTAACCCCTGATTTTAATGCCATTCCAAACATTAGTCCAAAACAAAAAAGGCCATAAACATATAGCTTGGGCTTAAAGTGGCTTTTTGGATAAAATAAGAAAGAAAGGGGGAAAATGGATGATATTTATAATAACAAAAATATCCTTATTTCAACGCCAAAAAAAAATCCTTATTTAATTTTTAACCCACTTTTTAAGTAATGACATGAAAAATAAACTCAAATAAAAAAACCATCAAATTAAATATTAAAGTATAATTAAAAGGAAATTATTTTTATATTTTATTTTAAAATTAAAATATTAAGAAAAATAGATTTACTCACACTAAAATAATAAAATGAAATTTAAAATAAAAATGATCATATGAAAATTTATAACAATAATATCTTAATTTATATCTTTAGGAAAATCAAAATAATAATTTCTTTAAAAAACTCTTGCTCCTTTTATTTCATATATAACAACAACCACAACTCTATGAGGATTTTATAATATACAAACATATAAATATAAATTATAAAACGTTATCAGCGTGGGTTGAAGGCATGTAAATTCTAATATTAATTAACATAAACCAACGTGCTTGTTTTATGACGTATATTTTTTTTTTGGGATGAGATATAACTAGGCATTCATGATGAAAAAGTATAAGCTACAAAGTATCTTAATAATATGCATACATCTTGTAGAAGGTAAGATAGACTCCGAAGGACATTCTTGGTCTTAATAATATTTTTTATATGGGATTGTTTAACAAGTTTACAGTGTATATGAAATCTGTTTGGATGGTTCACTTGGTGCTGTCTAAGCATGAAGGTGATGACATCTCAGAGAGCTTGTAGTTGTAATCCTAGGATTTCAAGTCTAATTTGAGGATTAAATACCCATTCATGAAAGGCGATATGATCAAAATACACTTTGATAGTTAAGCTACGTTGCCCTCTCCTTGATTTACTGACACTGCAGATGACATCCCACTGAGTAAAATAGTTGCATAGAAAATGATGGCCTCCTCCATCCGGTGGCGTAGTTCATCGTCAACTATATGAACAGTTTGGTGTTGTTGGTACAATAATAGAGATGCAGCAGTTTTTGCTCTAGCTTGCGCCGATTTGATTATTTACTGTGGAGATATTCTTGTTCCTGCATTGCAAATTTTATTTCTTACAAACCATTTGGATTCTAGTAATTGAAAAGATAAATATATCATAAAATTACTAGGTCCTTGTGGTTTAACAACCATGTTACTATCCACTGCCATAGACATATCAGGGTCAATGTCAAATTTAAAACTAGCAATACTTCCAAACCAACAAACTCTAAAGAAAGGACAATATAAGAACAAATTCTCTAATGATCTTCATTACTACATCCACAAAAATAACATACCTTAGAACACTAGTGCAGAAACGACTTTTAATGTAATATCCCAAATTTGGAGACAAAAAGCTTGAGATTAAGTTTGGATCAAGTGGACTGCTAAGCTCCGGTTTAGCAAATGTCCCTACGAGGCATGTTTAAATTCCCCAAAAATTTCTTTATATCCTTGATATTAAAAGAAATTATATTGGTGAGCTAAAGAGCTCAGGAAATAACAAAACAAAGTGATTAGAAGTTACACACAACATACTGAAGTGAAATATAAAGTATTATTGCTATTGGTGAAATTTCTAATGTGGCAGTCGTGTTTATGTGGCAGATTTCAAGGGGAAATTGATGTCAAAAAATTATGAAACTATTCAGAATGAAAGTAAACTTATCAAGCTTTAATTTGATTGGTAATATAAGTCATTTGGAGTTGTACACAAAGATAAATGAATTTTTGAAGTTAGCCTAGTGAAATTGACTATTTTCTGGGGCAACATCCAAAGATTAAAATTTTGGGAAGGGTGAAATTTAGATTGGCTAAAGGTTATATTTTTTCTTAAAACTAGACTCAATGAGGGTTTCATAGCCTTTGGAACCACCCCAATTGGAAATTTGTAAAATTATATATGAATTTTCAAAGTTTAATGAAAATTCTGTCAAATTAAGCATTATGTGCGAAAATCAATTATTTGGGCCAATGCGAAGCTGACACGTGGCAAGTTGCTTTAACACTTCATTTATCCATTAAATCATCATCTTCATCATCCATTTTTCATGCAGAAAGAACCAGAAATGAGAGAGAGAGAGAGAGAGCTGTGCAGCCGAAAATTGAGGGAGAGGAGAGAGAAAATTCCAACCTCCGAAACACTGCCGAATCGGCATCTTTCGGCAAAGTACCCATTAGGAAACTTCTTCTACTCATCGCGAACTTCATTTCTACGGTTTCAGATTTTTGTTTGGAGGTGGTTGGCACCGTCTCACCGGCCGGAGTGTTGCCAGAATTCCGAACCGTTTGCAGAAACGGGTAGAGGTAAGCGTAAGCTTCCTTTTTAACCGATTGGTTTATCGTTTGGATGAGTGTAGATGAAGTTGGGTACTGTTCATAGCTGATTTAAAATGGTGTCTTCAATGGCTAAATGATGTCCAATGGATGTCTAAATATCTAATTATTTGATTAGAAGTAGACAAGAAGTGATTAAGCCAAAGAAAACAAGAAAACAACATGTTGCACCTAAGAATTTGATTTTCTTCCCTGTATTGTGATGTGGTGATGGGTTGAGAATTTGATGATTTTGATGCTTCCATTGGCTTTAAGAGGAAAAATTGTGTAGGTATGCAAGTGTTCATAAATTTTGGATACTTGTATATGAATTTTGAATTTTTAGAAGTTAAAGGGTGCATGTTGTGAAATCTGTCTTTTGGAGGCATTGTTCTTGTGATATGTTTTTGAAGAGCTGAATGTTGTCCAATGATAATTAAAATTTCTAGACTTAAAGTATATATGATAAGCTTTAAAATGATAGGTAATATGAATGATTTGGACAAGTATGCTAGGAGTTATGATTTGTCAAAGTCTGGTCATGTGAATTTGGACAATTCTAGAACAATGTCTAATAAAATGGATATCTATACTTATGTGAGTTCATTTAGCTTGTGGCCATATTTTTCCCTTAAAATAGACTTAAATAGGGTTCTATAGAACTTATAATAACCTTATTTGGATTTTTGTAAATTTCATTAGGATCTTTACAAGTTCAGTCAAGAATCAAGACGATGAAATTCTGAACAGTGAGATTCTTGGCTGCGGCCAACGGTTCTTGGCCGTGGCCAAAATGTTTCTGACCTGTTTTTGGTCGTGGCCAACACCCCTAAATTCTAGCATTTCATATTTTTGAAGGAAATTGACTTATTTAGCCCTTCTTAGCCTCTTAGGCCTTATTATACACTTCCAATGACCTATAATCATGATTCTAATGATGTGATTGGGTATCTAGGACTATGGAGAAGTCAAGAAAGAAGAGGCATGGAATAATTTCCATAGAGGAAGAGGCATGGATGAATTTTCAAGAAGCTCTAAAGGTGGGACAAAGAGGAAACCAAAGAAGGGCTACGGTCCACCAGGTAGTGAACTTACCTTACCTGCATGTAGTTGATATGTATGTCTAGCATTGATTATGTGACTATTTTGCCTATTTGTGTGGAACATGTATGATTGGTTGAAGCTCTGTTATATTTGTGCAATGGCTGAGCATGCAGCATGTCATTATGTTGGCATGAAATAGTATAGCCAAGCATGTCATGCATTCATATATATCTGGCATGCATAGTGGTAATGTTTGCTACTGAGATTCTCTTGAATCTCACTCCTCCCAACCAACCATTTAGACAGGTGAAGGATGTGTGAAGATGCACGGAGGAGATATAAAGTTAAAGTGAAGATCATAGTGCAAGGCGCTACTATTTGCATTAATGTAATTTGTTAGAACTGGCTGACACCTAAGAGAGAGGTGAATTGGGTATATGATAAGAAAGTCTGATCTTTTAAAATCTTTTTGCAGCTTGTTATATTGAAGTATAAACTCACAAAAAATTATGTAAATCATATATACTAGAAATATAAAAGCTTAGAGAAGTGAATGTGCAAACTGTGATTTATCCTGGTTCAGTCCAATCCATGATGACTTGCGTCCAGTCCCCAGGCTTCTCCTGAGATATCTAATCCACTATCTTCTTGTTTAACCGGGCATAAGAAAAGCCTCTACAAATATCTTACGAAATTACTCCCCCTTACACACTATAGGGTTCACTCTCTCTTACGGCAAGTCGAGCAAAGCAGTCTCAAAGACCTTTCTCTCTTACTTAGCTGTGCAAGTCTTATGAGCAGCAACGTTCTCTCCTGCTTACACCACTATAATCTTACGAGTAACAACATTCTCTGCTACTTGCACCTTGTAAGTCTTACAAGCAGAAAGTCTTACTCACAATTCGCTCTACAACTTTCCCCGTAAGGTGATCAATTGTAATATCTCGAATTTTGGGACTAGAGACATAAGATTAAGCCTGGATTAAGTAGACTGTTAGACCTTGGTTTAGCAAATGTCCCTATGAGGCATGTGTAAATTTCCCAAAATTCCTTTTTATCATTAGATATTAAAAAGAATTATTGGTGAGCTAAAGAGCTCAGGGAATAACAAAATAAAGT
Source organism: Albizia julibrissin (assembly GCA_037074505.1). Lineage (NCBI taxonomy): Eukaryota > Viridiplantae > Streptophyta > Magnoliopsida > Fabales > Fabaceae > Albizia > Albizia julibrissin. The sequence continues at coordinate 40,078,263 of CM073480.1, read as the reverse complement.
GATTAGAAGTCACACATAATATAGTAAAGTGGAACACAAAGTAATTTTGCCACCGGTGAAATTCCCAGTATGACAGTGATGATTGTGTGACATGTTTCGATGAGAAAATGATGGTGAAAAATTATGAAAATTTCCAGAATGAAAGTAGACTTATCAAGATTTAATTTGATAGGTCATATAAGTCATTTGGAGTTTTACACAAAGAGAAATGAATTTTTGAAGTTAGCCCAGCGAAATTAATTATTTTCTGGGATAGTATTCAAAGATTAAAATTCTGGAAAGAGTGAGCTTCCAATTGTCCAAAGCTTATATTTTTCTTTAAAACTAGACTCAATAAGGGTCTCATACCATTTAGAATCACTCCAATTGGACATTTGTACAATTAGATATGAATTTTCAAAGTTAATAAAAATTTTGCAGAATTTGGTATTATATGCGAAAATTCAATTTTTGGGCGAATCAGAGGATGACACGTGGTACAGTTAATTAACACCCTCATTTAATCAATTCCCCATCATCTTCATCATCATTTTCACGTAGGAAAAATCTGAAAGAGAGAGAGAGAGTGATCAGATATAAATGGAGAAAGAAGAGAGAGGAAATTCTTTCCTCCGAAACACTGCCAAAACGGCATCCTCTCTCAAAGTACCCTTTAGGAAACTTCCTCTACTCATCGAGATCTTCATTTTTACGGCTTTGGATTTTTATTTGGAGGTGTTTGGTGCCGTCTCCCTTACCGGAGTGTTGCCAGAATTCCGAACTGTCTGTGGAAACGGGTAGATGTAAGCGTAAACTTTCTTTTTAACCGATTGATTTGTTACTTGGATGAGTTTTTGTGGGGTTGGGTACTGTTCATTTTCAACCAAGTTCTGTTTTTAGTGGTTTAATCATGGTTTAATCATGTGTTTATGGTTAGATTATGATTTATGATGATATTGGACCAAGTTGTTGGACAAAATTCTGTTTTGGTGAATTGTTGTAGAAAACTCTAGTTTTCTGGTCTGAACAGAACATGACGAAGGAGTGAGAATTTTATGATTTTGATACTTCCATTGGCTTTAGGAGGAAAAATTGTGAAGTTATGCAAGTGTTCATGATTTTTGGATGCTTGTATATGAATTGGGAATTTTTGGAAATTGATGAATAAATGCTGTGTAATTTGTTGTCTGGAAGCAGTATTTTTGAGTGCTTGTTTTCAATGGGTAAACCTTGTCTGAAAATTCCGAAAATTTCCAGATGAAAAGTAAACACAAAGACCTTTAATTTTATAGGTCATAATACTCAATTAGATTTGTGTGCTAGAAGTTCTACATTTTTGAAGTTAGGTCATGCAAAACTGAAATTTTCTGGAATAGTATGTTTTAACGTAATGTTTCAGGGGCCAAACCTTTTCCAAAAATTCTCAAAATTTCCAGAATTAAATTAGAAACATATAGCTTTAATATGATGGGTATTTTGTAATTTTTGGACAAGTATATTGGGAGATATGAATTTTTGAATGTCTGCCCTGTTTTCCAGAAGAACATCTGAAACAGTTGGTGTTTGGAAAAATTATGGGAATGGTGTGGTGGTGGCATTTAAAATTGAGTATTTTTATGTAAAAATAGACTTAAAGGGATTCAAATAAAGCTTTGAACTACTTCAATTTAAGTTCTATAGAATTAATTATGATTTTTCAAAGTTTGGTCAAAAATGCTGGTAGTTTGATTACCATGCGAATTTAAGTAAGAAATTGGCCAAATATAATTGGAATGAACTCCAAGGGTGAAAGTAAGCCTATAGGGCTAATGTGGGCTATTGGGTATTCAATTTTCATGACTCTAATGATGTTATCACTTGCCTAGGGCCATGAAGTGATAAAGAAGGAGCAATGGTTGGCGGATCAAGGGACAAGAAGAGAAGGACATAAAGTCCACCAGGTAGTGAACTTACCTTTCCTGCATGTATGTGATATGTATGTCTTGCATTGATTATGTGACTGCTTTGCCTATTTGTGTGGAACATGTATGATTGGTTGAAGCTTTGTTATATTTGTGCAATGGCCATATGTATGTCATAACATCGAGCATGCAGCATGTCATTATGTTGGCATGAAATAGTGTAGACAAGCATGTCATGCATTCATATATATCTGGCATGCATAGTGGTAATGTTTGTTACTGAGATTCTCTCTAATCTCACTCCTCTCAAACAACTATTCAGACAGGTGAGCATTGGAAACGTGCTGAGATCAGAAAAGAGGTACGCACGAAGACGACTGTTGCTGGTTGTTTGAAGGTCTGTAAATATTGTGTAAACCCCTGGTGGGGAAATTTTTGTATTATAATCAAGCAATATTGTATTAATATTATCAGTATATTCATGTTATTCCTGTGTGCCCACTGAACTACGCATTGCTGCTCTGAGTAAGATTAGTAATAAGGGATATATGAGGCGGGTCTTTACATCAATCCTCTCAAGGTCCCTCTTCCTTGAGAATACTTCTGAAATACAGATGAAGTGTTACAAGCTCTCTCACAGAGTGTATAAATGCTCACTGAAGTACAATGTAAATATTTTCACTCTTAATTATACATGACATGGAAAACAGAAATTAACGGAGAGTGTGAGAGATGAAGATTCTTGACAGCAGTTGGGTTCTCGCTATTTCATCGTATATGTTCACTCGTGTGTATCTTAGTTCGATGTAGTCTCTATTTTTTGGTTTTCGAAAGATTGAGCTTATATAGAAGAAGCTGTGAGAGCCGTTGTGTCTATTCAAATATTTTCCCGTTGAAACCCATCGTGTGTTCTGACAGATACTTCAGCATTTTTTGTTGATCGTGCTCTGACAAATGTTTCAGTGTTGCTTTCTTTCTGTTTTGCACCTTCGTTAAATCGTTTATCATGTTGCCCATGATTTGTTGTCGTCGAATGTTTTTCTAATGAGTGGTAGTGGATAACACCTGTAATACACTCAGGAAAATAGCCATTAGAGAATATGTTAAATATCACTCGAGTGATTATACATTTTACTAGGAGTGATTTCTCAGAAGCAACATTTACTCAGGTGAATTTTAACTTCACTGGCAGTGATTTTTGAAAACTAGAGAATCACCGGAACTAAACTTGATTTCACTGGTGGTTATTTTAAGAAAATAATATTCCACTAGCAGTGATCTTGTCTTGGAAGTGATTCTAATTCTCTAGTAGTGATTTCACAAACATAATATTTTTCTGGCAGTGTATAGCGTGATTATTGGAAGTGACTTTCTTAAGACAGTATTTTACTTGAATGTTCAGATAGCCTCTGGAGGTGTTTCTGATAAAAATAGTGAATCACTCCAGCTATCAGTAAATTCTTTGGAGGTGATATCAATTCACTTGAGTGCAGCATTACTTTACTAGAGGTGATTTTGATAAAACAATAAATCACTCGACTGCAGAAGCATTTTCTTGGTAGTGATCTTGATTTCTGGATGTGATTCTGATTTGCTGCCATTAGAACTTATTCTGATTCAGTGAAGAGTACACTGAGTGATCACTGAGACGTATTTGATTCATTGGAAATGCATTGGGAGTGATATACCAAAATAAACATATCACTTGAGGCATATTGGCTTTCATTGGAGGTGTATTTAGGTTCACTGGGAGTGATCTCATCTTCATGGGAAGTAATTCTGATTTATACTGATATACTTGCAGTGATTTAATGTCAACCGGAAGTGATACTGAAAAAATAGCTAATCACTTAAGTGATTTCCAATTCACTGGAAGTACAGGGAGTGATTTGGCAAACCTAAGATATCACTCGAGTGATTTGGAGATTACTGGAAGTGAAATTCAGAACAGTGATTTTTTTTTGCAGTGATCTTATTGTGTACTGGAAGTGATTCTGAAAAATCTCATATCACTCGAGTGAATTCTATATCACTGGAAGTGAAATTGCAAACAGTGAATTTTTCTTGCAGTGATTCTAGCTCACACTGGAAGTGATTCAGAAAAATCTCATATAACTCGAGTGATTTCGATATCACTGGAAGTGAAATTGCAAACAGTGAATTTTTCTTGCAGTGATTCTGGTGCCACTCGAGTGATCTGCCATCTGACGCATTTCACTCGATTGATTATTAATGATCACTCGAGTGATTATGAAAATCACTTGGGTGCTCTCTCTTCAGATCACTTGAATTTGTAGCTCCACTTCCAATTCGACAGTAAACATGGGTGAACTTCCATATGAAATAGCTCTTCAAATATAACTTCAAAATTGGCTTATTATATATCAATAGAAGTCTCTTTACTTCTAGTTTCATATGGCACCGGGTTTAGCTCAATTGGATATGTGATTTGAGAGTTATGGCTGGATTACCTGCTTGGAAAGTGATGCTGATATGAAGGCCAAATTCCAACACTTACATCTCCTTCATATGAACTCCTTTGATGTTAGTTATTGAGCCAAAATGAGGCATTGGGAGGCTCATTTCATATGCAACTGGTTTCATCTCAATCAGAGTTGTGGTTTGAGAGATATGATTGAATTACCAGACCTCCTCAGCTGAACGGAAAACAGAGCATGAAAATCTGAACATCATTTGAGTGAATAGTAAATCACCCAAGTGATTTTTACTATTTCCAGAATCACTCGACTGATTCTAAAAAATCACTCGAGTGATGGTTAAAATCACTCGATGCTATAGTGTCGCTACAGTTCATACGCTACAGTAACCGTTTACTACAGTTCATTGCTACAGTACCACAAAGAACTTGAATCTTCATATTCTTCATTAATTCTTACAAGTTCTTCATTTCTCAATCTCTTTCATTCATTGCTTGACTAATTTACAAGATATGCAACATTAAATATAGTAGTTAGTCAATGTAAGAGGTAAGTATATTATGCAAACTTTTACTCTCTTAATATTTGACATCTATATTTGTCATCATCAAAACTAATCATATCTAACATAATTAATTTACATTTGTGGTGTATGTATATATGGACGTAAGCATGTATGAAAGAGTTTATCAAAGAACGGCTTTAATAGAAGAGCTCTTAGTTTATTTAAAGTAAAACGCTCACATACTCTGATTGTAATGAAACTAAGAGCCGGTGATGTATTAGTGACGTAGTGAATATTGTGGAAATGTGTTTAATGTTTGCTACCCTTTTTGAAAAACCCTCTCGACCTTAGGTCAAATCTTGAGTTGAGAGTGAAATATTGTGAAAGACTTTAGATATTGGGCAGTCCGGGTTCAAATCCTGATTCCACAATGGATTTCACTAGTTACTTATACTCATGTATAAGTATTAGAAATAAGGTGTCACATTTAACTTGTGACGGAAAATTTTTTTACACTTGACATAAAATAGGTGTAGAAACAATAGGTGTAGAAAATTCAGACTTTCTACACGTGTTTTAAAACACGTATAGAAAGTCTACACTTTCTACATGTGACTGATAATTGAATATTTATTACACTCATTTGTATCTCTTGATTAATAAATTTAGATTGTTTAGTTAATAAATAATGGGCTTTTATGCTTATTTGGGCTTTAAGTGTTTTATTGGATTTAACATATTTTAATAATAAAAATTCCAGATTTACAACCCTTCTCTATTTTGATCATAACTCTTGAACCAGATATCCGAATGCTCTCATTCTTATCTCAGTTTTTAGATGATTCAGATGACAACAATTGATATGAAGACTTGAAGGGCAGATTTGGACTAGAGGATAGTCAAAACTGTAGTCAATGTTATATGTATTTTTCTGGATTTTTATTGGGCCCAAATTTTGTAATAAAGCACCATTTATTATTAATTTCCGTTTTGAGTTGAACTGGTAGGCTCTGACCCATTTGACAATTAGGTTTTTACTTTAGTTAGCTGAAACAATAGGGCATAATGAATTGGGACGATTTTTGGATTGAAATCAGAAGTTCTTCATTCTCTGAAAAATGTTCTTCATGTTCTTGAATCATTTTTCAGATTTTCCAGCCATGTCCGGCTAAGTTTCTTTGATTGACCTATGGATTGAGGATTCACGTTTCCAATTAGAGGACATACTTAAACCAGTAACTTAACTCGTTTCTATTTACTCTAATCGGATTCAATTTTTGGAATAGTTCGAATGTTTGTTTTAATATTCGGATTGGTACATCCCAAGGACACAGTTTGAATCTGGTTACAGTGATACTGTGCGATCGCATAGTAGCATGCCATGCATACAAATAGAACCTAGATGATTGTCTAGTCGAGGGATTTTCTAGACGAATGCAGAGATTTCGGTTCGTCCAGAACCAGTTACGAGTTTGTTATAATCTTCGTCCGACGATGGTAGGAAACTATGAATCCCAATTCTAGGTCAGTCATTTTAATCTGTTTGGTCTAGTTCGTTTTTCATTTCTATCTTTAATATGAGTTTATTGCTCGTTAATAGTTTAATTAAACCCCCCAATCGATCATTGTTTGAATGTTTTAGACTGCATGTGAATTCTGTGGGAAATGATCCAGGTTCTCTATACTACAAATTCTTATTGAAACTAGTTATTTTGTGAGAACTCGACAATTCTCGATCAAAATTTGGCACCGTTGCAAGGGAATTTGCATCGGTTTAGCATTAACAGTAGTGTAGTGTTTGAGTCAGGTGGTTTGGCAGATTTGTATCCCAACCAAATCACTCGGCCCCAGGTCTTTTTAAAGGGATTGGGAATTCTGAGCAAAAGTCACTTCCTTTAAGAAGTGAGATCACCCTTAATTTTCCCAAATTTCATCATCTAGACCACTTTTTCACTGTTTTTTGGTCTCAGTGGGACGTAGCCGGTATTTCAGAAATTGTTCTAGGATTTCTACTAGAATTTCTGACTTGCTCTGGTTGGGCTGATTTTTGGTGAGCTGAAAGAAAATATGCCTCGAGCATAACTCATAACTTTGCCATGAGCACCCACCTAACTTTTCCAAATTCCATCGTTTAGACCACTTTTTCAATTTTTAAGTTTTTTATTGCATTTTTAGGTTTCCGGATAGTGTAGAAGTTGTTTTGTGCAAGTCCTATAATTTTTAAAAATCATTTGGTAGTGTTTTTGAATTTGTTTTGGTCAATTTCTAGTGTAGGCTTGTGATTTTGCGTTTTTAAGTATTTTGGTGGTTGTCCTGATTTTTCCCTATATTGTATGACTAGGAGCAGTACTAGTGCATCTGATCTGTTGGACATAAATCCTGAAATAGAACGCAAAATTCTTGCTGTTAAAAGGGCTGTTAGGTTAAGTCAGAGGGTTATTACTGAACCTGTTTCTAATTCTGACATTGATTCTGTTGGCACTTCTGTTTCTTCTTATTCTATTGGCAACACTCTTAGTCACTCAGACACTATGGCAGATCAGGGAAATAATAGGACTTTAAAGCAATTGGCTGCACCTAGTGATAATTATCAGCCATTGTGTATCCAATACCCTGCCCTTAGTGCTAACCTTGAACTTAAATTTGGACTTATACATTTGTTGCCCAAGTTTCGTGGTCTTGCAGGTGATGAACCGTACAAGCATCTGAAGGAATTCTATGTGGTATGCAGCACAATAAAACCACAACATATTGATGAAGACCACATTAAGCTGAGAGCTTTTCCTTTCTCTCTTGAGGATGGAGCGAAGGACTGGTTATATAATCTTCAACCGTCATCTATTGGAAGTTGGGCTGATATGCAGAGATTGTTCCTAGAGAGATTTTTCCCTTCTTCAAGAGCCACTACAATCAGAAAAGAAATAAGTGGAATTAAGCAAATTAATGACGAAAATATGCATGAATACTGGGAGAGATTCAAGAGGTTGTGTGCTAGCTACCCCCATCACTAGATAATTGAGCAGCTCTTGATTACTTATTTCTTTGAGGGTCTTCTATCTAATGACCAAAACCTGGTGGATGCTTTTAATGGTGGAGCCTTAGTTAACAAGACACCTCAAGAGGCTAGAGATTTAATATCCACTATTGTAGCTAACTCTCAACGATTTGGCACTAGAGCAAATAACAGTGCTGTATTCCAGATCAGCGGATCTAATGATTCTGACCAGCGATTGGAGAATATAATTGATGATCTGACCTCCTTGGTGAGGCAATTGGCAGTGACTCAAACAATGCAGTCTTTCACTCCATAGTTGGGCTATTCATGTGGTTTATGTTCTGATCCCTCCCATCCTACTGATTCTTGCCCCACTTTGTAAGACAACACATATCAAGATCAGTCAGTGGCTGCTGTGGGAGTTTTTCCAGGGAAGCCACAACACTAGCAGCAAAATAATGCCTTCTCCAATACATATAACCCTGGATGGAGAAATCATCCAAATTTTAGGTGGAGCCAGAATCCGAGTCAGATTCAGAACCATAATAGTCATATGTAACAGAGTTCTTGAAATTACCAACAGAGATAGTTTCCACAGAACAGAAAAAATTTCCAACAATTTGCACCTCCACAGCCAGTACAACAACAGCTTACCAGCAGCAACACAAGCAGTGGTTCCTCACTAGAAGAAATGATGAAGCAGCTTGCAGCAAACAGTTTGCAATTCCAGCAATAAATTAAGGCCTCTATCCAGAGTTTGCAAACTTAGATTGGGCAGTTGGCAACATCATTGAACCAACTCCAGCCTCAGGGATTCAATACTCTCTCTTCAGAGATAATTCCCAATCAGAAGGGATCCAATACTCTCCCTTCAGTAAGCAATTACAAGGGCATAAACCAGCTGCAGATGTGACTGAATCCATATCAGAAAAAGTGAAGATTGACTCTAGAAACAAAGAGGCAGTGAAGCAAGGTGAAGAGGAGTCTGGAGTTCTTATTCCTCTTCCTTTCCCTCAGAGAGACCTTCAATCCAAGAAGTTGGCAGCAAAAGTGTAAGACAATGATATCCTTGAAACATTCAGAAAAGTTGAGATTAACATTCCTCTCTTGGATGCCATCAAACAGATTCCCAAGTATGCCAAGTTCCTAAAGGAGTTGTGTACCATTAAGAGGCGACTAAGGGGGACTGAACGAGTGAGCTTGAACCAGAATGTCTCAGCGCTTGTCCAACAAGTCATGCCTCACAAGTGCAAGGACCCAGGTACATTTTCTATCCCTTGCATTATTGGTAATTATAGATTTGATAATTGCATGGCTGATTTAGGTGCTTTCATTAATGTTATGCCTGCATCTATTTATAAATCCCTTGGTCTTGGTCCCTTGCGAACTACTGGTGTTGTTGTCCAACTAGCTAATAGGAGTAATGCTCATCCTGCTGGTCTGATTGAAGATGTTTTGGTTAAGATCAATGAATTGATATTCCCTGCTGACTTTTACATTCTAGATATGGAGGATGAATCTCCTAGCAGTAGGTCCCCAATCATTTTAGGGAGACCTTTCTTGAAAACAGCTATGACTAAGATAGATGTGCATTCTGGTACTCTTTCCATGGAATTTGGTGATATTGTTGTGACTTTTATTATCTTTAATGCCATAAGACATCCTAGGGAAGAGCATTCTGTTTTGTGCATTAATGTGATAGATGAGACTGTTGATGATGTTCTTTCTGCTTGGTATGCTAATTTTCCTGATTTTGCATTGATGTGATAGATGAGACTGTTGATGATGTTCTTTCTACTTGGTATGCTGATTTTTCTGATTTTGCATCGGTGGGAGATTATGTGATATGTGCATGTTCTGACACTAAATGGTACCCTGTTTGTACTGAGATTGATAATGTACTGTATAGATATTGACTTGATTTCTGATTCTACTTTACCTGTGGAACCTGATATTGATTGTAGTGAAGCTGAGCTTTATTCTGATGTTCGTTGTGATTATGAACTGAACCCTGATGTTAACAGTGAGCTGCCTAGCCACAGTTCTGCTTCTGTGCATGTAGTTTCAGGTATTACAGGTGTATACACTTCTAAAATGGTCCAATTACCTAAGCTTCTTCCTTCCATTCAGCAACCGCCCAAGTTAGAGTTGAAGTCATTGCCAGCTCACTTGAAATATGCCTTTCTAGAGGTAGATGAGCAACTTCCAGTCATTGTGGCCAATAACCTTCTACCTGATCAAGAAGTGAAGCTGCTGAGCTTGTTGAAGGTCAATAAGAAGGCAATTGGGTGGACGTTAGCTGATCTTGTTGGCATTAGCCCTTCTATGTGTATGCATCGGATTCTGTTGGAAGCAGATGCTAAGCCAGTAAGATAACCCTAGAGACGTCTTAATCCTCTCATTTTAGAGGTGGTTAAGAAGGAAGTGACTAAGCTTCTACAGGCTGGCATCATCTATCCCATCTCTGATAGCCTGTGGGTTAGTCTGGTCCCGGTCGTTCCTAAGAAGTCTGGAGTAACCATGGTAGCCAATCAAAAGGATGAGCTCATTCCTATAAGAGTTCAGAACAGTTGGAGAGTATGTATAGACTACAAGAGACTCAACCAAGCTACCTGCAAGGATCACTATCCTTTACCTTTCATTGATCAGATGTTAGAGCGTTTGGTTGGTAAGTCTCACTACTGCTTTTTGGATAGTTACTCGGGGTACTTCCAGATCCATATTGCTCCTGAGGATTAGGAGAAGACGACCTTCACATGTCCCTTTGGAACCTATGCTTACCGAAGAATGCCTTTTGGCCTCTGCAATGCACCTGGTACCTTTCAGCGTTACATGGTAAGTATCTTTTCTGACTTTCTAGAGGATTGCATGGAGGTTTTCATGGATGATTTTACTGTGTATGGGTCTAATTTTGATGCATGCTTGCATAATTTGTCTAGAGTCTTGAATAGATGCATTGAATCTAATCTTGTGCTAAATTTTGAAAAGTGTCACTTAATGGTTGAGTCAGGGATAGTGTTGGGACACATTGTGTCTAAAGAGGGTATTAAGGTAGATCCTACTAAAATTGATGTTATCACTGCTTTTCCTTATCCCACATCTATGCGGGAAGTTCGTTCTTTTCTTGGCTATGCAGGTTTCTACCGACGCTTCATTCGGGATTTCAGCAAGATTCCCCAACCCCTTTCTAACCTTCTATATAAGGATACTGAGTTTTCATTTGATGCTGAGTGTAAGATAGCCTTTGATCACTTGAAGCGTTTCCTGACCACCACTCTAGTTATCCAACCACCAGATTGGTCTCTCCCATTTGAGTTGATGTGCGATGCTTCCAATTATGCTGTTGGGGCTATCTTGTCTTAGAGGGTCAACAAGGTTTCTCATGTCATTGCATATGCATCTAAGACCTTAGATCCTGCCCAATCCAATTATACTGCCACTGAGAAAGAACTTTTGGCTATAGTGTTTGCTTTTGATAAGTTTAGGTCATATCTGCTAGCCAGTAGGGTAATTGTTTTCTCTGACCATGCTGCTTTGAAGTTTCTTTTGAAAAAGACAGATGCTAAGCCTCGAATTATTCGGTGGATGTTATTAATTTGATGTTGAGATCAGAGATAGGAGTGGAGCATAGAATTGGGTAGCTGATCATTTGAGTCATGTCACTTATTCCTCTTCCCCCTCTGCCATTCAGGATGATTTTCCTGATGACCAGCTCTTACAGCTGCAAGGTAAGCTTCCATGGTATGCTGATTGAGTTAATTACTTGGTTGCTGGTGTTTTACCTTCTAATTCCACTAGGGCCCAAACTCTGAAATTAAAAAGTGAATCTAAATATTACATTTAGGATGACCCTTATCTGTGGAGATTTTGTAGTGACCAAGTAGTTAGGCGATGTGTACCTAATCATGAGTTTGACTCCATATTACATTTTTGTCATGCTTCTACCTATGGTGGTCACTTTGGACCCCAAAGGACTGCTAGGAAAGTCCTAGACTCTAGTTTATTTTGACCAACCCCTGTTTCATGATTCTCATCTGTTTTGTAAGTCATGTGATAATTGTCAGAGAGCAGGTAGTATTTCTCGTAGGCATGAGATGCCCCAGCACCCCATATTGTTTTGTTAAATTTTTTATGTTTGGGGTATTGATTTTATGGGTCCATTTCCTGTTTTTCATGGTTTCACTTATATATTGCTTGTTGTTGACTATGTTTCAAAATGGGTTGAGGCGAAGGCCACCCGGTCTAATGATTCTGCTGTGGTGGTAGATTTTGTCAGGTCTAACATTTTCTGCAGGTTTGGTATTCCTCGAGCTATTATTAGTGACCAGGGCTCTCATTTTTGTAATCGGAGCATGGGTGCTTTGTTACAAAAGTATGGAGTGATTCACAAGGTGTCCACAGCATACCATCCACAGACTAATGGTTAAGCTGAAGTCTCGAATAGGGAGATTAAGCAAATCCTTCAGAAGACTGTTAACTCTACCTGGAAGGATTGGTATAAGTGATTAGATGATGTTTTGTGGGCTTATCGGACTGCCTACAAGACTCCAATTGGGATGTCTCCATATAGGCTTGTTTTTGGTAAGGCATGCCACCTTCTGGTTGAATTAGAGCATCAAGCTTATTGGGCCATTAAGCAGTGTAACATGGATTTGGCTAGGTCTGGGATGGAACGGAAGCTCCAATTGCAAGAGTTGGATAAGCTTCAATTGGATGCCTATAATAGTTCACGGTTGTACAAGGAGAAGACCAAGGCATTCCATGACAAGCAAATCCTGAGGAAAGAGTTTTCTGTGGGCCAGAAAGTTCTTCTATTCAATTCCCATCTCAAGTTTGTGCCCAGTAAGCTTCGATCTAGATGGGATGGCCCTTTTGTGATTGCTAATGTTTTCCCTTTTGGTGTTGTTGAGTTGTGTGATCCACCTACAGGGAGGACCTTCAAAGTAAATGGACATCGACTCAAACCATTTTATGAGGGATCACAGTAACAACCTGAAGAAGCGGACCTCATACTCACTGATGCCACTTATCCTCCGTAAACACCTGGGGAGTATTATTCTTTCCCTATTGCCCTTTTCTTTTATTCCTTGTGTTTCTTTTTCACTTTTCTTTTCACACTTAGTGTAGATTTTCTAACTAATACACTTTCTCCTTCTATCATTGTTTAGCTATGTATATTGTGGACTTGGACATATTGGTTTTGATGGATCATACTGTTTGGGCTGAATTCCTTACTTTTTGGTAGTTGATTTTAGTGATGCTGATTGCATGATTTGGTATTTACCTTTATGAGATTTTGGGCTTACATGAATGGGATTCATCTTTACCATTCTTCCTTTTTCTGTGTGTCTCTGCTCCTGATTTATGTTCTTTAGAACTTGCTCTATTTCTTTTTAAGGCTACATTTTTCACTTACATGAATAAATATGATGGAGGCTTGTTTATTTTCTTTCTTTTATTTGCCACTTTGACCAAATAGCCTTCCCTTATACTATTAAATTCCCTTTGTTAGCCCATTTGTGCCTTTTTGACTCATTCTTTTCTTCAACCACATTACTAGCCAAAGTGTAAAACCATGTTATACCGCACCTTGGAATTTACTGAGCATTGGTTTCATCTTAGTTTTGTGTTTACATGTGGGGGTTGCCCAGGAGTGCGACAATTTAAGTATGGGGGGTGTTTAGATGTTTGATTTGGGAGTTGGGTCATTCAAAACAAAAACAAAAAAAAAACAAAAAACAAAAAAAAAAGAGGAAGAAAGAAAGAAAGAAAGGAGAATGAGGGATGTATATTTGAAAGGGGATATTCCATTGATTTGAGTGTTATTATTGTCATGCTCTTTCAAATTTCTTTGGTGCTTAGCCTCACATATCCATACTTATACACACCTTCACCTTAGCCCCATTACAACCTTAAATAATAAGCTCTCTTGATTTGTACATGTATGTGATATGAGTAGTGGAGAAGTAGAAATTGAGCAAGCCTATGGTAGGACAATTTTGTAAGTAGAATTTGAGCAATACACTTATTTACCCTATACACTTTAGAGAGTTATTGAGAGAATCTTTTGAGGGACCATCTTGTGTAAGTAGCATCATTGATCGAGACTACCATGTTTTGTAATTTGATTTGCAGGGATTTCAGTTTTAATTAGTTGGTCTTTTGAAGCTCTGTGTCCATTGTTCCAATTTTACATTGTTGGCAATTGTTAGAAAGGAGAAATTTTTCTTTTAGTTTTACTCAAGAGTGCTAAATGATAAGTGTGGGGGAATTTGATAATTGAATATTTATTACACTCATTTGTATCTCTTGATTAATAAATTTAGATTGTTTAGTTAATAAATAATGGGCTTTTATGCTTATTTGGGCTTTGAGTATTTTATTGGATTTAACATATTTTAATAATAAAAATTCTAGATTTACAATCATTCTCTATTTTGATCATAACTCTTGAACCAGATATCCGAATGATCTCATTCTTGTCTCATTTTTTAGATGATTCAGAGGGCAACAATTGATATGGAGACTTGAAGGGCAGATTCAGACAAGAGGATAGTCAAAACTGTAGTCAATATTATATGTATTTTTCCGGATTTTTATTGGGCCCAAATTTTATAATGAAGCACCATTTATTATTAATTTCCGTTTTGGGCTGAATTGGTGGGCTCTGACCCATTTCACAATTAGGTTTTTACTTTAGTTAGTTGAAACAATAGGGCAGAACAAACTGGGACAATTTTTGGATTGAAATCAGAAGTTCTTCATTCTCTGAAAAATGTTCTTCAAGTTCTTCGCGTTCTTCATTCATTTTTAAGAATTTCCAGCCATGTCCGGCTAAGTTTCTGTGATTTCCCTATGGATTGAGGATTCATGTTTCCAATCAAAGGACATACTTAAACCAGTAACGTAACTCGTTTCTATTTACTCTAATCAGATTTGATTTCTAGAATAGTTTGAATGTTTGTTTTAATATTCGGATTGGTACATCCCAAGGACACAGTTCGAATCGGGTTATAGCGATACTGTGCGATCGCACAGTAGCACGCCACGCATACAAATAGAACCTAGACGATTGTCTAGTTGAGGGATTTTCTGGACGAATGCAGAGATTTCGGTTCGTCCAGAACCAGTCACGAGTTTGTTATAATCTTCGTCCGATGATGGTAGGAAACTATGAATCCCAATTATAGGTCAGTAGTTTTAATCTGTTTGGTCTAGTTCGTTTTTTATTTTTGTCTTTAATCTAAGTTTATTGTTCGTTAATAGTTTAATTAAACCCCCCAGTCAATCAGTGTTTAAATGTTTTAGACTTCATGTGAATTCCGTAGGAAATGATCCAGGTTCTCTATACTGCAAATTCTTATTGAAACTGATTATTTTGCGAGAACTCGACAATTCTCGATCAGTGACCTCTCATGTCAGGTGTAGAAAGTGTGGACTTTCTACACGTGACCTCTCACGTTAGATGTAGAAAGTGTGGACAGTGGGACTTTCTACACCTGACGTGAGAGGTCTCGTGTAGAAAGTTTGGACTTTCTACGCGTGACTTCTCACGTCAGGTGTAAGAACTCATTTTTTGAAAAAACAATTACTTTTTAATTTTGCTATAAACCTATTTACATAATAATAAACAACAAAACTAATTTGAAATATCAAATTCCAATCCAAAATATTAACAAAGCCATATAAATATAGGTACACAAATTTGGCCTCACTTTTACAATAAAATTTGTACAATTAAAGTCAAATCTAATACCAAACAGTGACAATGAAATTTAACATGTCCAATACCAAATAGTTATTAACATTACACTCACAAGTTTGTGATCTCTAAAAAAAAGTTTCCTAACGTTTGCGAACGTCATCAATGTCCTCTTCAAAAAATGCATCCGTAATTCAAACATCTAGAAATTTCAAAATAAAAAATAACATCAATTTAATAACTACAAAATGAACTTAATAAAAAAAATATAATTAAATACAATTACCTCTGCAATAAATTATGTACTACCTAAGAGGATGATGTTTAACATGTGCCTTATCACATAATATCCACAAGACTTATTCCCCTTTTGACGACGACACTATAGAAGAACATGCATTATATGAATTATCTAAACAAGATAACTATGTTCATAGAATGATTGAAACCATTTACCTTTGGTTGTATTCAAATAGTCTCTTTAAGCTCTTGTGTATGCTTTTTCTTAACCACTCTTTGGTATGTTTCCACTACCTTGTGGAAAAATATATATAAGAGGGTAGATTATATAAAAAACTTACATATTATAAATAAAATGTCATTATCAAAGTATACTTACGTGTCCATCATTTTCTTCAAATCCTTTCCCGGATTATAATGTAACGAACATAAAAGAACAACAACGTTCTTATTTGGACATATAAGCACTAACTGCTAATGAGTACTGCAAAAAGAGGTATGAATTATGCATATTCAAAAAAATAAGGTATCAATTACAAACTTTTTCTTACTCGTGAACATATGGTGCTAGGTAGCACTATTTTCCATCTTCACAAAGCCTTTGCCGAATGTATGACTCTTTTATCATGGAAGTGTTCCTTTTTTTCTGGATGTGAAGCAGGAAAAGAAATCTAAACTTGTAACGTTTCCTAATAAAGTATAAAGGTAATGGAGGTACCTACAATAGTTAAAGCATGTTAGATTCAAAAGTTGAATACTTAGTAATATTGTTAAAAATATATCTATATTATAAACAAGTGAACATGCGGTATGGTAATTTGATCCTTCATTAACATCCGCACCACATCCTCCTGCTCAATATGCACAAACATGTCTCTCTTATCCACAATGTCTGGATCCATCACCAATACTTCAGTTGAGAAGGATCCGTCAAATGCCAGCAGACACATACGTTGAAACGGCTTTACCTGGGTTTAGGTCTGCGGTTGGGGCTGGCGTTGTGGAACCACTTCATTGGATGGGGCAATTTGCTAAATATACAAAAATTAATAAGAAAGAGTTAGTAACAATTGCATGTTATAAATTTCTAATATGAAAAAATTAAAACACATCAAGAAGACAAATATTTTCATACTTCAACACGAACCGTAGCTGGAACTACCAGGACAAGTCTCTTTGGCCACCTAAGAAAAGTTTTGAGGGCTTCACCCACAATCGTCACCTCATCATTGGGAAATGGAACAGGCGCATCTAGAATTTTTACCTCTCCAACCACCACTCTCACTTCGTCATCTTGCATTTGCTTGTGGTAGATGGTTGGCCCCGAGTTTTGTATTGCACCAAGTGCTACTAAGTATCTATTAGGGTCCTCCAAATATATCTCATAAGGTTCACTATTTGTTTGGACCACATAATCCTCTAATTTATGCCCAAGAACATAACTCCCATTTGTGCTTTGAATTGCAGGAGAACTTGTTGCATAGATAGTTGTGTCCTGTCGTGAGCTTAGGATACTAATCATTTCTTCCTTCAGTTGTAACATATAGGCAGCCGTCTGCTATAATACCTTACTTCTATAAGCCTTAGATGAGTACAAATGAGTAGCAAAATTCATTGTGGAACCAGTATTTAAACTCGGACTACCCAAATTCCAAAATCTTTCACAAGTTCCCACTCTCAACTCAGGATTTAAACCTAAGGTTGAGAGGGTTTTTCAAAGGGTAGAAAACTTCTCAAATATTTCCACAATTTCTACCACTACACCAATGACTAATCGGCTCTTACTTTCAGTATATCAGAGTATATAAACGCTTTCCTTCAATTAAATTAGAGCGGTTCTCTGTTTATACTTCATCCATTCATTCATATACATACATAACAAGTATGATCATAAAGTACCAAAATATTTACATTAAATACAAAAGTAGTGCCTTGTACTATGATCTTCACTTTACTTCCATATCTCCTCCATCCATCTTTCCATGCATCCTTCATAGTGCATGATATGGTTGGTTGGGAGGAGTGAGATTCGAGGGAATCTCAGTAGCAAACATATAAACAATGCATGTAAGATGAGTGCTAGTGTATGATATGCTTGCCTTACATAGGCTCATGTTCACATAATGATATTCTGCATACTCAATGTTTCGTGCAACATACTTATGGCCATAGTAAAAATAGAAATAGAGCTTCATTCATTCATACATGCTTCACATAATCAAGCAAAGCAATAAAACAAATCAATACACAGTATAAACATCACATACATTAAAGTAAGTAAGTTTACTACTTTGTGGACCACTGTCCTTCTTTCATTTCCTCTTCTTTCAACCACTGAAGCTTCTTGGAAATTCTTTCATTCCTCATCTTTCTTGACTTCTCCATGGCCCTAAATACCCAATTACATCATTAGAGCCATGATTGTGAGTCATTAGAAGTGTATATTGAGGCTCAAGAAGCTAGGGAGGGATAAAGAGGTCAATTTCCCTTAAAAACATAAAATTCTAGAATTTGGGGGGTTTTGGCAGTGGCCAAAAATGGCTGGCCACGACCAAAATCAGGTTAGAGACTTTTTGGCCATGGCCAATAATCTTGCTATTCAGAATTTCACCGTCCTAATTCTTGGCCAAACTTGTAAAAATCATAACTAAATGTAAACAAATTCAAATGAGGTTCTTTCAAGTTCTATGTGACCCTTATTATGTCTAATTTCAGAGAAAAATATAGACATAAGCTAAATGTACACACATAGGTACAAAGTTCCCTTTTATTGGACATTGCTCCAGAATTTCCCAATTTTACATGACCAAACTTTAAAAAATCATAACTCCTAGTGTACTACTTCAAATCCTTCATATTACATATCATTTTAAAGCTTATTAAAAATTTCATGGTCATTCAATACCATTTTTCCACTAAAAAGTACATCATAGTGACACTGCCTCTAGACAGGGCAGATTAACAAAATGCATACTAATACTTCAAAATTTTCAAACTCATATACAAGCATTCAAAAATCATGAACACTTATATACCTACACAATTTTGCCCAAAGAATCCATTGGAAACCTCAAAATTGGCAAATTCCCATTCCTTCATCACATTCTGTTCAGATTAGAAAACTAGATTTTTCTACAACAATTCACCAAAACAGAATTTTGTCCAACAACTTGGTCCAATCTCATCATAAATCATAATCTAACCATAAATACATGATTAAATCTTAAAAATATCCCTTGGACTAAAAATGAACAGTACCCCATGATAAGTAAAATCTTTGCATATTTATTTTTCCTTATATGATGATTTTATGGACGATATTTGAGATTAATGTAATGAATTTGGGTATAATTAATAAATAAATAATAATTTTCTTACAAGTCATATAAAGTACCATATTAAGAAGAATTAAAGAAGGCATTTAAGAAAAAGTACTATTCATGCATGCACTATTCACTGTTCACTATTCAGGTCGAGCAAAACGCGGTAATGCAAAAGGTGGGGTACTGTAGAACGACTGTAGCAATGCGTGCTGTAGAAACTGCAGTGGTATTGTTCATCAAAGTTACTGTAGCGGTCGATTCAAAAGTGCGTCGGTGCGGAAGTGCTTTTTCACTGTTCCAATGCGTTTTCACTGTAGCAAAATCACTATAGCACTGTAGCAAGTTATTGTCATCCCGAAAAATAAAGCCTATAAATAGAGCTTCTTGGCACCCTAAAATGAGGAGGAAGGAAGAGAGAGAGAGAGTTTCTATTTTAGAGAGAGAGTTGTTATTTTTAGAATTTATTTCTTGCATTTTTTTTACTTCTTGTATGCCTCCTACATGGATGGTTTTGCCTCCTATATGGAAGGCCTAGGTAGTCCTCCTTTATGGATGGTATAGGTTGCCACCTACATGGATGGTTTTACCTCCTATATGGAAGGCCTAGGTAGTCCTCCTTTATCGATGGTTCTTTCTTACTTACTGAAGTACACAAAACTGCATCTTTAAATTCTAGTCTCATCATGGAGGAAATTATTGTAAAGCTTAAGAACATGTTTCCTACTATTCCCAAAGATGTGCTCAGGAAGATCTATAGATGTCAACTTAAAGAATGAAGACATTCAACCGTTTGAGTCTTCCTGAGGATGTCTGCTGGATCATTGAAGCTAAGGTACGTTTAATAGGTGAGATTCATGAGTCATTTATTAAACCTATGCTAGGTATGAGAAGAAGCTCGTACACCAAAAAGAGAAGAGCTAAAAGAATGAAGGTTTGTCCTAAATATGTAAGGTGGAATCGTGATCAGTGCTGTAGGAGCAAAGGTATGATTTCTATAAATCGAGAAGATAAAATTCAATTTATAAAGGATAGACTGAGTAAGGAGTCATTGGATGATATCATTCAGACTCTTGAGACACATCCTAGTGGTGATGTTTATCATGTTCTTTAAGATTTATTAGACATATTCAACAAAGAAAAAGAGCACTACTGTCTTGAGAATCTGACGTTAAAAGACCTTATTTTCCAGTTTATAAGAAAACTGGATGGGAAGCAAATCCTCGATTCATAGAAAGCGTTTAAGCCGTTACTGGACGTAAAACTAAAGGAAGATGTAAGCCACAATCACAACTACTGTACATAACCTTGCTTTTTTCTAATTTGTCCTATCTTTTTCAGTAACTTTTGACTTTCGTTACTCACTTTACTTAATTTCTTCGCACAGTGGCCCACTGGTCATTCGTGTCAGAAAATTTTTTCAAACTTTTTTGAAAAATATGTGATTTGCATGATTTTGTTGTCGCTGTTTTTGTAATATAAATATGTAATCTTCTATTTGTAAAAAAAACATAAAATATCTGAGAGAAAAAAAAGAGGAGTGGTATCACTCTAAAATATAGATTTAAATCTATATGCATTTTTTGTGAAATTGACTTGGGAAAGGATGGAGAGTTTATACCTGCAGCAAAGAAACTGGGATGTGCATTAGCTGCTAGAAAGATCAACTTCATCTACGGGGGAGGTATCCAGGGCCTAAGAGCAAGTGTGGCCATTACTGCAACCATTAATGGTAGTAAAGGTATGTGTGTAAGGGTGAAGGAGTTAGAAAATCACATTTTCTCCTTCGGGCAAGAGTTAGAGGTTTCAAGCCTGCCTGAATGAACGAGACGTATGTTTTACCATGCTGATGCTTTATTCGCTCTACCCGGTGGTTTTGAAACATTGGATGTGATCTCTAACATTGCATATTGGGCTAAACTGAACTTCCATAAAAAACCATTAGGATTGTTAAATGTTAATGGTTTTTATGATAAACTGTTGTCTTTTCTTGATCATGCTGTGGAAACAGGATTCATACCCCAAGCGACTCGCCATTCCATAATTTCTGCTCCAACTGCTGAGCAACTACTAGATCAAATGCAAACCTATTAACCTAAACCAGATCCATTGGTTAAGTAAATAGGTGGGCAATCTTCAAATAGCAGTCAGAAGTAGGATCCAGATACCACTCTCCAGTTGTAACTTTCTTTTATCTTATGGTTTTACTTTTAGCATTTTGGTTTAATTTATTGTGTGTTTAGATTGTTAAAAAAAGACCTTCTTTAATCTTTAGAAGACATTAAGGACAATGTCTGATTTAGCTTGGGGGAGGATTATAAAGAAAAAAAGCATAGTTTCTCCATTAGATAGTTAGTTAGTAAAACCATTAGATGCATGGGGCATGCATAGATGATAGAGTAAAGAGTTATTCTTAACGCTTGAGACGCATCTTATTAGTTGTATTTTTTGTTATTTCATCTTAAAAAAAAGAGGTTCGACCTAATAACAAAATATTTTATTTAAGTGCTTTTCAATGATTTTAAGAAGTATATAAGCTTGAAGCATGGATCAATTGAGTTTAGATATTTTATAGCATGATTGAATAACTGATTGTTGAATTTGGTAATGAATTTTGAGATTGAATGAGCTGAATTTGAAAGTCCCTAACCATGAGCTTTTGATCCTATATGATTAATAATGATTATCTTTCTTGTATGTGATATTCACCTATTAAGTTGTCACTCTAAAACTTGCTTTAAATCTAGTTGAAATTACATGTCACATGCACATTCAAAAATGATAAAGGCATTCATTTTGTTTAGCCAGAGCCAAATAGCCAGCCTTGCAATTATACCATTGATAAGCCCCTTTGAGTCTGAATGATTATTTCTTTATTTTCAACCCATTAATATGTGTTTTAATGATTTATCAAGTGCTTTTACTTAATTCGAAAGATTAACAGAGCATTTGAAATTTTTGTGAAATGGGCTTTTGACAAGTATGGGGGTCTATATATCATCAACTGTAAAAGTGCATAAGTTGTAAAAAAAAAAAGAGGAAAAAAAACAGAGAAAAAAAAGAAAGAAAAAAAAAGAGAAAAAGAAAAAAGAAGATATGTAAATTGTAGGTTGTTGGGATGAGATAGGCCAGGTCTATTCATAAGATGACCCATTTTTCAATTGCTCTATTTACTTAGTAAATATAGCCCTTCATATCACTTTTTACATTCCTTTTACCTTAACCCCATTACAACCCTTAATAAGTCCTTTTGATTTGAATTATGCATGTGAATTAGGTAGTGGAGATTGAGATTTTTGGCAAGCTTATGGTAGTGCAATTTTTTTAGGTGAATTTGAGCGAAACACTTACCCTAAAACACTTGAGAGATTGAGAGAATGAGTCACAATTATAAATTCGGTTCATTCATTTTCAAATAAAGTTACCGGTTTATACCTTTATTGATTCAAGAATACTATGATCTCTTTATTCTTTCATTGTGTCCTTGTTCATGACTTTATGTTTCTGATTTTGTTGGAAGCACTTATTAGTTACTCTTTCTTGTCCAAGTACGTCCAAGAGCTAAGTGTGGGGAATTTGATAAGTAAAATATTTGCAAATTTATTTTCCCTTATATGATGATTTTATGGACGATATTTGAGCTCAATGTAATGAATTTTAGTGTAATTAATAAATAAATAATGATTTTCTTGCAAGTCACGGATAGTACCACATTAAAAAGAATTAAAGAAGGAATTTAAGAAAAAGTTACTATTCATGCATGCACTATTCACTGTTCAGGTTGTGCAAAACTCGGTAATGCAAAAGTAGCAATGCGTACTATAGCAACTGTAGCGGTACTGTTTATCAAAGTTACTATAGCAGTCGGTTCAAAAGTGCGTCGGTGCGGAAGTGGGACGATGCAGAAGTGTTTTTTCACTGTAGCAAAGTTACTGTCACCCCAAAAAATGAAGCCTATAAATAGAACTTCTTGGCACCGTAAAATGAAGAGGAAGAAAGAGGGAGAGAAAGTTTCTGTCAAACCTCGTAGAATTTAGACATTCCATAAAGCATCATGGCATAGTTCAAACGAGCAAACATAATTTATACAAATATACTTATACATGTTTCTTGATTATAATAGAGGAAACTAAAAAGTATTAGTAAGTTATCTATTACATCCCAAAAATTTAGTAGCCTATACTATACTGGGCACCGAGATAACTTCATCAACTACTTGTCTTCAGTCTTTGTATTCAACTTTCTCCTTGCCTTTGAAATTGCTACTCTTAGCTGGATAATTTGTTTATAGGAAAGGAATGAGATTCGAACGAATCTCAGTAGTAACCAAAAAATCATTCATATAAAATGCAAATAGGAAACATGCAATGCAACATTTATCATGATCCAGCAATCAAAATGCCAACGCCTATCTGACAATGCTCAGGAATCAATTAATGATTTTGTCCGGATCAAAATGATCATTTGTTCCTGATATGCAAAAATCATATCATATTTTAATCACAATAACTTGGAGCAGGTCAATACCTATCCGTACTATCATAACTTGGAGCAGGTCAACACCTGTTCGTACATATCAAGTCACTCAACTAGGTTCATCTGGCACTAGTGCAAAATAGCGTTTTAAGACCGCATTATTTAGACCGGTTATTGTGGATAAGGTCTAAAAGAAACACACGGTGGCAATTCCATAATTAAAAGCAATGTTTTAGACCGGTTGTCTAAAAAATGGTCTAAAAAATCTTATTTAGACCGGTTATATAAACACACGGTCTCAAAAACAAACTAAGACCGGTTTTTTAAATAACCGATCTTAAAAGTCAATAATTTAAGACCGGTTATTTAAACAACCGGTCTGAAAAATAAAATTATTAAAATGAATAAAAAAATCACGTTATTATTAAGACCGGTTGTTTAAATAACCGATCTTAAAAGTCAATAATTTAAGACCGGTTATTTAAATAACCGGTCTTAAAAGTCTAATATTCAAACCTAGTCGGCCGCGAAAGTTCATTTCATCAGTTACGTTTCACTTCCCCCTCTGCTTCACCGCCACGAACTGCTCAAGTCCAACGCAGTAGGTGATATTCCGCCTTATTCTCCGGCCACCCTTCCAGTCGCCGCCGCCGCGTCCACCTTCTTTTCTATATTCTATTGTGGGCGTTTGAAATACTTCCTCCTTCTCCGTTCGTACGTGTCGTTGCTACGAAGAAGTCACTGTGAGTACCATCATGAAGGGCGGCTGAGCTTCTTATTTCTCCAGCCTTTATCTCACTTCGGCGTGTTTTCCAGCTACTGCTACCCCTCTCCTCCTACGCCTCAAGCCACGGTCCAAGTTACTTCAAACAGGTAATGTCCCCTGTCTCAATGCTCCGTATAAATAGACATTGTGTATTCACTATCTGTCCAAGAATAATCTGTACTATAATTGAACTAGAAATTAAAATAGAAATGGAGAAAAAAATGACATTTACTCTGATGGAAATTAATTGGTGAAATTTAATTAATGCTGTCCTGAACTCGTGTGATTTGATTATTTGAGGATCAGGGTAC
Source organism: Albizia julibrissin (assembly GCA_037074505.1). Taxonomy (NCBI): domain Eukaryota; kingdom Viridiplantae; phylum Streptophyta; class Magnoliopsida; order Fabales; family Fabaceae; genus Albizia; species Albizia julibrissin. The sequence continues at coordinate 40,053,630 of CM073480.1, read as the reverse complement.
TGATAATTGCTAGTTTTTATAGTCTCTGGATTGCTTAAGTTATTGTGTCAAATTTCCTGGCATGTATGCTTATGAATGGCTGATTAGAAAATTGTTACATAATATTTAGTTAGTTTTGAAACTCAATTTGAGAGGTGATTTGAGGTTTAGACTAAAGCAATTCTTGTGTATGTGGTCTAATTTAAGTCCTGAAATTGCTAATGTATGTTGATACATTTTCCATATTACTTGAAGAAAATGGAACAGACTGCAATTATATCTTATGCGAAATTCTAATGAAGAATTCTGTTAAACTAGATAAATTGATGAGTGTAACCTTTTCATACTCTCATCATACTCCTGCCTTTTCTAGGGAAGTTAATTGTTACGAATTTAGGATGGTGTATTTAGAAGTGCAAGTGTACACTGTCGTAATCAAGTAATAAAGAAGTGAGTAGAGTATCGTTCCCACGAGGATTGATCACTAAGTACCAAAATTGGTAATTTTAATTCTATTTAGTCGGTTGATTAGTTGTGATTGAGATTGCAAGATAGAAATGATGAAATATGAATACAAGTGATATAAAGACAAATATGAGAAAAAGCCCTAGGGATTAGATTTCACTTAATAAATTCCGGATTGAATCACTTATCTATTCTAGTCCAATTTATTCCACATGATTGATAGTCGAGTTTCTCTATTTTAATTACTAGCCTCTTCCAAGGTCAAGTAATTCTATAATTAATTGCTAACCCAATATATTCCTATATGAATTTAAGCAATCAATCATGCATTAAGATTTATGGAACTCAATTAAGACTACATAACTCATATGAATATATTCCTATTTCATATGCAAATTATGGTTTTAATTATAGGATCCACACACATGTATCTCCTTCCGGTCTCAACATGCATATTAAAATCATCCAAAAGGTGGCCAATCAATTGTAAGCATTAAGAGCAATAATTAAAACTCAATCATGAAGGAAAAATTAAAACTAGATTTAATAAATTAAGTTTCAATCCGTCATTAGTAAGCTACGTCATCACCCTAGGAAAAGGAAAATTTAGCTCATGATAAAATTAAAAACAAAACCAAAATATATTCGAAACATCATAAATATTGCATAAAAATTAATTACAAAAACATAAAAATACTACTACAAGATGCATGAAAATGGAAAATCTAGCCTACCATATAGGAGGTAAAACCATCCATGTAGGTGGCAACCTATACCATCCATAAAGGAGGACTACCTAGGCCTTCCATATAGGAGGTAAAACCATCCATGTAGGAGGCATGCAAGAAGTAAAAAAAATGCAACAAATAAATTCTAAAAATAACAACTCTTTCTCTAAAATAGAAACTCTCTCTCTCTCTCTTCCTTCCTCCTTCTTCCCTTCATTTTAGGGTGCCAAGAAGCTCTATTTATAGGCTTCATTTTCAGAATGCTACAGTGATAATGCTACAGTGATTTACTACAGTGAATTTGCTACAGTAACCGACTGCTACAGGAACCGCACTGCTACAGTAACCGACCACACCGTCTGCTACAGTGAAGCTGCTACAGTGCACAGTGAACAGTACCGCATGAACAGTGTACAGTGAATAGTACCACGTGAATAGTACTTTTCCTTAAATGCCTTCTTTAATTCTTTTAATCCGGTACTATCCATGGCTGCAAGAAAATCATTATTTATTTATTAATTACACCCAAATTGATTACATTCAGCTCAAATATAGTCCACAAAATCATCATATAAGGGAAAATGAATATGCAAATATTTTACTTATCATTAATATACAGAAGAGAAGAAAAAAAATGTGTTGAAATATATGGATCGTAGTTGGATAAACGTTAAACGGACTAGTGTTGAATATGATAATGGGTTGATGAATTTTTTGGAATTTGCTAGAAGAAATTCTGGTAATGATAATAGTGGGATGTTCTATTGTCCTTGTGTAGAATGTCTGAATGAGAAGCGACTTAGTGCTGCAGATATATATACACATTTAATTTGTGAAAGATTTTGTAAGAGTTATATAGTATGGGTATGGCATGGTGAAGAAATAGAAATTCCAAGCACAACTCAACAAGGGGGTCGCCTTTGATGATAATGACATGGTTCTGAATGACCAGATAGAAGATATTATTCGTGATGTTAGAGAAGAGGCTTTTGAGTAATCATATGCATATGGTAATATGTGTAGTGATTCTGAGAAGCCGTTGTACCTGGGGTGCACAAAATACCAATTGTTGAAAGCTGTATTGAAATTGGTAAGCTTGAAAGCACGGCATGGATGGAGCGACAAGAGTTTTTCAGAAGCACTTGAAGCCTTCAAGGACATGCTTCCAGATGATAACTTGCTGCCTTGCCGATACTATGATGCGAAGAAAATACTGTGTCCACTAGGGATGAACTATAAAAAGATCCATGCATGCCCTAATGATATTGTACAAAAAAGAACGTACAGAGAAAGAGCAGTGTCCGATATGTGAAACCCCCATATACAAATCAAATAAGGCCCCTGCAAAAGTGTTGTGGTATCTTCCAATCATACCGAGGTTCAAATGGCTGTTTGCTAATGAAATTGATGCCAAAAATTTGAGATGGCATGCAGATGAGAGGATTTCTGATGGAAAGCTTCGACATCCAGCTGATTCTTCTTAGTGGAAGAAAATTGATCAGTTGTTTCCTGACTTCGGCAAAGAGACTAGGAATCTTAGGCTCGGGCTTACCACCGATGGCATGAATCCTTACGGTAGCCTAAGCAATATATATAGTTCATGGCCTATTCTGTTGGTAATTTACAACTTATCTCCTTTGTTATGTATGAAACGAAAGTACATCATGTTTTCTATATTGATTTCAGGACCAAAACAACCCGAAAATGACATAGATGTTTACTTAGAACGCCTGATCGAAAACTTGAAAGAGTTGTGGAACGAAGGTGTCGACATTTTTGACGCGAACAAGAAGGAGATGTTTAAAATGCGAGCCTTGATCTTTTGTACTATAAACGACTTCCCTGCTTATGGAAACTTGTTAGGATATAGCGTTAAAGGCCACAAAGCTTGTCCTATTTGTGAAGAAGGCACATGCTACCATCAACTTCAACATGGAAGAAAGACTGTTTATCTTGGTCATAGGAGATTCCTTAGACGGGGCCACCCATATCGCAGATTAAAGAAGGCCTTTTTTGGTGGGCAAGAGTTTGAAGATGCTCTAGAGGCTTTGACTGGGGAGAAAGTGTATGAAAAGGTCAAAAATATCAATGTCATCTTCTGTAAGACTTCAAAGAGTCGAAATGAAAAAAATATATGGAAAAAGAGGTCTGTTTTCTTTAACCTTCCATATTGGCAGAATCTTCATGTTAGACACTGTATTGATTTCATGCATGTGGAGAAAAACATGTGTGATAGTTTTGTTTGGCTTCGGTGTTACACATACAGATGTTTGATCTTGCTGATCCCTTTCCTGAAGAAGATATTGATTTCATCCGCAATTGTTGTGCTGAATTCATTTATGAGCTTTTACAAGATTAGTAAGTTTTTGAATCCGATTTATGTTGTTCTAATAATACTTATGGTTTTCATATATATCTAACTTGGTTTATATCTCTGTTTAGGACAAATTCTTGGATATTGGCGATACTAGTTGGCTGTTGATTCAGGCATGGGATTACTATTGTACATTTTCCTCCACTATTTTCATTTCTCTGTAAAGCTTAGGAATTTTTTCCATATAATGAGAAATATTTATTTACCTCCTTCTCTTTACAAGCTTTAGGATTGCAAGTTCACACAATGTTGCAATTTTCCTGCTATCATTGTTTAATTGTGTTGTTGTGGTTCAAAACGCCTGATAATTATAAATTGTTAATATTGTACTGTTTCTGAGAATTGAATAAGTTGATCATGTGTTATTGGTAGTCATTGGAATTGAATGTGTTTGTTTTCAATGATTTTTTCACAATGTTCATTCTTTGATTATTGAGAGTCGAGGATTGTAAAGGCCAAGTGTTTTTCCCTTAAACAGACTGACATTTATAGGTTCATACCGATTACGATAACTAAGGTCATATTTAACAAAAGAGGGAAAGGGGTTCATGATTCTATATTTGGAGCAAGTTTGCATTATGAGAAATACCAATTGTTTCTGGAAATAAAAATGATGTTGTCACTGCTTCTGATTGTCAATATATACATATATGCATGTGTATGTAATGTGGCACATGGGGGATGTTGTTGAATATGGCTTACTGGCCTGGGTAAGATTAAAACAAATAAAACAAAAAAAAAACAAAATTTTTAGACCGGTTATTAAGAGAACCGGTCTTAAAATATTAAACTTTAAGACCGGTTCTAAATTTAACCGGTCTTAAATCTATATTTAAGACCGGTTATTAAGAGAACCGGTCTTAAATAAGTAAACTTTTAAGACCGGTTCTCTTAATAACCGGTCTTAAATATAGATTTAAGACCGGTTATTCTTAGAACCGGTCTTAAATTGTTATTTTTTATACTGAAATTTCCCTACGTGTTCCGTTAGTTAGACTTTAAGACCGGTTGTTGTAGAAACGGTCTTAAAAGTTCATATTTTAGACTGGTTTTTTAACCAATCTAAAAAGTTTAATACTTTTTAGACCTGCTGTATTAAGACCTGATCCAGAACCGGTCTAAAATATCATTTTAACCGGTCTTAAAAGTGATTTTTGTACCGGTGTGGCCACATGGTACCCTAAAGGTCCCATGGGGTGGTTTAACTCATCATCTACACCCAGAGAGTATCAACACTACAAAGCAAAACATTGAACAGATCATGGCAACTATCACATAGTAACATTCACATAGTATATGAAAGATAGAGTTACTACCTTGTTGCCTTTCCTTCTCTAATGTAACTGTCTTTGTGGGTCCCGCTAAGCAGATATCAAATCCTAAAATTAACCAAAATAATTGCAATTAACTACTATTTAAGTCTATTTCACTTTGAAACTTATAATTTTAGCATTTCCTTCAAAATCACAAAATTTACCAAAATGCCCCTGGAGACCCAGTCCGGCCTCAGTATTTTGTACTTTTTCCAAAAATTACAACTTAGGTCCATTCCACATAAATCCCATATTTGACCTCAGATCAGATAAATTCCATCTTAAATTACAATTTTTCCCTTGATAGCTCAACTTGGGGTTTTAGGGGCAAAATCGTCATTTCACAATCCGGGGCTTTTCACACTTCGTACTCTTCATGAACCCTACACAATTTTCCATTCTAAATATTATGGAACCATTAGAATCATGAAATTCCAATCCTAACCCTCATTTTTAGGCCTGACCGAAATATTCATGATTTTTGGGCAAAATTGGATTTTTCTTGATTTTAACCTTTAAAACACCTTCTTGTTACTTGTTTCTCCTTGTTTAATCATCCAATCACCATTTTAACATAACCAATAAAAATTTGGGCAGTATTTCCCCTTAGAAAATGGACATCCCAAATTTAAAAAAACATAAAAAACAATCCATAATCCAGCCTGAATACATTTATAACTAAGTTATCGGTAAGAGTCTCAGGGTTTGAGTAACTTACCTCACTTCTTCCTCTTGTTCTCCCTTGGCTGAAACTTTATCTCTTTCTCCTTGAATTTTTTGTTGATTAAATAGCTATTTCAAGAAGGCATGGAGGTTTAGGAGAGTTTTCTAATACTATAACACAGGATTGAGCAAAGATTTCGGCATACTTACCTTATATTTGAGCTCAGAGCTTCTTCCTTCTTCCTCTTCTTCTTTTTCCTCCTACCACTCTTCTTTCCTTCCTTTCCAATCCTCTTTGCTGACTTGGTTCATTTATAGGCAAGGGGGAGACATGTGGAGAATTCTAGACACATTTGTTAGAGATTTCTCATTGGTCCAAGTGTATACATTGTAGTAATTACATAATTAACTATGTAATTATTCTAAAATTTCCATAAAATTACCATAAATATCCCAGATTATTTTTATGTGGGCCAAAATGACCATTTCGCACTTGTAACTTCTTTTATTTTCGCAACATTTGCAAAAATTGGCAGAATTATCACCAAACTTTGAAATTCATATCTAATTGTGTAGATATCCAATTGGGATGATTCTAAAGCCTATGTAACCCTTATTAAGTATAGTTTTAGGGGAAAATGTAACATTTAGCCAATTTGAAGCTCCCTATTCCCATAATTTTTATATTTGAAACCTGTCCCAGAAAACGTCAATTTCGCTGGGCATAATTCAAAAATGAATTTCTCCTTATATACAGATCCAAAAATTCCATATTATGTATCAAATTAAAGCTTATAATGTATAATTTCATTATGAAAAATTTCAGATTTTTTGGAGATCATTTACTAATTTAAACGTATCACACAATCCAACTTCCTTAACAGGAAATTCACCAACTAACTTGTATAATAACTCTTTTGTCATATATAATGTTACTGACTTTACTTCGTCACCTTATATGTTCTTTTATCATGAAACACCATAATAGCTACATGACATTTAATGATCAAAATTTGGGACATTACAATTTCTATTTTAGAGAGAGAGTTGTTATTTTTAGAATTTATTTCTTGCATTTTTTTTACTTCTTGCATGCCTCCTACATGGATGGTTTTACCTCCTATATGGAAGGCCTAGGTAGTCCTCCTTTATGGATGGTATAGGTTGCCATCTATATGGATGGTTTTACCTCCTATATGAAAGGCCTAGGTAGTCCTCCTTTATGGATAGTATAGGTTGCCACCTATATGGAAGGTTTTACCTCCTATATGGTAGGCTAGATTTTCCATTTTCATGCATCTTGTAGTTGTATTTTTATATTTTTTTAATTAATTTTTATGCAATATTTATGATGTTTGTAATTTATTTTGGTTTTGTTTTTAATTTTATCATCAGCTAAATTTTCCTTTTCTTAGGGTGATGACGTAGCTTACTAATGACGGATTGAATATTAACTTATTAAATCTAGTTTTAATTTTTCCTTCATGATTGAGTTTTAAATATTGCTCTTAATGCTTACAATTGATTGGCCACCTTTTGGATAATTTCAATATGCTTGTTGAGACCGGAAAGAGAGACATGTGTGGATCCTATAATTAGGACCATAATTTGCATATGAAATAGGAATATATTCATATGGGTTGTGTGTCTTAATTAAGTTCCATAAATCTTAATGCATGATTGATTGCTTAAATTCATATAGGAATATATTGGGTTAGCAATTAATTATAGAATTACTTGACCTTAGAAGAGGCTAGTAATTAAAATAGGGAAACTCGACTATCAATCATATGGAATAAATTGGACTAGAATAGATAAGTGATTTAATTCGGAATTTGTCAAGTGAAATCTAATCCCTAGGGCTTTTTCTCATATTTGTCTTTATATCACATGTATTCATATTTCATCATTTTTATCTTACAATCTCAATCATAACTAATCGACCGACTAAATAGAATTAAAATTACCAATTTTTGTACTTAGTGATCAATCCTCGTGGGAACGATACTCTACTCACTTCTATATTACTTGATTACGATAGTGTATACTTGCATTTTCTAAATACACCATCCTATACTTGTAACCACCCACCCTTGGAAATACTCATCCAAACAACAAACCAATTAGTTCAAAAGGAAGCTTACGCTTACCTCTACTCGCTTTTGCAGTCAGTTCTGAATTCCGGCAATACTCCGGTCAGTGAGATGGCACCAAACACCTCCAAATGAAAATCCAAAACCATAGGAATGAAGCTTGAGATGAGTAGAAGAATTTTGTGAAGGGTTTTTTGAGAGAAAACGTCGATTCGGCAATGATTTGGCCGATTGAAGTTCTTGAAAAATACTATTCACTCTTCATCTCTCCTCCACCATTTCTCAATGTTTTTCCATATTTTTTCTGAGTAATTTGAGGCAGCTAGATGAAATAAATTCCTAGGGAAGAGTCCTGAGAAAGTTTGCCATGTGTCACGATCCCATGGTGCCGTTTGTTCGGTATTCCACTGATTCGGTGATGTGTCACCTACTTTAATAAAGTGAGCCTTGTCTCTTTTTCTCAGGCTTTTAGCCATCCCTTTTGTTAGGGAAAGTAAGGGTATAATGATTTTCTCCAGCTTCCTAGCTCGGTGATCGAGAAAGTAGTTGGTGACTCGACCAGAGACTGGTGAATTCCCTTGACTTCTGTGCCACATGTCACCATTATAGAATGCCAACACAAAATGCAAAAGGATATTTTATCATTAATAGGACATGTGTCACTTTCTTATTCATCCAACATAAAATTTATGTCATGATTACTTACTTTATTAAAATTACTTTAATAAAGTTACTTTATTGGTGTTTACTCGGGATTCTACTCGGGATTGCTTCACGCATATCAAAGCCCGTCAAATGGCACTAAGTCAGAGTATGTATGTAGGCCCCATATGGCGTCACATACCGATGTCCAATTCAAAAGCCCAAGGTACACATATATGCCCTGAAAATGGCATGTGCACACCTACATCGGCCTATTTCGCCTGACTAATCGGTCACTTACCTCATGACATAGTTGGGTGGCATCTTTCTACCAACCTAATGGCATCGTATATGTGTCATATGCACATCTGCATCGATATTTTAATCATACTGCCTGCAAATTCTAAGCCATTTTTCTGATAAGGCCAAATAACAAGTCCCTGAGAGTCTTTCTATATCTCATCATTCCTGGGACTCTTACTAAAGTAGGCTTGGTAGTCTACTTTATTCAGACTTATTCTCTAACATTTAGTCCCAAAATTTGGGATATTACATCTGCTTCCTTTCATTCTCCAATATCAGTTGCATATGCTTCTGTTCATTCTCTAGTATCAGTTCCATCTCTTAGTTAACATTCCTATAAAGGCATAATGTGTATGTGCTCCAAAGTAGTATCTGATGCCTACTCCTCGTCCAACACCCCTAACATGACCGCCATGGTTCAATGTCCCCATAGCAACCATCAAGATATCATTCCTTCCATGTGGAATAAAGGCTTCCTGAGCACGTTCTAGTTGAAGTTGATCTTGTAATATATAAATAACAAACATGATTAACATGATACTATACAACAAAGAAAATAATAAGGAATGATGCTAAGTTACTTACAATCCTTTCAGCAATCATGCGTGCCTTCTTGCTCGTATACTCTCCTGTCTTCCTTCGGTGTGTGGCCCTCCATTTTTCTTCACGAGATATTGGAGATGGTGGAGATATAATAGTAGATGGATCAAATTGAGCCTTTTCTTGTTTCCTCTTATGCTTCTCTTTCATAATTTCTTCTTCAAGCTTTTCATAACCCCCATGAGACAATATGTAGGGGTAATTATTCTTTCTACCACTCACTATAGCTTTTTCCCTTATTATCATTTAATAAGAAACCAACAAATCAATAATCGATAAAATTAAATGAGAATAAAGTAAGTAACTAAGTGAATAGAAACTAACCAAGGCTTCTGGTGTAGTCTTCATCCTATAAAATTATTTCCACGTAGCTTCATCAAGAAATGTCTACTCCACACAAGGATTAAGAGGATTCTCACCCTCTTTTACCTCAACATGCACAAATATTTTGGTTAGAGATGTCTTGAATGCCGTCCAACGCTTTGCACAATATGACAATAATTTATCCTTCAAGGCTTGACTAAGAGGAACGTCATAAGTAAGCTGTGAAGTCATTATAATAGTTAGCAACATGAATAAATGTAATAATTACAAAATTTAATAGGTTCATAGTATTGTACCGCTATAGTGTTCTAAATATGATCCTTTACAGAGTCATCTACTTCATACCACTCGACTAGTACAAAATCACGGATTTAGACCTATTTTTTACACCTGACGAAACAGGTTACGTGTAGAAAGTGTGACCGGTGGCATTTTCATAAATAAATTAAGATTTTTGGACTTTCTACACGTGTTAAAATGACAACACGTGTAGAAAATAAATTTAAAAATTTTTTCATTAAAAAAATGAAATTAATTTAATTAAAAAATTATTTAATTTACTTAAACAAAAAAAATATAACGAAGAAGAATTTTTTTTAAAAAAATGAATCCAAGTTTTCTACACCGGTTGAATTAAAACCGGTGTAGAAATTCATCTAATTCTACACTGGTTAAATTAGAACCAGTGTAGAATAATCATTTAATTTTTTTAAAAAAATAACTCAGCATATTCTACACCGGTTGTAAAAGAACCGGTGTAGAATATGTTACTTTCTACACTGGTTCAAATACAACCGGTCTACACCGGTTGTATTTGAACCGGTGTAGAAAGTTAGTTTCTACACCGGTTGTGTTTTGAACCAGTGTAGAAAGTTAGTTTCTACACCGATTCTAAGATAACCGGTGTTGTATCCCATCACTGAATTAAACCCGCGCGTTTTTCTCCTCATTTTCTTTTGCCGCCTGTTATTAGCTCCAATTCCTCCCTCCCTCCCTCTCACGCTCATCTGCCAACCCATTACCTACACTCTGCCGAGTTCCGAGCTTTCCTTTCCTCTCCATCTCCAGTCTCTATTCCGACTTTCCACTTCAGATTTTCGAGATCTTACTCTGACAGTTCGTTGCTGTTTCCTATTTTAGAATTTCACTCTTTCATTCCATAAGCTCTGACTCTCCGTCACCATCTTCATTATTCTCCGATCATCAATCTGTATGACCGCTTATCAGCTACATCGGCCAGGTGATCCTCATTTTGTGGCTTGTAATTTTTTTTCGTGAAATATTTTCCCGTAAAATCTCTGGTTTCTGTACTGATATGAAGAAGATTCGAACGCTAGACTTGGGTGCATTTTCTGTACTGATAGTCTGATATGAAGAAAATTTGAACTTTAAGGATGAAGCCATTTTATGTTGCATTTGTATATTATATCAAATCTCTGGCCTATGTTGAAATCTCTGCCTTTTTTGAAGTCTAGTTGCTCATATTGTTTTGTTATGCTGTTATAGTCTATATATATATAAGACATAGTGTGAAACTTACTTGTAATGAGAAGGTGAAACTCCTTGATAAAGTACTTTGGTTTTGGTTGTGTCTACCTCTGAATTCACCCAATTAGCCCAAGTTGTCAGACCCTTCTGAAATGCAGCCATACGATCCATATCCTTGAGTATCTTGCCATCCACTTGAACGTAATCCCATCTGCATCATATAATTTCTATATTACTAGTCTTATTTTTACATGCTGATATAGCTATATGTTTTCTCAACTTCTCCTGAAACCTAAAAGTTATGTGTGTATTAGCTGGGTGTGTTTGGAATTTTCTTTTACTTGCTCGAACACAGTTAAAAAATTATCAAACTTAAGCTGATAAAGAGAGGTGTTCCTTGTGCTCAGATCCTTCTTTAGAAGTCATAGTCTTATGGGGTATTAAGTTATATAGGAGTTTGTAGAATTATACGGTTGCTTTGGTCCTCTACGGTACCACCAGTGCCAAGTGTTGAAGACCAAAATGTCCATGTTCTTCCATATATCTCCACTCTTAAGTGATTCAAGCTTTAAGACTCGACCAATCTTCTCCTATTCAATGTCAACCAAGTACAGAGAATGAAATACACTGACAGAAACACCATATTCCTGTAGGAGAAAGGCCCAATTGCTTCAAATTGTAACATAAAAACTCTGACCCACAAACATAAATGACAATCCTGATTCATGAATATGTGGTAATTCTGCATTTTTGTAGTTCTGAAAGATAAGGTAAACTATGCAAATATCCTTTTAAGTGTTGTTGAAACCACACATACACCACCTCTTTAATTTCATTATTTTAAAATATATACAAACTTATCTTAAAAATAAAAAAGAAAGGTTTGCATAATTTCAACAAAACTTAAACAAGGTCATGTAATTTATGCTTGTTTTTAGGAAATATTTGTGAAGGTTTTGAAAATATAAGTTCTGACATTGTAGCAGAACTCAGGATAAGCCACTGTAAGTTATATATTTAGGCTTTAAGAGAGCTTTGCATAAGTTTGAAAATATAAAAAAAGTGGATTAGAATTTACATAATTAGGATGTATCTCTAGATATGGAAATAGCTTAGGAACTTGGAAAGTAACATTAGTGATAGGTTCATTGGTCTGCTGTAGAGTTGCAGATTGAGGTACTGCAGAATGAAGCAAGCAGACTAGTGATTGCCACTGGTTTAGACTCAGAGAGTCACCAATGAACATTATGTTCTTCCCTTTCATTTTCTCCAAGAAACTTTTCCCATTAAATCTGTAAAAATCAGTACTCTACGTTAGCAAACAAAATGCTCATGTATCTCAAACTATTATTACATTTTAAAGGCAGATCCAGCTAGCTTTAGAGAATCTCATTTACCCACTCCAACTACACTCCCCAATAAAAACAATTACATATTACATTTGTTTAATTACAAATACTTATACTACACTCCTTTGATTCGAATATGTATTTATATACTACATATCCTCCTAAAAAGAAGCCTCAAAAGGATATATCCCTAAAATTCCCTCCATGGCCCCCAGAATTATGTTGTTGTTGTTGTTATGTTATTATACACATACACACACACGGGATGGATGGATCACGTGAAGTCTGATTAAGAGTTAACATCAACAAACTATTAAGAGTTTGTGTTTGGACGCTGTTTCCGTCCTCTCGCCACCGTAAGGTATGTTTCCAAAACTCCTTTTTTCCCTCTTTTTGTAATGGCTTTGTAAATTCCGGTGGCTCTAGGCACTCGGCACTCTGGAGGTTGATGGTGACACTGTCGTAAGCCATGGCGGCTTCACCTTCGGATTTGATGGTTCCAAGCCATATTCTTTGGTTATTTGCTTATATTTTAGCAAATTAATTTGCTTCTCTCATATTGTGCATACTTGTATTTTTATGTATAGGATTAATTGAGAACTAATAATGTTTCCATGGAAGTAAAAAGAAGGCTTGAAACATGGAAGAGGTTATATATATATATATATATAAATGAATGAACCGATGTATATAGAGAAAATAAGATTAACTCAAAATAGCACCTTTACCAAATCATAAAGCTAAAAGTTTTTATAATTTATAGTGTTTTGGCAAAGGGAATACAACAACTTGAATTGTATTGTCACTACTTGGTATTGAGTTTGACTTTAATTGTACAATTTCGTTGTAAAAATGAAGCCAAGTTTATGTACCTTCATATGGCTTTTTTAATATTTTGGATGGAATTTGATATTTCACATTAGTTTCGTTGTAAATTGTTTTTAAATAAAAATTATTTTTTTTGAAAAATGAGTTTCTACACCTGATGTAAGAGGTCAAGTGTAGAAAGTCTGGACTTTCTACACGTGACCTCTAAAGTCAGGTGTAGAAAGTCTGAAATGGGGACTTTCTACACCTGATATAAGAGGTCACGTGTAGAAAGTCTCCTTTTTTTCAGACTTTCTACACCTGATGTAAGAGGTCACGTGTAGAAAGTCTAGATTTTCTACACGTGACCTCTTACGTCAGGTGTAGAAAGTCCTCCGTTTCAGACTTTCTACACCTGATGCTGTAGGTCAGGTGTAGAAAGTGTGACTTTCTACACGTGATATACGAACATGTAGAAAGTCTGGAATCTCTACACCTACTGTTTCTACACGTGTTTTATGTCAGGTGTAAAAAGTCGTTTCCCTCACATGTAAAAAGCCTTTTCTGCACTAGTGCTCCTTGATCGTTATGCTAGGCTTGCTACATGCTTGAAGGGCAACAAAGCTAATAAACTTGCTCTTGTTAGGCCCGAGTAGTCTCTATTGGCTATCAAATTCAATCGGCATCCTCTGGTCATTCACTCGAGTCTTAGTCAACTCTTTTAGTGTCGTGCTAGGTCTACCCTTTCTTTGTCGCTAAGTAGATTAGTTGCTATGCTCGGAATGAGTATCATCATTGTTAGGGGGATCCTTCTCCATGTTCCTATTTAACAATGAAATATCTTAAGTAAATGAAAATGAAATGTTATAACAAAATAATGAAAATCCAAGATAGATAATCAACAAAATAAGATTACTAACTTTTAATTAAAGTGTTAGATTTCATGTTTTGATGATAACAAATCATGTTTTGGAAGTCCATGGATTTTATATCAGCAAAGGAAGTGATAAAAGTGATCTGAGCAAAATCACTCGAGTGATTTGTATAATCACTCGAGTGATAATCAAGATCACTCGAGTGATCATTAAAATCACTCGAGTGATATGGAAAATAACCAGATCACTCGAGTGATATGTGAAATCACTCAAGTAATTCGCCAGATCACTTCCAGTGATTGAAAAATCACTGCAAGAAAATATCACTGTTCCATATTTCACTTCCACTGATCCTGAATCACTCAAGTGATATGTTATCTTTGCCAAATCACTTCCAGTGAATCTGAAAACACTGAAAGAAAAATCCATTATTTTGTAAATCACTTCCAGTGAATACCAAATCACTCGAGTGATGCCTGAAAATTTCCAAATCACTTCCAGTGGAATAAAAATCACTGCAAGAATATTTTACTGTTTGTCAAATCACTTCCAGTGATCTTGAATCACTTCCAGTGATCTTGAATCACTTGAGTGATATAGTATTTTGCTGAATCACTTCCAGTAGATTGAAAATCACTGCAAGAAGAAAATACTATTTACAAAATCACTTCCAGTGATGCCAAATTCACTCGAGTGGCATATGAAATCTCATGTTCACTTCGAGTGAGTCTGTAATCACTCACAGAAGATTTTAATGTTTTCCAAATCACTTCCAGTGACATCATATTCACTCCAGTAATGTTTCATCTTGCTAGTAACACTCTTAGACAATCACTGTGATCCACTTGCAACTACTCCCATGAGATCAACAGATTTTGCTAAGTTAAATTTTGGTATTGATAATCATTACTAATTACTCCAGATTACTGTCAAAATCATATGGCATATTTTTTCGATACTCAGTTGCTGAAATCCATCTCTAGTGAAAGCAAGATCACTCCCGATGGTTTCCTTGATTTTCAGAAAACACTTCCAGTGAATCATATTACTCTGATGATATTCAAATATTTTCTAACGGTAATATTCTCAAGTGTGTTACAGTTGTACTCCACCATCATGCACGTGACAAGTAACTTAACTCTCCATTCAAATGACAACTATTCATGGGTGGCAAAAAAATTCATAAGTAACGGAAGATAAATATTGTTGCATTTGTTAGAAGCATCTTTGACTCAATGGAAAAATTTACAACGGTCTTCAAAGCCTCTAATATATATGTCCAGCCATTCGAAAAATAAAAGTACGAAGAAAAACGCTTGAATACACTGCAAACAATACTTTTACAAGTGCTTCAAATCTTCATCTGTATTTCAGTTTTTATCTATACACTCTGTGAGAGAGATTTGTCAGTCATACGCATTTATTTCTAATAGTGATAACTTAAGGTTGAGGAATCTTAAGTTGTGATTTAAGATTACCTTGTGTAAGGGGGAGCGAGTGTCCAGAGGAACTTGCTGATTGTACTGTGGTGCCAAGAACCCACTAAATCTTGGAAGATATAGTGAAAGGCTCAGAAGGATTTCTGAGGACTGGACGTAGGTCAAGTGGTTGAGACCAAACCAGTATAAACCCTTGTGTGAACTTTAGTGATATCTCTTCCTTTCTATTACTATGGATTAAAGTTTTATAAATTTCATTTAAATATATGATTATTTTGTAATCACCCAATTCACCCCCTTCTTGGGTGAAAAGCTTGCTCTAACATTTGGTATCAGAGCGCAGGTCTTCTTGTTCAGGTTTAACAACCTTAGAAGGATCCGATGGCAGGCATGGGTGAAGGAATTCTTCCCGACGGAGCCTCTATCACTAGACCACCAGGTTTTAGTGGTGAGCATTTTTCCTTCTGGAGAGCTAAGTTTTGTGTATTCGTAATGGCCACAGAATACGGGCTATGGGATGTGATGAAACTGGAAACTATGTGCCTACAACGACTGAAGAATCTTGCAAAGTTCCTAAATCACCAGCAGAATTTGATGATAATGACAAAAGGCTTGTGACTCTCAATTGTAAAGCAATTCTGATGATTCAGAGTGCACTGAGTCAAAAAGAATACTTCAGAATCTATACTCTTCAGACTGCTAAAGAGATGTGGGAAGCTTTGGAAGTAGCTCATGAAGGAACATCAGGAATAAAAGAAATTCGAGTCAATACTCTAACTACAGAGTTTGATCTACTTCGTATGAAGGAAGGTGAGTCAATAGCTGAATTTGAACTTAGATATACTCATCTTGTTAATCAACTTGCAGCACTTGGAAAAATATATGATCAGAATATCCAAGTATGAAAAATATTAAACATACTTTCCAAAGAATGGGAGGCCAGAGTCACAGCAATAGAGGAGGCCAAAGGAGAATCAATGCAATCTGTAGCTTCTTTATTTGGAAGTCTTTCTGAATATGAAAGCAAACTAAAATTCAAACGAGAGCTAGAAGAAGTTGGTGACAGGAGAAAGAAAAGTCTTGCACTAAGTGTGACAAAAACAAAGGCAGAAGCCAAGAAGAAGAAGAGACAAAGGCAAAAAGCCAAGAAGAAGAGGAGGAGGTCGATGATGATGAAATAGGCCTGATGATCAGAAGATTCAAGAAATTTTATAATGGCCAAGGGTTCAGGAATTCACAAAGACGTGGAGGTAAGTGATTCTGATCCTCCTTATGATGAATTACAAAATGAATATGATGCTTTACATTTTGAATTTGTCAAAATTGTTAAAAATTTGATTGCATGTAAAAAGAAAAACAAATTTCTTGAAGAAAGAATTAAAGAATCATTTGATAAAGGTTGCGAAAAGTGTTTGTCTCTTGAGAAGAAAAATATTGATCTTACTAAAACTCTTGAAAAGTTTACAAAAGGAAGTGAGATGTTAAATGTTATTTTAAAAGCATAACGTCTTGTGAATGATAAGTCTGGTATAGGATATGATCCAGACTTAGACAAAAGAAAGGGTAAGAAGAAGACAGGAGGTAAACCATACTTAAGTTATTTCACACATTATGTGCACACATCTAATCCTTTTGCTTATTGTAATTACTGCAATAGAAAAGGACACTACACATCTTCGTGTTTTCATAAAAGGAAAGGAATTATAGGAACTTATAAATGGATACCTAAGAAGGTTCATGAACAGGAAGTTATATGTACTAACCCAAAAGGACCCAAAAAGATATAGGTACCTAAAACTTAATTATTCTTAACTGTAGGTTTGCTTCAGAGCATCCAAATCAAACAAATGGTATATAGATAGTGGATGCTCAAGACATATGACTGGTAATCCTAAGAATTTCACCACATTAGTACCCAAGGAAGGTGGCAAGGTAAAATTTGGAGGAAATCAAACCGGAAGGATAGCAGGGCTTGGGGAAGTCAAGGATAAAATCAAAGACGTATATTATGTTAAAGGTTTATGTCATAATCTATTAAGTGTAAGCCAAAGCACAGATAAAGACAACTGGGTAATATTTGACTCAGAAGAATGTCTGATAGTTAGCAAGAAGGATCTACAAATTGAAAAGAAGAATTTGAAGTCAAAACTCAAGGAAAAAAGAGAAGGTAACTGCTATACTCTTGATATGAATGAAAATATTTCTAAAAATTGTCTTTTGAGTAACACTGATGAGAGTTGGCTATGGCATAAGCGACTTGCCCATGTTAATATGCATCAATTAGGTAAATTACTCAAAAAAGATTTGGTAATTGGTTTACCTAATGTAAATTTTAAAAATGATTTAATTTGTGATGCTTGTCAAAGAGGTAAGCAAACTAAATCATCTTTTAAATCAAAAACTGAAATTACCACTAACAGACCACTTCAATTATTACATATGGATCTGATTGGTCCAGCAAGAGTTAAGAGTCTCGGTGGAAATTTGTACACATTTGTTATTGTTGATGATTTCTCTAGATTTACCTGGAATATATTTTTGTCATCCAAAGATGAAACTTTTAGTAAATTTATTGCCTTTGCCAAGAAAGTGCAAAATGAGAATGGTATGTTAATTGCAGGTATCCAGACAGATCATGGTAGAGAATTTGATAATCAAGCAATTCCAGAATATTGTGATACAAATGGCATCGATCACAATTTTTCAGCACCAAGAACTCCACAACAGAATGGAGTCGTGGAAAGAAATAATAGAGTTCTTACAGATATGCCTAGAGCAATGCTCAATGAAAAGAATGTGTCTCAAGTCTTCTGGGCAGACGCTATGAGCACTGCATGCTACATCTCAAATAGAGCGTATGTCATAACCAAACTTGGAAAGACACCATACGAACTCTACAAGGGACGGAAACCAAACCTCGCTCATCTACACATATTTGGTTGTAAGTGTTTTATTCATAACAACGGTAAAGATAATCTTGGAAAGTTTGATTCTAAGGATGATGAGGGATTTTTCCTAGGCTATTCAAATCAAACTAAAGCATATAGAGTTTTTAATAAACGAACATGTGTTGTAGAAGAATCAATTCATTTTGTATTCGATGAATATGTTTCCTCTAGTAAAAACTTTGACGATGAGATAACTAGTAAACAATCTTCTGTTAACTCTCCCAATCTTGAGGTTGATAATATAGAAAAAGAAGTTAAACTAAGTCAACCAGATCAACCTCGAGCCTGGAAATACATCAAGAATCATCCTCTAGATCAAGTGATAGGAGAAGTTAATGAAGGAGTTAAAACTAGAAACAAAGTTTTAAACGAAGTTAGCTTTTTTGCATTCATTTCTCAATTGGAACCTTCTAACATTGACAAAGCTTTATCAGATAATGATTGGGTGTTAGCAATGCAAGAAGAATTAAATCAATTTGACATAAATCAAGTTTGGGATTTGGTACCCCGGCCTAAAGACCACTCGGTTATTGGCACTAAATGGGTATTCAAGAACAAACTTGATGAATCCGCAGCTATTATCAGAAACAAGGCAAGATTGGTCATCAAGGGCTATAATCAAGAAGAAGGTATTGATTATGAGGAAACATATGCTCCAGTAGCAAGATTGGAAGCTATACGAGTACTCTTAGCCTTTGCGTGCATTAAAGGATTCAAATTATATCAAATAGATGTGAAAAGTGCTTTCTTAAATGGGTACATCAAGGAGGAAGTTTATGTAGAACAACCTCTAGGTTTTGAAGACGTATCCAAACCAAATCATGTTTTTAAACTAAAAAAGGCTTTATATGGTTTGAAGCAAGCTCCTAGAGCCTGGTATGAAAGGTTGAGAAAATTTCTCATCGAATTTGGTTTTACAAGAGGAAAAGTCGATACAACTTTATTTATAAAATGAAAACTAAATGATATTTTGGTAGTTCAAATTTATGTTGATGATATTATATTCGGTGCTACTAATGATTCTCTGTGTAAAGAATTCTCTGAGATAATGCAGGGAGAATTTGAAATGTCTTTAATGGGAGAATTGACATTCTTTTTGGGTTTACAAATTAAACAAAGAAAGAATGGAATATTCATATCACAGACTAAATACCTAAAACAATTGCTCAAGAAGTTTGGATTGGATGAAGCTAATGGTGCAGATACACCTATGAGTTCAACGATACTTATGGATGCTGATGAAAAAGGAGTTGATTTCAATATAACTCAATATCGAGGAATGATTGGATCATTACTCTACCTCACAGCCAGCAGACCTTATATTCAGTTCGGTGTTGGTTTATGCGCAAGATTTCAGTCATGCCCCAAAGTATCACATGCTGAATTAGTGAAAAGAATTTTTAGATATCTGGCAGACATAAAAGAATTGGGTATATAGTATCCCAAAAGAGGTAACGAATATCTAGTTGCCTATTTCGATTCTGATCTTGGTAGTTATAAAACAGATAGGAAGAGCACAAGTGGGCAATGTCAATTTCTTGGAGGTGCAGTTGTTTCTTGGTTCAGTAAGAAACAAACTACAGTATCATTATCTTCAACGGAAGCAGAATATATAGCAGCCTCAAGCTGTTGTGTACAAGTACTATGGCTAAAACAGCAACTTCAGGATCTTGGCATATATCTTAAAGAAATTCCTATCTACTGTGATAACACTAGTACAATAAGTTTGGCAAAAAATCATGTACAGTGTTCAAGAACCAAACATATTGATGTGAGACATCATTTCATTAGAGATCATATTCAGAAAAAGGATGTCAAGGTGTTATTCATACCTACACATTTGCAATTAGCTGATATTTTCACCAAACCTCCTGCCCGAGAACAATTCATGTATATACGAAGGGAATTGGGAATGGTAAATCCCAATAAATTGTAAGTTGTTTAGCCTTTAGAAATGTTGATTTCATGATGTTTTGATGATTCCATAACTAACTTAGGCATTGGAGTATCTATAAAGTTGTTTTATAGGATGCTCTGTGATATCTTCAAATAACAGAGATAAACAGAGAGGAAAACACTCGGGTGATGATAAAGACCAACTCGAGTGAGTGAACAGTGAAATACTGTAACCACAGGTAAATCAAGTAATTAGACTGATAATATCATCTCAGGTAAGTCACATGAGTGTTTTTAATCATTATTCGTGTAGTTACAGCGTGATTTTAGCTTCTGTGAAGTAATTTTGGACTTCACTCGAGTGATTTTTATTCTTCACTCGAGTGAAAACCAAAATCACTCGAGTGAATGTCAAAATCACTCGAGTGAATGTTAAGAAAAAACTAGTTATATCAGCTTCTTCCCTCCCGCGACTGTTCATTTCACTCTTCCATTCACTCTCAGTAACACAAACACTCTCAAACACTCTGAATACTTTTGAACCCATAAACCCAAATACTAAAAGCTACATCTTCACTCTCTGCTTCATCGTTTAATCTCGTCTCATCAAAATTGCCTCATCACTCATTTCTCTCCACAGATTCCCGACAGAACCCTAATCGCTCTCGTAAGATTCCTTTCTCGTTCAAATAATGGTGAGAACCAAAAGACCCTGTCAATCTCCTCCATCCTCTCCACCGTTTAAGAGGCCGAAAGCATTATCTGCTAGAGAACCCAATCTGACCCATCAAAAACCCAAAGGGATTCGCATCGTAGAGCCTACTGGGATGACTACACGATCACATACAAGCTTGAAAGACAAAGGGAAAGAGAAACAACGAGAAGCAGACATTCAAGAATCTACATTGCAGACAAGGATTACACGTGGTGTCAATATCTTAGCTGCTTCAGTTCCCCAGAAGTCACGGTATGCATCTCAAGCTTCTGGTAGTCGGTACCATTCTGAGTCCTTGGTTGAAGAAACCCCTGAAATCCTTGATCCTTCTCCTGGGTTTAACACGGGTAACCTCAGAATTTTGAATTCCATTGTGTTTGCTTCCCATTTTGCCAAGAGAGATTTTTGTCCTGTTGTTTGGGTAGATTTGAATGAGCTGAAAAAGAAATTTCATATTGACTTGACTCCTTATCTGAAGCAATATGAACCATAGTTGAAACTGAGAATGTCTTACAATCCCTTGGTTGTTAAGTATTTTTACTGTAACATGAAGATTGCTAATGTGAAAGATAGCCATGGAAATATTATTGTTGAAAGGATTGAAACAAGTGTGAGAGATCAAAAAGTACTTATGTCTGGAGATCTTATAAACACTTACCTAAGCATAGAGGATGTACCTATGAAGTCTTCCCGAGTCTTTAATATTCATGAGCTGGTTGACATTTTTAG
Source organism: Albizia julibrissin (assembly GCA_037074505.1). Classification (NCBI taxonomy): domain Eukaryota; kingdom Viridiplantae; phylum Streptophyta; class Magnoliopsida; order Fabales; family Fabaceae; genus Albizia; species Albizia julibrissin. Next base: position 40,031,900 of record CM073480.1, on the reverse strand, counting down.
ACCAGGACAGCCTGGTGTGTCTCTACCCACTTCCCCAGCAGCTCTAACCAATGACCAGAGAGCCTTCTTCTATATTTATTCCCGTAGCATGGTTAACAAGGCAAAGAACTTCACTCATATCATGGGGAATGATCTTTAAATGATGGTATCCCTTATGACAAGAGAAAGAAGAAATGAAGGTGAGCTCATTTTTCAAGAAATGAAGAGGTTCAGGTTTCACTCCTCCAAGTCTACTACAATTCCCTATCCTCAGCTTGTGTCCTATATTCTCTCTATGCACAATATTTGGCACTTGACACCTGAGGGGGACATAGTGAGGATTCCTAAGTTTGGGAAGATTCACCTCACTCAGATGGGAATCACTATTCCAGCTGAAGCCTCTTCACAGACTCAGAGACATCATGCACCACCTCTTGAGGTAAGCTAGAGAGATCATCATACTAAGAGGATGGATCCTTCACCTTCCAAGATGGATGAGGCTCAGTCTTCCAGAGCAGTATCTCATAGTCCTTCTTTCACTCAGGCTGCTTTTCAGACATATATTCAGGATGCCATCCAGTCTGCTGTCACTCAGTTGAGGAAATCTAACACTGAACTGATTGATCGAGTCAACTATTAAGTTACAGTATTAGTAGAGGCAGTGAATCACAACTTCAATTTACTTTTTGAGTGCCAGGCAGATCAGACACAGAGGATTCAGAGGATTGAAGATGTACTCAGGTCTCACCTTCATATCCCTTTCCCTGACTTACCACCAACCACCTCACATGTACCTCCTACATCAGACTCTCCACTTCCAGATCCTTCACTTTCTGACCCTTCTATCATTCCTTCAGACACTCCTCCTCTTGCACCTCTCACATCCTTTATCTCTGACCCTATTCCTGCTGGTGATATTCCACAGGATGATCCCATCCTCCAGACTCCATCATCTTCATCACATCACACTGCTGGAAGCATAATCTCTTTATTAAACTACCGTTCATTTACTAAGCTATTGGTACTACTAGATCAACTACTATATTGTTGTCACATGTACATAGTTATGTACATCATATACAGTTCCAAAATATCCAAAATATAAAAAACAGACAACCAACATTAAACTAAAGTTTTCTTGCTCTAGCCTATAACTGTCTGCATTTACATTCTTACCCCTTGAGATATCTCCCTGTATTATAGATAGGCTTTAAAAAAAAAGAGCTTTGAAAGAATCTTAGTAGTAATAGATAGCTAATCATATAGATATAATATCACAAAGCATGCCAAACAATCATCATACAACAGAATATCACAACAACATTCAATGCATAATATGCAGTTCTCATATCACCATAGCGCTAGGTATATCACAAGTCCCCGAGTGATATGCGTACAATAAGCCCCAGGCATCCACTCGTGCATCACAAAATATTATATTGGCCTGAGTGTCCACCTATACAAAAAGGCCGCAGACGACTACCCCGCATAATCAGAATATGTCAGACAATTCATGATGAATACATAAAATATGCAGTATATCTTATAACATATGAAAGACAAGGTTACTACCTGGCTACTTCCCTTGAGCAATATCCAACCATTTCTTTGAGCTCAAGCAAGTCTTAAGCTCCAGACAACTATTAGGTCCTATAATTAGAATTTAGGAACGATAGGTTATTATTTCATCCAATAATTACATAATCCAATTAATCAAGTTGGTTGTCATTTAGGTTACTGCTTAGGTCCAATTAAGTAGTTAATGTGGTTACACCAGGCCTACCTACTAATCTTTACCCTTAAAGTTTAACCTTACTATGTTTGGCCCAAAGCCCATTAAATTAGCATGGCCTACATGCTGACATAATTTTTCATTTAATTTTGAAAAATCATAACTAATTCTACAAACCTTAAATTAGGGTGGGTTAAAGCCCTATGTGACCCTTATTAAGTCTAATTTACACTAAAAATGATTACTCCTATAGTTCCCACACAAACAATTCCAAATTTCATAATTATTCCCTACTATCACAAGACAACTTTTAGAATCATTACTAAATTTTAAAAATTTGTATCTCCTAATATAATTGTCAAATTATTACAAATTACCAATAAAATTAAAGTTTGTTGGGTCTAATATAGTTTTGGAAAATTTCATGGACATTTAAATTCATTTGGTCAGAAAAAATATGTCACAACCAGTCTGCCATAGAATAGCTTCCAGAATCAATGTCCCACTTTCAAAAATCATACTTAATTCTAGAAAACTCCCAATTGATTGGTTCTAAGCACATTGTAAACCTATTTAATTATAATTACTAAGAAAAATATCATATCACCGGTACAAAAATCACTTTTAAGACCGGTTAAAAATGATATTTTAGACCGGTTCTAGATCAGGTCTTGATACAGCCGGTCTAAAAAGTATTAAACTTTTTAGACCGGTTTTTTTACCGGTTAAAAAAACCGGTCTTAAATATGAACTTTTAAGACCGGTTCTACAACAACCGGTCTTAAAGTTTAACTAAGGAATAAGAAGAAAAAAAAATAACAATTTAAGACCGGTTCTAAGAATAACCGGTCTTAAATATATATTTAAGACCGGTTATTCTTAGAACCGGTCTTAAAGTGTAATATTTTAAGACCGGTTCTCTTAATAACCGGTCTTAAATTCATATTTAAGATCGGTTATTCTTAGAACCAGTCTAAAAATTTTGTTTTGTTTTTTTTCGTTTTATTTGTTTCAATCTTACCCAGGCCAATAAACCATATTCAACAACATCCCCCCTGTGCCACATTACATACACATGCATATATATGTATATATTGACAATCAGAAGCAGTGACAACAACATTTTTATTTCCAGAAACAATTGGCCCTTACAATCCTCTACTCTCAACAATCAAAGAATGAACATTATAAAAAAAATTCCTAAGCTTTACAGAGAAATGAAAAAAGTGGAGGAAAATTTACAATAATAATCTCCTTCCTGAACCAACAGCCAATTAGTATCGCTAATATCCAAGAATTTGTCCTAAACAGAGATATAAACCAAGTTAGATATATATAAAAACTATAAGTATTATTAGAACAACATAAATCGGATTCAAAAACTTACTAATCTTGTAAAAGCTCATAAATGAATTCAGCACAACAATTGCGGATGAAATCAATATTTTCTTCAGGAAAGGGATCAGCAAGATCAAACATCTGTATGTGTAACACCGAAGCCAAACAAAACATTAACTTACTAACTTAAAAACAATAAAGTAATAAAAAATATTTGAAATATACATTTATTACCTCCTCGGTAAAGTCAGTCGTGCCTAGGCTGATAATATTGTAAATAACTATATATATAATCTGCATATAAGTTATAACTATAATGACTTTAAATAGATAGCTAACATTTAAAGTAGATTTATAAAGAGATATCATCTCATATCCCTTCACGATGATCATTTCTTGTGCCGTGTTCATTATCAGCTTCATCTTCTTCGTTCAATGCAGGAAGACCCCTAGAAAAAGAAGGGGTCTCGAGAAGATCATAATTTGAACGACTTTCCTCTTCAATATTGATGACCCTTTTTCCTTGGAGAGCTACAGACCACATTTTATTTGCCTGATCAATAATATAGAACACTTGTTTCGCTTGATCGGCCATAATGAAAGGTTCATCTCTAAAACTTTTGTTGTTCAGATCAACTAATGTAAACCCTGACTTATCGATCCTCACTCCATTATTGACATCAACCCACTTACATTTGAAAATGGGAAATTTAATTTTAACATAGTCAACTACCCAAATCTCTCAATAACCCCATAATAAGGTATGGCTGCCAATGTAGGGTTCTTATCTTTTGAACTAGAGAAGTGCATAGATTCAGCTACTAACATAACACCGCTGTTCTGGACAGTGCTCCTATCATCCAGGGACTTTGTGTAAAAGGTATACCCATTGATCACAAACGAAGTCCAACTTATGACATCAAACTCTGGACCACGTGCTAGCCATTTAATTGTATCAGAAACACATTCTTCTCCGTCAACCTTGTGTTTAAACCAATGTGCAAAGGTCCTGGTATGCTCCCTAATTAACCTTTGTTCAGTCAATCGACTGTTCGCTTTCCGTACAATTTCTTTATGAGCATTTATGTAATCTTGAACTGCATCAACATTATTCAAAATGTACAAGTGGACTTGTTGTAATTCATCAGGATCCACACTCTTGACGGTAGCCTCGCGCCTACCCCCTTCTTCATCATATCGTTTAGGAAGGCCGATATGTCCTACATTTGCCAAATAATATTGACAGAATTCCATGGCTTCTTCAGAAACATATTTCTGAACAATAAAAGCTTCAGGCCGGTTAGGGTTCTTCACATATCCTTTTAGGATTTTCATAGTTCTTTCAATTGGGTACATCCATCGAAAATAGATAGGCCCACACAATTTTATCTCCCTCACTAGATGAACAACTAGATGTACCATGATGTCAAAAAAGGAAGGAACAAAAAGCTTCTCAAGATGGCACAAGATCAGGTAAGCTTCATCTTCCAATTCATCCAACCTTTCTGTCTCAATGACTTTACTACAAATCGCATTGAAGAAGAAACAAAGTCTTGTCAATATGTGTTGAAGATCATATTCGGCGATGCCTCGAATAGCCACTGGGAGTAGTTGTTGCATCAAGACATGACAATCATGAGACTTCAGCCCTACTAACTTCAAGTCCTTCATAGACACAAGCTTCTTAAAATTTGAAGAATACCCTGAGGGAACTTTGATGCCATGTAAACACTCACAAAAACTTCGTTTCTCATCCTTGGACAAAGTATGAGAAGCTGGAGGACAAAAAGTTCTCTTACCATGTGGCCTCGGATGTAAGTCTGCCCGTATTCCCATTTCTTGCAAATCTAATCTTGCCTTAACGCCATCCTTAGAACTTCCTTGTATGTTGAGTAGTGTCCCAACAATACTATCATACACATTTTTCTCCACATGCATGAAATCAATACAGTGTCTGACATCAAGATTCTGCCAATATGGAAGGTTAAAGAAAACAGACCTCTTTTTCCATATATTTTTTTCATTTCGACTCTTTGAAGTCTTACCAAAGATGACATTGATATTTTTGACCTTTTCATACACTTTCTCCCCAGTCAAAGCCTCTGGAGCATCTTCAAACTCTTGGCCACCAAAAAAGGCCTTCTTTAATCTGTGATATGGGTGGCCCCGTCTAAGGAATCTCCTATGACCAAGATAAACAGTCTTTCTTCCATGTTGAAGTTGATGGTAGCGTATGCCTTCTTCACAAATAGGACAAGCTTTGTGGCCTTTAACGCTATATCCTGACAAGTTTCCATAAGCAGGGAAGTAGTTTATAGTACAAAAGATCAAGGCTCACATTTTAAACATCTCCTTCTTGTTTGCGTAAAAAACGTCGACACCTTCGTGCCACAACTCTTTCAAGTCTTCGATCAGGGGTTCTAAGTAAACATCTATGTTATTTCTGGGTTGTTTTGGTCCCGAAATCAACATAGACAACATGATGTACTTTCGTTTCATACATAACAAAGGAGATAAGTTGTAAATTACCAACAGAACAGGCTATGAACTATGTATACTGCTTAGGCTACCGTAAGGATTCATGCCATCCGTGCTAAGCCCGAGCCTAAGATTCCTAGGCTCTTTACCGAAGTCAGGAAACAACTGATCAATTTTCTTCCACTGAGAAGAATCAGCTGGATGTTGAAGCTTTCCATCAGAAATCCTCTCATCTGCATGCCATCTCAAATTTTTGGCATCAATTTCATTAGCAAACAGCCGTTTGAACCTTGGTATGATAGGAAGATACCACAACACTTTTGCAGGGGCCTTATTTGATTTGTATCTGGGGGTTTCACATATCGGACACTGCTCTTTCTCTGTATGCTCTTTTCTGTACAATATACAATCATTAGGGCATGCATGGATCTTTTTATACTTCATCCCTAGTGGACACAGTATTTTCTTCGCAACATAGTATCGGTAAGGCATCACGTTATCATCTGGAAGCATGTCCTTGAAGGCTTCAAGTGCTTCTGAAAAACTCTTGTCGCTCCATCCATGCCGTGCTTTCAAGCTTACCAATTTCAATACACCTTTCAACAATTGGTATTTTGTGCACCACGGGTACAACGGCTTCTCAGAATCACTACACATATTACCATATGCATGTGATTGCTCAAAAGCCTCTTCTCCAACATCACAAATAATATCTTCTATCCGGTCATTCAGAACCATGTCATTATCATCAAAGGCGACCCCCCTTGTTGAGTTGCGCTTGGAATTTCTATTTCTTCACCATGCCATACCCATACTGTATAACTCTTACAAAATCCTTCACAAATTAAATGTGTATATATATTTGCAGCACTAAGTCGCTTCTCATTCAGACATTCTACACAAGGACAATAGAACATCCCACTATCATCATTACCAGAATTTCTTCTAGCAAATTCCAAAAAATCCCTCACCCCATTATCATATTCAACACTAGTCCGTTTAGCGTTTATCCAACTACGATCCATATATTTCAACACCTTTTTTTCTTCTCTTCTGTATATTAACTGCCCTGGAAAAGGCAGGAGTATGATGAGAGTATGAAAAGGTTACACTCATCAATTTATCTAGTTTAACAGAATTCTTCATTAGAATTCCGCATAAGATATAATTGCAGTCTGTTCCATTTTCTTCAAGTAATATGGAAAATGTATCAACATACACTAGCAATTTCAGGACTTAAATTAGACTACATACACAAGAATTGCTTTAGTCTAAACCTCAAATCACCTCTCAAATTTAGTTTCAAAACTAACTTAATATTATGTAACAATTTTCTAATCAGCCATTCATAAGCATACATGCCAGGAAATTTGACACTATAACTTAAGCAATCCAGAGACTATGAAAACTAGCAATTATCAGTACCCTGATCCTCAAATAATCAAATCACACCAGTTCAGGACACCGTTAATTAAGCTTCACCAATTAATTTCCATCAGAGTAAATGTCATTTTTTCTCCATTTCTAATTTAATTTCTAGTTCAATTATAGTACAGATTATATTCTTGGACAGACAGTGAATACACAATGTCTATTTATACGGAGTATTGAGACAGGGGACATTACCTGTTTGAAGTAACTTGGACCGTGGCTTGAGGCGCAGGAAGAGAGGGGCAGCAGTGGCTAGAAAACACGCCGGTGTGAGATAAAGGCTGGAGAAATAAGATGCTCAGCCGCCCTTCACGATGGTACTCACGGTGACTTCATCGCAGCAACGACAAGTACGAACGGAGAAGGAGGGAGTTTCAAACGCCGACAACAGAATATGGGAAAGAAGGTGGAAGTGGCAGCGGCGATTGGAAGGGTGGCAGGAGAATACGGGCAATATCACTTACTGCGTTGGACTTGAGCAGTTCGCGGCGATGGAAGCAGAGGGGGAAGTGAAACGTAACTGATGAAATGAACTTTCGCGGCCGATCTAGGTTTGAATATCAGACTTTTAAGACCGGTTATTTAGATAACCGGTCTTAATAATTACTTTTAAGAACGGTTATCTAAATAACCGGTTTTAAATTATTGAAATTTAAGACCGGTTATTCAAATAATCGGTCTTAATAATAAAGTGATTTTTTTATTCATTTTAATAATTTGTTTTTCAGACCGGTTGTTTAAATAACCGGTCTTAAATTATTGTCTTTTAAGACCGGTTATTTAAAAAATCGGTCTTAATAATATCATGATTTTTTTATTCATTTTAATAATTTGTTTTCAGACCGGTTGTTTAAATAACCGGTCTTAAATTATTGACTTTTAAGACCGGTTATTTAAACAACCGGTCTGAATTTGTTTTTGAGACTGGTTGTTTGTATAACTGGTCTAAATAAGATTTTTTTAGACCAGTTTTTTAGACAACCGGTCTAAAACATTGCTTTTAATTACAGAATTGCCACCGCGTGTTTCTTTTAGACCTTATCCACAATAACCGGTCTAAATAATGCTGTCTAAAAATGTTATTTTGTAGTAGTGTATTTTGGAAAATAAAACCACAAATTTCCCATAAATTTACCAAACCTTAATTGTTCCAGATTTGGTTTTATACATGCGGCCAAATTTTGAAAACTCATAACTCTAAATACACTAGTCCAAAAATTACATTCTACCTATCAACTTGAAGTTCAATGTGTCTAATTTCATTATGTAAATTTTCATAGCATTTGGACCAGGTTTGGTTATTCAAAAACATGACAAAACACCTCTGCCTCCAGAAAACAATTTCTGTTAGCAGAGAACCCTAATTTCCAAAATTTGGCATTTTCCACATAATTGCCCAAAAATCACAAACACATATTATTTTACATAGTTTTTCATGAAGAAGCCATTGGTGAACTCCAATATGACAAAATATCACTCCTTCTACCTCTCCTTCCCTCTGACCGAACAGCCACCCATAAGCAACAATCATCAAGGTTCAAGTTTTACTACATAGCTTTCCTATACTCATAATTTAACATCATATTTAACCATTTACTAGACCGAAATGACATTAAATCATATTTTCTCATATGAACCAAAACTTAGGGTAGAAGTAAGAAACTAAAAGACTCCACAAATCATAGCAACACTTGCTCAAAATAAAGTCCTAACTTACCTCTTGCTTCTTTTTGGCTTTGTTTCTTGCTTCTACCACTTTGTGTTTTAGAAAGTAGCTCAAGACACCTCCTTTTGAAAAAAAAAACCATGGATTTGAAGCTTAAGATGAGGGGAATAATGTTCATACAGAACATTTGAGGTCAAAATGTAAGGAATCTAGTGAAAATTTAGAGAGAAGTACCTTAGTGTTCTTAAACTTCTCCTTCTCTCCCTTGTTCTTCAACTTAGCCATCTGAATGGGTGAGGAAATGAGTGAATGAGTGTTTAATTCATTGGTTTCTCTTTCTTATGTGTGTTGGCCGAAATTAAGAGAGAGAGAGAGAGAGAGTATTTTGACCAACTTGCCTTTAGTTAGTGTAAGTATTACACTATTACAAAAAACACTTTTTAGACCTGTTCTGGATAAGGTCTTGATACAATTGGTCTAAAAAGTATGACTTTTTAAACCGTTTTTTAACCGGTCTAAAATTAATACTTTTAAGACTAGTTGTGACCTCAACCGATCTTAAAAGTCTGTCAAGAAGACCTGTTAACTAAAAAAGTACTTAACGTCATGACCTTTAAGACTGGTTTTTTTAGAACCTGTCTTGATAGTCATGACTTTCAAGAACGGTTCTAAAAAAAACTAGTCTTAAATATTATTTTAGGACCGGTTTTGAAGGAAACCGGTTTCCTTCAAAACCGGTCCTAAAATAATATTTAAGACCGGTTCTTTTGTGAACCTGTCTTAAAAATATGATTTTTTTTTTTCGTTTCAACCTTGCCTAGGCCAGTAAGGCATTTAAACGACAATCACCTTTTCCATACAAGTAACAACATATATATATTATCAATAAGGAGTAATGGCAGCATTAATACTACACCCACATTTCACAGAAGTAACATTATCAATAAAAATCATTCGAAATCAATACATTCAATTCTAATGAAAACTGATAACACATTATCAACTCATTCAATTCTTAGTAACAATATCAACAATTATCATCATTAGGCATTTTGAAACACAATGAACCACAATTTAACAATGATAGAAGAAAAATCTCAACATTTTGCACTTTCTATCCCAAAACTTCTAAAGAAAAGCAGGGAGAAGACAAATTTCTCATTATGTGTAAAAGTTCCTATGCTTTATAGAAAAATGGAAGAAAATTTACAATAGTGATCCCATGCCTACATCAGCAACTGCAACTAGTATCACCAATATCTAAAAAATTGTCCTAAGAAGAGATATAAACCAAGTTAGATATGAAAACCATAAGTATTATTAGAACAACATTTGATTAAAAGACTTACTAATCTTGTAAAAGCTCATAGATGAATTCAGCACAACAGTTACGGATGAAATCAATATCTTCTTCAGGAAAGGGATCAGCAAGATCAAACATCTGTATGTGTAACATCAAAGGTAAACAAAACATTAACTTACTAACTTAAAAACAATAAAGTAATACAAAATTTTTGAAATATACATTTATTACCTCTTCGGTAAAATCAGTTGTGCCTAGGCTGATAATATTGTAAATTTGCCTTAAAATATAAAGACTATATAAGTTGGACCCCGGTGGTTGCCTACGACTCTGAAAAAGAATATAATATCATCAAATCAAGTGTAAAAGAATACCTTGTGGAATACATCTTAAAGAAAACAAATATGTACTAACCTTTGGTGTGATCCATGTAGGGTCTTTTAAGTCACGAACATGCTTACCATACTCAGTGTGTAAGAATGTCCGCATAGCTCTATCATCAAAATCACAAAGATTACTTATTTTGCACACAAAAGGTAATAAAGCAAGAAAAATTACGAGTTCATGGTCTTCTTCAAGTCACTCCCTAGTTTCAAGTGGAGGGAGCATAGGAGGATGACTGTGTAACTAGCCTTACACAGAAGAACCAATTACCAATTATCCCTTAAAAAAAGAGATGAATGTTAAGAAAATATAAAGCATTATATATATTTTGTAATATAAATTTGTTTCTTACACATGCACATAAAGAACCAAGAAACAATGAGTTTCTGTTTCACTGAGCCTTTCTGATAAGTGTCTATGTCTGATAGCAGAAGTGGTCCCTTTCTCTTGGACTTGATGAGGGCACATGAATCCAAATATATCACTCTGTCCAGAGGAGACCAACCTATAATTCATGTACCTACAATAATGCAAGCACACAAATCAAAGTTAAACAACATAATTTTTAAAATATTTCCTCCCAATTGAAGAAGATACTTACATTAAAAATAGTTAGACAATCCTAACTATAAGATATTGTCTATCAAGATAGCATTTTGCCCCTGATTTCCCAACAACTAAATCTATAGGCCAACTTATTGGTAGGAAGGATGTATCGTATGTCATTAGAATTACTTGCTGCATGACATTCAATGGAGGTTGTGAAACTTCATGAGGGAAGGGAGCTGGACTTGGGGTTCTGATCGAGGATTTCGCAGCTCAAATAGAAACAAGGTTCTTCGGCCATGATATGAAAGCAATATTGAACTCCTCAGAAGGGTAGGGATCGTGTGTCTGCGATGATAACCTCTTCAACTGACACCCTGACTTGATCATCTGACATTTGTTGGTGGTGAACAATTCATCCCAGGTTGTGCACACTCCGCCGTACAACTAATCTTCTTAGAGGATCCTTGACAAAGATGTCACAAGGCTCATCACTTTCTTTTCTATGACCCTCTGATGACTGGTCAATATTGCAGCAACTCCCTTTAGTGCTCTGCTTTTTAGGATCGAGTCAATGTGCCTAGGGAGCACTGGTATCTTATCTAGTACTGACCATGGCATACACTTTCTCCTTCATCTCGCTTAACCGGGCATCCAATAGTATGTCAAATGATGCTTCTGCCTCAGCCCTTACTTCCAACCTCACAGTGGCCAACATACGCTTTAATTTGTCCCTCGTTATGATGTTTAAGGAATAGCATAAGGGGGCTCCAAAGTAATCCTTTATGTCCACCCCTCCTCTAACTCCCTTAACACAGCTTGGATGCTCATGTTTCCTAGTAGCAACCATGAGGATATCATTCCTCCCTTGTGACTTAAAGGATCCATCACTTGCTTTTTTTGAAGTTCCTCTTGTGAAATATATAAATAACACACATGAGTAATAAAATATGTTTACTAAATAGTTAATAACAACAATGATAATTACAATTTTTTCACCGACTATACGAGACTGTTCACTCATATAGGACCTATTACTCTTTCGGTAAGTATGCAACACAATTCTTCACGTTGTAGTAGAGATGGTAGAGAAAGAAGAACATAAGGATCGGATTAAGATGCTTCTTCCAATCTCTTCCGTTTGGCCGCCAACAAGTCCATTTCAGTGTATCCCCTACGAGACATTGTATGGGGGCAATTATTCTTCCTACCACTCTCGTGCTTTTTGCCTTCTTGTCAGCGAATAAGAAATTGGGACAAAAAATAGGTTACAATCAGTATAGACGATTGATAAGAAAATAAAATACAAAATAAGTTAACTCACCAAAGCCTCTGGAGTTGTCCGAATCCTAAAAAACTATTACCAGGTGGCTTCATCGATATATGAATACTTGCTGCATAGAGTAAGACGAGACTTACCATCTTCCACCTCGATATGTACATAATTGTTGGCCAGATTCATCTTGAACTTCCTCCAGCACTCACAACAATGCGTCATAGTCTTGTTATACAAGATTTCAATATAAGGGATGTCGTAGGTGAGTTGTTATACATGTATTGACATAGTGAAAAATTTGATAATTATTTCATGCAGAAGAGAACTTTATACCTGAATAGTATCCTAAATATGCTGCTTTACTATTTTATCGACATTTCTCCTTCCCCTATCAAGATACTAGGCTTATTGCGTCTTAGGAGGTCGACGAAACTCCTATATCAGCTTGTATTAGGCCTGATTAGTTTCCAATATTGATCAAACTCAATCGGTATCTTTTCATCGATACTCCGACTGAGGGTAACGTCTCTCAACCATGAGGCCCTCCTACCCCTCTGTATGAACTGGTTACTCGGCTCACTTTGATTTTGGTTCTGATTAACACTTGCTGGCTTTATTTTATGAGCACTAGGTAACCGCTGAGCCTCCGTACTAAGACCCCTCAGATCTGTCATTATCCTATTAAGAAAAATAGTTAAATTAGTAAGCTATAAAATAATTGTATATATAATCCGAATATAACTTATAATGATAATTACTTTAGATAGATAGCTAACTTTTAAAGTAGATTTATGAAGAGATATCCTCCCATATCCCTTCACGATGATCATTAGCTGCTTCATCTTCTTCGTTCAATCAAGAAGACCCCTGGAAAAAGAATGAGTCTCGAGAAGATCGTAATTTGAATGACTTTCCTTATCAATATCTAAGACCCTTTTTCCTTAGAGAGCTACAGACCAAATTTTATTTTCCTGATCGGTAATATAGAACACTTGTTTCGCCTGATCTGCCATAATGAAAGGTTTATCTCCAAAACCTCTACTGTTTAGATTACTAATGTAAATCCTAACTGATCAATCTTCACACAATTATTAACATCAACCTACTTGCATTTGAAAATAGGAAATTTAATTTTAACATAGTCAACTACCCAAATCTCCTAAATAACCCCATAATAAGGTATGGTTGCCAATTTAGGGTTCTTATCTTTTAAACTAGAGAAGTGCATAGATTTAGCAACTAACATAACACCACTGTTTTGGATAGTGGTCCTATCATCCAGGGACTTCATGTAAAATGTATAATCATTGATCACAAATAAAGTCCAACTTATGACATCAACCTCAGGACCATGTGCTAGCCATTTAATTGTATCAGAAATAAATTATTCTCTATCAACCTTATGTTTGAACTAATGTGTAAAAGTTTTGATATGCTCCTTAATTAACCTTTGTTCAGTCATTCAACTGCTTACTTTCCGTGCAATTTCTTTATGAGCATCAATGTAATAGTGAACTGCATCAACATTATTTAAGATGTACAAGTGGACTTGTTGTAATTTATCAGGATCTACATACTTTATTGTAGCCCTGAGTCTACCCCCTTCTTCATTATGGTGTTTAGAAAGGCCAATTGTCCTACATTTGACAAATAATGCTGAAAAAATTCCTTGGCTTCTTCATAAACATATTTTTGAATAATAGATGCTTCAGGCCGGTTAGGGTTCTTCACATACCCTTTTAGGATTTTCATACTTCTTTTAATTAGGTGCATCCACTAAAAATAGATAGGGCCACACAACTTAATCTCCCTCACTAGATGTGCCATGATGTCAAAAAAAGAAGAAAAAACTTTTCAAGCTGGTATAAGATCAGATATCCTTCATTTTCTAATTCATCCAATCTTTCCATCACAATAACTTTACTATAAATTACATTAAAGAAGAAACAAAGTCTAGTTTATATGTGTTGAAGATCATATTCGACAATGCCTCGAATAGCTACTGGGAGTAGTTGTTGCATTAATGCATGACAATCATGAGATTTTAGCCCTACTAACTTCAAGTCTTTCATCAACACAAGCTTCTTTAAATTTAAGGAATACCTTGAGGGAACTTTGATTCCATGTAAATACTCACAAAAACTTCTTTTCTTATCCTTAGACAAAGTATAACAAGCTAGAGGACAAAAAGTTCTATTACCATGTGGCCTTAGATGCAAGTCTTCTCGTATTCCCATTTCTTACAACTCTAATCTTGCCTTCACGCCATCCTTAGAACTACTTGTATGTTAAACAGTATCCCAACAATACTATCACATACATTTTTCTTCACATGCATGAAATCAATACAGTGTCTCATATCAAGATTGATCCAATATGGAAGATTGAAGAAGACCAACCTTTTTTTTCGTATATTTTTCTCATTTCTACTCTTTATAGCCTTACCGAAGATAACATTAACATTTTGTACCTTTTAATAAACTTTCTCCCCAGTCAATGCCTCTAGAGCATCTTCAAACTCTTAGCCACCATAAAAGGCTTTCTTTAATCTATGATTTGGGGGGCCCCGTCTAAGGAATCTTGTATGGCTAAGATAAATGGTCTTTCTTCTATGTTGAAGTTGATGGTAGCATGTGCCTTCTTAAAAAATCAGACATGCTTTATGGTCTTTAACACTAAATCCTGACAAGTTTCTATATGCAGGGAAGTCATTTATGGTACAAAAGATCATGGCGTTCATTTTAAAAATCTCCTTCTTGTTCACGTCAAAAACATCAACACCTTCATCCCATAACTCTTTTAAGTCTTCAATCAAGGGTTCTAGGTAAACATCTATGTCATTTCTGGGTTGTTTTGGTCCCAAAATCAACATAGATAACATAATATATTTTCGTTTTATGCATAACAAATGAGATAAGTCGTAAATTACCAAAAAAACATGCCATGAACTATGTATACTACTTAGGCTACCATAAGGATTCATGCCATCCGTGCTAAGCCCAAGTCTAAGGTTCCTATGTTCTTCACTGAAGGTAGTAAATAATTGATCAATTTTCTTCTATTGAAAAGAATTAGCTAAATGTCGAAGCTTTCCATCAGAAATCCTTTCATCCGCATGCCATCTTAAAATTTTGGCATTAATTTCATTAGTAAACAAGAGTTTAAACCTCGGTATAATTGGAAGATACCACAACACTTTTGTAGGGCCTTATTTGATTTGTACCTGGGGGTTTCACATATCGAATACCGTTGCTTCTCTTCATGCTCTTTTCTGTACAATATGCAATCATTAGGGCATACATGGATCTTTTTTATACTTCATCCCTAGTGGACACAATATTTTCTTAGCATCATAGTATCCGCAGGGCAGCACATTATCATTTAGAAGCATGTCCTTAAAGGCCTTAAGCATTTCTAAAAAACTCTTATCGCTCCATCCATGCCGTGCTTTCAAGCTTACCAATTTCAAGATAGCTTTCAACAATTGGTATTTTGTGCACCCTGGGCACATCGGCTTCTCAACATCACTGCACATATTACCGTATGCATGTGATTGCTCAAAAGCCTCTTCTCCTATGTCATGAATAATATCCTCTATCTGATCGTCCATATCCATGTCATTATCATTAAAGGCTTCTCCCCCTTATTGAGCTGCGCTTGAAATTTTTAATTCTTCACCATGCCATACCTATACTATATAATTCTTACAAAATCCTTCACAAATTAAATGAGTATATATATATGCAGTACTTAGTTACTTCTCATTCAAACATTGTAGACAAGGACAATAGAACATCCTACTATCATTACCAGAATTTCTTCTAGCAAATTCCAAAAAATCCCTCACCCCATTATCATATTCAACACTAGTCTGTTTAGCATTTACCCAACTACGATCCATATATTTCAATACCTTTTTTTTCTTCTCTTTTGTATATTTTCCCTTGGAAAAGGCTGGAGTATGATGAGAGATGAAATCATTACACTCATCAAGTTACCAAGTTTACCAAAATTCTTCATCAGATGTAATTGCCTTATATAATTTTCCCCTTTTACAGAGTTCTTATTTCTCTTCAAGGCACCACTGCAATTACATCAGATTATGAAGACATAAACAGTAAAATTGATAGACTTAAGAAAGAAAATGATTCAACAGATTCACAACATCTTCAAGGGACTACTGTAGTTACATCTGATTCTAATATTTATAAGAAGAACTAACTGAGACAAGGAGACATAAACTCTTACCTGGAGGAAGTGACATTGGATGATCAACCACCGTGGCTTGAGGAGCAGGAGAAGGTAGCGGCTGGAGTAGAGGCTGGAGATGATGGTGAAATATGAAGCTAGCCGTGAACAATAGGGCAATGGGGTATAGATGGAGCTTTTACGGTAATGGGGCAATGACTGGAAGGTGGGTGGATTTTAGGTTGGAAAATGGAGCAGGAGAAGGCGGAGGTAGAGGCGGCTGGAGCAAAGGCCGAAGAAGATGGTGAAATATGACCGGAGAAGAAGGTGCAGAGCTTAGACGTAGCCTTCGCGGTAGTGGAAATGACTGAGAGGGAACCAAACAAAGAGGGATTAGGTTTGAATTTTCAGAATTTTAAAACCGGTTATCCATATAACCGGTCTTAAAAGTCTAATTTTTAAGACTGGTTATCCATATAACCGGTCTTAAAAGTCCTATTTTAAGACCGGTTATCTTATAACCGGTCTTAAATAGAGGACTATTTAAGATCGTTTATAAGATAATCGGTCTTAAAAAAGATTTTTTTTAATTTTCTCTATTAATATTTAGATCAGTTTTACATGAAACCCGGTTTAAACATTACTATATTTTAGAACGGTTTTCATTTGCAACCAATCTAAAAAATTAAAAAATATATTTCCTCTTTAAACAATTTTTATTTCTATTATTTTGAAGATCAATTATTTATAAAAACAGTCTAAATAATTTTTTAAGACCAGTTTTTTTAAATAACTGGTCTCATAAGTTTCTTTTAATTACAAAATTGCCACAACGTGTTTCTTTTAGATCTTACCCGCGATAACCGGTCTAAATGTGTCGGTCTAAATATCATTTTTTGTACTAGTGTTACTAGCATGCCATTTGGTTGAATTTCAACTACTCTTTTCCAATTTGAATGAATTTCTTAGCTTAATTAGGAGAAAATAATTTAATCTTTGAGCCTCCTAATTACTCCATTTTCCAATAAAAAAATCCTAGCCCTTAATCTTTGGTTCTAATTTTTAACCTCAAGGTCAATTAGTAATTTCTTCTTTTGCCCATGATTATGGCAATGTTAATTAAATTGGCATTAACTATTTTGTTAAATTCTCTTTTCTCTTCCATACACCATTTTCTCTTTTATTTCTAGGTTCAAATTATATTTTGTATCTTACTAGACATATTTTGGAGGTATTAATTCTTTTCCTTAATTAATCAGAATTAATTTCATACAAAATTCCTAAAGTGATTGTGCTAATATCATTTATACTGACTTTTTGGATTCTTAATCCTTATATATTTTTGGCAAACATTGTAAATCATTTTATTCTACTACTTTAATATTTACAAAGTCTACCGATTACAAAATTTGGCATATTACAGCTTGAGAGTACATCAATTACCATATGATCTAATAGTGTCTACACCCACAGGTGTCTGATCTATTACTATCAATGTCTATTTAAATTACATTATAAATGCTGAAGAACATGAATCAACAGTGAATCTGATTTGTTTACCACTGCATAAATTAGAAGTAATTCTCTGTATTGATTAGTTGATAGCCAATAATATGTTGTTGGACTACGGGATAAAAAGGGTTATTTATCCTAATCTGCAACTGCATACTAGCCCATAAGTCAACTTTAAAATTCTTTTAGCGATTGAGGTTGAAAGATATCTGCATAAGGGGTGTCAGGGATATATGGTGATCTTTTCTATACAGTCAGAAACTAGAATGGCACTTGAGAATATCCTGGTGGTAAATGAATTTTCTGAGGTATTTCCAGAATATATAGTGGATATCCTCTGGAAATGGAAGTAGAATTGTGATTGAGACTAAGCCTGGAGTGGGATCAATATCCAAAACCCTATATAGAATGGCTCTAAATGAAATGGTAGAGTTGAAAAAGCATAATAAGGAAATATTAGAGAAAGGGTTCATTAGAGCTAATGTCTTACCGTGGGGAGCTCTAGGGCTTTTTATCAAAAGGAAAGAGAGGAGCGTACACTTTTATATTAACTTCAGATAGCTAAATAATGTGACCATAAAGAACAAGTATCCACTTCCTAGAATTGATGACCTACTCGATTAGTTGTCTGGTTCATGCATATTCTCAAAAATTGATTTGAGGTCAAGGTATCATCAGCTTTAGGTAAAAGTAGAAGATATATCAAAGACCACATTTAGAACCAAATATGTGCATTACAAACTTCTGTAATGCCATTTGGGATGACTAATGCACCTGCAGTATTCATAGACTACATGAATGAAATTTTTATCTATATGTGGACCAATTCATAGTAGTCTTCATAGATGATATTCTTGTATATTCACGAAGTAAAGTAAAACATGAAGAGTATTTGAGAAAAGTGCTAGGCATGTTGAGAGATAAGAAACTCTACGCCAAGCTGAGCAAGTGTGAGTTTTGCCTTTCGAAAGTTAAATTCTTGGGCTATATAGTCTCACAAGAAAGGGTCTTGGTGGATTCTAGTAAAGTGGAAGCAGTACTGAACTGGAAAAGGCTAGAGAATGTGGCTAAAATACGTAATTTTCTAGTTTTTACTGGTTATTACAAATGATTTATATAGAATTTTTGTAGAATAGCATTACCTTTAACATGGTTGACACGAAAGACTCAACATTTTGTTTGGGATGAAAGTTGTGAGAGGAGCTTTACAAAGCTGTATGAGAGATTGACAACAACACCAGTGTTGATAATCCCTGATCCGTAGTTGACCTATGTGATCTACAGTGATGCGAGCAAGCATGGATTATGATGTATCTTGATGTAGTAGGGAAACGTTGTGGCATATTCCTTATGTCAACTAAAGCCTCATAAACTAAATTATCTTTCTCATGATCTTGAGTTAGTGATAATTGTATTTGCATTAGAAATCTAGAGACATTATCTCTATCGGGTAACCATAGAGCTGTACTATGACTATAATAGTTTGAAATACTTGTATGATTAGAAAGAGTTGAACATGAGACAATACTGATAGATGGAGTTGCTTTAAGATTACAACATGGAGATTAAATTCCATATAGGGAAGGGTAATATAGTTATAGATGCATTAAGCTGTAAGACGATGCAGGTTGCAGCCCTAATGATATATGAGCAAAAATTGATTGAGGATTTTAGAGATCATAAGCAATCTAACTAGATTTTGATCAGTAGTAGTAGTGTTAGTCAGGTAGAGAATGATTTGAAAATAGCAATTAAGGAAGCTCAAATACAAGATGAAAAAACAGTATATATGAGAAGCATGATTAAAAAAGGAGAAACTCAAGAATATGACCTGTCACCAAGTGGATTAGTTTAGTATAGGAAATAGATATATGTTCCACCACAAGCTAAATTGAGGTAGAAAATCCTGGATAAGGCACACAAGAGTAAGTAGACTCTGTACCCAGGAGTAATTAAAATGTACCATAACTTGAAGTCCATGTATTAATGGCCAGGGATGAAAAGTGATGTAACAGAATTTATGGCTTGTTGTCTTACCTACCAGTAGGTAAAAGTTGAGCATCAACGACTATTAGGGCTTCTACAAAACCTTGAGATTCCTGAGTAGAAATGGGAAAGTTACTATGGATTTTATAACAAGATTGCTAAAAGTTAGAAATCATAATGCATTATAGGTAATCGTTGAATGATTCACTAAGATAACCCATTTCCTACCGATTAGCATAAATTATTCTCCTAAAAAGCTGGCAGAGCTCTACATCAAGGAGATTGTGAGATTGTGTGGTACACCAAAGAACATAATTTCTATTTGAGATCCTCAGTTTACCTCTAAATTTTGGAAATCATTATATGAGGCTTTGGGTACCAAACTTAGATTTAGTACATCTTATCATCCTCAAACAGACGGATAACCAAAAGAACAATATAGACGCTAGAAGATATGTTAAGAGCATATGTATTGGACTTTAAAGGAAGTTGGGATCAATTCCTTCATTTGGTAGAGTTTGCATACAACAAGAATTATCATTTGAGCATCCAAGTGGCTCCATATGAAGTACTATATGGAAGGAAATGTCAATTGCCGTTAGGTTGGGCAAAATTGTCTGAGAGGAAGATATATGGGCTAGACATAGTTGATTAGATGATAGAGCAGAGTAAACTAATTATACAAAGATTGTTAGCTACTCAAAGTAAGCAGAAAAGTTATGTGGAAAAGAGGCAAAAGCCTTTGGAGTTTACAGTTAGAGATCATGCGTTTCTGAAGGTTTCACCAATTATTGGGATTGGTAGGGCACTAAAAATGAGGAAATTAAGCCCTAAGTACATTGGTGCATTTGAAATCTTTTTGAGAATTGGGTCAGTAGCATACCATATAGCTTTACCCCCAAACTTGAGCAGATTACATGATGTCTTACATGTCTCCCAATTGAAGAAGTATCAAGCTAATCCTGAGCACATAATTGAGTATAAAAATATTGATATGCGAGATGATCTTACATATGAGGTTAAACCTAAGTGATTATTGATTGCAGGAGAAACAACTCAAGTATAGGAGTATTCCATTTGTAAAAGTAGTTTGGAAAGGGTTATGTCCTAGAGAAGCTACTTGGGAGAAGGAAGAATACATGCAAATGAGTTACCTAGAGTTTATGAGTATATTTGCATAGCAAATTTCAAGGAAAAAATTTTATTAATGGGGAGAGAGCTATAATATCCCAAATTTATTCACCAAAAATTCCGTATACATTTAATTATATTCAATGGAATGAAATTGTGAATTTTGGTGTGCTTAAAGTAGTCAAAATAGTAGTAGTGATTATATGAAATTTTTTGATAAGAAAGACATAAAGCCCAATTTTTGTCTTCATAAAAGCCTAACATTGTTGCTTAAAATCTATTATGTAAGAGCATAATTTTTGGCCCAATAAATATTGAACAATTTTTCCAAAAGAAAGGGAAGGACAAAAATGGCAATTGGTTCCAAAAATTCAAGAAAATATAAGGGTAAAATAGTCATTTAGCTAAATAAAATAAAAATTCAATATTTTTCCCTTAAATAATGAAGGAAGTTGGTCAAGGAGGAGAAGAGCAAGAAGGCATATGATTTTGCCACATATATGGACATGTAGAAGCAAGAAAATGCCATATGGAGAAAAAGAAACAAAATTTTGCTAAGTGTTACAATTTAGTAATAAAATAATAAAAAATTTGAGGAGGTGGAAGGTGAAGAATATAAGAGCATTTTAGCTCTTCCAACATCCCCATTTTTGGTGAAACATAGAGAAAGATCTTAGGCAA
Organism: Albizia julibrissin; assembly: GCA_037074505.1. NCBI lineage: Eukaryota > Viridiplantae > Streptophyta > Magnoliopsida > Fabales > Fabaceae > Albizia > Albizia julibrissin. Next base: position 40,010,269 of record CM073480.1, on the reverse strand, counting down.
AAATAAAAAGAAGAAGATAAGAGGAAGCAAGAAGCAAATCAAGGTAAGAAAGTAGTGAAATTCAAGTGTTCTTACAACTAATCACTTGTAAACTCTCCCTAATTCATTTATCCTTCTTGAAAACATGTAAAGAAGAAAATCAAGGGGAAGAAAGAGGGAAAAGTCACGGCCTTGAGGGAGAAAGAAGGAGAAAGTAAGGTAAGCTTGAGAACTTGTAATCTCTTGATGATTTATTCTTGTTCTTAGTGTTTGGTTGGTTGTTTTACTTGTATTGGCTTGGTTTTATAATTTAGGATGCATGAACCCTAAGGGAAGATTTTGCCTAAACTTTGATTAATTATGTACAAATGGTGTTTAAGTTTTTATATAAGTGATTAGAAGTGAAAAGAAGATGTTTGGTTGGTTGGGAATTGAAAAAACTTCAATTTCCCTAAAATAGTTAAACTTTTGGTCAAGGGAAAAATAGGGAGTTAAGGCTGGAATTTGATGGATTTGATGATTCCATTGTGTTTAGAATAAAAAATTATGTAGGAAACATGTGACTTATAGAGTGTGAAGGCTTTAGGGTGTGAAATAACAATTTTTCCCCTAAAATCCTAATTGGTGGCTGTTAAGGGTAAAATTGGAAATGCAGTGTGATTTTACCAAAAATGAGGTAAAAATGGATTTTATATGCAAAATTGTATAGGAAAAGGCTAGGTCATAATTTTTAGAAATGTACAATTATACTAGGTATAAAGGGAATTAGATCAGATTCCCTAGGGCCATTTTGGTAATTACACATTCTTAAGTAAAGATAACCAACTTATGAGTATTAGAATAAGATATGAATGAGTAATAAATCATTTTTTTATCAATTTGGAAATTTTAGGATTTGACATTTACTGAGCCAGACCGAAAATTAAGGACCAATATTAGTTAGCTAGGAAGGAGTAAGGTAGTAACTCTAGCTATTTTATGTGATTGTTAATATGCATTGTTTGCCATGCTCTTTGCAATGATATGTGGATGACGGTAAATCCTAGAGCAAGGTGGGGAAAAGTACAAGTACCACCCTAAGGGAAAGGTACAAGTACCTCTTGGCCTAAAGGTACTAGTCTAGGTCGCCCAATGTGATTTATGAGATTTCCTCACTTCGGTGTACAAAAAAATATGTAAAGACCCGCCTCATATATCCCTTATTACTGATCTTACTCAGAGTAGCAATGCGTAGTTCAGTGAGTACACAGGAATAACATGAATATACTGATAATATTAATACAATATTGCTTGATTATAATACAAAAGTTTCCCCACCAGGGGTTTACACAATATTTATAGACTTTTAAACAACCACCAACAACCCTCTTCGTGCATACCTCTTTTCTGATCTCAGCACGTTTCCAATGCTCACCTGTCTGAATGGTTGTTTGGGAGGAGTGAGATTTGAGAGAATCTCAGTAGCAAACATTACCACTATGCATGCCAGATATATATGAATGCATGACATGCTTGCCTACACTATTTCATGCCAACATAATGACATGCTGCATGCTCGATGTTATGACATACATATGGTCATTGCACAAATATAACAGAGCTTCAACCAATCATACATGTTCCACACAAATAGGCAAAGAAGTCACATAATCAATGCAAAACATACATATCACATACATGCAGAAAAGGTAAGTTCACTACCTCTTGGACTTTATGTCCTCCTCTTCTTATCCCTTGATCCGCCAACTCTTACTTCTTCTTTGTCACTTCATGGCCCTAGGCAAGTGATAATATCATTAGAGCCATGAAAATTGAATACTCAATGGCCCACATTAGCCCTATAGGCTTACTTTCACCATTGGAGTTCATTCCAATCATATTTGGTCAATTTCTTACTCAAATTCGCATGGTACTCAATCTACCATCATTTTTGACCAAAATTTAAAATATCATAATTAATTCTATAGAACTCCAATTGAGGTGTTTCAAAGCTCTATTTGAAGCCCTTTGAGTTTAGTTTTACAAAAAAATACTCGATTTTAAACGCCATGACCACACCATTCCCAGAATTTTTCCAAACACCAACTGTTTCAGATGTTCTTCCAGAAAACAGGGCAGACATTCAAAAATTCATATCTCACAATATACTTGTCCAAAGATTACAAAATACCTACAAAATTAAATCTCCACATGTCTACTTTAAGCATGAAAAATTTCATAATTATTGGATAATATTTGATTCCTCAAAAACGCGTTACAATAACACTACCTCCAGAAAACGAAATTCACAGCATTTACTCTTCAACTTCCAAAAATTCTCAATTCATATACAAGCGTCCAAAAATCATGAACACTTGCATACCCACACAATTTTGCCTCCTAAAGCCAATGGAAGTATCAAAATTATCAAATTCCAACTCCTCATACACGAAACAATACATGGCAGAAACAGAAGGAAATTGGATTCTCATAAAGAGTTTGTTGTTTCTTCGATTTCTCTTGCCTAATCACTTACTTGCTACTCCTAATCAAATGATTAGCTATTTACACACTCATTACACATGATTAGAAGAAATTTGGGCATTAGGACCCCTTAGGGTTTCATCATCCATATTCCACAAATCATCCCAATCCAAGCCAACAACAACAAGAACCACAACAAAGATACAAGAAGCAAGTTTTGGAAGTTTACCTTTGATTTTTGGTTGTTCCTCACTCTAAAAATGCCTCAGCCCTGTCTCTCTACACCTCTGATTCAGCTTGAATAAAATGGATTTAAAGGAATAGAAGTGATTAGAAGAGGCTATAGAGGGTTAAGGAGCAAGAGTCACAAGTTTATAAACTCCCCATACCTTTGATCTTGAGATCTCTAGCTTCTCATACTCTTCACCGACTCAAATGCTCACTCTCACTCTTGCGTCTATTTCTCTTCATGAAAATGCTGAGGAAGATGATGATTTAATGATTAAATGGGTCATTTTTCTCATCTGTCACGTGTCAGCTCCCTATTGGCTCAAAATTACAATTTCCGCACAAAATGCTTAATTTGGCAGAATTTTCATTAAATTTTGAAAATTCATATCTAATTGTAAAAATGTCCAATTGGAGTGATTCCAAAGGATATGAGACCCTAATTTAGTCTAGTTTTAAGAAAAAATATAACCTTTGGCCAATTAGAAGTTCAATCTTCCCAGAATTTTAATCTTTGAATGCTGTCCCAGAAAATAATTAATTTCGCTGGGCTAACTTCAAAAATTTATTTCTCTTTGTGTATAACTCCAAATGACTTATATGACCTATCAAATTAAAGTGTGATAAGTATAATTTCATTCTGAAAAGTTTCATAACTTTTCACCATTATTTACCCATCGAAAAAGGTCAGACAATCACCACTGCCACACCGGGAATTTCACCGGTGGCAAAATTACTTTGTGTTCCACTTTACTATATTATGTGTGACTTCCAATCACTTTGTTTTGTTATTCCCCAAGCTCTTTAGCTCACCAATATAATTCCTTTTAATATCCAAGGATATACAGGAATTTTGAAAAATTTAAACATACCTCATAAGGACATTTGCTAAACCAGGGTCTAGCAGTCCATTGATCCAGGCTTAATCTTATGCTTCTAGTCCCAAAATTCAGGATATTACAAAATACAAGTACCATCCCATGGGAATAGTACAAGTACCATGAGGCTAGTGGGACTTAGCTGAGGCAAGTATAGACAGGTTGTTGTTTGCTCCAGAACATTTATGAGACAAGTATGGGCAGGTTGGTGCCTACTCCAGAACATTGTTATGATCACGGTATGTTAAGTAGGGACAAAGCGATCATTTTGATCTGGACAAAATAATCGTTTAATCATGAACATTGATTAACAGACATGTGCAGATCATTATTATCTGCTGCATCATATGTTGCATTGCATGTTTATCTTTAACATTTTATATGATTGATTTCACATTACTACTAAGATTCATTCGAATCTCACCCTTTCTATATATATTAAATTTATTCAGCAAGAGGTAGCAGTTTAAAAGGCAAGGAGTTGCACACCGGCAACTAAGAGTTTCAGGAAGAAAAATTGTGTGTTGGTTATCTTTGTACTATTTATGTATTACTAGGTTTTATAATATACTATGTATAAATCCTGTGGGTATTTCCTATAATATAATCAAGAATTTTATATCAAAATGTTTATGCTATTTCTTTATGCCCACTGAACTATGCGTTGATACTTTATTAAATGTTGAATTTATGAGGGGTTTGATACTTTAGACAAATATAAAGCGGACATTTTTTGTCTAAAAAAACACCAACTCTTACTGCTCACTTTTCCATTAGATACTGATCTTTGGACAAATGTAAAGCAGACAAGGACATAAATGAGAGGCACAAATGCACAAAAAAATGCCAATGAAATAAGTTTATTTGAAACTTCCTAAGTTTGTTTAAGGGCAAAGATACCCCTGACCCCTTGGCAGCTCTTGTCTGATGCACAAAATCCATCAATGGTGTAACTATAGGAATATCTTTTGAAGCGCATCCTAAAAAACATAGACCAAAAAAATGAACAAAAGAAAAAAAATTGTTTGCCTCTTCAAATTATGCACTCTTATTTTTAGAAGAAAAATAAAGGATGACTTCTTTATTTGTTTTGGCTCCTTCCCCAATGTTGCAGCTTCTTGAGAAAATCTATACCAGTCAAATTTATAAACCTATATTACAACCTATACGAAGAACGAAACATATACCAATATACTAATAGTCAAAAGTCTTTACTTTATCATCTTCATTTTTGAATTCTTGTTTCACGCATCTCAATATGGTTAAAGTTCTTCACTTTATTATTTTGGTCTTAAACTAAACTTGTCCCTCTCTCTACATAATCTAATGTTTAAATCATCAGCATCATCATGAAAGTAAAAGGCTTCTATACTTTTATCATCACCCGCGTCTCTGTCTTCTTTTCCTTCCTCCTTTTATTACCCACCACTAATATATATATTAGTTTCAATACCAAACTCCCTCAACCTTATGCCTTCCCCACCTCTATTGCCTCCAAAAAAGCAACCATTTTTGCTCCCAATACAAAATTTGGTTTTTTAATATTATACATAAGTGTGATGATTGATATGGGAGGCAAATAGAGGGAGAAGTAAGAAGAACAACAATCACATGGCATTAAAACGAAATAGAGCAAAATATCTCATTGCCATTTTGAATAAAGCTTGAACAACATAGAATAGTATGGTGAAGAAAATAGGAACCTCATATATTCAATGAAAACAGAGACCACAAAGTCATATACTTGACTTCCTCTCTCTCCCTTTATCTTTGTCCCACATACAAAGAAAACAGAGACCTCATCAATTTCTTCTTCTCCTCCCCTCTTTATTAGGCTCTTCTTCTTCAGTCTCATTAATCATCCCCGATGAATAATTATTCTCCCATTGTAACACAACAAATTTCATTCTAAACTAATAAGGTTTAATGGGCTTAGAATTAAAGAGAAGATACAAGATTTGTGAGGAAGAAACAACTAATTGGACATAAGGTTCTTTAATGGGTTTAGAGTTTATGGAATGCCTAAAATAGGTTTGCCCTCGATAAAGGCTATTAAAGACATGGCCTTTAATAGGTTTTCAAATGAAGGCCATCACTAATTGTAGTTCTCCTTATATATACCCAGCTATTATCCCTGATGAATCATTCTTTGAGGTCTTTAATGGGTTTGGAATTAAAGAGAAAAAAGGACCCACCTTTGTTGATTAAAAAAGAAAGGGTCTTTACTAGTCTTTACTTTCAACCATTTCCTCCCCTATGCTAAGAATATCATTTTGTTGCTTTGTGTTTCTTTGGAAGAGGCTCCTTTTAGAAGGATGGCTTACTTTGTGGTTTCCCCCATCACACCCTTACCGGCTCCTCTCCACCGTCACATTAACCCCTAAAGAGCTTATTCCAGTTCTTATATGAAATTGACAAAGGCACCTTCCATAGATTGTACCCTCTTCTCTAAAATCCTGAAGTCAAATAAAGACAATCTGGAGATCAATGACGACAGCGGCTACATCATCTTTACTATCCTTATTTATTGGGAAAATCCACAGAATGAAAGAAAGAATATGAAAGGATGGAGAGATTATGAGGCCTGAGGATTAGAAAGGGTGAAATAATAAAAGGGAGAGAGAGAGAGAGACCGCAGGCAAAAATTCAATTGGGAAGGATTACTTCGGGCAAGGGAAAAGATAGTGGAAATGCTTAGGGCAGAGTGAAAGATGATGAAACTCTTAAGACAAGGATAATAGGAAAGTAAAACTATCAAACAAAAAAAGGAGGGAACTACCTTTATGCTAAAATTCAAATTTTTTGGAGCCATCATGTCAAACTCTTAATATTTCAACATTTATCAGAGTAAAAACAAATAGTTCAGTGAGCGAACAGAAATAACATAAACATGCTGATATAGAGTACTTGATTACATTACAAGAATCCTATAGGGTTTGAACATAATGTTTACAAAATCCAAAATAACATAGAAGAATTGTAGATCACCAATACTACTACTTGAGCAAGATCAAAACTCTCAGTTCCCCGTATCTACCTCCTTGCCTTGGAGTCGCTTCTCTAACTTAATAAATTTTTAAATTTGTTGAAATAGGTAAGATTTATATGAATCTCAGTAGTAACACATAATCAATCATATAAAATTTCAAAAAAACATTCAATGCACCATATAATATAATAGAAATAAGATACTGTAAACTTGTCTATTTGCTCGACATTCAAGATCAAATGACTATTTTGTTCCTACTAGCTATACTATGTTCATTGTTTATGATCAAATGACTGTTTGACCCCTACTTGTTGTAATGTTCTAAAGCAGATAATGTTCTGTTGTACTTATCTCACTACCTAAGCTGGGTCCCACTAGGTTTGGTGGTACTTGTGCTTTTCCTACCGGGTGATACTTGTGCTTTTCCCACACTAAAGCTAGGTTTTGTATTGAACAATTAATATCCCAGAATATGGAAACATAAATCATATAAACAATAACATAGTGTATGAAAGATAGATTTACTACTTATACGCCTTTCTAATGACTTATCCTCTCTTACCCACTCTTGGTCAACTCGGGCAGAGGTCGAATCCTATAAGTTAGAATCCATGACGAATGTGTCATTACTTAGTTAAACATCTTCTAAGGCTAGCACATTAAGTTAAATGACAATAAATAAGGTCTACATTGGCTTCTAGCACATGCCCTTATCTCTTGGAATCAAATTTGACTTAATTGACTTTAAACTTTTTCAATTCGTAGGTCAACCCAACTTGGCAATTTTGACCCCTAACTTTGAAAATTCATAACTTAATGTAGAAAAATAAAAATAGGGTGATTCCAAGTCCTATGGAAATATCCTTGAGTCCTCTTCCAAGGAAAAATACAAATCAAAGCCAATTATGGGGTCAAAACCACAAGAATTTACGATCAACATTATTGTCTAAAAATACATTCAAGTGCTTGTGTCTCAACTTCAACAAGGCATAACTCATAATTGATAAGGCCAAATAATGTATATTACATATCATTAGAAAGCTAAGGATGTCTAATACAACTATATAAAATATCATAGAAATTGGAAAATTTTGACCATTCAAAAGTAGCTTATAAATAGACTGGCACAAATTTGGCAGATCTAGCAACACCCTTTTGAATTCCAAAATTTGTATTTTCTAAACACCAATCATCCAAAACTCTTGACCACATGCTATCCCTACACAATTTTAGCAATAGCATTCATTTCTAAAATCAAATTAATCAAATTCCATCTTAATTACCATGAAAAAGGTCTGGCCAAATTTGAACCCTAAAACACAAATCGTGTTTTACAACTTTTAACCTTCAAACATGCAATTAACCACCCTAAACCCTTTATTAACCATATATTCATCATCAATTAGCCATTAAAGACCAATTTAAGCACCTTGGATGAAACCATAAATGGTCAAGAACTCCAAAAATACACAGTAAAATAGCAAGATATTATACTCATATTGAAGCATACGATTACCTTTACGAGTCCATCCGATGGGTTTGTAATTTCACACTTTGGCCAAGGAGATGAAACTGTTAGATTTCATGTTTTGATGATAACAAATCATGTTTCGGAAGTCTTTAGATTTGATTAAAACAAATACATCAGCAAAGGAAGTGATAAAAGTGATCTGAGCAAGATCACTCGAGTGATTTGGATAATCACTCGAGTGATAATCAAGATCACTTAACTGATCATTAAAAACCACTCGAGTGATATGGAAAATAACCAGACCACTCAAGTGATATGTGAAATCACTCGAGTGATGCGTCAGATCACTTCCAGTGAATGAAAAATTACTGCAAGAAAATATTATTGTTCTAGATTTCACTTCTAGTGATCTTGAATCACTCGAGTGATACGTTATATCTGCTGAATTATTTCCAGTTAATCTGAAAACACCGGAAGAAAAATTCACTGTTTTGAAAATCACTTCTAGTGAATACCAGATCACTCGAGTGATACCTGAAATTTTCTAAATCACTTCCAGTGAAATAAAAATCACTGCAAGAATATTTTACTGTTTTCCAAATCACTTCCAGTGATCTTGAATCACTCGAGTGATATAATATTTTAGCTGAATCACTTCCAGTGGAGTGAGAATCACTATAAGAAGAAAACACTATTTACAATCACTGTGATCCACTTGCAACTACTACCATGGAAATCAACAGATTTTGTCAAGTTAAATTTTGATATTAATAATCATTACTAATTATCCCAAATTACTGTCAAAATCATATGGCATATTATTTTGCTACTTAGTTGCGAAAGCAAGATCACTCCCGATGGTTTCCTTGATTTTCAGAAATCACTTCCAGTGAATCATATTACCCTGATGATATTCAAATATTTTCTAACGGTAATATTCTCAAGTGTATTACAGCTGTACTCTACCATCACGCACATGACAAGTAACTGAACTCTCCACTCAAACGACAACTATTTGTGGACGGCAGCAAAATTCATAAGTAACGGAAGACAAATACTATTGCATCTGTCAGAAGCATATTTGAATCAACGGACAAATTTACAACGGTCTTCAAAGCCTCTAATATATATGTCCAGCCATTCGAAAAATAAAAGTACGACGAAAAACGCTTGAACACATTGCAAACAATACTTTTATAAGTACTTCAACCCTTTATCTGTATTTTAGTTTTTATCTATATACTCTGTGAGAGAGATTTGTCAGTCATACGCATTTTATTTCCAATAGTGATAACTTAAGGTTGAGAAACCTTTAGTTGGGATTTAAGATTACCTTGTGTAAAGGGGAGCAAGTGTCCAGATGAACTTGCTGGTTGTACTGTGGTGCCAAGAACCCACTGAATCTTGGAAGATATAGTGAAAGGCTCAGAAGGATTTCTAAGGACTGGACGTAGGTCAAGTGGTTGAGACCGAACCAATATAAACCCCTATGTGAACTTCGGTGATATCTCTTCCTTCTTATAACTATGCCCTAAAGTTTTATAAATTTTTATTTAAATATCTGATTATTTTGTAATCACCCAATTCACCCCCCTCTTGGGTGAAAAGCTTGCTCTAACATTCGGTATGAGAGCACAGGTCTTCTTGTTCAGGTTTAACAACCTTAGAAGGATCCGGTGGTAAGCATGGGTGAAGGAATTCTTCCTGACGGAGCCTCTATCACTAGACCACCAGGTTTCAGTGGTGAGCATTTTTCCTTCTGGAAGCTAAGTTTCGTGTATTCGTAATGGCTATAGAATATGAGCTATGGGATGTGATTGAAACTATAAACTATGTGCCTACAAAGACTGAAGAATCTCAAAAAGTTCCTAAATCACCAGCATAATTTGATGACAATGACAAAAGGCTTGTGACTCTCAACAGTCAAGCAATTCTTATGATTCAGAGTGTACTGAGTCAAAAAGAATACTTCAGAATCTGTACTCTTCATATTACTAAAGAGATGTGGCAAGCTTTGGAAGTAGCTCATGAAGGAACATCAGGAATAAAAGAAAATCGAGTCAATACTCTAACTACAGAGTTTGATCTACTTCGTATGAAGGAAGGTGAGTCAATAGCTGAATTTGAAATTTATACTCATCTTGTTAATCAACTTGTAGCACTTGGAAAAATCTATGATCAGAATGTCCAAGTACGAAAAATATTAAACATACTCTCCAAAGAATGGGAGGCCAAAGTCACAGCAATAGAGGAGGCCAAAGGAGAATCAATACAATCTGTAGCTTCTTTGTTTGGAAGTCTTTCTGAATATGAAAGCAAACTAAAATTCAAACGAGAGCTAGAAGAAGTTGGTGACAAGAGAAAGAAAAGTCTTGCACTAAGTGTGACAAAAACAAAGGCAGAAAGCCAAGAAGAAGAAGAGTAGTTCGATGATGATGAAATAGGCCTAATGATCAGAAGATTTAAGAGATTTTATAAAGGCCAAGGGTTCAGGAATTCACAAAAAGGTGGAACTAGTGGCAGAAGAGACGCCAAGGAGATCATCTGCTACGAATGTGGTAAACCTGGACATATCAAATCAGAATGTCTGGAGTTATTACAGAAAAATAAAGAAAAGAGAAACATCAAATCTTTCAACAGAGAGAAGGCATTTGTTTCTACAATATAAGGAGATAGCTCCTCAGATGGAGAAAGCGATAATAAAGAGATAGCCAATATATGTCTGGTTGCTCAAGAGGAAACAGACGAGGAGGTAAGTGATTCTGATCCTCCTTATGATGAATTACAAAATGAATATGATGCTTTACATTTTGAATTTGTCAAAATTGTTAAAAATTTGATTGCATGTAAAAAGAAAAACAAATTTCTTGAAGAAAGAATTAAAGAATCATTTGATAAAGGTTGCGAAAAGTGTTTGTCTCTTGAGAAGAAAAATATTGATCTTACTAAAATTTTTGAAAAGTTTACAAAAGGAAGTGAGATGTTAAATGTTATTTTAAAAGCACAACGTCTTGTGAATGATAAGTCTGGTATAGGATGTGATCCAGATTTAGACAAAAGAAAGGGTAAGAAGAAGATAGGAGGTAAACCATATTTAAGTTATTTCACACATTCTGTGCACACATCTAATCCTTTTGCTTATTGTAATTACTGCAATAGAAAAGGACACTACACTTCTTCATGTTTTCATAAAAAGAAAGGAATTATAGGAACCTATAAATGGATACCTAAGAAGGTTCATGAACAGAAAGTTGTATGTACTAACCCAAAAGGACCCAAGAAGATAAGGGTACCTAAAACTTAATTATCCTTAATTGCAGGTTTGCTTCAGAGCATCCAAATCAAACAAATGGTACATAGATAGTGGATGCTCAAGACATATGACTGGTGATCTTAAGAATTTCACCACATTAGTACCCAAGGAAGGTGGCAAGGTGAAATTTAGAGGAAATCAAACCGGAAGGATGGCAGGACTTGGGGAAGTCAAGGATAAAATCAAAGACGTATATTATGTTGAAGGTTTATGTCACAATCTATTAAGTGTAAGCCAAAGCACAGATAAAGACAACTGGGTAATATTTGACTCAGATGAATGTCTGATAATTAGCAAGAAGGATCTGCAAATTGAAAAGAAGAATTTGAAGTCAAAACTTAAGGCAAAAAGAGAAGGTAACTGCTATACTCTTGATATGAATGAAAATATTTCTGAAAATTGTCTTTTGAGTAACACTGATGAGAGTTGGCTATGACATAAGCGACTTGCCCATGTAAATATGTATCAATTAGGTAAATTACTCAAAAAGGATTTGGTAATTGGTTTACCTAATGTAAACTTCAAGAATGATTTAATTTGTGATGCTTGTCAAAAAGGTAAGCAAACTAAATCATCTTTTAAATCAAAAACTGAAATTACCACTAACAGACCACTTCAATTATTGCATATGGATCTGATTGGTCCAGCAAGAGTTAAGAGTCTCAGTGGAAATTTGTACACATTTGTTATTGTTGATGATTTCTCTAGATTTACCTGGAATATATTTTTGTCATCCAAAGATGAAACTTTTAGTAAATTCATTGCCTTTGCCAAGAAAGTGCAAAATGAGAAAGGTATGTTGATTGCAGGTATCCGGACATATCATGGTGGAGAATTTGATAATCAAGCATTTGTAGAATATTGTGATACAAATGTCATTGATCACAATTTTTCAGCACCAAGAACTCCACAACAGAATGGAGTCGTGGAAAGAAAGAATAGAGTTCTTACAGAAATGGCAAGAGCAATGTTCAGCGAAAAGAATGTATCTCAAGTCTTCTGGCAGACGCTATGAGCACTGCATGCTACATCTCAAATAGAGCGTATGTCAGAACCAAACTTGGAAAGACACCATACGAACTCTATAAGGGACGGAAACCAAACCTCGCTCATCTACACATATTTGGTTGTAAGTGTTTTATTCATAACAACGGTAAAGATAATCTTGGAAAGTTTGATTCTAAGGCTGATGAGGGATTTTTCCTAGGCTATTCAAATCAAACTAAAGCATATAGAGTTTTTAATAAACGAACATGTGTTGTAGAAGAATCAATTCATGTTGTATTCGATGAATATGTGTCCTCTAGTAAAAAATTTGACGATGAGATAACTAGTAACCAATCTTCTGTTAACTCTCCCAATCTTGAGGTTGATAATATAGAAAAAGAAGTTAAACTAAGTCAACCAGATCAACCTCGAGCCTGGAAATACATTAAGAGTCATCCTCTAGATCAAGTGATAGGATAAGTTAATGAAGGAGTTAAAACTAGAAACAAAGTTTTAAACGAAGTTAGCTTTTTTGCATTCATTTCTCAATTGGAACCTTCTAACATTGACAAAGCCTTATCAGATATTGATTGGGTGTTAGCAATGCAAGAAGAATTAAATCAATTTGACAGAAATCAAGTTTGGGATTTGGTACCCCGGCCTAAAGACCACTCGGTTATTGGCACTAAATGGGTATTCAAGAACAAACTTGATGAATCCGCAGCTATTATCAGAAACAAGGCAAGATTGGTCATCAAGGGCTATAATCAAGAAGAAGGTATTGATTATGAGGAAACATATGCTCCAGTAGCAAGATTGGAAGCTATACGAGTACTCTTAGCCTTTGCGTGCATTAAAGGATTCAAATTATATCAAATAGATGTGAAAAGTGCTTTCTTAAATGGGTACATCAAGGAGGAAGTTTATGTAGAACAACCTCTAGGTTTTGAAGACGTATCCAAACCAAATCATGTTTTTAAACTAAAAAAGGCTTTATATGGTTTGAAGCAAGCTCCTAGAGCCTGGTATGAAAGGTTGAGCAAATTTCTCATCGAATTTGGTTTTACAAGAGGAAAAGTCGATACAACTTTATTTATAAAATGAAAACTAAATGATATTTTGGTAGTTCAAATTTATGTTGATGATATTATATTCGGTGCTACTAATGATTCTCTGTGTAAAGAATTCTCTGAGATAATGCAGGGAGAATTTGAAATGTCTTTAATGGGAGAATTGACATTCTTTTTGGGTTTACAAATTAAACAAAGAAAGAATGGAATATTCATATCACAGACTAAATACCTAAAACAATTGCTCAAGAAGTTTGGATTGGATGAAGCTAATGGTGCAGATACACCTATGAGTTCAACGATACTTATGGATGCTGATGAAAAAGGAGTTGATTTCAATATAACTCAATATCGAGGAATGATTGGATCATTACTCTACCTCACAGCCAGCAGACCTTATATTCAGTTCGGTGTTGGTTTATGCGCAAGATTTCAGTCATGCCCCAAAGTATCACATGCTGAATTAGTGAAAAGAATTTTTAGATATCTGGCAGACATAAAAGAATTGGGTATATAGTATCCCAAAAGAGGTAACGAATATCTAGTTGCCTATTTTGATTCTGATCTCGGTAGTTATAAAACAGATAGGAAGAGCACAAGTGGGCAATGTCAATTTCTTGGAGGTGCAGTTGTTTCTTGGTTCAGTAAGAAACAAACTACAGTATCATTATCTTCAACGGAAGCAGAATATATAGCAGCCTTAAGCTGTTGTGCACAAGTACTATGGCTAAAACAGAAACTTCAGGATCTTGGCATATATCTTAAAGAAATTCCTATCTACTGTGATAACACCAGTACAATAAGTTTGGCGAAAAATCCTGTACAGTGTTCAAGAACCAAACATATTGATGTGAGACATCATTTCATTAGAGATCATATTCAGAAAAAGGATGTCAAGGTGTTATTCATACCTACACATTTACAATTAGTTGATATTTTCACCAAACCTCCTGCCCGAGAACAATTCATGTATATACGAAGGGAATTGGGAATGGTAAATCCCAATGAATTGTAAGTTGTTTAGCCTTTAGAAATGTTGATTTTATGATGTTTTGATGATTCCATAACTAACTTAGGCATTGGAGTATCTATAAAGTTGTTTTACAGGATGCTCTGTTATATCTTCAAATAACAGAGATAAACAGAGAGGAAAACACTCGGGTGATGATAAAGACCAACTCGAGTGAGTGAACAGTGAAATACTGTAACCACAGGTAAATCAAGTAATTAGACTGATAATATCATCTCAGGTAAGTCACATGAGTGTTTTTAATCATTATTCGTGTAGTTACAGCGTGATTTTAGCTTCTGTGAAGTAATTTTGGACTTCACTCGAGTGAAAACCAAAATCACTCGAGTGAATGTCAAAATCACTCGAGTGAATGTTAAAAAAAACTAGTTATATCAGCTTTTTCCCTCGCGTGACTGTTCATTTCACTCTCTAAGTTCACTCTCACTCGCATAATCACTCTCAAACCCTCTAAAATCTCTTGAACCCAGAAACCCAAATCCTCAAAGCTATATCTTCACTCTTTGCTTCACCGATTAATCCCATCTCGTTAGATTCTCCTAATCGCATCCATTTCTCTCCATATAATCTCCGACAGAACCCTAAGTCTCTTCTTTCGATCAACAATAGCGAGAACCAAAAGACCTGGTCAATCTCCTCCATCCTCTCCACCGTCTAAGAAGCCAAAAGCATCATCTGCACAAGAACCTAATCCGACCCATCAAAAACCCAAAGGGATTCACATCGAAGAACCTACTGGGATGACTACATGATCACATACAAGCTCTAAAGGCAAAGGGAAAGAGAAACGACGAGAAGCAGACATTCAAGAATCTACATTGCAGACAAAGATTACACGTGCTGTCAATATTTTAGCTGCCTCTGTTCCCCAGAAGTCACGGTATGCATCTCAAGCTTCTGGTAGTCGGTACCATTCTGAGTCCTTGGTTGAAGAATCCCCCGAAATCCTTGATCCTCCTCTTGGGTTTAACACGGGTAACCTCAGAATTTTGAATTTCATTGTGTTTGCTTCCCATTTTGCCAAGAGAGATTTATGTCCTGTTGTTTGGGTAGACTTGGCCGAGCTGAAAAAGAAATTTTATATTGACTTGACTCCTTATTTGAAGCAATATGAACCATGGTTGAAACTAAGAATGTCTTACAATCCCTTGGTTGTTAAGCATTTTTACTGTAACATGAAGATTGCTGATGTGAAAGATAGACATGGAAACATTATTGTTGAAAGAATTGAAACAAGTGTGAGAGATCAAAAAGTCCTACTTTCTGGAGATCTTATAAACACTTACCTAGGAATAGAGGATGTACCTATGAATTCTCCCCGAGTCTTTCATATTATGAGCTGGTTGACATTTTTAGACCAGGACAGCCTGGTGTGCCTCTACCCACTTCCTTAGCAGCTCTAACCAATGACCAGAGAGCCTTGTTTTACATTTATTCCCGTAGTATGGTTAACAAGGCAAAGAACTTCACTCATATCACAGGGAAGGATCTTCAAATGATGGCATCTCTTATGACAAGAGAAAGAAGAAATGTGGGTGAGCTCATTTTTCAAGAAATGAAGAGGTTCAGGTTTTACTCCTCCAAGTCTACTATAATTCCCTATCCTCAGCTTGTGTCCTATATTCTCTCTATGCACAATATTTGGCACTTGACACCTGAGGGGGACATAGTGAGGATTCCTAAGTTTGGGAAGATTCACCTTACTCGGATGGGAATCACTATTCCAACTGGAGCTTCTTCACAGACTCAGAGACATCATTCACCACCTCCTGAGGCAAGCTAGAGAGATAATCATACTAAGAAGATGGATCCTTCACCTTCCAAGATGAATGAGGCTCAGTCTTCCAGAGCAGTATCTCATAGTCCTTCATTCACTCAGGCTGCTCTTCAGACATATATTCAGGATGCCATCCAGTCTGCTGTCACTCAGTTGAGGAAATCTAACACTGAATTGATTGATCAATTCAACTACCAAGTTAAAGTGTTAGTAGAGGCAGTGAATCACAACTTCAATATACTTTTTGAGTGCTAAGTAGATCAGTCACAGAGGATCCAGAGGATTGAGGATGCACTCAGGTCTCACCTTCACATTCCTTTCTCTGACTTACCACCAACCACCTCACATGTACCTCTTACATCAGACCCTTCACTTCTAGATCCTTCACTTTCTGAACCTCATATCATTCCTTCAGACACTCCTCCTCTTGCACCTCTCACATCCTTTATCTCTGACCCTATTCCTGCTGGTGATACTCCACAGGTTGATCCCATCCTCCAGACTCCATCATCTTCATCACATCACACCTCTTCCAGTTCTCATACTAAGGAGATTGTCGTTGAGGATGCTATTATAGAGATTATAGGACCTACTCATTCCACTTCTACCACTTTTCTTGAGCCCTCTTCTATGACCTTTTCTTTCTAGTCTCCTGCCCAGCTCTCCCTCATTCCATATGTTCCACCTATCTCCTTCTTTGCCTCTTCATCTACTCAGGCATCTATGCCTTCTGTGTCTCCTTTAGATGATGCTAAAAAGGGGGAGAAGAACTGAGAACTGATATGATCATATATTTTTTTATATAGTATGTAGTATTCTGTTTATTGTCATGTAGTAGTGCAGTTTGTGCAGTTTCAGTATGCTTTCTGAACTGACATGTACTTGTTCAAAGATTCTAATCTAATGAGAATATAGTCTTAATGCAATTGTGTTTATGTTTGCAGCTGTCAATCTGATCTCATGAAAAGCAAGAAGTTATGCTTCACATGTGCATGTTTAAATTTTGTTTATAATGGTTTTTGAACCTTGAACTAATATTTTTTATTTTCTATATGAGGTCAAAAAATTTTAATCTTTGAAACAATTCTTTTTAGTCCTTGCAATAGTTAAGTTGTTGCAAAACTTTTGAAAAAGATCAAGTAAAGCTTTTAGAAAATCAAATTTTGAACATGATCATATAATATGTTCTGTCATCATCAAAAAGGAGAAGAATGTTAGATTTCATGTTTTGATGATAATAAATCATGTTTTGGAAGTCTTTGGATTTGATTAAAACAAATACATCAGCAAAGGAAGTGATAAAAGTGATCTGAGCAAGATCACTTGAGAGATGTGGATAATCACTCAAGTGATAATCAAGATCACTCGAGTAATCATTAAAAACCACTCGAGTGATATGGAAAATAACCAGATCACTCGAGTGATATGTGAAATCACTCAAGTGATATGTCAGATGACTTCCAGTGAATGAAAAATTACTGCAAGAAACTATTACTGTTCCAGATTTCACTTCCAATGTTCCTGAATCACTCGAGTGATACGTTATATCTGCTGAATCACTTCCAGTGAATTTGAAAACACTGGAAGAAAAATTCATTATTTAGAAAATCACTTCCAGTGAATACCAGATCACTCGAGTGATGCCTGAAATTTTCTAAATCACTTCCAGTGAAATAAAAATCACTACAATAATATTTTACTATTTTCCAAATCACTTCCAGTGATCTTAAATCACTCGAGTGATATAATATTTTAGCTGAATCACTTCCAGTGAAGTGAGAATCACTACAAGAAGAAAACACTGTTTACAAAATCACTTCCAGTGATTCCAAATTCACTCGAGTGGCATATAAAATCTTATGTTCACTTCCAGTGAGTCTGTAATCACTTGCAGAAGATTTTAATGTTTTCCAAATCACTTCCAGTAACATCAAATTCACTTCAGTAGTGTATTATTTTGCCAGTAACACTCTCAGACAATCACTGTGATCCACTTGCAACTACTCCCATGGAAATGAACAGATTTTGTCAAGTTAAATTTTGATATTGATAATCATTACTAATTATCCCAGATTACTGTCAAAATCATATGGCATATTATTTCGCTACTCAGTTGCGAAAGCAAGATCACTCCCGATGGTTTCCATGATTTTCAGAAATCACTTCCAGTGAATCATATTACTCTGATGATATTCAAATATTTTCTAACGGTAATATTCTCAAGTGTATTACAGCTGTACTCCACCATCACGCATATGACAAGTAACTGAACTCTCCACTCAAACGACAACTATTTATGGACGGCAGCAAAATTCATAAGTAACGAAAGACAAATACTATTGCATCTGTCAGAAGCACCTTTGAATCAACGGAAAAATTTACAACGGTCTTTAAAGCCTTTAATATATATGTCTAGCCATTCAAAAAATAAAAGTACGACGAAAAACGCTTGAACACATTGCAAACAATACTTTTATAAGTACTTCAACCCTTCATCTGTATTTCATTTTTTATCTATATACTCTGTGAGAGAGATTTGTCAGTCATACGCATTTTATTTCCAATAGTGATAACTTAAGGTTGAGAAATCTTAAGTTGGGATTTAAGATTACCTTGTGTAAGGGGGGGCAAGTGTCCAGAGGAACTTGCTGGTTGTACTGTGGTTCCAAGAACCCACTGAATCTTGGAAGATATAGTGAAAGGCTCAGAAGGATTTCTAAGGACTGGACGTAGGTAGAGTGGTTGAGACCGAACCAGTATAAACCCCTGTGTGAACTTCGGTGATATCTCTTCCTTCTTATAACTGTGCCCTAAAGTTTTATAAATTTTTATTTAAATATCTGATTATTTTGTAATCACCCAATTCACCCCCCTCTTGGGTGAAAAGCTTGTTCTAACAGAAACCATACACCTAAGATTAGAATTCTATAACCAAAGAAACATTGTTCTCGATAAGTATAAGAAGATTAGTGGATGCTTTGGGAGCTAGAAACGCGATTTCAGGCTTCGAATTGATGAAGAACGCGAAAACTTCTCTCCTCTTTATTTTTCTCTATTTTTTTTAATTTCCTTATATTTTACTGAGCTTGTCTAAATTTTAAAGGAAGAAGAAATGGTCTAAAATTTTTTAATAATTTATGACACATGTCTTAAAAGCCATGGTACTGGAGGCTCCTTTTTGGGAATTATTGGGTACCGGGCGATTTTATGTACCAAATATTCTTAATTTACTCTATAGGATACCCAATGACCTCTTAAAATCTGTCTTCATTTCCCCTTTAACATAATTGGGTGAATTTAATTCTTAAGGTAGAAGGATTCATCTAGCTTTTGGTACCACAATCAGAAAAATTGGGTATATGGCCGGACTAAAGACCAATGGGTCACATTGGCTTTTCTACCACTATCAGATGTCTAATGGTAGATGTCTATTAGGATTGGTAGGCACACAGTGAAAGAATTAAAATTTAAAATTGTAAAAGTTTACTAATCTCAATTGCAGATCTATCAAAGGTATTTAAATCGAGTTAGAAAGAGTCGTACCTTATTTATATTTGTTTGAATGCCCATAATCATCAATGTATTGCAAGTTCTCAAATCTCCATGCTTGGTTGCTCTTGAAATAATTTCTTTGGCATCTACATATCCGCTAATTCTTCTTAAAAGAGCATCAAACTCTACGAGTGTGAGATTAACCATCCTCGACATCAACATGTTGGCTAGTTCTTCTTTAGAGTTTTGCCTTTTGGATCTTGAGGAGCTAATTACTCAGATAAGCTCCTTCTACTGGCATCTACACGAATATAACCCAATACCGGTGGCATGCTAGCTCTTTCTAGGGTTTTCTTATGGCTCTCTATTTTTTCATCATCTTTAGAAAACCCTAGCTCTTACCTTTTATAACTAGTTAGGGTTATCCATTTTATTATGGATATTGGATTTTTAAAATTAATCTTAATTAATTTGAAAATCCTTATCATATCAATTAACACTTAATTGTTTTGATATGCTAATTAAATAAATCTAGTTTAATTAAATCTGTCCAATAGTTTTAATTTAACCTATTTATTTAATTCGAATAAAGAACTAATCGAATTAGATTTAATTTATATTTATAAATTAAATATGAAATATTATCATATAATATCTTTATATATACACAATATAATAATATTATCATATTATATAATATTATCATATATATAATATATATTATCAAATAATATTATATATATATATATATAATATTATTAATTTTCTTTTCATATATATATATATAGACAGACACACATATAAATATTTATCAAATAAATATTCACACAACATGTGTATAATATATATAAAATTAGTTCACCACAGATTAAACACTGTATTCATTGAATCTTAGACATATCTTAGATTCAATGAATCTGGACATTATAGCTTGTGTTAGGCTATTCTTGTGTGAGACACTGTAGGTCCATATGAAGTTGGTAGTGGGCCAATGACTATACTAATCCACAAGTTGTAAGCGGCCTCTTGCAAGACATTACGACTACCTAATTCATATGAGGATCGACAAAACAATACAACCTGTCGTATAACCATATCACGTCCCTTTTGTCACACGATATTTTGGTCAAGGATGAGGCATGGAGAATGTCATCCTCCTTTTCTTGACCATTACTTTCTCGATCCCTAAGTAGTTTGACTACATAAATGGAAACTCCTTTCCATCTAGTATGGCTATACATTTCTCAGACTTACTCATCGAGGGGCCTAGTAATATCTCTCTACTAATGTGAGGGATAAATTCCATCTTGACCATTCACATTCCTTTTTATGAAAACCACTAAGCCTAATTGTAGCCTTTATCATTACCCAGTGAAAGAAGACTTTTGACTAGGTTAAAGCTAAGTGACTCTCATATGGGAATCTATGATGATCTCAGGTCAAAGGGCATTGTGATGTTGTTATACATGAGATAAGCTTATTAATTTATCCATGCAGCTTTCTCATAACGGGTTAGTCTAGCACCTTATACTCCTACAAGTGTCTAAGACTCTGAATCATATCCCTATAGCTTATCAAATTCATACTGGTCTTATTTCATCTTTATTCCCACATAGATGACCGATTAGTGACATTTAGAACAATCATTATAATTTATCTAAGGATACAGTTATCACAGTGAACATGCGAGTAATGTGATAACTAAATAGATAAATTCATTAAATAACAATGTTCAAAGTATAATGATTGGCCCCTAGGGCACAACCTCCAATAGTCGGCATTTGATTGGCTAATCAAGGAAAAAATGTCAGAAGGTACTTTAATAAAGCTACTTTTTGATATAGGGCTGCTGGTTTTGTGACACATGTCCTTCTTTAGGTTGAGTAGCACCAAGTGTCTCCTGGAGACTCCCAAATGACACCACTACCATTGTGTCTCTGGAAACTACCAAGTCTGTACAACGATTTGCCTCGGGAAATATCAGGTCTTTATATGGGCACCACATTGCCATATGGTGCATTCCTCCCTTATTCTTCCTTAAATTGGCGCCATTTTGGGTGCCCACTAGAAGCCTTAAAGCGTCTTGAATTATTGCCAAGTTTCATACACAAGTATACATATATACATATATCTTCCATCGGCTTGTTCAACCGGAAAATTCTTACATACTTAAAGCAGTACAAGTCATGAAATTTTTATTACACTACAGCTCTCCCTTTGTACAATAAATTTTGTCCTCAAAATTTTGTTACATGATCTAAAATACAAAATCTGGATATTGTCTTCTCATGTCTTCCTCTATTTCCCAGGTAACTTCTTTAGGAGATAATCCGTTCCAAACTACTTTCACAAATAGGATACTCTTGTGCCTGAGTTGTTTCTCCTGCCGATCAAAGATTTGGTCAGGTTCAACTTCATATGTAAGATCATCTTGCATATTTACATCCTTATATTTAATTACATGCTCTGGATCGAGTTGATACTTCTTTAACTGTAAAACATGGAAGACATCATGTAATTTACCCAAATTTAGGGGTAAAGCTATTTGGTATGCTATTGGCCTGATCCTTGATAATATTTCAAATAGACCAATATACCTAGGGCTTTATTTCTTCACTTTAATGCCTACCAATACCAGTGACAGGTGATGTCAAATTCCTTAATATTTTGACATTTATCAGAGTATTAACACACAGTTCAATAGGCATACAGAGTAGCAAAATTATACTAATATAAAATTCTTGATTACTTTACAAGAAATCCCCATAGGGTTTGTACATAATAAATCACAAAACCCAAAATGCATAAAAAGGACACAAATAACAACTCTAATATCTTGCTTTGGACTGGAACCCTCAGTTCCTAGTGATCACATCCCTGCCCTTAGAGTCGCTTCTCCTTGCTGAATAAATATTGATTTATGGAAATGGTGAAATTCAAATGAATTTCAGTAGTAACATGCTATCAACCATATAAAATGCAAAAGATAAACATGCAAAGCAGCATATGATGTAGAGATAATAATATTGTGCTCATGTCTGTCAATCAATATTTAGGATCAAAGCGATGACTTTGTCCAAATCAAAATGATAGTTTCATCCCTACTTTCCATACCATGATCACAACAATATTCCAGAGCAGGCACCAAACTTTCTGTACTTGCCACATTAATGTTCCAGAGTAAGCAAGAACCTGTTCATACTCACCTCAGCTGGATTCCATTGGCCTCATGGTACTTGTGTTGTTCTCATGAGGTGGTACTTGTGTAATACCTTACATTTAACACTCGACCTCATGAGTTTTACATAGTGACTTCAAACCATTAAGTGATGTTCTTTTTATAAAACTATTTCAAATCCCAACCTTAAAACATGATTCGAACCTATAGTTAAGTAGGTTTTTCTAAACTTCTCAAAATCTTGCGGAAGTGTATTCAAGTGGTTCGCAACTTTATTATTACTTATCGATTCTTATCTTTTCCTTTAATTCAATTAGGGCTATCCTCTACTTAAATTTAATTTATTTATTTACATACATAAAATGTGTAGCCACATAAGACCACCAAAGTGTCTAGAACAATTACAAAATAGTGCATTACACTTCAAACTTCAATTCTCCTTCATATTTCCCCTTTACATATCTTCATGTATTCTTCACCTGTACACATCATACCTATATGGTTGGGTAAGGAAGAGTGAGATTCATAGTACTCATCATACCTATATGCTTTGTACTTCCTTTATTTCTTCTTCTTCCAACCATCAGAGTTACTTGAAGTTCTCTTATTTTTCTTCTTTCTTGACTTCACCATGGCCCTAGATACCCAATCACATCATTAGAGCCATGATCGCGAGTCATTAGAAGTATATATTAAGTCCCAAGAAGTTATGAAGGGTTAAATATATCAATTTATTTCAAAAATATGAAATGATGGAATTTGGGGTCTCAGTTGTGGCTGAAAATGTCGGCCACAGCCAAACATGTTAGAAAATTTTTAGCCGTGGTCAAGAAACTGGCCGTCCAGATTTCCCTTTCCTGATTCTAAGTTAAACTTTTAAAACTTATAACTAAATACAAAAAAATCCAAATGAGGTTGTTCCAAGTTTTATTTGACCCTTTATAAGTCTAATGTGTGAGAAAAATATCTTATGCAAACAATCACATGTCCATAATTCCAGAATTCTCAATTAAGCTTTACTACCATAAAATTGATTCCAGAATCAATGCCTAACTTCAAAAATTCATAACTCACAATCTACTAACCCAAATGACACATATTATATATCAAATTAAAGCTTAGGATGCCTAATTTCATTATTCAAAAACATATCAAAGCATACTTGCCTCTAGAAAATAAAATCTGTTAGCTTTGTTCCTTTAACCAAAATTGTTGGGTTTTAAATCCAACCCTTCGAAAATTACAACCACACCTAACCCCACACAATTTTGCCCAAGGAATCCATTAGAAACCTCAAATTTAGAGAATTTAAATTTATTATTTATGCCCTTTTCTAGCCAAAATAGAACATCACAAAACAACAATTCACCAAAACATAATTTTGTCCAACTACTTGGTCTAATGTCATCATAAAATATAATCTAACCATAAATACATGATTAAACCTCAAACATACCCATTGGATGAAAATAAACAATACCAAACCCCCACAAAAACTCATCCAAACAACAAACTAATCGGTTCAAAACGAAGCTGACGCTTACCTCTACGCGTTTCTGTAGTCGATTCAAAAATCTAGCAGGCAAGAAAGATGGCATCAACCACATCCAAATGAAAATCTGAAATCATAGAAATGAAGCTTAGGATGAGTAGAAGAAGGTTTGAGAGGGGTACTTTGAGAGAAAACATCGATTAGATAGTGTTTCGGTGGACTAAATTTCTTAAAAGTTACTATCCATGTACTATTCATCTCTTCTCTTTCTTCCAACATTTTTTAGGGATTTTTGGCATTTTTTCCTGATTTTCTAGGGTAGCTAGACAAAATACATGGTTAAGGAAGACCTTTGAAAAATTCATGCCATGAGTCACGATGTTGTGGTGCTATTTGTCAAGTATTCTACTGATTCGGTGACACATGTCACTTGCTTTGTGGTCTTCCCTTTTTCTCTCTCTTAGGTGGAGCCATAATTGTTAGGGGAAGGGAGAGCCTGGTGATTTCTCTGGACTCCAAGTTTGGTGTTTGTGAAGTTAAGTACGTGACCGAGCCGAAGACCAGTGGATTCCCTAGACTCCAGTTCTAGGTGGAGCGTTCTCAAGATGCCAACACAAAAGCATAAAAAGATTGTAAGAACACATAAGCCTATTGAAGGAAGGGGCAAAAGTCTATATAAAGTTATAGATAATAGAGGAACCTAAGGAATTAGACTACCCTTACCTGTTAATCAGCCTATTGAAGGAAGGAGCAAAGGTCTATATAGAGGAAGTGGCTCAGCGTGATAGAGATGTTAGCTGTGCCTAGTCCTATTAAGGATTCCTCTACTGGTGACAATGATAATGAGACCTTAAGGATAGATGAGGAAGTGCAGGATTTATATTCTATTGCTAACTTTAAGGCTCCTGATATTGAGTTAGGGTATGACCCAGATTTTCCCCTATGTTATAAGAACACATAAAGGGCTATGCCAAAAAGCTGATATTACTTATGTTTCCCTGTAGGGACCGTATGTAGCATTTTTTGGCAGGATAACATGATATTTTAGGATCAAGATAAATATGGGATACCAATGCCTAGTGATATTCAAATTGGTATAAGTACTAATGCCTCGGATAGCATCGAAACTCCTGTGTTAAGTGTGATTAAGTGAGAGTAATCTCAGGATAGGTGCCCCCTAGGAAGTTAAGTTAGTAAGGTCGTGGAGACTTGAAGAATAGTGATTACCTTAAGGTTTTGGTTACTATTTTGACTCCATCACTTGACTGATTACTTGAGTGATCCCTTCTAAAAACTGGCAAAGTTTAGAGTCCTTGTCTTAACACATCACTCTAGTAATCACTCAAGTAATCCAGAACCACCACTCAAGTGATTACTCGAGTATCCTTTCTAATTTCTTCTAGAGTTCTACAGGATAAAAAGACTAATTACACAGTTCATCACTCAAGTGCTTACTTAAGTAATCCATTGATTATCACTTGAGTGATCCATTTGAAAACATAGCAGAGAGTCTTCCCTAAAATTCATAACTTATCTTATCTCATCACTGAGTGGTCACTCGAGTGATTTAAGGATATTACTTAAGTGATCCCTTTCCAAAACATGAAGAGAGTTTTGGACACTATTATGACTCCATTACTCAAGTGATCACTCCTGAAAACTGGCAGAGAGGTTAGAGTCCTTGTCTTAACATATCACTCTAGTGATCACTCAAGTAATCCAAGGCCATCAATTAAGTGATCCCTTCCAATTTTTGCTAAAGAGTTCTACTAGATAAAAAGATTGTAAGTGTCACCTTGTTGGCCAAAGAAGGTGGGTGAGGATTACTGGGGCTTTAGGAGGATGACTTGGGGAATCTGAAGTATGTCATCTAGGGATGGTGTATATATAAGAGGGTTCTGTGGTGGTGGTGGTGGTAAAGTCTGTGAGGTAACTAGTATCTTCTTAGTTTCAGTAGATGAGTGGTGTGAATGGTTAAAAGGAGACTAATAGAGTAGCTCAGAACCTGTAAGTAATGTAACTGGTGTAGGTACTGTGGTAGGCTAGACTAACTTATCAAGAGTAATATGTACTTGGTCAGATGAGGATGGGTTAGTTATGGTGAAGAGAAGATTGCTCATTGTGGACTGAGGGATGATAGGTAAAGGGATAGAAGCTGTGATAAACTCAGTTACTAGAATGGAAGCTGTTACGAGTGTAGGATGGTGTATTTAGAAGTGTAAGTGTACATTGTCATAATCAAGTAATATAGAAGTGAGTAGAGTATCGTTCTCACGAGGATTGATCACTAAGTACCAAAATTGGTAATTTTAATTCTATTTAGTCGGTTGATTAGTTGTGATTGAGATTGCAAGATAGAAATGATGAAATATGAATACAAGTGATATAAAGACAAATATGAGTAAAAGCCCTAGGGATTAGATTTCACTTAATAAATTCCAGATTGAATCACTTATCTACTCTAGTCCTATTTATTCCACATGATTGATAGTCGAGTTTCCCTATTTTAATTACTAGCCTCTTCCAAGGTCAAGTAATTCTATAATTAATTGCTAACCCAATATATTCCTATATGAATTTAAGCAATCAATCATGCATTAAGATTTATGGAACTCAATTAAGACTACACAACCCATATGAATATATTCCTATTTCATATGCAAATTATGGTTTTAATTATAGGATCCACACACATGTATCTCCTTCCGGTCTCAACATGCATATTAAAATCATCCAAAAGGTGGCTAATCAATTGTAACATTAAGAGCAATAATTAAAACTCAATCATGAAGGAAAAATTAAAACTAGATTTAATAAGTTAAGATTCAATCCGTCATTAGTAAGCTACGTCATCACCCAAGGAAAAGGAAAATTTAGCTCATCATAAAATTAAAAACAAAACCAAAATATATTCGAAACATCATAAATATTGCATAAAAATTAATTACAAAAACATAAAAATACTACTACAAGATGCATGAAAATGGAAAATCTAGCCTACCATAAAGGAGGTAAAACCATCCATGTAGGTGGCAACCTATACCATCCATAAAGGAGGACTACCTAGGCCTTCCATATAGGAGGTAAAACCATCCATGTAGGAGGCATGCAAAAAGTAAAAAAATTGCAAGAAATAAATTCTAAAAATAACAACTCTCTCTCTAAAATAGAAACTCTCTCTCTCTCTTCCTTCCTCTTCATTTTAGGGTGCCAAGAAGCTCTATTTATAGGCTTCATTTTCGGACTGCTACAGTGATTTTTGCTACAGTGATTTTGCTATAGTAACCGACTACCCACTTGCTACAGTACACGGACTGCTACAGGAACCGCACTGCTACAGTGAACCGACCACACCGTCCGCTACAGTGAAACTGCTACAGTGCCCGCATGAACAGTGCACAGTGAATAGTACCACGTGAATAGTACTTTCCCTTAAATGCCTTCTTTAATTCTTTTTAATCCGGTACTATCCATGGCTGCAAGAAAATCATTATTTATTTATTAATTACACCCAAATTAATTATATTCAGCTCAAATATAGTCCACAAAATCATCATATAAGGGAAAATGAATATGCAAATATTTTACTTATTAGAAGCAGAGGCTGGGGTTGAGGCTAGAATAAATGTACTAGGGGTCGAAGTACCAGACATCAAGGCATCCACCTTCTCATGTAAAGACCGGTGAAGGGTGCCAATCTCCTACAAAGCACTTGTCTGAGCCTGTTGCTATGCTAATACTTCCTTGTTGTGTGCCAGTATAGCCTCATTCTGCTTGTTCATGTACTATACCATTTCTCTCATCTTGAAATTCATATGGGTGATTAATTTAGCATTCTTGTTGGCAATGTGTACATGGAACCCTTCAAGTACTTCCTTTAGGTAGTTTTGAATTGTGGAA
Organism: Albizia julibrissin; assembly: GCA_037074505.1. NCBI lineage: Eukaryota > Viridiplantae > Streptophyta > Magnoliopsida > Fabales > Fabaceae > Albizia > Albizia julibrissin. The sequence goes on along the minus strand of CM073480.1, from coordinate 39,982,022 downwards.
TATAAGAACAAGGGAGCAGATGACTGAGTATCATTCAACTTGATAGTCTCAGCCTCTGTAGCTTTCTTCTTCTTAGGAGTAGATTCTATAGTCTTCTTTGTAGGTATTTCAATTCCTAAATTCCTAATTTGGTTCCTTCCCATTGGTAATAGACTCTCATCTGGCTCATTTGGCTCAAGGTACCAAATCTTGCTAGCCTTCAAGAATAAGGAGATAAGCTAGGGCTATGGCATTGGTATGGTCCGGGTTCCAGAAAAACAATATCTCTTGATCTTAGAGAATATCAACTTTCCCAAGTTCCTCTTTTCCTTCAGAAGTACAGAGGTCATGTTCTTGAAGTCCCTCTCAATGAAGTATGTGAAATTTTTAGATTTGTTTACTATAGCTCAAGAGTAAATATACCAGAGGATTATGTGCATGTCACACATGTCCCTTGGATTGAAGATTAGGGGACCTACTCTCTAATTGGGCCTTAATATACTAAAGATCTGGTTAGAGTTTAGTTTGGCCAGATTATCCTCAAGTAGATCCTCCATACCTAGTAGAGGTTACTTTTTGAAGGAGAGATAAAAAATTTCTTCCCCCTAACTTTGGTTTCCATTTCTTCCTTTACAGCTTGCCTTATAACATCCTCTATTGGTTCTAGAATAAAGTAAAACTACCTAACAACTTTAGTGCAGTAGGGAAGGTTCCTAGATAACCAGGGCATGTAAGGATCAAGATAATCACTTAAATCAAATTTTAAGGCTTCAAAGAAAACTTGAAGATTTATGTAAAACATCTTACACATCTTCCTTCAAGAGAAGTAGTCTTTATACTTATTTGTTTCTTCAAGTTTGTTTGTGTTGAAATCTTTAGGAGGTACAGTGATATCAACTTCTTTAAATTCTTTTTCTCCTCCCCCTTCCTTCAGTTTTGATTTTGACACCTTGGAAGATGTTCCTTATTTGACTCCCTTAGATTGGAAGGCTTCATCTATCATACTTGCCATATACTTGGTGATTTTAACATCATATTTAGATCCCTTTGAACTCTTCCTAGCTTAGGAGGGTGTGTCAGAGGAATCCGAGGATGGGGATAATGAGAATGTAGATTCTTTCCCTTTTCCTTATAGAATAGCCGTCTTCATTTTAGCCTCTTTGAACATAGGCTCCTTGCTCACAATTCCTTTTGCTTTAGGTTTTGGCTCTAGTCAATTTTTCTCTTGAAATTTTGGCCGTGAGTGTGACTTTGGCTTGGGAGTTGGTGATTTCTTCTACTTTTTGGGTAGAGGAGATGGAGGAGACTCAAAACACTCAGAGGGATCAACGAGGGCATTTTGGTTCTTACCATTGGATGATTTCAACACAATTGGATTTTCCCTTTATAAAGTATCGGCCGTCGCAACTGTTAGGGCAATGGATTTGAGAAGTTTTAGGGAGTTTTTGAAGGTGAAATATGTGGGGTTTTGCTCATAATTTAGTAGGTAAGTGATTGTGAAGAGATTTGTGTAGAGCTCAGGGAGAGTTATAATACCTTACATTCTACACTAGTTCTGATGAGTTTTACGCAGTAAACTCAGACCACTAAGCGATATTTCTTTTATAAAGCTTTTTCAAATCCCCACCTCGAAACAGGATTCAAACCTATAGTTGAGTGGGTTTATCTAAAAATTTCAAATCCTTGTGGAAGCATATTCTACTGGTTCGTAACTTTGTTATTACTCATCAATTCTCATCTTCTCCTTTAATTCAATTAGGGTGATTCTTTGCTCAAACTTACTTCATTTATATACAAATATATACCAAAGTGTTTAACTCTAATACATAACCAAAAATAGGAAACCAAATGAGAAAATAAATCTTGTAACTTCATTCTCTAGCTATCCGTATTTACCTTCTTGCCCTTTAAGCTACCTGGCTGTACCGTAAATTTTTTATAGAAAAAGGGTGAGATTCAAAAGAATCCCATTAGTAATAGGTAGTCAACCATATAGATACAAAAATGATAGAGCATGCCACCTAATTATCATATAAATAGAAATATCACGACAACATTCAGTGCATAACATGTAGTTCAACATATCACCATAGAACTAGGTATAATAAAACACAAGGCTCTGAATGTTACCCGTGCAATAGGCCCTAGGCATCCACTTGTGCATCAAAGAAAAATTCAATGGCTTGAGTGTCCACCCGTGTAATAGGCCCCGAGTGACCACCCCGCATAATCAGAATGTGTCAAATAAATTCATGATGAATCCACAAAATATGTAGTATATCTTATAATATATGAAAGAAAAACTTACTACCTAGTCACTTCCCTTGAGCAATATCCAACTGTCTCTCTAAGTTTGGGTAGGTCTTAGATTTCAGATAGCTATTAGGTCCTAAAATTAGAATTACGGACAATAAATTATTATTTAGTCTAATTCTCTTACAATTCAAGCACTTATGTTGGTTGTCATTAAGGTTAACTCACTAAGCCAAAAGCAAATTCAAAGTGGTCCAACTATCCCAAGTTGGTTAACTTCACCCTTAAAGTTCATCATAAGTACCTAGTGCCATTACATTTTCTTATTTTTGCACATTTGTTCAAATCTACTAGAATTTTCTTTAATCTTTAAAAATTTAAAACTAAATGTACAGATGTCTAATTATGATGATTCTAAATTCTCTGTGACCCCCTAATTAGTCTAGTTTTAGGGGAAAATATAGGCATTACACTTCTTGGTGTATATCAATATAGTATCTCACTTTATTGATCACTAACCT